>CAWUFW010003219.1:1200000-1890819 GCA_963921515.1 Calotriton arnoldi
TTGCGATGCATCCTTCTCTAACACAAGCCTCCCTTATATATCTATTTAGGCAGGAAATGACATCACAGCAAACTAGACTGACATCATATAGAACTTCAGTCAAAAAAAGGTGCAAAGGCAATATATATATATATATATATATGTATATTACCTACTGGCGGTCGCCAGTAGGTAGTTATAGTTAGAACCTAGTTTCCATAGGAAAAGCGTTTTTTGATTTGCCAATAACTTTGGTGCCATTTGACGAATCTTCACGACATTTTCTAAACTAATTGTACACTCAGGTCAGCTCCTGTCGTGAAAGTTTCGGGGTGATTCATCAAGGGGCGGGTGAGAAAAAAGGGGGGTCCCAAAACGTGTTTTCTCCATGTTAATTTCCATAGGAAACTTTAGACACGGCTACAGCCTGAACTGCAGAACGGAATTACACCAAATTTGGCAGAGAGATAGCTCTTGGTCCAGAAAGCATGCTTTCTTTTAAATGGTGTAATTCCGTTCAGTAGTTTTTGAGATATTTAAAGATTTACACATATCGTTATTTGAGAATTGTGAGATCTGATTGGCTGAGCCCTCCCGAGCACGAGCTTGCCTCTGATTGGCTGCCAACACTTCAAACCAGGAAGCGTTGGCCACCATCTTGTGCTTCAGACTGAGGGAGAGGGAAAAAGGTGACAAACATTAAAAAACAAAAAAGGAGGCAGGGTAGGAATACCCTGACCCCCCAGGCCTGCTCAGGGGGTCCCACAGGGACCCCCAGGCCCAAAAAAAGCATTTTTTTTAAAACATTTTCGGCCTGGTCGCGCTGGGTGCGTGAACCCCGTCGAAAATGAAAAAAAAAAAACGAAGCGCGGTCTCTTGCGCTTCGTTTTTTAAAGCCCCCGGGTGGGCCAGGTCCCGGGGGCAATCCTGAATTCTGTAGTGGGGGCCCGCAGGGGCCCCCGCAGCCCCGGGGACCACCACCTCCCCGGGGCTTTATAATTTATGCGCGGGGCACATGGCCCCTCCGCAGCCCCGGGGACCGCCACCTCCCCTGGGCTTTATTATAATAGGGTGGGGGAGCCTCGTGGGCACCCCCAAGCCCTGGGGACCGCCTACTCCCTGGGGCTTCATTAAAATACGATCGGGGGCCTCACAGGCCCCCCAAGCCCCGGGGACCGCCACCTCCCGGGGCTAATATAAATAATGTGTGTTGGGGGGCTTGAGCCCCCCCACACTGCCCCGGGGACCACCACCTCCCTGGGGCACTGTTTATTCAAATGCGGGGGTCTGTTACGGACCCCCGGGCACCACCACCTCCCCGGGGCTTTAAACACTTGGGAGGAGCCCTTGATGGCCCTGGGGACCGCCACCCCCCAGGGCCGGCTCCTGCAATGTCCCGGGGTGCCCATCCCCGGGACATTGCTGTTTGCTATGGCAGGGCGGGAGCACGCCTCCCGCCCTGTCATAGCAAACTCTGCTTTGGTTTTTGGCCGTGAGGGCAGTAAACCTGCTCTCGCTTTCAAAAACCAAAGCAGAATTGCTTTTGCACAAGGGGAGCTGCATGTCAGCAGCTCCCCTTGTGCAAAAGCAATGCGGGCTCCCGCAGGAGGCGGGACAGTGAGGCCAGGCCCCAGGGGATGTGGTCCCCGGGGCCAGAAGTGGCCCGGGAGGGGGGCCACGCAGCCCCACTCCCTTTAAAAAAAAAAAAAAGAAACGAATGGCCGGGCCCCGGGGGATGGTGTCCCTGGGGCTGAAATCGGCCTGGGGAGGGGGGCCGCACGGCCCCCTCCTCAAAATTAAAATAAATAATGGCCAAGCCCCGGGGGATGGGGTCCCCGGGGCCTAAATTGGCCTCGGGAAGGGGGGCCCCCTTCCAGTTTTTTTTTAAAAAAAATAAAAAGGGGTCAGGCCCTGGGGTATAGGGTCCCCAGGGCCCAAAAATGCTAAAAGAAGTGGGCCCACACAGCCCCCCTTCTAAAAAAAAATATAAATACAAAGCTGGCATCTTGTCGGAGGCCCTGCCCCCTCCCTGCACCACTATGCAAACGCACCCCCTGGCGCATTGTAAGTTGGGGAATTAATTCCCCTTGAATACTGAGGCTCCCTGGGAGCCAACTAGCCCACCAGGTACCTCCAGTAAGCGCCACAGAGCTGGATTGCAGAGAGGTGGTCCGAGGCCACGCCCCTTTTTACACCACTCTGCAAACGTGCCTCTTGGCGCACTGCTGGTGGGGCGATGAGGTCCTCTTGTGTCCTGAGGACCTCAGGACACAAGTGGACTTCATCCTCCGAGCAGCAGTGCACCAGGAGCCGCGTTTGCAGAGTGGTGTAAAAAGGGGTGTGACCTCGGACCACCTCTCTGCAATCCAGCTCTGTGGTGCTTACTGGAGGTACCTGGTGGGCTAGTTGGCCCCCAGGGACCCTCAGTTTTCAAGGGGAATTAATTCCCCAACTTACAACGCGCCAGGGGGCGTGTATGCAGAGTGGTGGAGAAAGCGGGCGTGGCCTGGTATGAGAAGTTAGCAATCCTGCTGTGTGGGACTTACTGGAGGTAATAGGAGGGGTATTTGGCCCCCAACGTTGATGTTCGGGGATAACTACCCCTCCTGTTACCTCCAGTAAATCCCACACAGTGGGATTGCTAAGAGGTGTTCGGAGGCCACGCTCACCTTTCTCCACCACTCTGCAAACGCGACTGCTATGTTATAGTTATAAATTAGCATTTATAAAACCTTTGAAACCTTTGAAATTCACTGAAAAAACCATAGGTTTCAGGGACGTTATAGTTAGAAATTAGCATTTAAAAAACCTTCGAAATTCACTGAAAAAAACCATAGGTTTCAGGGACGTTATAGTTAGTTGGACATTTCACTCATATAAAACCAGAGAAATTTGGCTGTTATAGTTAGCAGAGCTAACTATAACTGCGTGCCCCCGCAATGCACTGCTGATGACGTCACATATTACATCACTGATGACATGCTCAGTGACATCACTGATGACATCACTGATGACATCTCAAATGACATCACTGATGATATCACTGATTTTCTAAGGTTTAAAAAGGCTAATTTCTAACTATAACGTCCCTGAAACCTATGGTTTTTTCAGTGAATTTCAAAGGCTTTTAAATGCTAATTTCTAACTATAACGTCCCTGAAACCTATGGTTTTTTCAGTGAATATATATATATATATATATATATATATATATATATATATATATATACACCCACACTTACTCTTCCAGAAGAATGTAACTTTCCCGACCGAAATAGCAGTCGAAGGAAACAGACATGTTTGATGTCCCTCGAACCTTTGGACACTGCCAACCACGTCCTGAATCCTTCACTCTATAAGGTCTACGAAACATCCTGCCGAATGGCCGCAACTGCAGGGACACCAGCCAGGCAGAGAGAGGGGAAGCCTCCTACCACATGTGGATACAATTATCTAAGGCACACTTCCTTCTCCTTGCAAGTGCAATGCCCAGGGAAGACGCACCACTGGTGGGTCCTGTTCTGAGGTAAAACTGTTGCAGCCACTCTATCTTATTTTGCACATATGTACTATTTGTGCTTACGATCGTTGCTTCACCTACATTAAAATGCGCTTTGTATTTATATTTTACAGGTAGAGCCTTGGTGATTCTGAGCCCCACCCCCAACACTGCAGGGCACAGACCTTCCACTCAGTGTATTTGTCAATTTGTCTTTGTCACCATTCTCACTGGTGTTCCATTTAATCAGGGGCGGCTCCTCCGCTAAGGTGGAGGAGCGTCGCCCCACTGCTCTCAGAGCAGAAAAAATAAAATGATAATAACATCGTTATTATCATTTTATTTTTCACAGGGGTGGGGCTAGTGGCACAAGGGGAGGAGTGATTTGAACACTTCAAGGGCGCCTGACTGCTTGGCCAGCCATCTTGGCCCAGCCAAACAGTCCTGCGCACTTAGCATTTTCTCCCACAGGCTGCATTACACAGACTGGTGAGGAACATGCCAAGGCCCCCAGTCCTCGTCTGAGCGTTGATCCATGGCGCTCAGACCAATCACAGCGCTGCATTGCATCATTATGATTGACTTAGGGGAGTCTGGGTGCTTCCTTGTTCAGGACTGCCGAGAAGTGGAGGAGAGATGTGGCAGGCAGAAGAGGTATTTTGCCCCCCGCCAGCCTCCCTCTCTCGCCCTCCACCTTCATTCACTGCCAGCCGCCACTGCATTTAATTTCAAGTCTCGACTTTTGACATATTATTATTCACGTTCTAAGTGAACATTAACAGACTAAACAAAAAGATGCATCTGAAAGTGATCTCAACGTTACCTAAAGATCTGCCTATCTTTAGTGACTCACAAAAGAGGTCTATGTATGGAGAGATTCTAATAAAAAAAAGACAGCTTAGTTATTTCATAAAGCGTTAACACTACCTTTATTGTAGTAAGGATCTAAAGTAAAGCTCAACATTTAATGTTTGAAATAACCCATTTGAAATAACCAGGCAAGCAGAAAGACATGAAAAACATATGATGTCATGGAACCTTCAATTTGGCAGCTTGAATCCTTTTAGGGCCTACAGCTTTTTAGATAAACTGCTTGGATATCTATCTGTACATCAATACCACAATGTCACATCAAGTCTCTAAAGTAATAAAATATGATGAGCCCAACATCAGTGAAGCTTCAAAATTTGTAGAGGGCCACCAGCTTTATTCACTTCATGATACGACTTAGCAATAAAAGGGTCATTCAGAAAGGACACCTGCAGGTATAAGTGGTGTGCAGACGTTTTGTGCATGTCTATAGAAAACTCTGCATCTCTGCACAGACAGCAGCATTTTTTTCCTTTCCATAGTCATGTGAAAACCATGTCTTCTGTCACAGTTTATGTGGCCTATACATATTTATTTTGTATTATTAAATTGTTCTTCGTGAGACACACTTGACAGCAAACTATATTCCTTGCCTGGGCAAGAACACTGCAATCAGATAAGCTCAGAACAAGGTAAACTTTCAAAGAAAATTTCTTCGTACGTCTTCACCCGTGGATTAGTTATAATTTTTTGAAAATTACCTCAATGTGCACTGAAAATTATCTCGTTATGCAGAGAAAAACTTTATGTGGGCAAAACTGAAGGTATACTGATGGATAAAAGCTTTGCACATATGAATGTGTCAATAAACTAGTGCCCTTTTCACCATTACAATACTGGACAAGCAGTTTTACCAGCCCTATTAAGGAGAACTCTTTGCAAAGCCATGTTATAGAATTCAAAGCAAAAGGCCCATAAACATGAAAACATTCGTAGTTATGTGAGCGCGGAAATCGCACAGAAATTTTAGAAACAGCTCCACCTTAGAGCTTAATAAATGAACCTCCAATTTCCACGTCAATTTCTCCCTCAGGCCGATGAATCTTTGTCACCATGTTAGAGTGGAGCACAACCCAGATGCATTTCTGAAACAATCATCAACATACAGTATTTAATGTTCGGTCAATGACGAGAGGTTTGGTGAAGTTTTAAAGGTTTTATTTTCTCATTAAGAGATTACTCTGTATTTTTGTCTTTTTATTCAAGTTAGTCAGATAAGTCTGTTTATAGACATATCGAGAAAAGTTGATTAGAGACAGCATACAAAATAACAGCGTGTTCCATTATGGAATCAGTCCCTATCTTAATATAAATGACCTAACCTATCCTAGCAAGAACCCATAAAGAAGTCCTTTGGAAAAGAGCAAGACAAATTTGGAGCAGCAGGCTAATAGTTATGAAATGTTGAACATAAAGAGTAGTTCTGGAAACTCAGCCGAGTTCCCTAACAGTTGCAGCAGCAACCGTTAAAACAGGTAAAAGAACCCCCCCCCCGACGCGCAGACTTATCAACGGGCGAGAGGCACCTCCCAAACACCAGAGTCAGCAGACGAGGCAATCAGCTTCATCAACCCGGTCCCTTTCTTTTCCTCTTCTTCTTTATTTCTCTCACTGTACCTCCGCACACCCCCTCCAGCACTATACAGACACACTAACGCCAACGGGACCGGAAAGTAGCCCTCCTATCTCCCTGACCTACCCCACACTTTTGATACCCGCCCCGCATGCTGCCTATACCACCAGGCCTCAGGCCTCTTCCCCCCACTCAGGAGACGTCTTCTACCCATGATCCTTACCTCCCTGCGACCCCTCCTGCAATCCCAGGCCGATATCAGCTTAGCTAGATAAGTCTCCTGGGAACCAACCCAATGTCGGCGACACTGGCCTTTCAGGGTTCTCTCCCCCCCCCTTACACACTATTATCTCCCACCCCGATCTCCGGTGTCATGCAGGAACATCTGTTCACGTCCCCCCCAGCCTCCAAACATTGCCCCTAAATTCCACCTCCCATGACTCCAGCCCCGCACCCCCACTCCTTCCTATTGCTATGTATCTATTCATCCTGGCTTTCATGCTTCTTTTTTCTATCATGTAACGTTCTCATGTTATTATATTTGAATGAAGGATGACGATCATCCATGTTGTACACTCTTATTTCTTGTTTGATAAACAATTGCAACACAAAAAAAAAAGTATTAGATAATAGAGACAAAACGGGTAAAAGGAAATAATCACAGAAGTAGCTAAGATCAGCATGAAGCAAGTATCCTAAAAGATATTAGGAAAAACAGATAATCACTGCTCGCAGTAGTTCACAGTAATCTCAGGCAAGAGTAGCACAGTTAAGTACTAAAGGGCATGGCAGGGGAGATGGGCATAGAATGCATGATAAGGATGCCTAGAATGCAAAAAATCTCTAACTAGGAACACATACTATATAAAAAAGCACAAACATGTTGCAAACTCTGAATGTTGGATCGTCTCTAGCCAATAGGAACGGACCTCCAGATGGTCCGTCGTCTTCTCTCTCGATTCCCACAGTAAACATCCATGTCGACATGTTGTTATTTGAATGTGGCTACAGTGTATTATAAAAAGATATATCTAGGAAGGTTCTCATGAGAACCTTTGCAAACCTATTCTGTTAGCTCTTCAGTGTCCATTGTGTAACAAAGGGGTGCTCTATGAAATGAAACATTGATATATCTAGCATGTCCTGGATAGATCATGAAATTCAAATCTACAGCAAGCATTTTCTTTCATCAATATACTTGTTCATTATAAGCATGTGGCAGAGGAAACTATCTAAAATATGAAGTCATATGGTGTGAGGAAGGAAAGAAAATACATTTTGCAGCAAACAGCACATTTCACTAAGATGTCAAGTTCTGCAGTCCAATTATAACATTAAATTAGCATTTTCATAAAGGCACATTTTCTTTAACCACTATATTGACATGCATTTCCTATCTTAACATTAAGGTGCATTTCTACATTGTTAAGAGGTAAATTTGCGTACAAATTTTAAACTTCCACATAGACAATTGCGTAAATTCAATTAATTTTTCCTGGAGAATCACTCACTGATAGAATTAATCTGAAGGTGACATTCACACATGCTGCCGAAATGTTTAATCTAATCTGCAGTAGTTACAACAAGAACTGAAAACTAGTGATTCCACAAGCAGTTTTGTGGTTTAATGTGTAAAGGTGTCAATGAAGCAAGTACCTGATTGCCTCTCAGATGCTTTGCAAGTTTCTCACGTGGAAGGACCTGCTGTTTTACTAAACCTTTCTGAGATAATATATATATAAGTATTATATATGTTTCTATGTTATTGTGTGTGCAATTATGGGTTGTTTCTAAGCAAACATTCATTAATAAATAATAAAAACAATGTAAAAACATTAGCTTTTTTTTCGAACATCTTTTTATTGGCATTTAAGATAAGACAATGTGGATGTATAAGTGATAGCAGGAGTTGACTTTTGTGCACACCACCGATGTTTATCTATACAAGAAACATTGCTGCAGTAATGGAATATCAGCATTCTTCTAGACAATTATTGAGCTAGCGCCACAAATGGACAAGTACTATCCCCTATGTGTTGGTAATCTGTGACAAAATTACCAACAGTATTGGCGTGCACGGTATGAGAAGAATCATGTTATTATCCAACTTAGTCTGTAACAGGACAACCTCGTACATCCGTGTATTTGACCATTCATTACATCTTGGTGCTCTGGGAGCCATGGTTGCGGATACAGTCATATTAGTAATGCCAACAGTTTGTATAATAGAAAAAAAGGATCTGAATTCTATTTTAATATAACAAAATTACAAATAAATCATTAAAGAAACCATAAAGTCACCCAATGAGTACATGTAGGCCGGTGTTCGGGGAAATGCCTAACATATAACTGACAAAAGTGTATAAGTGTCAATCCGGGGGAGAGGAGGATCATAAGTGGAAAGATTCTAGCAAGTCAACCTCGGGAATCTCCACTCTGTCCTGTATGGGCTACTCAGGGGGTGGACTCCACCGGGGTCCCTGCCAATGATGTGTTCATCTGTGTTCCATCTGCCATTGTAGTGAGGTGTGCATCCCATGCCCGGAGCACCTCAGTTCATCGCTCCGCCACTGGGCGGTGTCAATCCTCGGGCGTCCTCCCTCATTAATGACCTCTCCTCTGCCTTAGCCCATGCTTCTACATCTTTCTCCCATGCAGCGACTGTGGGATTCACACTAGATATCCACCTTAGGGCTATGAGGCATTTCACTAGTATCAATGCTATTTCTATGAATCTGGTGCCAATCTTGCGTGTTTTGGGTCTAGGGAACAGGCCGAGCAGACAAACCTCTGCCGTACATGAGAGGAAGCAATCCAGGAACCCATTTATTGTATGACCGCCTCCCAGTAACCCCTCAGCCCTGGGCAATCCCATGTCATGTGAGCAAATCCCACATCAGGTGCCCCACATCTCAGGCAGGCCCTGGGTTTCCCTTCACACATAACCCGGAGTCGGTGGGGGGCCAAATATGTCATGTGTAGGTAATTGAATTGGACACACTTGAAACTGGTGTTCCTAGAGAAACGCTTAGGGCTTTCAACAATTCTACTCCACTCTACATCGGTCAGGTCCCTGCCCAGCAATGATGTCCATTTGTCTCTTATCCCCAACAGCGGTCCTGTGACCATATCCAATTGTGCTCTGTAGAGCCATTTCACAAGATGCTGCACTGAGCCCAGCGTCACCAGACCCTGCAGAACCGTATGAGTGTCCGGTTTCCCCTGACTCCCGGGCCATAGAGTTCTATAAGTCCTGACCACAGCGTGGTATGTCAGGAACTGACCAGGTGGCAGCCCACACTGCTCCATAAGGGAGTTGAATGGTAGAAGCTCTCCCAGTTGAAAACAGTCTCGAACTGTCACCAATCCCGCTGTCGTCCAGTCAGCCAATTGGGCACCTGTAAATGGGGAGGGAGGATCTCCGTGTGGCAGACACACTAGTGGTAGCTTCAGGGCATAGAGAGGTGCCCCGCGTGTACTCCCCACACATCTCCTCCAGCACTGTAGTGCTACTCGTAGTAGTACCCCAGGGGTGGGCATATTAACGTTCAGGTTAATTATCTTCGCTAACAGTAGTCCCTGATGTACAGTCAGTCAAATAGGGCCTACTAACTCGAGGTCTTTACCATCCAGCCAGTGAGCCAGCCACTGAAGCTGGGCCGCCAAATAATACAATTCAAAATCTGGTGCCCCCAAACCACACTTCTCCAGAGCTCTCCACAGGACCGTCAGGGAGACCCTGTGCCGCCCTCCATCCCAGATCAGTTCCCGGAGCAAAGAATCTAGGTCCTTAAACCAGGAGCGGGGCAACATGATTGGGAGGTTAAATCGAACTTCAAATCCGAGCACTCCAAAAAGTCATCAATACAATTTTATATAATTAGTAGTCCACTTTTAATCCACGTTCAGGCACATATACTTCAGTCCAAATCCTCACATCAATTTTGTGTAGATGTTGTTTTCAGTTGTTTCTAAAAGGAAGGCAATCCAAATCAATAATTCCACAATGTCGAGCAGTTTGAAAGCCAATTAAGAAACAAAAACAAGTCAGCCAACACGTGTTTCGTCGATTGGTCGTACACCGTGACTTCTTCAGGGCTGTGGACATTAAATAAACCAACTTAAACAATTGTTTTCTACATAAACTATATATTCCCTTACCAAAAAATGGTGCGCAGAATCAGGATAGTGAAATAAGTGCCCATTTAAATCTCATAAAAAGGCATCCAAGGTCCTAGTAGAATTCTCTATGTACACATTAACAGAAGAAACAATATTCAGTGCACAGAAAGAAAAGATAAATAAAAATGTTTATATAAACACATATACGCACACAACTAGTGTGTGTGTATATATATATATATATATATATATATATATATATATATATATATATATATATATATATAAACTTGTAAAAATAGAAAGACATAAAATAACGAGTAAAAGTAATAAGGTATAAGTGAGACGGGGAGAAAACCAAGCAGTATCAAAGCCACCAATAGTAGACACCAGAAAGTAAAGGGATGTGACCGAACCGCAATGCTAATCATGCATCACCCAATGTATACCCTCTTCATCCAGTGATAAAGACCTTCTTTAATTAATAATCAATTTGAAAAATGTAAGACTCACAGAAAATTAACCACACTTAGGTGCACCATCGGATACCAACCAATAATGTACCCAGTACATAGAAAAAACGAACTCAACAAATACACTGAAATTACCGTGCTCATATATCAATACTAGATCTCGGAGCATCTACATACGTCCACATAGCACGGCTGCCATGTTCTAATATGGACCGTGCCGTGGTTACGTGTGTTTCTATCTACGTTTGTATCTATTAAATCTTGCGAAACAAGTTTGAAATAGATAAAATAGCTACAATACCTATAGTTAGCTCTTCACTAGTTTACCTCACATCGCAAAGTCTACATGGGTATTGCATCCCATATCCAATAACCCAAAGTAAGACAGAAAAAACAACAAACACCAAGTGAATATACAAAAATGTGAGGAAAGATAGTACCAAAGATGGGTTGCAGTACCAGATTCAATAGTAATTTACATCCTAATAAGTAATGTATACATATTAGCAACAAAAATTACCTATCTTAACTGAACAATACATTTTTTTAAACAAAAAAAATTCTTTAACAAAATATTCTCCATAACTACCCATGCATATAATATTTATATACACTCTAATACTCTTAACACCTAATTATTTAGACATTGACAATTTTTTCTTTTTTCATTTTCAAGTTTCACATCAAAGGGCAATGTTAGATGTTCTAATCTCCTAAGAAGTACTGCATCTCATTATCTATATTTAAACCCTGTTCCACAGCACAAAGTTTCATTATCCATGAGGCTTCACATCGTCTGAGTTGTAGTTCTCTATTACCCCCACGGATATTATTCTTCACATGATCTATTGCATGGAATCTGAAACTATATACATGTCTTTGCGTGTTTGTATCCATAGCATGCATCACAATTGAATATTTATAACCATTGTTTTTAAGTGCCCTAAAATGTTCAGCGATACGTTCTTTTATGGGTCGTATCGTGCTTCCCACATATGTTTTCAAACATGTACACACAATCACATAAACTACAAATCTTGTTGCACAGTTTATAAACATGGGAATCATGTGGTCGCCTGTATCATTGAAATTGAAGCACATGACTTTATCTACCGCCCATCTACACACATTACAATGGCCGCACTTATGAAAGCCCTTAATGTGATCGCTAAGCCAATTGCTCTGTCTAGTAGGTAACGGGTAGCTAGGACTGACCATATTAGCAAGTGTACGTCCTCTCCGGAAAGTCAGACCAGGATTTTCTGTCAAATAAGTGGTCAATAATTTGTCTGAGGTCAAAATATGCCAGTTTTTCCGCAAAATGCTATATAGTTCATTAGTGTTTGGGTGAAAATTCGTCACAAGTCTTATCTTATCACCAGATTTAGACCCTTTACCAGAGCCCTGTTTCGGTCTCAATGTGCTATTACGTGGTAAGCTCCACGCTCTTTTAGCTGCTCTTGTAACAACTGGTTCTTCATATCCTCTCTTGAGGAATCTCGTTCTAATATCTGTCAAAGTTAGGCTAAAGTCTACATCCTCACTACAGTTTCTGCGAGCTCTGACCATTTCCCGAAAGGGGATTGAATTGATCTGAGACTTCAGATGGCAGCTAGATGCATGCAGTAAGGTATTGCACGATGTACTCTTCCTATACATATGACTGCATATCCTGTTCCCCACTATAAATAGTTCCACGTCAAGAAAGACAATACTTTCATAGCTGTACTGATAGGTAAATGACAGATTCCACTCATTATTATTCAAATAGGTAAAAAACTCCAAAAGCAGTTGTTGTGTGCCTGTCCAGATCAAAAGACAGTTGTCTATGAATCTGCCCCAAAAATATATGTATTCCACCCACTTGGCCCCCATGGCACCCCAGATCCTCTCCGCCTCAAAACGCCCCATAAAGAGGTTGGCATAAGACGGAGCAAACCTGGAGCCCATGGCGGTCCCAAGTAGTTGTCTGTACCAATTCCCATTGAACAGAAACACATTATTCTCAAGTATCAGTTTAGTCATACACAATAGCATTTCTGTATGTTGTAAGAATTCCACCAGTCTATTTCGTAAAAAGTATTTTAAAGCTGCTATTCCCAAGTCATGTCTTATATTAGTATACAGGGAAACCACGTCCATAGTTGCTAATATCATACCTGGTTCCCATACTACATCCGACAACTGTTTAAGAATATGCTTTGTATCCTGAATGTGAGATGGTAATTTCATCACTAGGGGTCTTAACTAAATGTCTACAAATTGGGATAACCTTTCCGTAGGACCCCCAATACCGGAGACAATTGGTCTCCCGGGGATGCTCAATCCTCAAATATAAGTACTCGTCATGGCTCAGGAGACCTTGTTCCTGCCAAAGCTTGAGATCTTTATTGATTGTCATCATTATCTTAGCTAGCGGGTTCATATCCAATTTCATATAGTAGATGGGGTCATTAAGTTGTAACAAAACCAATTGGTCATAATCCACTCTATTCATTAAAACAATATTGCCCCCTTTGTCCGCTTCCCTAATGATGAGATCCTTGTTATCCTGTAAAGACTTCAATGCACTACGTTCCAAATATGTAAGATTATCATATTTAAAACCTTTCTTTTTGCATCTCTCTGTATTGATCTTTTTGTCAATCTCTAATGTCATAGCTTTATGAAAGATATCAATACTATTCCCTATTGCAAGTTGCGGTGTCCATTTTGATTTTGATCTCCGGCCACTGTCCATACATAAATCAGTATTGAGTTCCAAGTCTCAAAGTAATCTAGTCAATGTTATTGGATCTTCCTCGCATTCTGTAAGTGTTACCAATGTAATCAGTCAATCAATAATGTCACTTATAAAGCGCACTACATACCCGCGAGGGTCTCAAGGCGCTGGGGGAAGAGGGGGGTGGTGCTGCTACTGATCGAAGAGCCAGGTCTTGAGGAGTCTTCTGAAGGCCAGTAGGTCTTGGGTCTGTCGGAGGTTGGTGGGGAGGGTGTTCCAGGTCTTGGCGGCGAGGTGGGAGAAGGATCTGCCGCCGGCGGTCGTTTTCCGGATGCGGGGGACTGTGGCGAGGGCGAGGCTGGTCGAGCGGAGCTGGCGGGTGGGGGTGTAGAAGCTGAGTCGTCTGTTGAGGTAGGCTGGTCCGGAGTTGTGGAGTGCTTTGTGTGCGTGGGTGAGGAGCTTGAAGGTTATCCTCTTGTTGACAGGGAGCCAGTGCAGGTCTCTCAGGTGGGGTGTGATGTGGCTGCGTCGGGGGATGTCGAGGATAAGACGTGCAGAGGCGTTCTGGATGCGTTGCAGCCGTCTCAGGAGCTTAGCCGTCGTTCCTGCGTAGAGGGCGTTTCCGTAGTCCAGCCTGCTGGTGACGAGGGCCTGGGTGACTGTTTTTCTTGTTTTGGTGGGGATCCACTTGAAGATCCTGCGGAGCATTCGGAGGATGTTGAAGCAGGATGAGGAAACGGCGTTGACCTGCTTAGTCATGGAGAGGGTGGGGTCGAGGATGACCCCTAGGTTGCGTACGTGGTCGGTGGGTGGCGGGGCTGTTCCCAGTGATGTTGGCCACCAGGAGTCGTCCCAGGCTGAAGGGTTGGAACCAAGGATGAGGACCTCCATCTTGTCCGAGTTCAGCTTCAGGCGGCTGGTCCTCATCCATTCGGCGACGGCCTTCATTCCTTCATGGAGGTGGGCTTTGGTGGTGTGAGGGTCTTTGGTGAGGGAGAGGATCAGCTGGGTGTCGTCGGCGTAGGAGATGATGTTGAGGTTGTGCTGTCGGGCGACGTGGGCGAGGGGTGCCATGTAGATGTTGAACAGCGTTGGGCTGAGGGAGGAGCCTTGGGGTACGCCGCAGATGATCTTGGTGGCCTTGGATCGGAAGGGGGCGAGGCGGACGCTTTGTGTTCTGCCGGAAAGGAAGGATGTGGTCCAGTCCAGGGCCTTCTCTTGGATCCCGGCGTCGTGAAGGCGTGTTCGTAGTGTGTGGTGGCAGACCGTGTCGAAGGCAGCTGATAGGTCCAGGAGGATGAGGGCTGCTGTTTCTCCGTTGTCTAGCAGGGTCCTGATGTCATCGGTGGCGGCGATGAGGGCGGTTTCGGTGCTGTGGTTGCTGCGGAAGCCGGACTGGGAAGGGTCCAGGATGTTGTTCTCCTCGAGGTAGCGGGTCAGTTGTTTGTTGACGATTTTCTCGGTGACCTTCGCGGGGAACGGGAGCAGAGAGATGGGTCGGAAGTTCTTGAGGTCCTTGGGGTCTGCCTTGGGTTTCTTGAGTAAGGCGGTGATCTCGGCGTGCTTCCAGCTTTCCGGGAAGGTTGCTGTCTCGAAGGAGATGTTGATTATTTTCCGGAGATGGGGCGCGATGGCTGTACTGGCTTTGTTGAAGATGTGGTGAGGGCACGGGTCTAGCGGTGAACCGGAGTGGATGGTGTTCATGATCTCGCTGGTGTCCTCATCGTTGATGTTGGTCCAGGAGAGCAGGCGGTTGGTGGTTGTGGGGGCAGTGGTCTCGGTGGTTGCCGGGGCGGTCGTGGTGTTGAAGCTGTCATGGATGTCGGCGATTTTGCGGTGGAAGAAGGTGGCCAGTGAGTCGCACAGGTCTCGCGACGGCTGGATGTCGTTGGTGTTGGAGAGTTCCTTCACGATGTTGAAGAGCTCTTTGCTGTTGTGTGCGTTGTTGTCTAGGCGGTCTTTGAGTGAGGCCCTTTTGGCGGATCTGATGAGGTGATGGTGACTGCGGGTGGCGCTCTTGTGGGCGGCGTAGCTGTCCGTTCGTGGAGCCAGATCTTCTCCAGTTTTCGGCATGTTCGTTTGGAGGCCTGGAGGTCTTCGGTGAACCAGGTGGCTTTCTTGCTGGTGTGGCTGTTGGGCGGATTCTTGAGCGGGGCGAGGGTGTTGGCGCAGTCGTCGATCCACTGTCTGAGGGTGCGGGCGGCGGTGTCGGGGTCGGAGGGTTCGGCGGGTGGGCTCAGGGCGAGGGTTGTGGTTAGCTGGTCTTCCGTGACTCTGCTCCAGCAGCGGCGAGGCATTTGTTCGGTGCGGTGGTGCTTGGTGGGCTTCCTGTAGGTGAAGTGGATGCAGTGGTGGTCAGTCCAGTGGGGTTCGGAGGTGTGGTTGAAGGAGATGTGTGGGCTTGCGGAAAAGATGGAGTCGAGCGTGTGGCCGGCGGCGTTGGTGGGTGTAGTCACGAGCTGTCTGAGTCCGAGGGTGGCGAGGTTGTCGATCAGGGTGGTGGAGTTGGTGTCCTTGTTGTTCTCGAGGTGGAAGTTCAGGTCCCCGAGGAGGATGTAGTCCGTGGAGGCGATGGCGTGTGTGCTGACGAAGTCAGCGATGGAATCGCTGAACTGTGGTCGGGGTCCGGGGGTCTGTAGATGAGGGTTCCTCTGAGGGTGGTGTTGGGATCGGTGTGGATCTGGAAGTGCATGTGTTCGGCGGTGCTGAGGGTGTCGTCGGTGTTGGTTGAGACTGTGAGGGTGTTCCTGTGGACGATGGCGATGCCTCCTCCGACTCCGTTGGTGCGGTCCCTGCGGGTGATCTTGTATCCGTCCGGGATGGCAATGGCGATGTCGGGGGCTGAAGCGGGATTCAGCCAGGTCTCCGTCAGGAATGCGACGTCTGGGGAGGTTGAGTCGAGAAGGTCCCAGAGTTCGATGGCGTGTTTGCGGGCGGAGCGGGTGTTGAGGAGGATGCATCTGAGGTAGTTGGGTTCTTTCCTGGGCGGTGGTTTGGCGGGGCGGGTGCTGGCGAAGCTGCAGTTCCGGCAGGTGAAGGGCCCTTGGGTGCGCTTCGGGGTGGCCTGGTAGCAGGCGTGATCTTTTCCGGGGTTGAGTGCGTGGAGGGTGCTGGCGTCGTATCGGCGTCTGTTGATGTGGCGGGCGCGGGGGATGCCCGGACCAGGGGGTCTGGCACTGGGCGCGGTCACGGCGCGGACGGGCGCAGACGGGCTTGCCTTAGGCCGCCATAAATGGGGAGGTGGGAGGGAGGAGCAGGGAATGGGGCAGCGAATGGGCAGTGAGGGGGCGGGGCCGCAGGGGCGCAGCGGCGGGAAACAGGCACAGAAGGGAAAACGAGCACAATCAGGGCATCAAGGGGGCACAGAAAGGAAATAAAACGAGCACAATGAGGGGCAGCAAGGGGCACAGAAAGGAAAAAACTAGCACAATGAGGGGCAGCAAGGGGGCACAGAAAGGAAAAACGAGCACAATGAGGGGCAGCAAGGGGGCACAGAAAGGAAAAAACGAGCACAATCAGGGGCAGCAAGGGGGCACAGAAAGGGAAAAAAACGAGCACAATCAGGGGCAGCAAGGGGGCACAGAAAGGAAAAAACTAGCAC
This sequence comes from Calotriton arnoldi, assembly GCA_963921515.1. Lineage (NCBI taxonomy): Eukaryota > Metazoa > Chordata > Amphibia > Caudata > Salamandridae > Calotriton > Calotriton arnoldi. The sequence goes on from CAWUFW010003219.1 coordinate 1,216,839, forward strand.
AATGAGGGGCAGCAAGGGGGCACAGAAAGGAAAAACGAGCACAATCAGGGGCAGCAAGGGGGGCACAGAAAGGAAAAAACGAGCACAATCAGGGGCAGCAAGGGGGCACAGAAAGGAAAAACGAGCACAATCAGGGGCAGCAAGGGGGCACAGAAAGGAAAAAACGAGCACAATCAGGGGCAGCAAGGGGGGCACAGAAAGGAAAAAAACGAGCACAATCAGGGGCAGCAAGGGAGGCACAGAAAGGAAAAAACGAGCACAATCAGGGGCAGTAAGGGGGCACAGAAAGGAAAAACGAGCACAATCAGGGGCAGCAAGGGGGGCACAGAAAGGAAAAAAAACGAGCACAATCAGGGGCAGCAAGGGGGGCACAGAAAGGAAAAAACGAGCACAATCAGGGGCAGCAAGGGGGCACAGAAAGGAAAAACGAGCACAATCAGGGGCAGCAGCAGGGCACACAGACGGAGCTGTGTGGTGGGGGAGCGACCTACCAGTCAAGGTCAGGGGTCGCTCTCTTCACCACGCAGCGGCCGCCATAAATGGGGAGGTGGGAGGGAGGAGCAGGGAATGGGGCAGCGAATCGGCAGTGAGGGGGCGGGGCCGCAGGGGCGCAGCGGCGGGAAACAGGCACAGAAAGGAAAACGAGCACAATCAGGGCATCAAGGGGGCACAGAAAGGAAAAAAAACGAGCACAATGAGGGGCAGCAAGGGGGCACAGAAAGGAAAAAACTAGCACAATGAGGGGCAGCAAGGGGGCACAGAAAGTAAAAAACTAGCACAATGAAGGGCAGCAAGGGGGCACAGAAAGGAAAAACGAGCACAATCAGGGGCAGCAAGGGGGGCACAGAAAGGAAAAACGAGCACAATCAGGGGCAGCAAGGGGGCACAGAAAGGGAAAAAAAACGAGCACAATCAGGGGCAGCAAGGGGGCACAGAAAGGAAAAAACTAGCACAATGAGGGGCAGCAAGGGGGCACAGAAAGGAAAAACGAGCACAATCAGGGGCAGCAAGGGGGCACAGAAAGGAAAAAACTAGCACAATCAGGGGCAGCAAGGGGGCACAGAAAGGAAAAAACTAGCACAATGAGGGGCAGCAAGGGGGCACAGAAAGGAAAAAAACGAGCACAATCAGGGGCAGCAAGGGGGCACAGAAAGGAAAAACGAGCACAATCGTTGGTTAAATTACTCATGTTAGTACTCACAGTCGGATACAATTCTTTCTGCAGATTTATTGCAAAGAACTTTTTTAGTTTCAAAAGTCTCATAAATTTATACAAGTCTATTTTCACTGCATACCAATCACATTTTTGAACTGGGCAATAACCCAAACCACATTTTAACAAAGAAAGCATTTCAGTTGTCAAAACCACATCAGATAAATTCACAACATTGATTTCCTCACATCCAGGGTCACATTGATCAAGATTCAGCACTTTCTCCATGAGCGTGTCTGCATGCCCCTTCTTTCCTTTTCCACTCCCCTTCCCTCTTGATCCTCTTCTGGTCTTACAATTTCTTTTCCCCTGTTTCTCGGTCCCGTTTCTCTGTTGCCCATTCTTATCCACATTACTGCCTTTAAAAAAGTATTCTCCGTAACCTGATTAGATGTACCTTCCCCTAGATCTTCACTTTCACTACTGGAGAGGTTACTTGACGTGTGGAAGTTCTACTGAATATGGGAAGATCCACCATTTTTATCAGTAGAAGTTCTTTTTTAACTAGGTAATCAAATTTTCTTGCGAAAGTAAAAATTATCCCTGAGTTGTAATCGATCTCATCACGTTTTTACTTCCTCGCTTTCCTTTGCTTGATTTCATCCTGCAATTTCGTTAGGATATCTTCCAATATGGCATAATTCTTTTGGGTAGCTTCAGGCAAATTAAGTGCTTTAATCTCCAACTCAAGTGCACTAATATCTAGGAGTAATTTGGTTATTTTCCTCTCCGCATTCTCAACAAGTATATTGATCAAATTATTGGAACTATTGGTTAATTCTTTTTTGGTACTGCAACACATCTCTGGTACTATCTTTCCTCACATGTTTGTATATTCACTTGGTGTTTGTTGTTTTTTCTGTCTTACTTTGGGTGATTGGATATGGGATTTAATACCCATGTAGACTTTGCGATGTGAGGTAAACTAGTGAAGAGCTAACTATAGGTATTGTAGCTATTTTATCTTTCTCAAACTTGTTTCGCAAGATTTAATAGATACAAACGTAGATAGAAACACATGTAACCACGGCGCGGTCCTTAGAACATGGCAGCTGTGCTATGTGGACGTATATAGATGCTCCGAGATCTAGTATTGATATATACGCACGGTAATTTCAGTGTATTTGTTGAGTTCGTTTTTTCTATGTACTGGGTACATTATTGGTTGGTATCCGATGGTTAATTTTCTGTGAGTCTTACATTTTTGAAATTGATTATTAATGCTGTCTGACCAGACTATGATATAAATGCAAGAAGAGTCTTTCAGTCTGGGTCACTTGTGACGATTTGCGAGTTACCACTTATTAATGGCCGCGACCCGGTATTAAATAAGAGCGGATGAAATATGGAGTAGAGAACAATATAAATTGAGTCTATTTACATTTTGGAGTATACGATGTTCAGGTATTTAATTGTTAGGATTGGAAATAAAGAAGATATGTAATGGAGATTGGTTTATATTTAAGGTTTATAGATAGCCGTGACCCAGGGCATATGAGTTCCGATTTCGGGGTTGATAATGGCTTAGAGTGACCACTCTAAGATGACCGCACATGTTTTGCGTGTGGTTGTTTCTGTAATAGACGCAATGTGACGTCAGACGTGAAGGACTATATATTGGAATTCCAATATCGCGCGGGTGGCACAAGCGATATAGACACGAGGAGCACACTCCTGTTCTATCCAGACTAACGTGAGTATATGAGATGGGGTTGAAACTGTTTATTATAAAGTACGGTTGTTATGCGTCATATATGCAACAACATCTATTTTCTTTTCTTTTTTTTTAAAGGTTTTATTTTTGCAACACCATTATCACCATTACAATTAGTACATGAGGAATTATCAATCATCTATTATCCATACAGAAGATAAAAGGGGACCTTCACAGTATATAAACATTAAATCCATTGATCTAGAAAGCTACAGGTAGGTCTATGGAACCCAAGATTACCCTATCTACTTAAACAAAATCCTGCTGTTGTTTAAAAGCGGGCGGGAAACCATCCTTACCAAAAATAACATAAAAAAGAAGGGTGATCAAGCAGTCAGTGAAGCTCCATTCTCAGCCCGTTCTTCCTTCCATTCCATTGGTGCCCAGATACGCCTGCCAAGCTTTCTCCCACTTCTGCCCTTTCTCTCATAAATTCCCTTTTCCAGATTAAAAATGGAAAGCAGCCTAGCAAGCAATTGCTGGAATGTCGGGCCATTTTATCAAGCCAGGCAGAAGCAATACAAATTCTCACCACTGCCATGGCCAAGAAAAGGAAATAATGAGACTGATCTTGCGTATTCCCACTATTAATCCCCAAGAGCATTAGTTCAGGTGTTAACGCCACCTTTAAATTCAGACTTTGGTCCAGGAATTTTTCAATTGCCTTTGCTAATGTTTCGAGCTGTGGACAGGTTGAGAACATATGAATTATATCAGCGTCGGTACTATTACAGCGGGGGCATCTAATCCCTTCCTGTCCCCCCCACTGCGCTATCTTCGACGAAGTATAATTCAGTGAGAATATTGTTTTAAAAAGCTGGGCTTGCAGCCCTGCTGAACACAAAATAGTCTGTCCTAAGTCTAAGGACTCAAGAAATCCCTCTTGGTCTATACTAAGTTTGTCTGCCCATTTCTTCCCGTGCTTCTCTAGGTCATCCTGCTTCAAAAGAGATAGTTCTGCATAAATTCTCCTAATAGTACATTTCTCATTGTCAGACGTGAAGGACTATATATTGGAATTCCAATATGGCGCGGGTGGCACACGCGATATAGACACGAGGAGCATTCTCCTGTTCTATCCGGACTAACGTGAGTATATGAGATGGGGTTGAAATGGTTTTTTAAAAAGTACGGTTGTTATGCGCCATATATGCAACGACATCTACTTTCTTGTCGTTATATTTAAGAGATGTTACTTGGTCTCTGGACTTTAGATTTAGTTGCAGTTGCTTTCATCACTATGTGTGCATGAGTGAATTTTATTGAACATTATTTATTTACTTATAATATGGAAAGTCTGTTGTCTTTTATTGGTCTTATATACGATAGTTTTGTGATACTGGGGATAACGCGTTGTTGCATTTGTCAGCTACATGTAATATGGGTACTAAAATCAGTTATGTGTTTTTTTCGTTAAGACTTTTTCCCCTGATATTACGTGTTAGAGAAGGCTGTGTAATTGTGGTCTTGCTCGTCCGACGAAAGTTTGAAATATACATTGCTGAGCATTTCGATGTACTAAATTGTGAATTTTGACCTAGGATATTTATAACTACTGGCACTACTGGACTTTGGCACTATTTTGCCCTACGGAATTAATATTTATCGGGTGGAAGAACATCTATATACCGCCCGAACAGGTTAATATGAACAGAATTATATGCTTTGTTCTATCAAGGGTGATTGAGAGCAAAGAAGGTCCTTATCACTGAATGAAGAGGGTACACATTGGGTGATGCATGATTAGCATTGCGGTTCGGTCACATCCCTTTACTTTCTGGTGTCTACTATTGGTGGCTTTCATACTGCTTGGTTTTCTCTCCATCTCACTTATACCTTATTACTTTTACTCGTTATTTTATATCTTTCTATTTTTACAAGTTTGTGTATATATATATATATATATATATATATACACACTAGTTGTGTGTGTATATGTTTCTATAAACATTTTTATTTATCTTTTCTTTATGTGCACTGAATATTGTTTCTTCTGTTAAAATGTATGTAGAGAATTCTACTAGGACCTTGGGTGCTTTTTTATGAGATTTAAATGGGCACTTATTTCACTATCCTGATTCTGCGCACCATTTTTTGGTAAGGGAATATATAGTTTATGTAGAAAACAATTGTTTAAGTTGGTTTATTTAATGTCCACAGCCCTGAAGAAGTCGAGGTGTACGACCAATCAATGAAACACGTGTTGGCTGACTTGTTTTTGTTTCTTAATTGGCTTTCAAACTGCTCAATGTTGTGGAATTATTGATTTGGATTGCCTTCCTTTTGGAAACAACTGTAAACAACATCTACACAAAATTGATGTGAAGATTTGGACTGAAATTTTATACCTGAACGTGGATTAAAAGTGGACTACTAATTATATAAAATTGTATTGATGACTTTTTGGAGTGCTTGGATTTGAAGTTTGATTTAATTTTGCTCTTCGTTGGGAGGGCAGAGTGGGATTGTGGATGGTAACCAATCCCTTCCTAGGAGCACCGCATATATTTTGTATATGTTATATATTCTCCCCTAAATAAGAGTGCAGTGCGCCCATTTGCTTACTTTATGCCTGGTTACCATATTTTGTGCATTTGATGATTGGGAGGTTCACAAAGTAATATAGAAGTCTGGTAAGCATGATCTTTTTGGAGAGAGATACGTGCCATCACCAAGAGTTACAAGGACCGCCAAAATTGTAAGTTAGTTTTGAGGGATCGAACCACCGGACCCAGGATGTCATCCCTAAGATCGTCCAGGGCATGGAACACTTGTATACCTAAATATCGAAAAGACCGGGTTGACCACTCCATACCCGTCGGCACGCCGAGTGGCTGTGTCATGTCCGCTCTGATGGGGAGCAGGTGTGTCTTGGTCCTGTTGACACACAAGCCCAAAAGTGTGGAGAACTCCTCCAACAACTTAATAGCATTCGCCACACTCACGAGCCCGTCTCTCAAGTAGAGCAGCAGGTCCTCAGCATATAGCGATATAATATGTTCTCTTCCCCCCACAGCCAGCCCATGCCCCGCGCCTCTGTGCCGGAAATACACCGCCAGGGATTCAATAGCCAAGGCAAATAACAGGGGTGACAGTGGGCACCCCTGTCTAGTACCACGATGGACCCCATGTGTCGCTGAGACCGTCCCTCCATCTTAACCATCACCGTCAGATTCATATATAGCAGGCGTACCCAGCGGGCCCAGCCCTCAACCAATCCCATTCTTCTCATGACCATGTCTAAAAAGTCCCATTGAATGTCTACTTCAAGTCAATAGACATGATCAAGGCATCCGGATATTGTGAGGTATCTGAGTGATGGAGAACCTGGAACAGCCTATGTAGGTTCCCCGAGGTAGGTCTAGTGGGTATAAATCTGTTTTGGTCCTCATGGATGAGTTCCCGCATATGGGGGAGTAGTCTCGTCGCTAATACTTTACTTAGAATTTTAAAATCTGCATTCAACATAGACAGAGGGCAATAACCCGATGGGCCCACTGTGGCGGACTTAGATTTAGGATGAGGGACCACCATTGCTTTTCTGGATGACGCCGGTAAGAAACCCAGTCGCAGGAACTCAGTGAATACCATTTCAAGCTTAGGGATCAGAGTTGGGTCAAAGTCAGAATAAAATTATATCGGTAGGCTGTCCAGGCCGGGCGTTTTTCCTCTAGCTATCTCTTTGATAGCTTGTCAAATCTCCAATGCCACCACAGGCCCTCCAAGGTCCACCTGAAGTTCCGGGTCTAGGCTACTCAATGGTACGGAAGTAAAGAAATCATCCACTATCACTGGTGGGATATATTCTGGTTGGCCGTAGAGAGTTTTGTAATAGTTATGGAAAGCTACATTAATGTCCCTTGCGGCAGACATTGGTATCCCCTCACTGCTGAGTATCTTGTTTCCGGGCGCACCAACCAGGCCAGGAGCCTGCCCAACTGTCCCCCTCCTCATGCACCCGCTCTTGGTATTCTCATACGTCGACTCAACGAAGTCGCTCTAAGACAGCGTTATACTCATTTCTCACCTCAAGGTGCTCTACTCGTGTAGTATCGCCGTGCCCAGTCTATTGCATAGATCGTGCAGACGCCGTTCCAGGACTGTAAGTTCCCTATTCAGTGCTCTCTTCACCCCCACTGTCTGACCCATGCATTGACCGCGTACCACCACTTTAAAAGCATGCCACTCAATGAGGGGGTCCCTGACTGTACCCTGATTAATCCAGATATAATCTGAAAACGCTGTCTGGAGTATGTCTCTGAAGCATGCATCTTCTAAAAGTTGCAGGCGGAGGCACTATAGTGGGATCACTAAGGGTTTGGTGGTCAGACAAAGAGTAAGCAGTAGTGGGTTGTGATCAGACAGTGTACGACCCAGGTATTCAGTGTGTGTGCCCCGGGGCAGACTCTGGCTGAACACATAAACATGTCAAGGCATGAGTGCAAGTCATTGAGCTGTGAGTAGTAAGAGTAGTCGCGGTCATTAACGTGTTGTACCCTCCAAATATCCGTGATGTCCCAGTGCGCACATTCTCTCCACAGCTGTCCCAAGTAAAGGGGGAGTGGACCTGTCTAGATCGATGTCTGCCACTCAATTAAAATCACCTCCTAGAAGCAAATCATCTGCCATAAGGGAGAACAAAGGCACTGTTAGGGCCTGGAGGAATGATAGTTGATCCTGGTTTGGAGCATATACTCTGCCCAAAGTGACTTCCCTCCCTAATAACCTGCCCTTGAGTAGTATGTAAACGGTCCTTCAGATCGATAGTGGAACGGATGACCTCAAAGGGCATCCCCGCTCTTATCCATAGTAGGGTACCGGGGAATATGTGGAGAATGAGGTAGCAAATATATTGCCCCGCCACCTGCTGCGTAATCGGAAAACGTCCTCCTTAGTGAGGTGTGTCTTCTGTAGCATGACCACTTGTGCACCCCGGTGGCACAAGTAGCGGTGAATACTATGCCGCTTGGTTGCTGAACTCATGCCCTGAACATTCCAGGTCAGTACTTTTATGGCTGGGTATGGATTTGCCATTGTGGTTGGCCAGTACTCCCCCTCCCACATTCCGCCTTTAATTCCTTCCCTCTGCTTCCCCAGACTCCCCAGTGCCGACCAAGTCTCCTCCGAGCGACTAACCAAATGAAGAAATTCGCCACCCATAAACTCCCATACCCCAGAGCAGTCCAGCAACGGCTGACCATCCAAACCTGTATAGGAAAAAAAACATTGTTAAGGGAAAGTCCCCTACTGAGTCTCAATGGGGGCAATTTAAGGGGGAGCTGGCAAGCCAACCCAGGTAAAGGACTCAAGTATGTGCCAGCCCATTTATAGAAGGAGTCCAAGTCCGCCATGGCAACTGAAGCCCAGCCAGCGAAAGTCCTTGTTACATGATGTCATCAACTGATTGCGGAGTGATAACTGGTAAGTTCCTGCCTCCCAGGGACGAGCTGCCCAAATCAGAACTCATGGAGCGGTGTTCTGAGGATTCGTCCATAGTGTCAACAGATTTCTGCGAGGTTACTATATCAGCAATGGCCTGCAGTGCAGCTTTCCGTTCCTCCTCCATCTGCGATGTGGCGGGACCCTGCAAAGCGGAGCCAGCAGCAGGCCGCTTGAGTCGTCTCCGAGACTTACGCCTGGCATTCACGGGTTTCACCCGTTGTCCCGCTGGAGGCACTCCCGATCTGTATGATTCTATCCATGCCCATACTGCATCTGGGGTGTCACAGAAACAAGTTTTGCAATCATGCATTATGCAGAGCCAGGACGGGAACATCAGAGAGTATTGAATGCCCTCTGCTCGGAGTGCCTTCTTGGCGTCCCCAAAGGAAGCCCGTTTTTGTTGTACTTTCGCCGTGAAGTCCAGGAAAATTAGAACTTTGCTGTTGTCGAGTTCATATGGGCTGTGTGTATGAGCCCACTGTATTATAATATCCCGGTCCCTGTAATGTAGCAGTTTAGCTATTACCAGTCTGGGCGGCTTTGCCAATGCCAAAGGTCGTGCCGGTACTCTATGAGCTCTCTCCAAAGCAAAGCCACCGCTGAGGAGAGCCAGTGCTCTAGAAAAGCCACCATGTCTGTCCCTTCAACTCCCTCAGGTAGGCCCACCAGGCGGATTTTGTTGCGGCGGTTCTGCCCTTAAGCATCCTCTGCCCTCTTTTCCAAGGTGAGCACCCTAGCTACGAGATCTTCAACTCTGTGGGCTGTCGCTTACTGTTCTGGAAGGAGGTCCTTCAGTGTCTGTTCTGTCGCCTTGACCCTGTCCGATAGTTTGTGATGTTCTGTGCTCAGCAGGCCCAGCCCCACGGACACTGCCCCAATGTCCTTTTAGAGCATGGTTTTGGTGTTTGAGATAGAAGCCAATACCCTGTCAATGTGGGCACGTATCGATGGCTCGTCCTCTTCCCCATTCTCTCCGCTTCCATTTGGGGCCAGGGGGTCCTCCCCAACTCAAAGGCACTCTGCCTGGGCTTGGTCTTCCCCATCCCTGCACCAGGGGGAGCCGATAATACAGGTGCAGGCCACGGGCGACAGTCACCGTTTCTGGATGATATGCTGCCTCCGCCGGGGGGGGGGGGACCAAGACCAGGTGTCAGGGACCTTGCCAGCAGCAGCCGCTGGTCTCGGGGCAATCCTCCCCCCCCCCAGTCGGATGACCCCCAGCCAGTTCCACCAAGCCTCACCCCTCCTTGCCACTGAGGGTCCGCACCGCAGTAATGCCAGGTGATCAGCGCACCAGGCAGGTGCCCAAGCCACGACCTTCCCGTCAGCAGAGGTGTCTAGAAATCCTGTAATCACCACCAGGCCAAGGCAGGGGGCTGTCTCCTCCTCCCCAGCACTCTGCCTACATCAGGGGCAGCCACCCAGAGAGTCCGGTCTGGGGCCTGGACCATCCACTTCTGTCACAGCAGGTCTGGGTCGGGCCAATCACTCATGGGGGGGCCACACAGCAACACTGCACAGCCTCATCTCCCTCCCACGGGGGATAGGATTCACAGCGCCTCTCCTCCACTCTGGAAGAGCTGCCAATTCTCTTTTGAGGAGCCAGGCTTCCCACTCCCCCGCTCGGCAGCGGGTGTGTCTCCAGGCAGGCTGGGCATCTCCTGTGTACTTGGGGCGGCCTCCGGGCCCACCTTGCTCCAGTTGTCCCTCCGGACCCCGGTATGGGTCCCGAGCCCTCCTCAGTGTTTCACCACTGGCCGCCGGCTTCCGCACACTACCGGGGCGGCTTACATACCTGCCTCGCTTTAGCCACTCCTCAGAGCCCCGGCATTAGGCCCGGTCACTCCGCCTCGTGACTCCTGCTGTTGCCGGTCCTAGCTCGCTGCAGGACTCTCTGACCTCGGTACTCTGCCCCAAGATGACACATGCCCCGGGTTGCAGGTTGCAGCCGGCCATCCCGTAGCATCTCAAGGCTCAAGGGACGGATCCGCCTTCTTGTCCCCGGGCCCGAAGTAGTCCGCTGTTCATGGTCACCCTCCAACGCTCTTGGCCCCACATACTGGCTGCAAGCAGCTCCAACGTCCCGATTGTCTCGACCCCCACAACAGTAGAGGCCTCCAGGGTCGAGGGATGGTGCAGGATTTCAGATGAGCCTGTGTGGAGCCTCGGCGCTACGCATCCTTCATCTTTGGCTCATTGGCCACACCCCGTAAAAACTTTAGCTTTAGCTTTAAATACTGAGTTCATAAAGATTATTTTTCCACAAATGTGTGTTATGTTATGTTATCAGATTTGTATAGCGTATGGCTGCCCCAGCGATGGGGCGTCCCAGCGCTAGATCCACAGATTACCAGACCGAAGTGGGAGGAAAGAACAGAGGGTTATTCAGGGAAGAGCCAGGTCTTAACTGCCCTCCTGAAAACCCCATGATCCTGTATGTTCCTGATAGTGCATGGGAGAGCATTCCAAAGCGAAGAAGCTAACGCCCAGAACGACTGGCCTCCCACCCATGCTCTTCTAGAGAACGGAGAGAACGTAACAGATGTTGATTAGAAGAGCGGAGGGCGCGTTTAAGTACATAGGGGAGGAGAAGATTGGCTAAAACAGGAGGTGCTTGGGCATGAAAGATTCTGTGAGACATACACAGGGACTTGCAGTGAATTCTCCTTTCTACTGGGAGCCAGTGCAAGTTACCTATGAATTTGGAAGTGGGGCAGGATTTTGGGAGGGGAAAAGGGTCCATGCCGGGGTGTTTTGCACCCTCTGAAGCGGATTGATGCCTGCTTTATTAGCACCCAGGTAGAGGGAGTTGCAATAATCCAGTCTAGAGAGGATAGTAGACTGGATGATGGTCTGGCATTTTTGAGCGTAGAAAAACCCGAACAGTGGCCTCAGTCCGCGTAGCAGTCCGAAGCAACTGCCTGCCACTGATTTTGTCTGTGCCTGAAAAGTAAGTGCACAGTCAAACCAGACGCCCGGTTTTTAACCATTTCCTTGGGGGTAGGGGGAGCTTATCCATCGTTTATTTGCTCAACATGCCATTCCAGTTTGAACCCAGCCATATGCAAATCAGTCTTGACCCTGTGCCCAATGGGAACAGTCCAGCCCCAACTGCCAGGCCAGGTCCTCCCTGGACTGGAACCAAGCATCCTAGGTCCGGTTTCGGGGTTTCACCCCTCATCAGCCAGGATAGCTTGATTCCAGTGGCATGGAGTGCACAGGACCCACGTCTGGGCATACCCGTCCCACTCAGGGTGACAAATGCAAAAAGAACAATTGATGGACAGAATGCAGAACAATGTCATACATAAACCCCCGTACAGAGATCTGGGCCTAAATCCATTGTTTTTTTGCTCACCATGCCATTACAGTTTGAACCCAGCCATATGCAAATCAGTCTTGACCCTGTGCCCAATGGCAACAGTCCAGCCCGAACTGCCAGGCCAGTTCCTCCCTGGACTGGAACCAAGCATCCTAGGACGGGTTTCGGGGTTTCAACCCTCATCAGCCAGGATAGCTTGACTCCAGTGGCATGGAGAGCACGGGACCCACGTCTGGGCATACCCGTCCTACTCGGGGTGACAAATGCAAAAAGAACAATTGATGGACAGAATGCAGAACAATGTCATACATTCACCCCAGTACAGAGATCTGGGCCTAAATCCATCGTTTTTTTGTTTACCAGGTCATTCCAGTTTGAACCCAGCCATATGCAAATCAGTCTTGAACCTGTGCCCAATGGGAACAGTCCAGCCCAAACTGCCAGGCCTTTCCTGGACTGGAACCAAGCATCTTAGGACCGGTTTCGGGGTTTCACCCCTCATCAGCCAGGAGAGCTTGACTCCAGTGGCATGGAGAGCACGGGACCCACGTCTGGGCATACCCGTCCCACTTGGGGGTGACAAATGCAAAAAGAACAATTGATGGGCAGAATGCAGAACAATGTCATACATTCACCCCAGTACAGAGTTCTGGGCCTAAATCCATCGTTTTTTTGCTCACCATGCCATGATGAAGGGTGATGCTCTGAAACCGGTCCCAGCATGCTTGTTTCCGGTCCAGGGAGGACCTGGCTTGGCAGTTCGGGCTGGACTGTTCCCATAAGGAACAGGGTCAAGACTGATTTGCAAATGGCTGGGTCTAAACTAGGGTGGTGTGGTGAGCAACAGAATGATGGATTAAACCCAGATTTTTGTGACTGGGGGTGAATGTTTGCATTGTCCAGCATTCCGTCCATCAATTGTTTCTTTTGCATAGGAACCAATTAAGGGCTGTGTCTCCTATGCCAATCTCTTGTAAACGTTGCACCATGACTTTATGCAATACAGTGTTGAAAGCGGCACTAAGATCAAGAAGAATCAAGGCAGAGGTGTGGCCCTCATCCAGTGAGCTCCGCAGATGTTCAGTCACTGCCAGCAGAGCTGATTCAGTTCTATGGCAAGGTCTGAAACCATTCTGCGCAGGGTCCAGTATATTGTTGGACTCTATAAATTTGGTCAGAAAGGAATTTATGTAGGACTCGGTGACTTTAGCTGCAAAAGGAAGTAGTGAAATTGGGCGAAAGCTTTCTGGTTTGGACGCATTCAAGGTAGGTTTTTTTAATAGAGGGATGACCTTGGCATGCTTCCATGAGGCTGGTACAACTGCGAAAGCTAGGGATAAGTTTATCAGTTCACAGAGTGTGGGTAAATGTTGGGGTAGGAATTGTAGGAGCTGATCGGAATTTGAAAGGATCAGCTGGTGATCCCGATTTAATTGTATAACAGATAGTTCTTAAAGCTTCACAGGAGAGCGCCGGGAAGGAGGATAAGAGAGTACCTGGGCAACTAGTAGGATCGGATTGTCCTTCAATACTGATAGCGGGCGGGAAGGATTTATAAATATCCTCAACTTTTTTAACAAAAAAAGTAGCTAAGGCCTCACATTGAGAGTTAGAGATAATAGTGGTTGCCTTAGCTGAAGCGGGATTTCTAATATCGTTCAGCAAGAAGAAGATACTTTTGGCTGGGTTATTACTGTTTTTGATTTTTTTCTGCAAAGTATTCAGCGCGTGACTTCCGTATAGATTTATGATAGGCCTTAAAGGCTGAACGGTATTGTGTCGTGAGACTAGAATCGTATTTGCATCTCCAGGCACATTCTAGAACTCTGCAATTTTTTCTCATCTGGGTTAGGCTCTCGTTAAACCAAGGAGTGGTGTAAGTTCTGCGACAGGGCGTGAGTTTAGCAGGTATATATTGATCAAGGGAGCATGTGAGCCATTCATAGAAGCAGCTATTGGCTGCTTCAACATCTCCAGTCAGTTGGGGTGTTTGGGAGCGTAGAGTGTCTGAGAAGAGGTTGACGTCTAACTTATGCCAATGGCGTTTTAAGAAGAGCTAAGGGTGAGTGCGCGAGGGTGGATTATCATTGAGGAGTGCCATGGAAATAAGATAGTGGTTTGTCCATGCCATAGGGAGAGGGCAAAGAAGGTATGTTAGAGAACACTGGATCTAAAAGGTGGCCGGCAGAGTGTGTAGAATTGGGGACATATTGTAGCAGTTGAAAGGCTGCAAGGTCCGCCAGAAAATTGGTAATCTCACCATCTTGGCAGTCCTCCAGGTGGAGGTTAAGATCACCCACAATATGAAAATAAGCAGACTTAGTTGCCAAGATGGTAATGGACTGGGTAAGTGATTCTCTAAACTTTTTTGATGGTCCGGGGGGGCGATAGATGAGCAGTCTTGTCAGAGTGAAATTGTGGTTCAGAGAGATTTGAAAGAGTCCTGGTAATTCAGATTTTACCGGCACTAAGCCAATTTAAGACAAAGATGCTCTCGAAAAGAGCTTTGTGAATAAGGCCCACAATTTTTTGGTTCACAGGGAGTCGTGTGATCAAGCAGAAGGATCCTTTCACATAAAATCTTAACCTTGCTGTAGAAGGTTTTGCAGACAGTTGTCTTTTTCCTGGAGACTATGCAAAGTAAGCAATTTATGTATTTTTGATGATTCATCCTTCTAAACTATGAATTGTTGAAATTCCCTTTTCTCGATTCTTGGTACAAGCAAAACTGTGGGCAATTCTGTATCTTGCCTGCACCAGTTTGAAAAAAGGGAAGAATGCAGGCGATATTCCCTGCAAAACAAGAATTCCCGATTCGTGCAGTGAGAAATGCACAGATGAAGGAATTTCTGTGCAGCCCAGCATTGTGAGGGCTGGTCAATGTAATTTCCTTAATGGTTATTACATTAGATTAATACATTACTCTCTCCATTTTTTCCACCCATGGAACATCGGATATGCCCCAATTCCGCTTCACAGATGGGAAAAAACTGGCGAAATTTCCATGTTTCATTACCACAAGGGAATTTCAGCTACTTCTTTTATAAACTAATACCTAAGTAGACTTTTTGCCTCAGTTTTTTTCTCTTGCCTATGTGCTTAGTATTGCAATCAAATTATTCAGTTGTAGTTTATGTATTGTACATGGAAATCAATTCAGCCCATTACCACGGGTTGTGGAAGTGAAGATCCTCATACTTTGACCTCTGTTGACAACACAGGGCTGAAATCCTATCTCAACCTTTGCCTTTTTACTGTGTGTGCAAATTGTTTTTAAGGGGTCTGGTAATAGCAAAGGGTGGGAACTACAGGAAGTAAACAGTGCTCCTGCAGTCCAGCTTATTTTCTGTTCCTCATGCTGCCTTCTTCACTGCCGAGACCATCAATGGCAAGTGTAGTGCCTAGAATAGTAAAGGGTAAGCAAGGGAAAGTAGCTGCTACCTCCAGTGACTCCTAATGGACAGCCATGGTACCTCACAGAAGATTCATTTACATGCCTTTTTAACTCCATGCTCGGTTTTTCAGACTTTGGGGCAGGACACTTGTAACTGTACATTTGTCTAAATCAAAGTGAAAGGGTTTGTCTGTCCAACCATACAAGGTAATCGACAGTGAATACAAGAAGAAACCTTAACAGTAAACAGCTTTATAAAGAAAACACAACACTCAAGACAGCACATCGAAATCTAACTTCTGTTTTATACAAAAATCGCCAGCAAGCATTCAAAGTTAAGTAAGGCAATTTTCATTTCAACAGACTAGAGCGTTACCCTGGATCAGATGGACAGGGCAATGCTGAAACCAATACATTTTGCGGTTACATTTATACAATTTTTTCTCAATGGAAGAGAGTGGAAGCGGTAATACGCTACAAAAGTGAAACTTGCAGTTAGTCACTAATGAGTAGGTGCCAAGATCTTCTTGTGGGAAGTAATGTGAGAAGACCCTGTAAAGCAAATACAGTTAACACTAACAGGATCTCATTCTGCTATTTTCTGAAATCCTTGCTTCGTTGTGTCAGCTTCGGAACAAGCCTAAGCCCAGCAGAAATGTGGTGTACAACATGGAATACAAAACTATAGCTCATTTAAAACGTGTGTAAGCTTGCTATGATACTAAGGCTTTAGTGATCTTCAAGCAGGTGCAAAAACATCATTTTAAATAGTTAACATTATGTGACTGAGAACATTAAGACACAAATGAGCATTAGCATTTTCATAATAAACTTATAAACATTAAAGCACCTATGCAGATTAATTCACTTTCTCACAGCCCTCTAGTACAAGTAATTGTGATCAAGTTAAAGAATGTATCTTAGAGTCATCACTGTAATACACCCAGCAATCGTCCCTTAAACAGAAGTCAATACTAGCTTAGCGTGGTGGAACTGTTTCAGAGATTCATTCATCAAAACGTTACAAACTGTTTTTAAGTGTCTAAGATAACTCATTTCCTTCAGTCTTTATAATCTCAAATGTTATTATAAGTACTATCACAGTTTACAAGTGCTGTTCAATGCTACACTCACAAGAACGTTTATTCCACAGATATAGATCTCTACAAGTCTAGAAATACAGCACTGATTCTGCTATCACCACAGGGCCAGTGAAAATAGGCATCAGCCATTCTCTACAGATAACCCTTCAAATATCATAAGGGTATTTAAATTCCTTGATTGACTGTTAAGATGCAATATTGATCTGTTAAAGGCGTTTCTAAGAATTGATTGTAACATCGCTATTGATGGCCATCCTTAGCACAATTTTGAAATGCTATGGATAACAGGGTTTACAAATTTGATGGTTTACAATCTCAGAAATATGAAAATCTGAGCCAGCCATCCTGGGAATCAAACCTCTGACCTGCAGATAAGACACACAAATGTAAGTTGTGAGCGTTTAACTGAGCAATATTTCGTACCATGAAATGAAATCTTCAAGATGTCAAATGTTCTCAATTAATAGTAAGAGCTTGCAAGGGTTTTTTTCTTTACAGTTTTGCCTATCAAGCAGACATAGAACTGTCTGTGTAATAATGGAGGAGGAGGGTGCCTTTGAAAAAATTATTGAATGCACTAGGATCTTTACAATCCAAAAACAGGTTCACCTAAGCAAAATGTATTATTGGCCACACGTTCACATCTTATTAATCTTAAAAATCCCTAAGGCAAATCATTCTCACCTTGGTTAATTGCAACAGAATTTTTATACGAGGTTTGTCTTTGAATTCACATAAAATGAAATTTCTCAACACAACTCAAATGCCACTTTGTAGCACACCATAAAACCACTCAGACCACCAAACAACTATGTCTCCACACCCTTAAAATTTGCAGTGTCAGAGTGCTAAACAACTGTTGTGAAATATCATTTATATATGCAATGGATTGACGTAGAAATCCCATGTGCTTGTGGCCCTGTAATAATGTATATTTCAAGAGAAAATGCAACAATTGCACCAAACCTGATGACAAAGAAGGTAGACTTTCTAGACATATTTAAAATAACTATTAAAAAACATAGGGCCTGATTATGATAGCGGGTGGTTGGACCGTCGCCGCTTTTTCACAACCAGACCCCCAAAAAAGCTGAATACATATATAGAAAGCATATACAAACCTTAGAATTCGTTTCAAAAAGTAAATAATTGTTGGCCTTTAAAGCACAGTGAAGTCATGCCAAACTACACATATTACAAGAATTTTAAATCACAAAACACGCTCTGTTATACCAAGAAAAGTTGTTTTATCCCACTACATAAAAAGTAAACTTTTAAGTACTTTCGCTAGTAGGGCACCTAAATCTCTTTCTCCGTATAATCCAGCACCAGACGTAGCCTAGCTTAATTTCTTGCACTGTATGGAGAGAAGAGATAGGTTCTGATTGCAGGTCATCTCTTCAGGGGATTACTATGATTTTACTGCTAGAATTGCTGGCAGTGAATCCAATCTAAGCAGACATTATTCGTTTCAAATCTGAAAATGATAACCATGGTTTCACTATTTTTATGGCCAAAGAGTTAATACATGTTTGAAATTACCAGCTGTCTACAAATATTTCCTGATTTCCAAGCATTAAGAAGTGTTTGTCAAAGCCATCACTCGCAAAATCTTTACAAAATGCATACATTTTGACCTTGTGATCAAAGATAAGTAAACATCATATCAAGCAGATTGTAACATTTCTTCTAATACCAGAATGAATCCTTGGGGATCATATGACACATGGCTAGGAGATTCAAATTATATTCATATCCAGGCTCACACAGAGTTTAATTTCATGTGTTATATGCTCCAAACTCTCAGAAAGAAAGGCCGGTTCAACCTCTATGCTGGCCAACACGAAACTAAAGGTCGGCCTGGGATGTCTAGGTAATCTCAACAAATTACACATCTTCTTTATGGAAATATTACACACAAAAGTTTAGACCAAATAGTAATGCTCTTTGTCCACAAGTGTTTTCTGCTTCTAATGGAATTTACTTTCCTTGAGTAGTGATAATGTGGCAGAGGACCTAACCTTAAAACACTGCTTCAGATTAATTTTGCAAACATTTCAATTCACAGTTTTGAGAGCTGCTGTATACAATGCACCTGAAGCCTTTTAAGATTTAAAAATGCACCAATATGTGGGTTTAGATGGGGGTGCAGTAAACATATCCCTGGTGTACTAAAGTCTGCAATGCAAAAAATAAGGCAACAAAAAGAGTCGTCAAACACAAGCACCTTCCTTCACATATATTTAAGAGCTACAGCCACATGTTATTATAAACATGGTGTTATTTTTAATAGTTCCAATTACAGGATTTGTCTTACCATAAAGTATTGAAAACTCCTGATGCAACATGACATAATAAGTTGTGATCCGATGAAAATGAGTAATAACATCACGCTGAATTTTAAAATCTACACAAACCGACTACGTGCTTCAGGTTATGGATGTGTTGGCTTGCCAAGAGTTATTGAGCTCTACAGAAAATGAGGTACATACTGTATGATTAAAGACTAACCCCAACACTTATGGCAGAAATGATTAAATCATCACAAAACCCGGGGTCGAACTGCCTAACAACGCCCTTACTTAATTAACATAAAAGAAATACCACGGGAGGGGGAGCACTCAAAGAGTTCAATTCTTAATTAATCATAGAGGTATTAAACCAGCCAAAAAATCCAAAAGTCCATATCTCCAAAATGATGTTCTTAACCAAGATTCATCCAAAGAGGAGACTCAGATGCCGTTGATTAAAAAAGGATTAAATCGTATTCTTCATTTCATCTCCATTAAAGACAGACAGCAACGTCCCAGTCAATGTGTTTTGTCCCCACACGGGACTTCATTAGAGCTGCAAGAAACATATGTGACAAATTTTTATAAAAAGCATCTATTCTTGGAATGATGAACATTCCAAGATGGCATAACTCTGTGTAAAGTAGAGTGTGTTTGTATGTGGATAGTCAATATGAAATTTATGTTATGTCTGAAACGGGGGATGATTTAGCTTTTCCATGGCATTTGGTATATGAACTCATCCTAATTTGCTGAAAGAGAGATCAACATCGTATATTGGGTCTAAAATGGCTAATAGCAACAGTGTATATAATCAAGGGAGGGAGAGAGAAGCTCGGATCCATTCAGCTTCCCATCAAAGATAGGTAATCAAGGGGAGAATGGATCACTTGTACCTGTATTACCAGGGTCAGGTGTGTTAACCAACTTAAAAACCCTCATTCACGTACAAAGATGGCGAAGCGGTATATCTTGATTCTCCGCTTATCATAAAACGTGAAAGCATCATCATTGGGTCTTTTTTGACAAAATGCTTTCCTCCACCTGGAGGTAGACCAACTGGTGATAGCAGTAGTGATCAGTGATAACGAAAAGTGAGCTTAATTAAAACTGCTTCCTATTCCTTCCCAACAGAACTTTATTTGGTAGGAGATGCACCGTCACAGGAGCGAGCACAAGCAGGCGAAGAAGTAACGCAAGCAGGTTACAATGGCCGCCGGTCCCCCGAGGGAGTCCTTATCTGGAAATGCCAAGTTATAGGTACTATTGACCTGACTCAAATAAGAAGAAGGGTGAGTTAATTACCTACCTTTAGAGAGTGCTTAAGATTAGCACTAACTATATAGGTCCTGAAGAAAGCCCCCCGACCCTATGGGCAAGTAAAAGGGCTGAAACATGTCGACCTTTCACATGGACAATAAGGTGCTATAGAACAGTGACTTTTCTATATGCGCACCACCACAGTTTTAACCTTGCCTCCTCTCCTACCAAATAAAGTTCTGTTGGGAAGGAATAGGAAGCAATTTTAATTCACCTCACTTTTCGTTATCACTGATCACCACTGCTATCACCAGTTGGTCTACCTCCAGGTGGAGGAAAGCATTTTGTCAAAAAAGACCCAATGATGATGCTTTCACGTTTTATGATAAGCGGAGAATCAAGATATACCGCTTCACCATCTTTGTACGTGAATGAGGGTTTTTAAGTTGGTCAACACACCTGACCCTGGTAATACAGGTACAAGTGATCCATTCTCCCCTTGATTACCTAATAGCAACAGTGTTCATAATGCTTGTGATAGTCCAACATAGCGGCTTTAGAAGCGTAACAGGGTTTAGGGTTCTGGTTGTTTATTTATTTATTTATTTATTTAAACAGTTTTATATAGTGCTGGCTAGACCCAAAGGTATCAGAGCGCTTTTCAAGGGTTAAGAGAGGAGCAAGTTGCAATATAACATTTGTACAAAAAGCAGTGCCAAATAATCAAAACCATAAGCAAAGAACAGTAAATACAAGGTCGAGAAAGTCAAGGGTACAATTAGGCCATAGCCGGAGTTGGATGGGAGGGCTAGCATGGGTTATCTGGGAAGGGGGGAGACAGTAAAGAGGTAGGGGGGAGCAGAGGAGGGTGATGGGAGAGGAGGTGGCATGTGGGGGTAGGTCGTGATTATAGGAGAACTAGTAAGGGGAGAGGTGGAAGTGTATGTAAGGATGGGAGGAGGGGGTGCAGTGAGTCAGGTATAATGTGGGGAGCACTGACACTAGCATGGGCAGGATGTGAAACCCCGTAAAGTGGTAGGATTAAGGACCCCAGTATTTGTTGAGAAGGTGCCTTTTGAGATCTCTTTTGAAGCTGGGGTAGGAGGGGTTGCAACGTAGATCTTTAGGGAGTGAGTTCCAAATAGTAGGCGCATTACCGGAGAAAGAGCATAGTTGGGTGGCTTTCTTATTAACCAAGGGGGGGGACTAGCGTGAGAGTATTTGTACTCCTCATTTCTCTTGAGCAGCCCGCTTTGTGGAGTTTATCTGAGAGATACACTGGGGTCTGATGGTGCAGGGCTTTATGCGTAATGCAAGCATTCTTGTAGGTGGATCGGCCTTCAATGGGAAGCCACTTGAGCTCTTTGAGGATGGGGGAGATGTGGTCATACCGCTTACAATCTGAGATAAGCCTGGCTGCAAGGTTAAGGACAGATTTTATTGGGGCTAAGTAGACTTTCGGAGTTCCAGAGAGAATGGCATTGCCATAGTCAAGTCTAGAAAGTACTAGTGATTGAACAACTAGTTTGAAGTCATCAGCAGGAATGAAGGGTTTGATTTTCTTGAGGTGAAGTAGAGAGAAGAGAGCGCCTTTGGCAGCGTTTTTTATGTGGGGAGAAAGGCTGAGGTTCTGATCAATGCTTATTCCAAGGGATTTAACTGAGTTAGAGGTGGACAGAGAGCAATTGAGAGCTTTAAGGTCAGAGATCCAGTGAAGAATGGGGAGTCGGTTGTTTTTAGGAGTGAAGAGAATGACTTCCGTTTTTTTAGGGTTGAGTTTAAGGTGATTGTGATGGAACCATTGTTGTATCTTGGTCAGGGCATCATTAAGGTGAAAAATATCAGCTTGGGATTTGATCTTATAGTAAAGCTGGGTATCATCCGCATAGAGGTGGTAGTTGATTCCTGCTTGCTTGAGAATGAGGGTGAGGGGCTCCTTGAAGAGGTTAAATAGGGAGGGAGAGAGAATGGACCCCTGGGGAACGCCCAGGGGGACAGGAGTGGGTTTAGAGAGGCACTGGCTGATCTTAATTTGTTGGGTTCTGTGGTGAAAGAAGGAGGTGAACCATTCAAGGACAGGACCATTGAGGCCGAACCGATTTTCGAGGGTGTTCAGTAAGGCGGAGTGGTTGACAGTATCGAAAGCCACAGAGAGGTCAAGAAGGATAAGAAGGGAGGCTTCTCCTTTGTCAAGGGAGTGGTGGATGTCATCAACAATGTTGAGCATAGCCGTTTCGGTACTGCAGCCTTTTCTAAAGCCTGACTGTAATGTATCCAAAAGGCTGAAGGAGTCAATGTGCTTGTCTAGTTGGCGCAGAGCGCATTTTTCGAGGGCCTTGGATAGAAGCGGCAAATTAGAGATAGGGCGCAGATTATTGAGGTCGGTGGGGTCAGCATTAGCATTTTTGAGGGTGGGAGTAATTTGGCCGAGCTGGAGGGAGACAGGGACACATCCTGTGGCAAAGGAGGAGTTGATGATGTTAGTCCAATAAGGAGTGATGATATGTTTTAACGCTTTAACAAGGTTGGCGGGGAGAGGGTCCAAGGTATGAGAGCAGGGTTTAAGCTTAGTGATGATGTTGTAGACTTCCCGCTCAGTAACTGGGCTGAAGTTAAGCCAGGATGCATTATTTTTTGGCTGTGGGTTGGTCTGGAAATGAGCCGGATGGGTGACGATGGAAGGGGGATGGACAGAGTCAGGAGGGGGCGAAGGTGTGAAAGGAGACTTGGTCGGGGGGTCAAGGAGGGGTAGGGAGCACAGTGGCCTGGGGGATACGGCAAAGGATAGATCAATCTTGGCGATTTTTTCGGAAAAGAAGTTCGCCATTTCTTCACATCTTTCCATAGAGGCCATTAATTTGGGGGGGGCAGAAGCTGTTTGATTTTTAATAATGCTGAATAGTTCCCTGGGTCTATTTTTGGCCCGATCGAGTTATGTGCGGAAAAAGGAGGCCTTTTCATTGAGGATGTGTTTTTTGTAATTAGCCCTTGCGGTTCTAAGGAGGGCAAGATTTGGTGGCGAGGGGTGTTGTCTCCACGTGAGCTCGGTCAGCCTAAGCGAGCGTCTCTCATTGTTCAGATCAGCATTAAACCAGGATTTAGGGGGGTTGTTTTTTTGTGGTTTTAGTTTGGCAGGGGCAATTTGGTCAAGGACCTCAATGATGGATTTGTTGTAGTGTTCGGTAAGGTCATTAGCATTTTGTGAGGGAGGTGACAGTTGAAGTTTTGCTTTAATCTTAGTCTCCAGTACGCCTGGAGGAATAAGGTGAAGATTTCTAGTTAGTTTCCAGTGTTTAATGTTTTGAGAGGCCGGGGGAGGTATGGAGCTATTGATAGTGAAGAGGATAAGGTGATGGTCTGACCAGTCGATGGGGACAATGTGGGAAAGGGAAGCCATATCTTTGCTAGTAATGATAGAATCAAGGGTAGCCCCTTTGGAATGTGTTGGTGTGTGGCAGAGTTGCTTCACGTCAGTAACAACGAGGAGGTAGTTGAGGATGATGACCGAAGGATCATCATTATTGTTCCAATGAATATTAAAGTCTCAGAGGAAGAGGTTTTTAGAGTTGGACATCGAGGCTTGGGAGAGCAGGTCAGAAAATTCCTCCACAAAGGGCAGAGGGTCACCAGGGGGATGGTAGATATTATGTAGTCGAAAAGGAGGGGAACCCTGAACTTTAAGTTTGGCTCCCATGTATTCGAAAGTGGTTTGCTCGGGGTTCTGAACAAGGGGGATTTGTAGATAGTCTTTATAGATTATGGCTAGACCCCCTCCAATTTTATCAAGCCTATCTTTTCTGAGGATGGAGTAGCCCGGAGGAGAGAGTAGGTCAAGAATAGATGAAGAGTGAGCTTTGAGCCAGGTTTCTGTAAGAAACGCGATGTCAATGGCTTCACTAAGGATGGTTTCCGCAATTTCTGTTGCATGTCGTGCGGCCGATCGGCAGTTGACAAGCATGCAGTTGATGGGTTCAGGATTGACTTTGGGGGGACAGCCGGAATGGATGGAGGTGAGTTGCGGGGGGTCTGGGTGAGCCAGGGAGGTCGGGATACGGCTTCTCCCCATGATCACCGGAATAGTGGAGTGTAGAGTGGGGGGGTCAGTAGTTATGGTGATCTGCGGAGGAGGCCTGTGCGGGACAGGGGAGCTATGGCTACGGCTTCGCCCCTGGGTTACCGGGGCCGTAGAGTGAGGTGCATGATGGTCAGTAGTCATGGGGATAGGGGAGGGGGTATTTTTTAAGTCCCCGGAGTTCAGGGAGGAAAGATGGATCAGGGATTGGGGTGATATTAGAGGGCAGCTACTGGGGGGTTCATCGCTGGAAATACCGTAAGGGGAGATGTTAATTTGTTGGAGGAGAGTAGGGTTAGTTTGAGCAGTGCCAATAGAAAGGGTATGGTTGGCAAGGATAGTATCGGAGAGGGCGTTAAAGTCGTTCCTAAGAGATGAAAGTTCCAGCGACAGGATAGAGAGGTGGAGGTCAAAGTTAAGAAGCGATTGGGTTAAAAGTGTGGAAGGAGGGGAGGCAAGGAGGTCAGGGGGGAGGGGGCATGTTCGAATTAGGCCGTAAGAGAGGCATGGGTAGTGGACGTGGAGGGAACCCAGGTGGTGGGAGGTGAGGGGTGTTCCGGGTGCTAGGCTGAGGATGGGTTGTAGATTGGGAGCCAGCGTACCAAGGGGTCTGATGGGTGCTGTGAGAAGATAAGGGGGCATGGGGTGAGTGAGGGGGGCGCAATCTTGTCTGAGGGGGTGGGAGTCACTTAGTTTGCGAGAGATTGGTGTCCCTGGTGGAGCAGTAGGGGGTTCAATGTGAGTGGGCACAGTGTATAGGGGGAACGGAGGAGGGGGATCAGTCTGAGGGGGAGGGAAGAATGAGAGGTAAGAAGGGAGTGATTAGGGTTGAGTGGGAGAGGGTCATGAGGAGGGTTGAGAAGGGAGTGATTAGGGTTGAGTGGGGGAGAGTCATGATGAGGGGTGAGGGATTGGGTGGCTGAATGAGATGAAAGAATGTCAGGAGAAGGTGGAGAGGCAGACGACTCAGCTTCTACACCCCCACCCGCCAGCTCCGCTCGACCAGCCTCGCCCTCGCCACAGTCCCCCGCATCCGGAAAACGACCGCCGGCGGCAGATCCTTCTCCCACCTCGCCGCCAAGACCTGGAACACCCTCCCCACCAACCTCCGACAGACCCAAGACCTACTGGCCTTCAGAAGACTCCTCAAGACCTGGCTCTTCGATCAGTAGCAGCACCACCCCCCTCTTCCCCCAGCGCCTTGAGACCCTCGCGGGTATGTAGTGCGCTTTATAAGTGACATGATTGATTGATTGATTGATTGATTGATGAGGGGGGTAGTGGGGGGTTTGAGTGGCTAGGTATGATGTGGAAGTGTAACATGAGGGAGAGGATGCTCGGGAGGCGGTGGGTTCCAAGGTCTGGGATTGGGCAACTTTATTGGTAGTTGCAGAATCAAGAAGCGGCAGGGTTGGTGTCGAAAGTGGTGAGGCCGGGGGGGCATCCTGAGATTGAGAGGCTGCGGAGATCTGGGAAGGAGAGTATAGTAGAGCTTACAAGGTGCTGAAGTGGTGTTCGAAGGTGGTGAGATGGTTTTCAGAGGCTTGTATGAGGATATTTCCGGATTTAAACATAGAGATGTCAATTTCACCTGAGAAAGTGGAGGAAGGGGTGGTGGACAGTTTCAAGCCATATGGTATTTTGCAAGATTTTGTTATGGGGATGTAGTGGAGGAAGATACTTTTCCATTTCGAGGGGCGTCTTGAGTAAAAGATGTAGTTAGTTTTAATAATGGAGGTGAGGCTAAGATAGTTGTCAACAAATAAGGTTTCTTAGTGACGTTTCAATGTTTTATGTTTCAGGTTCTTCTTAGCATTTTTGGAAAGGTTGGGAGGGTAAAGGATAGTCCAAGAGTTGGGGCCGCTCCTAGTGATGTGTGTGTCCGGTGCTGTAGGGGTATCATTGAGGGGAGGCATGGTAATTATGCAAGGATGGTCAATTGAGCGAGCAGGAAATTATAAGGGGGCGTAAGGGTGGGGGAGAATGGAAGTGGGGGGTGGGAGAAAGTCAGTGGGTGGGCAATTAGCTCAAAGCCCAGGACAAGGGCCCTGTATTGAGGTGGCTTGAGACGGGGAAGCGTTGGAAAAAGAGTTGAGTCCGTAATCCGATTCAGCACGATGAGGAAGGGGAGGATGAGGAATTGGTCAGTCAGTTGGGGAGACCGTCACAACGGGACAGGTGGGAGAGGGAGGAGGGAAATAGGAGGGAAATCCGGATAAGGCTAAGAGGCAACGTGCTATGTGCAGTAGTGTGGATAATTAAGGAGCCGGCAATGCAACACTCTGGGCAGACAATCCAGAAGGGGTAGATCAGTTTGGGAGCATGAAGTACATTAGGTTAGGCACATCAAATCAGCAACTCAACATGAGGGACAGAGTGGATTAGCAAGAGGCAAGGCAACATTTGAAATATACAGTCTCAAAAATGAGGTAGATAGATTTGGGCGCACGTAAAGCATAGGGTAAAAACATCCCATGTCCTAGCAGCAGGCAACAATACATTTAAAATATAAGTACACAATCCAGCATCACTATACATATAAAATATATATGAGTACAATAAGTCTACAATCAAGAAGGGGTAGAGCAGTTTAAGAGCATGAAGTACATTAGACTAGGAACATCGTATCAACAATTCCATATAAGAGACAGGTAAATTAGCCAGAGGCAAGGCAACAATGAGGTAGATAAATTTGGGTGCACGTAAAGCGTAAGGTAAAAATATCGATGTCTTAGTAGCAGGCAACCAAACATTGGAAATGTAAGAGCATCAAGGAGGAGGTAGGTCCGATTGGATGCAAAGATCACGATAGGTTAAAAATATCAGGTGCTAGATCAGGGGTAAAATTACAAATTGTCACGCCGTGGGTAGTGAGACATATAAAATATAGAGGCGTCAATATGAGGTAGATAATAAAGGGGGTGCATTGCACAATAAGTTGAAAGCATCTTGGTGGGTCCAAAGTGTTTAGCAGCAGTTAAGGAGACACTTCTGATCAAAAAGCCTCCATATGAGGTTGCTCTGTTGGAGTGTAAGTAGCGCCATGGGAGATAGACGACTGGTAGAAATAGTGCATAAAATGCAGACAGTCGAGCAGCCGGGAGAAGAAGCAATTACGATGGAGTCCAGTCAGTTTACACTGTAGGGTGGCCGTTCAGCCCAGAGAGTCAAAGTATAAGATTAAGAGGGCCCAAATATTGGCCTACGGTGTAGTGTATATCAGGGGCAGTGGGATAGCTGGGGCGGTACTTTTAGCGCAGCGTGGGGTTTCTAGCGCATTATGGGCACATATAGTGGGGGCAGACATTTTGGTACATACGGAGTGCAATGATGAAAGTGTCCTGTCACTGCTCAGACTAAATTGGGTCTAGTCATCATACCTCAACAATCCAAGATGGCCCCCATAGGAGTACAGAGGGGCGAGTCCTTTGTCACTTTCGGTTGGTCAGGCTAAGTTAGGTCACATCATCATATCATCAGTATCCACTTTCCAAGATGGCCCCCATAGGAGTACAGAGGGGCGAGTCCTTTTTCACTTTCCCCTCTAGTCTCTAGGTCCGGGGGGGGGGCGGAGACAGAAGGCCTGACCGCGAGGTACAATATGTCTGCTAGATAATGCCCTAGGGGTGAGAACAAAATGGCGGCCAAACCCAGGGGGGAGGTCCTCTCTCGGTCAAAGTCCCAGGAAAAGGCAAGGGTCATCAAAAAAGTATTTGAGATGCCCAAAGGTGGGCAAGTCACAACCCCAATTACGCTGGTCTGAAGTTGCATCCCACGCTGCCTCGAAGGCTGTGCCCGAACAGTGTGCAACACACCGGCACGTTCGGTCGTGGGGACCAACCAGCACAACCGTCCACAAGGCGAACGGGACTCCAGGCAGGTCCCGAGGGAGCAGGGCCCAGCCCGCCCTCAGCTGGGGGGCTGGGGAGAGGATGTCGGTGTCCCCTAGGAAGGGCAGCAGCGCAAGGGAGACAGAACTCCGTGCCGGTCCCGAGGGGGCAGGGCCACGCCCGACTTCAGCTGGGGGGCTGGAAAGAAGGTGCCAGTGTCCCCTGAGTAGGGCGAAGGGACATCGGCGTTCTCCAGGTAGAGTCGCCGGAGCTGCAGGATGGGGTCTGAGCCACGTTGAGGTCGACCAATCAGTGGTTGGGACCGGCCTTCAAAGACTATGCATGGCAAGATGGCTGTTTTTGTTGTCAGACGCAATGGTGTAATATGCAGAAACATTGATATGAAATTAAATGAAATTAAATAAAGATTTATAAAGTGCACTGCTGCCCTGAGGCATTGAGGCGCTAGCCAATAAAGAGGTTTACCTAAAAAGCGGTACTAAAAATATGAATAAGAGCAGAGTATTTATTGAAAAGCCATGTTTTCAGACCTTTCCTGAAGAGCATCAATCCTGTCAATTTCTTGAGGTCAGGTGGATGTGTATTCCAAAGCTTGGAAGTACAGCTAATGAAGCTTCGGCCTCCCCAGTTCGATCTTCTGACTTTGGGAACAATTACATTAAACGCTAAAGATGAGTGTAAGGACCTGGAGGGAGTGTACCATTGGAAGCTTTGCTTGAAGTAGTCTGGGCCAGACTCATGCAGGGCCTTAAAAGAGATACAGAGTGCTTCAAAATCAATGTGTTTCTTCATTGGGAGCCAATGGAGTTTGGTCAGGGCTTGAGAGGCAGGATGGTGCTTGGAGATCCTCAGCAAAAACCAAGCTGCCGCATTCTGTATGATCTACAGCTTGTGTAAAAGTATTTTCTGCAAATTCATAAATAAAGCATTGCAGTAGTCCAGTTTGGTCAGCAGGAGTGCAGAACCCACATATTTCAACACCTCCTGTGGGATGAAAGGAAAGACGTTCCTTAGATGTTAAGTGAAGAAGGAGGAGGATGTGACAGCATTAATCTGACTTTCAAATGAAGGTTTGCTGTTGAAAAAGATCCCCAGGTTTTTAACTTTTGTCACTGGAGTGGGTAGATTGCCTAGTTCCTGTGGCCAGCAGCTCGGGGACCAAAAAGAGGTATTCCTTCCAAACAGTGGAACCTCGGTTTTACCTGAGTGCAATTTCAAACAATTTTTGTTCATCCACCTGCTAATCTGTTGCATACAGTTATGGAACCTAATAGCGGTATCCTCAGGATTACTGGCCACTGACACCAAAATCTGGGTGTCATCGGCATAGGATACCACTAAAAAATAAAACGATTTAATGAGACATGCCAGACGGGTAACGTAAAGGTTGAAATGGGTTGGACTTAAAGATGAGCTATGTGGCACACCACATAGAGTGAGAAAACACGGGTGATGTAAATTCATCTAAGGCGATGAATTGCTCATGTGTGGAGAGAAAAGATTTTAAAAGAGCTGTGGCCACTCCTCTAATTCCAATGGAGTAGAGGCGATTGATAAGAAGGCCATGGCTGACTGTGTCAAATGCTGCCGAGAGGTCTAATAGGAGCAGGGCAGCATTATCCCCATTGTCAAGCTGATATCTTCCGAGGCTGCAATCAAGGCCAGTTTGGCATTGTGTTCCTCTCTGAAGCCGAACTGAGTCAGGTCCAGAAGGTGACTGTTGTTTCTAAAGGTCGTAAGTTCCTGATTAATAGCCTTCTCTACCACCCTAAGGAGAGATAGGTGTGAAATTGGCCTATAGTTGTTAGGATCTGAAGCATCAAGGTTTTGCTTCTTGAGGAAGGGCAGGATTGAGGTTTTTTCCAGGCTTCAGGAAAGTAACCTGTGCTGAACATCGAGTTAAAGATGTCCGTTAGATGAGTCGATACAGTTTGTGTAATCATATGCATGATTTTTGGAGGACAAAGGTACACGGAGGAACCTGAATGAATATCACTGAGTGAGTCTGTGAGAAGTTGGCCTGGTATATGATGTCCACTAGTTAAAGTGGGCACCTTGCATCAGTCCAAATAACCCTTATGGTGATTTAAGAGGTCTAAGATAACCTTAGAAAGCTATCCAAGTGGTAGCTGTGGAGAGCAGCCTTCAGGCTTAGTCTTGAAGGAATGTAAAGCAGCTTGTTTTACCAGAATACCATCTAATAGTATTGGTTAAATGAAAGGAGAACCACACAGTAGTTATAAAAATATGTATTTATTTTTATAACACTATCTAGTACGACACAGTGTCTCCTACACGGAGATAATAACAAAACACACAATACTTAAGCATAGAAATGACAGTAAATAACACTTATACACAGTGGGCCCGGGGGGGGGGACTAAACCATATATTAAGAAAGTGGTATAAGAACCACAACTTGAGTCAGGACGATGTCTAGAGGACGTAGAATCGTTGGGACCCCAAGGAACCACCTAAGGTGAGTAGACAGGGACCCCACGGAGAATGGGTGCAGTGTGGGAACACGACGCGTGCTCTGTACAACTCTATGGGAAAGTCGCGGTTGGAGTTTTAGAGATTAAGGACCCTTCCCAGTGGACTTCAAAGGAACCCCATGGAAGACAGAAGGTTGGAGAGCCACCCCACCCGTGGATACCAAAGCACCCAAGTTACCTATCCCAGGGAAGCCGGGTGCATAGGGATGAAGTGGCGTCGAAAACCGCCGTCGAACCCAATGGAGGACTTCGAAGAAGAGCCTCTGCCTGAAGGGATAATAAAGTCTTTTGGAATCCAAACGTGGATTCTTGTCGAAGAGTACCTGAAAGCAGAGGGGACAGAGTCTGGGTCACTTAGGAATGACTAGGGGCTCGGTAGACGAATGCCCACCGATGTCGGGTGCTTCAGGTTAGTTGACAGTGCTCTTGACTCTGCAGCTGCGGGGACCAGGCGATGTTGAAGACAACCAGAAGCCGGATGCAAGCTGGCCCTCAAAGGATGTCGAGTGCTGAGGGGCCGGTGTCCAGCGGGAGCACCAACAAGCCTTGGCAACAGCAACCCATGCAGAAAGTCAAGATAGTGTACAGTTCGGACCAGCAAGGTCCAGGAGACTCACCACAGAAAGGGGAGTCAGGACAGGCTTGGAGCAACCTGGGGAGTCCAAGAAAAGCTAAGTTGACCCTCAAATGGACCCACTGGCTGGAGGCACAGGAGTCGCAAGAGGACCTCGAGCAGTTTCACTAGACAACAGGCCACGGAGCACTTGGTGCGAGGAGATCAAAGATCTTGGTAGGAATTGGTACCAGAGGTTGGGGCTACACGGAGCCCAATGCACTTGTTAAAGAAATGTCAACAAGCACTTGCACTTGCAAATGAATGCGGTGCACAAGGGTTCGGGTATTGCAGCCCCCACGAGGGATACTGGCCTCAAACTCGGTCAGAGGGCAGCCCTGGCCTCGAGGGATGCAGAAACCTACCTCCTGTGTTGCTGGACCCTTCGGAGTCTGTAGGAGCTAGGGATCAGCAGACTGGTCAGCAGTGTTGAGGTGCCTGCGAATGCAGGGGAGTGACTCCTTCACTCCAAAGGAGATTATCTTCAGTTGTCTTTGATGCTCCACAGGTCATGCACGGATCCTGTTTTAGACGGAGTCAGGCCCAAACGAAGTCCAGCGAAATCCAGAGTGCCCAGACGGTCGAAGTGCAGTGGTTCCAGGTTAGAATCTTGCCCACGACGACTCTAAGGTCCTACAGCCAGGTAAGTCCTTAAGTACCCACGGGAGAGGGTTGGAGAGATTCAGGTGACCCTCCCAGGGGAGGGTCTGGACAGAGGGGAGGTTACTCCCATGTCCTTTGTCCAGTTTCCCGCCAGAGCGGGAGCCAGCGGCTCCCAGTACTGGTTTGAACTGGAATATGCACAGGGACACCAAATGTGCCCCTCATGCAGACTTTCAGTCGCTGGCAAGTGCACCCACCCAGCCCTAATACACTAAATCCTGTCTGGAAGGTAGTCACACCTCCCTGTGAAAGGATGCCTATTGTTCTGCCTTCCCCTGCTCGAGCTTGGCTCAGCAGCAGGAGGGCAGAAATGTGTCTCTGGTCGGCAGCAACCATTTTGTGCTGTCCGGAGCTAGAAGGCTGGTACTGGGAACACCAAGGACCCAACAAAGCTCGCTTCTGAGGGGTGGAATCATACCTCCCACACCGGTTACCAGTGTGGGGGTATGATTCCATCATGTTTGACACCAAACATGATAGGGTTTGTTTTAGGCGTTTTAGAGTTGGTCATCACGCGGTCGCGTAAGGCCCCTCTATATATAGTATATGGCTGCTTCACTGACAACCTGGGAGGATGGACTCCGTAGGCTGCAGGGGTGTCCTGCTCATGCAGGGGCACCCTCTCACTTAGAACCATGCACCCTGCCTTCAGGATTGTAAAGGCCTGCTATAGGGGTGACTTATAGGTTTTAAGTGCAGTGACCCTTAGATATAGTAAACCTATATCTTAAGTAAGTGGTGCATGCACCAACTTACACAGACCACAATGGCAGGCCTGTAGTTCCATTTTGCAGGGCCTCTCATGAGTGGCATAATACATTCTTCAGCCCATGGGAGGCCTCTGGGGTACCTATGCCCTGGGTACATGTGTACCATATACTAGGGACTGACAAGGGTACCCCAGTATCCATTCTGGAGTGTACCCAAGTACATAACATAACAGTGTAGGGAGAAAGCAGATAGACTGGGGGTCCTGATTAGCAGGATCCCAGTCAGACTAGTCAGAAACCAGCTTAGCACCAGCAAAAAGTGGGGGAACACATGCAGAAGGATCCTACCTTCCTACACGGTCCTAGATCCCCCAGCAGTGGTGAGAAGGAGGACAAAGGCATGTGATCAAGAGCCAAATTGGGGGGGTTAGAAGACCCTGAGGGTGGATCGGTAAAGTCTAAGGGGCCGATTCACAAAGGTAATCTGAGAAGAAAGTCTGACTTTCTGAATTTCGGTATTCACAAACAGCATTTACGAGTAGTAAAGTTAGTCTTTTGTCTCAGTTTAACTTAAGTTTTTGTCTCATGTTTAACTGAGACCAAAAATCTAGTCTCAGTTAAACTTAAGACCAAAACTTAAATTAAACTGAGACAAAAGTCTAACTTTACTACTCGTAAATTCCCTTTGTGAATACCGAAAGTCGTAAAGTTAGACTTTTGTCTCAGTTTACCTTTGTGAATCGGGCCTATGGCTAAGCAATTTTCAGCTAACAGGCATGGAGGTAGCTTGTTATTGGCAGAAAAGATGTTATATATTTAACCTTAGCTTGAAAGGAAGAAGCTAGCAAATTGCAGAAGGCTTGGTTGGCCATATTGTTTTCATTATCTGAGAGCCTGGTTTGTTTTTTATAGTACCGAACAGTTCTTTTGAAGAGTTTTTTGATGACTCGGTTTTGTGAGTAAAATAACTGACTTTTTCCTGAAAGATTAATTCTTTATAAGCTCGGATGGTGGTTTTGTAGATTTCCTTTTCTGTGCTGCCATAGTTAAATCTCCACCTTCTTTCTTGCCTACGGCAAAGTTGTTTTTGTAATCTAAGTTTCTCTGAGAACCGGGGTTCAGAAGGGGTGTCTCTATGGCTTTTATACACTTTTCCTGTCACTAACTGATGTAAACTACCTTCTAGCCACCAATGGTAATTGGTGATGGCAATGTCTAAACCATTTAAAGAAGAGGGCAGGGTGCTTGCTAGTGCTGATCTAAGACTATTAGCGTCTAACTTATGCCTAGGACGGATTGCCCTACTTTATTGGAGTGGATTAGTATTAATGGCTATAGTCACCAACACAACTTCAAACATGACTGCTAAGGGCCTGCTTATGAGTCTAGCGATCCACGGACCGCCAGACTCATGGTGGCATGGCGGTGGCCGTCTGACCACTTTTGCACCAGCGGTCCGACCGCCCAATTACAATTAGGGCGATCGGATCGCCATTGCACCACCGCAACTGCCAAGGATCAGAGATCCCTGGTGGTGGAGCAGTGGTCTTGAGGCTGCAATATGCTTGGCGGGACTGCCGCGGTCCTGCCAAGCATATTACGAGTTTCCCCTCTGCCACGGTTTTCATGGCGGTTCCTATTCCATGAAAACCATGGCAGAGAGGAAACACCTGTTGGCTCAGGGCAATGGGATGAATGCAGAGGGGCACATGTTGTGCCCCCCTGTGTGCATGCACCCCAGTACCTGCCTGGCATGGACTGCAGCAGTCCATGCCGTGCAGGTACTGCCTTTGATGTTCCCATTACTTAGCCTATTTCACAGGCGCTGCCATGGGACAGCTAAAGAACCGAATGCCAGTGACAAAAAAAGTCATAATTTGGCGAGCAGTGCGCACACAGGTTTGGCAGTTGGAGAGCAGGGCAGCGGCGTGGCGGTCCTGCACCGCCAAACTCGCAATCAGGCCCTAAGTGATCAAGCCAAATAAGCGGAGGAGAAGTAGTAGGATGAAGAGTGGGGTTAGCTGACAAAATGCCATGAAGTAAATGACCCGCTTGATGTGTAGGGCCCTTGACCAACTGAGCTAAACCTAGATTTGCCATCATATCCAAAAAATATACAGTCTTTGTCCAGACTATTCTCTGGATGGAGATGAAAGTCTTCAAGAGCTGTGAAATCTGTGTAATTTACCACAGTTTCAATTAGTTGATTAAAGTTGGCATTGACAAATTTCAGTTAAATGAATGATATTGACAAGGAATGCATTCTGAATTGTTGTAGCCACAAGTTCTATAGAAGCACTGTCATTACTTACGGGATTGAATGAGACACCGGCATTAACGATGTTTGTGTCACCACAAGAGAATTAAAGTAGTTTTACTGTTGTTTGGGATCGATGAGGGATTGGCATGGATGACGTTTGTGGTACTATAAACAATGGAAACATTGATACTGCTTTGTTTGGGGCAAATGAGGTACTAGCATAAATGAAGTACTAATGTTATAGCTATGGGGATAGAAGTGTTTGGAGAATGGGGCTAAAACTGTCAAGTGTGGCAAAATTAATAGTGTCAGGAAATAAGTGTACTGCTGATGAATAAAAAACATTTGGATGGTGTTACGATATACACTCAGGTTGCAATAGTTAGTTTTTGTAATGTACTGAATAATTATAGGGCTTTTGTGTGGAGCATTCATGATTGAGGGACTGAAATCTGATTGTTGCAATTGTTGTCTGTATTTTAGGGATTTTATATGCTCATGACACTGAGGAGTGGGAATAATTTGATGGAGACATTGGCTGTAAGAGAACACACAGACTATTATGCAAGTATGTATTGCTGTGTTTTTTGGCTAGGAGAGTGACTTGTTTAAGTGTGGGGGAAAAAGCAGTCTTGTTAGAGGCCTGGTTTAGGCCCTTACCTGCAGCACAACAGAGTGTGGATTGAGCCTGTCTGTCTCCAAGGAGATTCTGAATAGAGAAGTAGGTCCCTGCCCCCTGCCCAGGCCCCTGAAGGTTTGAGGAGTGAACCCCAAGACAGCCACCTCCATCTTGTGAAACACAGCTTCCCTGTGCCCAACAGCTCAGTGTATAAAGGACCAGGAGGTGGTAAGGAAACAGACTTTGTGCTGTCTTTTCCTTGATACTTTAAAAAGTGATTTTCCTTTACCCGTGACTGCCTCATTTTTACCTGTTGCACTGTGGGCCTTGTAGTTTATAATGTGCTGTTATTGCTGCCTGTGAAGGCCTCAATTTTCCTTGCCTGTTAGTGGGTTTGGCTATTTATAATCTGCTGTTTTTACCTGCCTGTGAAGGCCTCCATTTGCCCTGTTTGTTGTTGGATTTTGCTGTTGATGATCTGTGTGTTTACCTTCCTGTGACTGCTTTACTTTTCCCTCCTGGTTGCTACCCTAATCTGTGCTCAGACCTGTGTGTGAGAAATCCAACCCCAGCTCCCTTTTGTCTTAGCAAGTGAGTAAATCAAGATAAAACAACCCCCCCAAAAGAACAGAGAGGCATATTATACTTAAGAGATTAAGCAGCGTGTGCTCTGAGACTGCAGTAATCTGCTCTCAGAGTTTAAACTGTGTTTAGAAAGTGCATGTAGCACTCATTTTTGGCTAGGAGAGTGAGTTGTTTGAGTGTGGGAAAAGCAGTATTGTTAGAGACCTGGTTTAGGCCCTTACCTGCAGCACTCCAGAGTGTGGATTGAGCCTGTCTGACTCCAAGGAGATTCTGAATAGAGCCTGAGGTCACATGCCTCTTATATAAGCTGCTATTGGATGTGTGCATCTGTGCGCTGATTTGTGGCTG
Source organism: Calotriton arnoldi (assembly GCA_963921515.1). Taxonomy (NCBI): domain Eukaryota; kingdom Metazoa; phylum Chordata; class Amphibia; order Caudata; family Salamandridae; genus Calotriton; species Calotriton arnoldi. The sequence goes on from CAWUFW010003219.1 coordinate 1,252,794, forward strand.
TATCTGTTGTTTCCATTGGAGTTAGTGTTAAGATTGGCTGATAGGTCTAGGGGTCTGATTGGTCCTCAGATCAGTATATTATTGGACGGAGGGCTTAGGGTTAGAGTTTTGATTGGTAAATAGATTTAGGGTTTTTTTGTTTGGTTTCTAGAGCTAGGGTTTCTATTGGGCCTAGCGCTTAGGATTTGGTTTCTGATTGACTTTTAGGACTAGGGCCGTGATTGGCTGGAAGGGCTTAGTCTAATATTGGTCCTAGGGCATAGGGCTAATGTTCTGATTGGTTAGGGTTCCCATTGGCTGAAGGGGTCACCTGATCATTAGGGCTATATAAGGTCATAGTTCAGGGCCTCTCAGTACGGGCGTCAAGGCTAAGGGCGGAGAGGACAAGGGCAGCTGCCTGTTTTAGCCTGTCTGAGACTGGTCGGGACAAGGGCCAGGAATGCTGCCCACATTTACAGTCACCAACTCCCACCCTACTCCACCAACATCCATAACCAGATTATCACACTCACAGCAAATGTACTCCATCCATGTACGACAAACTAACCCTACACAAAGTTCAATGGCTCAACACCCACTACAAAACCCCACAAACCACACCTATACACCCTTCTACCCCAGCTACCATAAATTTGCACCATCACTTACAAACAATACACTCTTCTTTCCTATACCACTAACCCATCCACTCAAGACAAACACAACCCAAATTCACACCATATTTAACTATATCCCATCCAGACACACACTCCCTGCTCAAATTACCGTTAACATTTTTTGCCACTAACAAACCTATACTCAGCCGGCCATATTTTCACCCACCAACACCCTCTTCTTCCTTCTACCACAATAACACAACCACACAAAACTTAAACTACACTGCACCACACATATTACCTCTTTCAGAAATCCAATCTAACACAATCCTCTAGCCCATCACCTCTTACACACCACATACACTCTATTCACAAACACATCACCACCCCCTTTACCTTACAACTTCCGCTCACCAACAATACTTTACATGCAAATCCTTCTCAGAAAACAAATACATCAGCACCTCATTTCACTACTCCTCAAAAAAAAAACATAACACACACACACACACCAGCAGAACCAAATCTCTTACGCACAACACTTCATGATACTTTCCATCACAAACTAAAAGCCTACACCCACTCCCACCTTCCAGCCTACACAAATGATACACACCATGAACAAACTCCAATGCCAAGCTTTCTCTCTTCCCCCACACCTAACACATATACAGCAACACAGAAACTCTTTTTTAAGTTCCTCTCATCCATAGGACAATTTAGAATCTAACTACACGACCCACATGCTGCACCACCACCCCTAACTCATCCACCTTCCACCCTAAGCAGACGCAAACAAAATAAGCAACATGCCACTCCTCACAAGTTTGCTTCTCTATGTCTACTGCACAACAAGGCTACACTACAAAAACAACACAGCTCACAAACTCACTCTCAACCACCATCTCCACCACCTACATACGCAGACCCATCAAATTGCCTTCTTAGCCTGCTGGACGATGAACACGATACAGAACAGCTACACTATTGCTATCCTCATATAGCTAATATCAGCACTAAAGATACACCTGCTACAAACCCACAAAATAATGCTCACTCTTTTACCAAACAAAGTCACACTATCACCAAAGCACATTCTCAAACATGCCTACTAATAAATGCTTGAACGCTCTCTAAAAACAAACATCACATCTATGACCTTCTCACTGACACAAAACCTGGCATACTCTTCATAACTGCATCATGGCTGGGAGAGGATATGGCTCCAGTGTTGCATGAAGACGTTCCTCCATCAAACTATCCCACAAAATCGTATAAGCAAAAGAGGAGGTGGCCTAGCTGTTGTGTTCAGGCAAACATTAAATATCACTAAAGCTGATGACGTCTCCATACAAGGGCCTCTTCACTTGATACAACCCTACACCATCTTCCTCCTGTATCTTCCTACTCCTTTACAGACCTCCACCTAGCAATGCAACATTCCAAGATACACTTCTAGACACGGTTTCATACCTGATAAGCCTACATTCCAACCTATGCAGTCAGGGTGACCTCAACATTTGGTTTGACAAACCCAATATGCCCCATCAAAAAACAATCATCACTGTCCTAGACGCACTAAACCTACATCAGATCATCCACAAACCCACGCACATTGGTGGACACATCCTAGATTTTTGCAAATACAGAACTAGTTAGCTTTCAAACAATAACTCCACTCACATGGTCAGACCACCATTTGCTTGCTTTCCAACATAAAACTACATAAAGCAACACACCTAAAGCCACCTTACGTACATCCACCTATCAACTGTGGAACAGACTCAAATTTGAACACTTAGAAGCACAGCTAACATCCAGTACAGATCTAGACACAATAAATTCAGTTAAAAAACTATATAATGGCTACAGGAAGCTTTTGATATCCTAATACTACTAAAAACGACACAACAGAACAAAAGAAGACAGGCACCTTGGAGAAATACATAGCTAAAAGAGAAAAAATAGCAAATTAGAAACCTGCAATGTGCCTGGCTCAAAACAGACACCAATCAAGACAAACTTCGCCTACAGAAACTTAACAGACTATACAAGTCAGCTATCAAAATAGTTAAAAAAGATACAGTTCAGACAGAATTCCAAATGCTAAATGTGCAAATAAAGAATTCTATAAAATTCTCACTGAATTTCATAAACCAAATTGCCTAGAAGGAGCTAATCCCATTACTCAAGATTTCACAGACAAACTGGCAAATCATTACACAGCCAAAGCAGACACATTGGACTCATATTTAAAAACAAAGAAAAACCACCAACACCGACCCTTTTCCAAAATAACAATCCAAGAGTACGCTAACCCAGCCTCTCCATTCCTTCCAACAAATTTCACACAATTAATTTATAGACCTGGTCAAAGCAAGCAGGCCTGCCGGCAGCCCTACTGGCAGCCCTCCTGACCTGTGTCTACCGCAAACCTTCAAGAGAATTCTTCTAACAACCTCTGTTGCCACACCAGTAAGAAGAATCATCAACAATTCCTTAACTATGTAAATATTTCCAGAAGAACTAAAAAGGTCATACATACGCCCATTACTGAAAACAAACTTGGACCCGCTGAACCCAGACAACTACAGACCAATTGCAAATGGACCTTTCCTGGGCAAACTGATAGAAAGAGCAGCATTCGCCCAAATGTCACAATTCATTGAAGATAATGCCATACATTCAGACTTCCAAACGGGATTCCGTCCAGTAAGAGGCACAGAATCTGCCCTCGTTGTCATCTGGGATGACCTGAAGAACACAGTTGACCACAACGGGGTTGTTTCACTATTTCTCTTGGACCTCTCAGCGGCCTTTGACACGGTCGACCATGACACTCTGATACAAAGACTCTACGAAGTCGGCATAGAGGGAACTGCTCTAGACTGGATCACATTCTACCTTCACAACAGAACTAATGTCATCCATACCCCCCCTTCTCTTCTAAACCGTACTTCACAAACGCAGGGGTCCCTCAATGCTCTATCATCTCACCCATGCTTTTCAACACCTACATGAAGTCATTACCGGCACTGATCAATCAATTTCACCTCACGTGCTATAACTATGCAGATGACACGCAAATACTCCTTCAACTGTGATGCCCCAAAGACATTGGAAACTCACCAATTTTCAGTTGTCTCAGAGCTGTGGATCAATTGATGACAAGGAGCCATCTCAAATTGAATGCTTCCAAAGCGGAAATACTCACTTGTGGCGACTGGAAAAATTATGACCCACTCGCCGAATAGCCTGATGATGTGAGAAGACCGCCTAAAGTATCAAAGGAAGTAAGCAAACTTGGAATTGCCATGGAGTTCAAGCTATCAATGAATGCCCAAGTTGACAAATTAGCAAGAACAAGCTTCATTACTATAAAAACTCTGCATCACACCTTTCCCCACCTGGGATTTCCACACAAGGTCCAGGCTACCATCTCTCTTGTTCTGTCCAAACTTGAATATGCCAATAGCCTCTACCACGGGTCACTTTTAACAACTATGAAAAGACTGCAATGTATTCAGAAATCTGCTGCCAGACTACTCTCATATATAAATTCACAAGCCCACATCTCCCCTGCCTTTAAAGCCCTACATTGGTTACCGGTTGCCAGAAGATCCACATTCAATCTCCTTTGTATCTACCACAAAGCAATACATGGAGCAGGACCACTCTTCATCAGGAATAAAAACACAAAATACATTCAACAAAGGAACCTCCGCTCTAGAGTGGCACCTCGCCTCAAAATTCCACCAAACAAGAAAAAAAAACATGTGTGGCACAACCTTCTCTGTTCAAGATGCCAAACTATGGATCTCTTTACCCCCAAACATAAGATCCACAGTTAACCACCTCATCAGCAGAGACTACTCAACAATTGGCTTTTCCCACATAACCACCATACTCAAACATAAATATACAGCATATCACTTTGTATATAAGCATTTCTTTGGACTAAAGATGTGTACCTGCATATGTGTTTTGCTTTGTATAAACATGTATAATAATTATGTTTTTAAAGATATAGATATTCATTAGTTCTGCTTAACAAATGTACATATTACTTATAGTTACAATATTCTATGTTTAACATGTATATAAGTGACTGCATTAATAAGTAAATAGTTTATCATTACTATTTATCGACAATTTCTTCACTATTGAATTACAAAAAAAAAAATTAAATTACAGCAACACTTGAAAGCCTGGGGTTATTAAATGCAACTTTAATCTACATATATTACCTTCCTTATACATATATACTTTCCATGTACTTGTGTATCTTTATATTTATTACTTTGCTTCTAATTGACCATATCCAATGCCCTCCCCCATATCACACCCTATATCTCTCGCAATATATCCTCTAAATCCACTCTGACGCATCTCAAACCTCATTCTACTACTCTTTCTAATGCCTACCCTATTTCTCACCCTATACCTCTCTCAATATATCCTAAACCGCCACTCTCTCATTCATCCCAAAACCCATGCCACACTATGATCCCCAAAATAATGCGTTCTAGACTCTTTCCTCCTCCACCCCTCCTTGCATCATCTCAAACCTCTTTTACTGTTCAAATCTCCCAAACAAGCCTTTCTAAACCCTTCACTCTGACTCTCCCCCCTCCACGTCCCTTTACTCATCCCAACCCCCCTCCCACTATAAACTTTAAAAAAAAAAACTTTCTAAACCCTTCCCTCTTCTATCCCTCCACTAATCCTTTTCAATGCAAATAACAGACTAACATGTCCACCGCTCAAATTAATTTCATATTTCACTATACGAATTTTCCACTAATCCCTTTGGGTTCCGTAGTAGCGTGCTACTCGCTGAAAAAGTGCTTCGACGCCTCGTCAGGGGTTTTAAGTGCTATATAAATGCAATTACAATACAATTCAATACAATATAATAGGCTGGTTTTTTGGGAGATCGATAGTTTATGCCATTAATGTTGTGCATATTTGTATAACATATGTACAATTTCATGGGGTATGTTGATCATTTTGGGCCACTATGAGTTTTATATGTACACACAACAGCATAAATTAATAAGGGTCATGCCTTACCTATTGATTTTCAAAACAACAATTAAAGACATGGAGCACTGTAACATGAAGAACGAGATTAATACATTGAACATCTGCCTTTTATGTATATGGATGTTATGTCACTGTGTTTTGGAAATTGTTCTAGAAATAATGAATATGATTATGAAATGGTTCTTTCTATGCTATTAAACATGTTAGAGTAGCAACAACATGCTGATGTAATGTATAAACATTGGAAGATCTAGATGCTTTTTTATAACTTTTATTACATATGTTTCTTAAGCCCTGATGAAGTCCAGTGTGGGGATGAAACATGTTGGCTGGGATGTTGCTGTCTGTCTTTAATGGAGATAAAATGAAGAATAAAGATGTAATCCTTTTTTTTATTAACAGCTTCCGAGTCTCCTTTTTGTATGACACTTGGTTAAGAATATCATTTTCGAGATATGGACTTCTGGATTTTTTGTCTACTTGAATATATGTATGACTAACTAAGAATTAAATTGAACTCTTTGAGTGCTCCCTCTCCTGTGGAATTTCTTGTATTATTAAAGATTGTGATTCAGCCTCAAATTATTTTTGAACACCCATACTCTCAGCAGGGAGTATTCGCCCCACAAATTTCATTAAATATTGCAAACACACCCTAACAAATGATGTCTTTGCTGGCAGCAAATTAAAAATAACCTCCTTCTCTGTCCTGTACTTTATTCTCACAAATCAGCTAGAAAATACCTCTTGTCCTTCAAATACATGACTAACGGATCATTTATTTTATTTACCACTAATAAAGTTTTTATATTACTCTCTTCCTCTTATCATTTGAATCTCACATTAATCAATAATGAAAGTATTATTATAGCTTGACAATAGTTAAAGTCTGGTTTGCTGTAACCCTTAAAGGTAGAATGAAAAGCTGATGTGTAGCTACTGAATGAATACAGAAGATTTGATTGTTGGCCTTTAACCAGATTTTAATGAAAAATTAACCAAAACGTTGTTCATGGCCCAGGAACCTAAGAGTTATTAGGAATTATGCCACTCAGAAAATGCAAAACGTACAATGTGGCAACATTCTAGCCAGTACAAGGACAGCCAATTGAATAAATTGACTTCATAACAGCATACCAGGATTTCAAACCCAACTCACCCCAGATGAATTATCAACTACTTGGACGCTGCATCGAGAAGCATTCTGCTAAAGACCACCACATTTTTGCCTTTAACCTAGAAAGAGGGAGTCAGGCAGATTTGCGCACTGACACTAAGGGATCATGTCATCCCTTAACTGTGTCACTGGCCATCAGTACAAATCAGACTGCAGTTTAACATTTGTTCTTGGCACATGATTCTGCCTACCAGAGGTTCATGGTTGCTTCAGTCAATTAAAATTATGCCACCCAAGCTTAACCGTCAGAGCTATCAAAAGAGAATGGCTGCAGTGAATACAATGACCCTTTGGGATGTCCTACAACTATTTTCCCACATGAAAAACGACATGCAAACTGCTGACACCTATATTATTCAAAATGTGTGAGTAATCCCGAATAAAATTACTGCTGGAGTGAAGGAGTAGAACAGCAAACACAGCTTCTGCTGGTAGAGAATCAGTTCAACTAACAGTATAATACCTTGAAGCTACTTTGGCCCATACAAATAGTTACTTACTACCAGCGCCAGTGCATTTACGAGAGTTTGTTACAGCAGCATTTCTGCATAATTATGAATTCTTTACTCTTGCCACATACACCCTCTGCTGCATAATTTGCAGATTTTACCTAAAAAGTTGTTTTTAGCTCAAACTGATTAAAATATCAAAAGCCTACTTGTGACAGTGAAATGAAGGCAAGTCCACGCCACAATTCTTGAATCAAGCCAGGCAACAATTGAACCCATCTTCTGATACATGAAGAACATTGAAACTAAGATGAGTGTCCCTGCTAAACGTTTCTCATCACACCTCCAAACAAGAAAAAGCACAACAAGGACACACCTTCATCTCCCTAACCCACATGAAGAACAATGACAACAAAATGCTCCCTCACCCAAAAGTCAGGTTTCAAAGAGACACACATGATCAAAACATAGGAGCACGCACAGACCTTCCAACTGTTGCAATGCCACCTTGTGTCACACGATATCAGCTCCCTTTACACGGTCTACTGGTCAGCAGCTAATATCACACAGTGGAATGCAAGGTGAGCTGGAAACCCTGCATTAAGTGGACTTCCAGATTTTGTTTGGAGGCTGTGCAAAGCTGATGCCCATTAAGGGTTTTGAAACCTATCTAGGGTGACGGTGGAAGCTACAGAAACTTTTTTTGGGGGTTGTGGGAGTAGATGTGTTTCAGGCTGTGCTGGGGATAAAGCATCCCCCACCTCACACAGTGGAAAGTTTTTACAAGTTGGCAGGTGTACAGTCACGTGCTTCTCTGACACCCACATCAAAAGTGAAAACATGTATATAAAATCTCCCATGCTTCCATAATGAAGAAGCTAAAATAATACTCCACTTTAGACACACAGTCGTACACATACCTGTGCAAACATGGGAAAAAAAAGTACAATGGAGTCTTTCATTTGTTCACAATCCCGTTGTATAAGACCATTCCTGGTAAATGACTGTTATTGTTGAAAGTCAGACTAGAAAACTAAAGATTATGACCATGTAAGGTGTTCTTTTGCCACACTTTTCAGATTGACAAGCTTGTCTGTGGGCCACTGACTGTAAATCAAGCTGTAATGTTGACTTTCTGCAGCACAATGGCGGGTGGGCAGCTAAGAACATCCAGAGGTTCATAGAATAATCCTGGCAAGAGTGGCTTCTTAGCCAATAGAGTAAGAGGGCATCAAAGCAGCCTCCTCAACGGGATGCTTCAAGCAGAAAGGTCATTAGAAGGTCAGAAACATTGTATGGTCTAGGCTAGGAGGTAGTGCTGTTGCTGTGGTCTTTCACAATGACTTGCTTCAAAGTGCTCGACAGAGCCCTAAGTACCACTGCCGCCTACAACAACAAAAACATGGGGAACACTTGTGGGGCTACCACTTCAAACAGTTTCACACTTTGCTATAAGCTAATATTGATTGTGCCTCACCCGCCTCTAATTCCATCGTTCACACTCAGACCTCAACTTTTATCATAAGACAGTTTCAGATTTTCGAGAACCAATGGTGGGGGAACAGTTTGTAATCAATATCAACAAAACTTTAGAGTGCATGTCAAAAATTTGCTCAAATATGATTCTGCTACTCTACCACTGAAAGCAATAGCTATACCTGCCCATAAAACTTGTACCCGTAGCACTTATTTGCCCTCTTTTGTTGATTTCACACATTTTGATCAATTTGACTCAGAATGTAATTCAACAAGTAGACCAAACCAGTGAATGTTCCATCTATACTTGTGCGCAACTGGCCTCAGAGGGTAAAAAGCCTTAGGTCTTTGAACAGGGGCAAAGGTGTCCTTCCATGTATAATAAGTGATCAAGCATATACCCTGCAACTAACTCACCGGTGCACTCATAAATACATGGTGGCTTGCCACTTCCTTTATAACTACTACCGTTATAAACAAGGCCAAGCTCCACCTACTGCCACTATCCTCGATTACCTGATGGCGAGGATCTCACTGGGCGTTGTGAATATTGCTACAAACACATAGGTACTCTCTTGAATTATGCCAGGAAGTATGTCATGTATGAGGCATGGGCCTCAAAAGCTAAAACTTAACTACGATTGTTTGAAGGTTTTGCACAGCTGATGTCAATTACAGAGTGTGAGACATCGGTGGCAGCCTCAGAAGCTTTGTTTTTGGTGCTGGAGGGGGGAGGTGGTGATTTTAAAGTGCCTCGGGCCCCACCCCCTTCTCACATGGTGAACGTTTTCATAAATTGGCAGGTCTGTAGACTCAATGTAGAATACTGCAAAACAAACCATTCAGGTTTGACCAACTTTGATTTCTCCCATGGTAATATGGCTTATGAGAAATTAAATTTTCAGATTTTCTTTCACCCCATCAGCAATTATTCTGACGACAGTGATTGTTAAGCACATCCAGTGTGTTGTAGACAATCATGCAGCTCATTTTGTCTCATTTGTCCAAACTTTCTGCCCTCTAATATGACCATGGCCTTTCCAGGATTCCTCCAATACTGTACTTGAGGTACACTGAGTAGCAAAGTGCAAGTTAGCATCTGCGCCGTTAACTGAGGAACCTCCTTGATCTCTACAAACGAAAGGGATGGCATATCCACAGCTAACAAAGACAAATATATGTAATTCTCCTTCCATTCTCACAGAATATTTTGCAGTTGTCCTCCTATTGGCATTGTGATCAATTTGAGGCAGGCAAAGATAAAACCTTCGGCTGCAAAGTCTGGGGGAAATTCTGAAATTTACATTCGTGAAGCTGGGCAACGTTTTGGGACTTCACCTGATTTAGCTAATGCAAAGGTTCCCATCCACATAACTAGACAGTTTCCCGATTTGTAGTATGTACCACCTATGAAAGGCAGAAACACCTAGTGCTTAAATGACTGGAAGACGAAGCGGGTTATGAGGGGGAGTGGGGTAGTTAATGGGGCATGGTCACGGGCTTCAGAAGGATGGGAGCTCCAGGACTTCCTGAGGGGTGAGGTAAGACTAGCCGGCAGAACAGGACCCCAGCGGGAAGAAGAGGAAGCAATGTGCCAGGGGCAATGCAAGGGGGAAGGTAGGGAGTATGCAGGGGGCTCTGTTTGAAGGCAGGCACTGAGCAACGGCAGAGGACCTGCAGTCTTTCAAGGCAAAGGACTGCAAATAAAACATCACTTATTATAAAAATATTTCCATAAAAGCAAAACATTATAACTATATAAAAACATAACAAAATCATAACAACATCACAACATATGCATCACAGAAACATGTAACCAGAACCAAGACCTCCCAAGACAAAATCAAAATTATTGTATATTTATTTTCTACTCCAAGATCAGAGTCATCACTTATGTTTTAACCTCTAAAATACATACAGCCCTAACATACATTTAAAACCTAAATAAAATCTAGCTTCATCAAACGTTATATTCTCCTCAATCCAATTGATACAGAATTTCAAATAAGGTACTGCCACTGTCCGATACCAGTCCATAATTTAAAAATGATATCGTAAAATCTTAATCTACAGTTATTCAATTAAAAAATGCTATATCTTCCAGAGACAACCTTTGCTGTTCCTTATACGGGCATTCATGTTCTTCTGTAGCTTTTTCAAGAATCGAAATTTGACAACTATACGCTGTACTTTCTTGGGCAACTTCCAGTATAATAGGAAAAATGTGATCTCTTTACTAATATGGGCCCAGGCACCCGTTAAACAAAAGAATAGGAATCCCCCCCCATCCAAAATATCATAAAGGTAAGCTTAAAAGGGCTATCAGGTGTAAAGAAAATAAACAGTTCTTTGTACACAGTCCAGTGCCTCTAACAATCACCACCAATAGCCATTCCAGAATGTTCCTTTGTTTGATCATGCCTGCTTGTGCTTTGACATAATTCACAGAAGTTTCTTTTAACATTAGGCGCCAAAATTAATTGCTATGGTTGCATATAACAACTTTGCAGATAATTTGCCTACACTGAATGTGTTCCATTACCAACTGGGATGCCAACTAGGTACTTGAAACACCTCTGTTTGCTTTTCCTACCCAAGAAATTAAATTGTCTGATAGATCAAACTTGACAGTAAACACCTACTGAAAAGCAAACAAAATCCAAAAGATAATTAGGCCCCCCAAACCTTAGGGCATGGAGGCAGTTTCATCTGCTCCTCTTTTATAGAAAATTATAAAGTATCAGGTGCAGCTCGAAGAAATCACTTCTGTCAGATCTGGAGAGTGGCCAAAGTTACACCCTAAGTAGACCCAAAGGACAGTTTGGATCTAATACCCTCAAAAGTCAGCAAATTATGCAGACTAAGTGCTGCCTCTAATCTGCAGCCTACAATGAAACTAAATTATGGTTACAACTAGAGCTGTGTGAAATTTTATTTAGGCCTGCTTGGCTGGTGACATGGTTCACCGAGTTGGCACACCCATACTTGCAAATTGGCTGGATCGGCCTTAAGACTTAAACATCAATGGTGATATTTCTTGAGAATGAAACGTCACTGATGACATTTTAGTCAACACTTGATTTTGAAGCCAACAAGCTAACTGGTAGATGTCTTTAAACCTGGTAAATCCTTGAGGGTTGGGCTGCACCTTGCCCCGGGCAGGCAACGAGCCTGTCCGCTGGTTGGCACCTCTGGGCCTCCTAAGCGAAAGTAATGGCTGCGCCTGTCTCTCACTGGGGATTACTGGAACTGTGCATCCCGCAGGAGCCCCAGACTCCTTCTTATGGTCCAACACAACACGGACCAGGTCAGGCTAGGTTACCGTGCCTGGTAGAGGGGTCTTCATGGAGATCCAATATCTGCACCTCACGCTGGAGGGGCACGAGGGTTGTCCTAGGTGCGCAGTCACCTTGCCCTGGGTGGTGTTAATCCCTTGGTGCGTACCAAATCTAAGTCACTGCTAGGAACTGGCCGAGGCCGAACGCTGGCCCTGAGGAAGAACACAAGGAAAGGCAACCACCGCAGCGGGGGTGAGTCACAGGAAGGGCCAGGATTTCATCTAGAGTCGCCTCCACCCCAGAGGAAGACATCTCATCTACTGCGTCATGCGCCAAGCCCCACTTCGCACCCCAGCCTGACCAACCTAGCCCTTAGAGTCAATCCTTCTCCCAAAGTTATGGATCTGACTTGCCAACTTCCCATACCTACATTGTTCCAACATGCCAGAGGCTGCTCAGCTTGGAGACCTGTTTCGGATATGGGTTCAGTCCGGGGTGATATTTACACCATCTCTCCTGAATTTTCAAGGACCAGCGAGAGCCCACTGGACATCATCAGAACCACAACACTTTCCAAGGCTCCACGCCTCTCTCAGGGCAAGCCCATTCCAGGGCACCCTTCCTTCAGATAGGAAGAACTCCTCTCTCCGGGGCTCCAATCGGCTTCTCCTGGATCATTTGTGTTACCGCACAGGATGCGGTGAGGGTTCCAATCTCCACTACTCCTTTTTAATTGGCTGACAGCAGCAGAGATCATCTCCTATCCCTTCCGAATGTCTCTCGCCCATCTTTTAGGACTGACTGACCCATGTTCAACTGTTGTTCACATGGACATCTTCTCCAATTGGTCTTCAAAGTTCTCATTTGAATATTTGCTACTAAGACCAAGATCTGCACATGCAGCAGCTTCACCTGGACCCTCGCCCTGGGCTTCCGTGCCCACTGCAGTGATGCTCCTACTCATCATGGCTTAGCCCCCGCGTCTCACAGCAACGGCGATGTCTGGGTATGGACCTTACTTTCCAGCTCCAATCATTTTCAGGGCTGGTTGATTCAGCAGAAGAATTATTACACACTCCTTAGTGGATTCCAATTACCTCTACTGCCAGACAGCAAGAGGAATGGGGTGTGCAGGCCCATGGGAGGTCGCTACCACCATGTGGGGTGCAGCATGCTGGCCTCCCCATCCCACCCTGAGTCACTGTGTGCAGGAACGGAGGCACAATCCCCTGCAGGTCAGCAGGACGACCAGATTGCTGGAGCAGGTAACGGAGGAGTTGCTGGGAGGCAAGCCAGCTGGTAGCCCTAGGAAGGAGCCTCTTGAGCACTGGCCTCTGGTTGCATGGCCGCTCTGGTCATTGTATGGCTGGGCACTCTGCTGCAAGGTCAGCTAGGACCATCTGGTAACCAACTGGTCTGGGCCATCTGGTCACCTACCAGATGACCAGAGGACCGACTTGTTGTCCACATGACAGGTAGGTCATTAAGGAAGGGTCAGGATCCAAGATAAGGTGCAGAGGTTGTGACAGTAAACCAAACCCTGGCGAGAGACCTTGAAGACATAGACCCCAGTGGCCCCACGACCTCTGGAGGCAAGTGGTCTTCAGAAGGATCTACTGTCAGCCATAGAACGGGGTGTACAATTGCATTCTGTGTGTATTTAGGCAAAGTCTGATAAATACCATGGGATAAATACCAACTATTTGTGCACAGAAAGAAGTTAGTAAGTTGAATCAGTCATCCCTTAGTAAATCATGAATCAAGGTTGGGAGCACAGCCCTAGATATCATGCCCCAAGTGGAAAACACAAATCTCATACTTATGACATTTAATAGGAGGTAAAACTGGATGTAATGGACCTTTAAATCTAACTGCACAATATAAGGAGGCTTTCGCATCAGCCATCACCTCATGTTTGCACAGCTCTTAGACTTACATTGACAGATGGACTCTGGACCACTGCAATCACTTGACTCTCCATGTGTGCATGGACTTGTCAATAGCTGGAGCATAAACTGCTAAGAAACATCTCTGGTGATTTGAAGCCCATGGATCTTGTGGGCACAACGACAAAGGTGGGCAACCCACTGGCAGTGTAGGTGGCAGTTTGCTCTGAGTGTCCGCGTAATCCAGAAGCTGATCTTTGGCATTAGAGGGGTGTTGTGAACAGAGGTTAGTGCTGCTTCACGTATTGCTATCACAGTGGCATACACTTCTGTGAGACGGAGATAGGGCGTATGCCCATAGTGTATCTGCTCCCCTCTTCTTTAGAAATCCTTTGGATAAAAGTATAAATAATCCTTACAGTGAACTTTGGGGAAATGATGAGTGGGGACTGAACCTTGAGAGGTGGCTCTGGATAGTAACAGTGAAATAATTCTGACTTTGTTCATTAAGTCCATTACACTCAAAAGGAATTTCTGAAAGTTAATTGTATGTTGAAGAGCTATTTCAATTCTGTCTACATCTCCAAGGAAATGCTCAGCTTGGTACCGAAGATTCTTGTTCCTTTAAATGTGCCATTGTTCAAGCGGAGTTCTCAAGTTTTCCTGATTACAGCAATGAGAAGCTTGTCTAATTATTTATTTTTTGCACTCTGGTAGTTGTAATCTTGTGTATTCCATTATAAATGCAGAACTATAGGCATCAGAATGCAAAGATGAAAACTGAATGGAAGAGCCACTCTTGCATGGACATGGAAAATGTTGGCACTCTGCACTAAGCCTGGTCAAAATTGTAAATTTTTCCACAAGTAATTTTCGTGAAATTATGTGCATTGCATGAAATACACTCAGTGGTCGACTGCGTGACAGCAGAAATTACACAGAGTATGCAAATCCCAATAATCAAGAATTACGACAGTATGTAAGTAAGTAAAGCATTATTGCATAGTTAATAAAAACCATCACAAAAATATCGTACTATCAACTCGCTCCACTGAGTGTACGCTGTTTCTTGTAAAATTCATTAAAAGTATGAGTGCTTTGTTACCATAACATAAAACATGTGACAGTAAATTAAAATACCAAAGACATGTTGTACTTTACGATCCCACAGTTTCACTAATGTACTAGACTATAGTCTCTGTGATTTATTAAAACTTCCATCAGTTCTTTGGTACAGAGGCTACTGCATAAGCAGGAGTCATTTTTGCCCAATAGAGCTTTCAGAGTACCTTAATACTATAATCACCCAGAAATGTCTTCACCCGATTCAGAAATGTTGTACCCAGGCAAGCTAGGGGGGTTGGGGCACTGCTCAGCCAGACGATCACTGCTTGACTGCTTTCTTTGTCCTAGAACAGCTGGACAGGTGCAGAGTATGTGGGAGATTTATTCTTGTTTATATACACGCTTTACAAGAGATTTCACTCACTTAAAAAACAAATCAACCCTGTGTACTGGGTACACCTACCCAATGTACAACTGATTTATTTAGTTGTGGCAGTATACAAGACCAGATTTTGATGTGGTCCAGAGCTCTTAGTTTTCACAGATAAATGCGTGACTAACTCATACAGTCCAGGTCATTTTTTTGCCTTCTAGAAGCCGTGGCCCATATGTACAAAATTATGATTTTGCGATTCTCAAATAGCGAATCCATAGAAATCGCTATTTGGGAATCGCAAATTGAATGTATGTAACATGCGATTTCCTAATAGCAATTCCTATGGATTTGCATTCGCTTTTTGGAAATCACTAATAAGGAAATCGCAAAATTGCAAGTTCCTAATAGGTAATCGCAATTTTGGAAACAGAGAATCCTGGAAGCTCCTGTTTGCTTGATAGATACCACTAGCCCCGATCGAATATTGGATTGGATCAAAGACATGCCCAGGGACACCAACAGCACCTCGCTGCAGCTGGGTGGTAAACATAGGGGTAAAATATTTGTGCAACAACATACCACGTAGCAGGAAAGTAACCAAAAAAAATAAGTACCCTCCACTTGAAACAACATCCTGAATACACACGGGCAAGCGAGTGAGCCCCATTCTTCAAAAAGGGACCTGTGGGAGTTAGGCTCCCCTCGAGAATCTTATTTTAAAGTGGGGCCAATGGATGCATTTTACAGCACAATTTTATTGAATTGGGGCCCAAAATACAGGATTTTCTTGAGGGGAACTCATGTAATAATCCAAAATGTACGGATCTACTTACTGAGGATTACTTTCTCCAGAGGTTTTGAGAGTTCCCATCTAAGACAAAAATGGTGCCGAGTAATGTTTCTACAACAAAATTTCGATGATAAAGTTGCTTCAATAGCCTATTGGTTTGCAATTTGATTTAGACATATTTCTTCAGTGTTTAAACTGTCTTCCCTCATTTGTACCTGGCACTTCCTCTCACCATTCAAAAATGGGCCAACTGGTATGTATTGAAGTGCCATCATCATGCCACTGCAATTCCATTATAGGCCGGTATTAAGGACCTCTACTTTCAATCTTAAAGAGGCCATTCAGTGTACAATAAAAACACAGTTTTCTTACCTAGTTGTGCTTCACTAACAAGCACCAAAAATAGGCATTCTAGAATGGTGCTTTGTTTCATGACTGCAGCATGGGTTTTTAGATGTACTGTCATTCCCCGGGTGGCCTTTTGAATTCAAGCTCAGCATCTCGTTCCCTCGAGTAGCTCACAGCCAAGGCTAATACTTTCCTTGATATTGTGTTGAGAGGGGAGCTAAGGTATAAGTTAAATAGAATGAAATGACAGCAATGTCTTACTTACATTCTTCCAGTGACAGTGCACATGATACATTTTCTTACTGTGCAAGTCTAACTGTGAAGTCACATGACCACAGTGCAGTAGACACCACTTGCACACACGGGTACCCGGGTACCATGTATGGATAGAATGACATAGGTGGTCTATTCTCCCTCCCTCACAGACTCAAGAAAATAAAGTAATTTTTACAGTTGGCCATGTGTGTCTGGACTGCTCCTCACACTACTGCCTTTGG
Organism: Calotriton arnoldi; assembly: GCA_963921515.1. NCBI lineage: Eukaryota > Metazoa > Chordata > Amphibia > Caudata > Salamandridae > Calotriton > Calotriton arnoldi. Next base: position 1,269,778 of record CAWUFW010003219.1, read on the forward strand.
TTGCAGCCAATAGTATATAGAGAAGGGGATAGTAAATGAAAAAGGAGGAAAATGAAGAGAGCGAGGGGGCAGAAAAATAAGGGCAGAGAAAAAGAACAGGATAGAGTGGCGCTAGAAAGAGGAGTACATGCAGGAGAGGAGGACAGAGAGTACACAAGTTTCCCAGTCTCAAGTGTAAGTCTCACTTCAAGTCCAGGTATTTTATTTGCATTCTGGGATTTGTAGCCCTGATAATCCACTCATAAATTTGGAACTTTACATCCGAGAATGTAAAGATAAACCATGAACCGGATAAGGTACTCACAATTGACCTGCGCAGCATGAGAGCTCTGGAGATAGTCACAGACAATAGGCAACAGAAAAAGGTAGAGGAAGCGGTATAATAATGAGATAGGGACACCATTCTTTAGCAACCACAAATACCTGTTCATATGTGGGCACGAAAATGAGCTGCGTAGGTTGCAGGAGGCACTGGAACTAAGAAATACCACAGACAGACCGGGAACCCAAAGCAGCCCTGGCAAGGCTGACGGACCAGCCCCACTGCTGCTTTTGTTACTGGGGGCCGATATAGCATCACCACTCAAAAACGGCCCCCACCACTGCAAAATCAGCCCCCACCCTTCCAGCCTCCCAGGGAAACGCCCAATGACCTCTGCGGCCAGTCCGGTCCTGAGAAAGACCTGTTACATATAATTGTTTAAAACAGTATCACCATCTGGCGAACAGCCACAGAGCAAGCTCCTGAAGGCTTTACATTAAGGGTGGCTGGCAAACTCCACTCTGCCAGTGGAGGTTGCAGAGTTTTGCCAACTCCGCGCTCCGCTTGGAGCGCAAAGTTCGGCAAAAACTCTGATTCTGCAGCGTGGCGGAGTTTGCCCCTGCTACCCACCCCTAGGAAGGTCACTGCGGCTTACCTGGTTCTGGATCTGGCGTTCTCCGCCGTGCCCAGGCTGTTCTCCTCCTCCTGGCATTGGTACAAAACCCCTACGCTGTACGTCTTGGGAAGCCTGTGCATGCGCGCGCATGCACAGTCCTGCCAAGACGTACAGTGTAGTGGTTTTCCACCGACAAGGAGACAGGAGGAGGAGGACAGCCCAGGCACGGCAGAGAATACCAGATCCAGGTAAGCCAAGCAAGCGGCAGTCTGGGGTCAGGAACACTCCAGGTCTGCTGCCTACGTGCAGGTTAGGGTGGAGTGGAGCGAAATTCCACTGAGTTTTTAGGCAACTCCGTGGAATTCCGCGTAGTGGCACTCTGCCAACTCCGCCCACCCTTACTTTACATTGGAATCACAGCTTTCCATCAGGATCACCTTTAGCAATGTAAATAGAAAGGTAGAGCTAAGAATTCCCCTCAAGGGGCCAGACTAGATATTGGGGGACTTCTCATCCAGCGGTGTTAAATGCTAATAGCATCTAAACACTGTTCTGGCATTTCTACTTAACAGAAAAGGAAGAGATATGGCCCAATGGCCAGAGTTGCTGACTTTGGAGCTAGAGTACAAGGTTCGAGTCGTTGTGCCTAAAATAAGAAAAAATTAAACCTGACCTTGTTGAACGTAATCTTGTGTAGAGCGCTCCTGAGCCCTCTGGGTAGAGTTTGGGTTATAGAAAACTGCAAAGCAAACAGAAACGCACTGTGACAAATGGTTATCAGCTGAGCCTCTTTACACTGAGTGACTGAGGCTGCAGCGAGCAGAAAGGTATCTTTTAGGTCATTGCGCTCTGCGTCATATGCTCTTGGAAATGCCCTCTGCAGGTGTAGTCTGAGAAAGACCAATCACCTAAAGTAATAATGTTGTGTAAAAAAATCATCTATGTACTATCTAGACTAACCCTAACCCATAAGCCGTGTTTTTTGTTTCAAGAGTGAATGCCCTAGCTGGCGGGGTCCCTTAAACCACAAAATTACCATCAGTCCTCATTTTGCGATGACTAAAAATAAGGAACACTAAAGTATATATTTACACACCACCTTTCATCATTGGGACAGTAAGGACATGATTATCAAATAATGCAGTTTTATGAACCAAACGCACTCTGAAAACAGCTCACAACAGTAATCATCTCTATTGTTTCGTAAATTGTGTTTTGCGGTTCAAAACTACACAAATGTAAAAAGTCCACACACATTAATGAAGAAGCCATGTGAAAAATGTACAACCATGTCCACTTATTAAAGCCCCTATGGGGAAATTTGGGAGCCTTTTTGATGTTTGCATCTGGTTACCATCAGATTCGATTTGATGGTAATTGCATTTCCTAAATACCCATTTTGCGACTAGTCGTAATTAGAAAATGCTATGTAACTGCGTTTACTTTGTCGCAAATAGGAAATCCCTATTTCAATTCCCTATTTTGTGAATCACAAAACGGGATGCCTACTGGGTAGAAATCTCATTTTGCGATGCAGCATATGCCTTTCATATATACTGAAAGGCAATTTTGCATTCCTTAATGGCCCAAAATAGAGATTCAGACCGTTAAAAAACTGCAAAATCCATTCGTACACATGTGCCCTTATTCTTAATTTGTGAATGAGATCGACAGGACTACAAATCCCAGAATGCAAATAAAACCGCCATGACTGGATAGCTACTCAAGCACTAACTGGGAATCTTTAGGAAGCGTGATATCTCCGTATATTCACACTAACTCACAGTAAGCCGCATGTGAGACAGCCCCTGAAGTAGACATGACGCCACGTATATACCCCTGCAAATAACGCTCATTTAAACTACAAATGTGTGTGTCAAATAAGGGGCTGTTGCCCTCATCGTCAAAGTATCGCAGAAACTTCAACTACAAAGAGAAATTAGTGCAAAGGAAATACATGTAACGATACTGAGATTGCTACAAAGTCACCACACCCCGTACTTTGCTTCAATGCGACGTAAAATTAATGTATACACGATGCTCGTAATAAAAACAAAAAAAAACATGCTAAATTAGGTCAGGTACAAACCAGAAACAATCCGACACGCTGAGTCTGAAAAGAGGCAGGGAAAAACTGTACTCAGAAGATGTGGTCACGTGTAACTTCGGGGGCAAAAAGGGGAGGGGCTTACAATAACGGTTCTCTAGCCTGTTGCGGTCTGGCACTGGAATTAATAGCTTGTACAGTTAGAAGTGATTTAGAAAAAATGGTTTGGGCCTATCCAAGGTACAGTAGATCCTACTTAAGCAAATGACGTTGGGGCATATTTACGTTCCCTGGCGCATCCCTGCAAATCAGCAGGGATGCGCCAAGGAAGATGCGTCACGCAAGTTTGCCCTTGCGCCACCGCCGATGCGCCGCATTTACAATGCGGCGCGCCGTGGCGCATGGATGGGCAGATGCGTGTCGCATCCCCCGACGGAAAGGCGGCGCATTGCTGGAGTCGCGTCGCAAGCGCGACGCGGCTCCAGCAAGGCTCGGGGTGCCCTATGCCTAACATGCTGCGTCAATCCTTACGCCTGCTTCAAGCAGGCGCAGGGTTTTGACGCAGCATGGGCGTAAAAGTGACTCAGTGAAATCTTGTAGATTTCACTACGTCACTTTTACGAGGCGTACCTGCGAGGGAACGCCCACCCTGCACCGGAACGCCCACATGAAACCTGACGCAGGTTTCATGTGGCGCAGGGGTTTACAACGTGACGCATCTCCCTAGATGCGTCACGTTGTAAATATTGCGCAACGTGGCGCATGTTTTGCGTCGCCGCTGCGTCACATAAGTGACGCAACGGCGGCGCAAAAGTGGCGCAAGGGGCTTGTAAATCTGCCCCTTAGTGCCTTAGGAGAGCTTAGAAGTTTAGAAGATGAACGGGAGATATTCGGGACCTCTTGGTCACGTGTGACGGAAGCTTCTGCAGGCTGCCCGGGGTCCACGAAGGAGACCCGCTAAGAGGGCGGCCGCCTTAGTGCCACAAGATGATACAGGGAAGACATGGCTTGGCAGTTCGGGCTGGACTGTTCCCATGAGGCACAGGGTCAGACTGATTTGCATATGGCCATGTCTGAACTGGGGTGGTGGAGTGAGCTAAAGAATGATGATGGATTAAACCCAGATCAGTTGACTGGGGGTGAGTGTTTGATTTGCTCTAACGCTCCGTCCATCATCCCCTTTGGTATCGCTTAGTGCCACAAGATGGCACAGGAGGCAGCCTCCCAGTGTTTGGGACCCTCAGGGGTCCGGTGTGCCGCGTCACTTCCGGGTAGAGGGGGAGGGGGGTGAGGTACATATACCTCTCCCCGCCCTCTGGGCGCCCTCTTTGCCCACTACCCTGACGCCGTTTGGGTCTTGCGTCGTGCGGTTTTCTTCTACCTCGACGGAAGCTTCAGACTCTCGCAGTGACACCTGTGCTTGTAATTCCGAACAAAGAAATGCCCTTGGCAGTATGTGTTAAGAGAGGCCTTAAATGCAAATAGTGAAGCTGAAACTATAATAAAATTCTGCGTGCGAGGACAAGTGTGTGCCTGAAGCAAAAAAAGCCCCGAAAGTAAGTGGGTTTCGGCTGTCCATAGAACAATCAAAGCTAAAGTTCAAAGCTTTTTATGCTCCTCTCAAAGAAGTCCTTCAGAAAGAACAATGTGTTGATAAACCACCCGAGGAAACACTAAAAATGTGCAGTGTAGAACACCAAAAATTGTCATTTTTCTGAAAAGATCGATGCTGCAAATAATTCCTCCCGGGAGTTGAAAAAAATATTTTAATTACTTGCAGATCCTGTCCTTCGTCTATGAGTGAGCCGTGCCACTCGAAAATAGTGCAACACACAGCAAACATCATTCGAAACAACAATTGTGATCCCTAAGGGGTAAAGGGTATGATTCTGCAGCCCAGACAAATGAAACATATACCGATTGAAACTGAGCAGTCATTAGCCAATACATAGGAAAAGTTTTCCTTCGACAGGGTTACTCTAGTAGATATTTGTAACACACTGTTGAGAAAAAATCCTGTTCTACCCAGCGGATTCTGTCCATCAACCATTATTATGACTGCCATGAAGCCGTGGAGCTCCAGATACTAGGGGCATATTCATGACATCAGTGGGGGAGGACAGCGCACACAGGGAAAGGGCAGGAATGCGCCTGTCCTTCCCCTTGCGCTGGCACCATTTTGGCTGCCTAGCGCCAACGCAGGCACCCTTGCACTATGGTTCAAGGGTGCCTGTGTTGTAGGCAGGATTGTTTTTGTGCAGAAAAAGGCACCCTCCTGCACAGAAAAGAATCCTGAGAAGCGTTTTCCTCTTTCTATGGTTATGCAGCACACATAGAAAGAGGGGAAAAAAAGAGGAGGAATAAACATATTTCTCCTCGTTACAGTTTCCCTGGGGATGCGTATCTTAATGGCGCATTCCCAGGTTTAAATTACAAAGAAGATGACGATATGCACACCGAGTCTTTTCACGTTTCATCCATATGTTTTCATTTGTAGGCGTGCAGGCCCGGTATCGTGGACTGCCAAACCATGTGAAGTATAAATCAAAGAAGAAAAATGGGGCGACGTCTCACCCCATTCCGAACGCACAGCCTTCATAGATGCATAACAAAGATGCCACAAATTATTCCAGTTAATCCACAAATTTATTCCTTTTTGATTCATCAATCTGTCACTCAATGTTTATCTTGTTTATCCGGTCACATAAAAGACACTCCATGTTTTCTTTAAAGAAAACATGGAGTGTGTGAGAAGTTGGCCTGGTATATGCTGTCCACTAATTATAGTGGGCACCTTGCACCAGTCCAAACAACCCCTTATTGGAGATAGGTTAAAGACAACCTTTATTGAAAGCTATCCTAGTGGTAGCTATGGAGAGCAGCCTTCAGGCTAAGTCTTGAAGGAATGTAAAGCAGCTTGTTTTACCAGTTTATAATCTCTTGAGTGACCAAATGAAAGAGGATCACACCAGGTATATATTTAAAATATATGCATTTAGTCTTAAACACACCCCTCTAGTCTCTTTATGAGGCTAGAGTTTGAAGTACATAAGTTACAAGTCAGTTATCAACAGTAATAGCACAAATACATGTTTGAGCCCTAGGGGCGTACCAAACCATATACCAATAAAGTGGTATAAGAACCACGACTGAGCTAGACTTAAGGCCTAGAGCCTGTAGAAGTGCTTGGCCCTCAAGGAACCACCCAAGGTAGTGACACAGGGGACCCACGGGGGACGCGTGCAGTGTGAGAACACAGCCGCGAGCCGCCGTTGACTTCTATGGGGAATGTCGCGGTTGGAGTTTTAAAGAAAAAGGACACTTAGAGGAGGACTTGGAGCAAACCCCTTTAGAACTAGGTTGTTCTAGAGTCTATACCCACGGGAGCACCGGAGTACTCGAGTTACCTCACCCAGGGAAGCCGGGTGCATAGGTGTCTTTCGGGGTCGGGTTTCGTCGTCGTTTTCAATGGCGATCTGCTGCAAAGTGCTGCTGGCGACCAAGTCGAAAGTGTTCGGGTGGATCCAAGGGTGGATCGAAGATCTGAAGAACCTGAAAGCAGAGGGGACAGAGTCTGGGTCACTAGCCAGTGACCAGGAAGGCGATGAGCAGATGCCCACCGATGTCGGGTGCTTCAGGTAGGTTGACAGTCGTCTTGACTCTTCAGCTGCGAGGTCCAGGAGGTGTCGACGACAACCAGGAGCTGGATTCGAGCTGTCCCACGGCGTCTGTCGATTGCAGGGGTGTCGGCGACCGGATTGGACCCAACAAGACTTGGCAACGGCAAGTCACGTGGAAATAGAAGAAGGACGGTGGTACAGACCAGCAAGGTCTGAGGGACTCACCCAGCAAGGGTAAGTCAGGGCACGTCTGGAGCAACCAGGAAAGCCCAAGCAAAAGAAGAGTTGCCTTCGAGAGGGCCCACTAGCCAACGGACTAGCGACCGCGAAGGAGCCTCGAGTGGACGCACTTAGAGCTGGCTCACAGGACACTCGTGGAGTGGAGGCCAGTGATCTTCGGTGCAGTCGGTCCTGGAGGCGGGGGCTACTCGGAGCCCAAAGCACAATTTCGTGGGAGACCAGGAAGAGGATGCACTTGCAAAAGTACTTGGTGTCCAGGGGTCACGGTTCCACGTTACCCACAACAGCTACGGGCCTCAGCTTTGCTGGGAACTCAGGGCAGCCTCGGGGACGTCTGGAAATCCACCTCTGGTGATGCAAAGACTTCGGTGTGCGGCGGGAGCTTCAGCGATGCAGACCGGACAATTGCTTCTTAGGTGCCTGCCAAGCAGGGGAGTCACTCCTTGACCCCAAGGGAGATTCTTCAGTCCTCTAATCTTCAGGTAGAGCGTCGAAGGTCCAGGATTCAGTGTCAGAGTTTCGTCCAGGGTAATCTAAAGTCCTAAGGACTGGGGTCCCATACTTATACCAAGTTAGGGGGTTGGACATACTCTGGGGACCCACCTATGGGAGGGTCAGGGAAGAGGGGTGGTTACACCTATTCCCTTTGTCCAGTTTCGCACCAGAGCAGGGGCAGGTAGCCCCTGCAACCGGTTTGAACTGGCATATGCACAGGGACACCAAGTGTGCCCCCAGTGCAGGACTTCAAAGCACCAGAGGGTGCTCCTGCCCAGCCCCAATACACATTATCCTGTCTGGGTAGGTGGTTACACCTCCCTGCGACAGGAAACCTATTGTCCAGGCCTCCCCTGCCGGAGTTTCAGTCAGCAGCAGGAGGCCAGACCCGTGTCTGTGGCAGCGGCATCCATTTTGTGATGCCAGGGCTCTGGAAAGAAGTTACCGGGTAGCCAGGTGTGTACATGTCTCTCCCACTAGAAGTGTGGAATGCTACCCCCGCCGCCAGGACTGGTGGGGGGGGGGTAGTATTCCAAGATGTTTGACAGCAAACACGACATGTTTTGGTGCAGCCAGTCCAAAGTTAGCATTGTACTGCGAGGATATAATGCACTTAAGAGTATATGGTCAGGCTGTACCACAAACAGCATCAGAGGAGGGACGTCGAACGCTGTAGAGGGGCTCTGCTCATGCAGGGGCACCCTCTCACATAAAAACCAAGCACTCTGCCTTCAGGATTGGTAAGGCCTGCCATAGGAGTGACTTATAGGTTTATATGTGTGTGCAATGGTAGTGATATAGGTAGCCTATACCACTGTAAGGGGTGCATGCACCACCTTACCCAGGCTGCAGTAGCAGACCTGTGGTGTCATTTTGGATGGCCTTCCAGGGGTGGCACAATACATGCTGCAGCCCCTGGTAGGCCTCTGAGGTACCTATGCCCTGGGTACATAGTATACCATATACTAGGGACTTATAAGGGCACTCCAGATTCCAATCAGAGATGTGCCTAGGGCACATGGAAACCATTTTAGAGAGGAAGCAGCTAGGCTGGGGTTCTGATTAGCAGGGCCCCAGCCAGACTAAAGTCGAAAATCAGTGAAGCATCAGCAAAAAGTGGGGGTACCCATGTGAAGCAGATCCTACTCTCCTACACAACCCCCCCCCCCAAACGTAGGGACATTAAACTAACCTTGACCAGTTGAGTCTTCATGTTCTAAGTGGGAGTACCTAGAGAGTCCATCTGCATTGGCATGGTTACTCCCAGGTCTATGTTCCACTGTAAAGTCCATCCCCTGTAGGGAAATGGACCACCTAAGCAGTTTGGGGTTTTCACCCTTCATTTGTTTTAGCCATAGGAGGGGCTTGTGGTCTGTTTGAACAAGGAAGTGAGTACCAAACAAGTATGGCCTCAACTTCTTCAGAGCCCAAACCACAGCAAAGGCCTCCCTCTCTATGGCTGACCAACGTTTCTCTCTAGGGGTCAGCCTTCTGCTAATAAAAGCTACTGACTGATCCTGACCTTCATCATTCAATTGTGACAGTACAGCCCCTACCCCCAATTCAGATGCATCTGTTTGGACAATGAACTTCTTGGAGTAATCAGGACTCTGGAGAATGGGAGCAGTGCACATGGCCTGCTTCAGGTCATCAAATGCCTTTTGACAGCTAGCTGTCCACTGAACCTTTTGGGCATTTTCTTGGAAGTTAAGTCATTCAGGGGTGTCACTATTGATCCATACCCCTTGACAAATCTCCTATAGTACCCAGTCAGGCCTAAGAAGGCTCTCACCTGAGTCTGGGTAGTGGGAGCAACCCAGTCCATGATGGTCTGGATTTTGCTCTGCAATGGTTGAACCTGGCCTCCACCCACAAGGTGGCCCATGTACACAACCTGACTCTGCCCTATCTGGCACTTGGTGGCCTTGATAGTGAGGCCTGCCTTTTGCAGGACCTCCAAAACATTTCTGAGGTGGACCAGGTGATCCTCCCAGGTGGAGCTAAAGACAGCAATATCATCTAGATAGGCTGCACTGTAGGCCTCCAGACCTGTAAGGACTGTATTCACCAACCTCTGAAAAGTGGCAGGTGCATTCTTCAGACCAAAGGGCATTACCACAAATTGATAATGTCCACTAGGGGTTGAGAATGCTGTTTTTGGCTTTGCATCATCAGCTAGTCTGATCTGCCAGTAGCCAGCTGTCAGGTCAAATGTGCTTAGATACTTGGCTGAGGCAAAAGTGTCTATTAGCTCATAAGCCCTAGGTATTGGATGGGCATCAGTCCTAGTGACTGCACTGAGACCCCTGTAGTCCACACAAAACCTCATCTCTCTTTTCCCACCACTGGTGTGAGGTTTTGGCACAAGGACCACTGGACTAGCCCAAGGGCTATCTGAGGGTTCAATAACTCCCAAATCCAACATTTTCTGGACTTCTGTCCTGATACAGTCCCTGACATGGTCAGGTTGCCTATAAATCTTATTTTTAATAGGCAGACTGTCCCCAGTGTCCACTTCATGAGTGCACCAGGTGGTCTGACTTGGAGTCAGAGAGAACATATGTCTGTACTGATTGAGCACTTGTCTACAATCAGTTTGCTGCTGAGCAGTGAGGCTGCCTGCCAAGGCTACACCATCCACTGACCCATCATCAGGGCTCTGTGAGAGCAGGTCAGGGAGTGGGTCACTCTCTTCCTCCGGTCCCTCATCAGTAGCCATGAGCAAGCCCATGTCTGCCCTGTCCACATATGGCTTCAATCTGTTGACTTGGAGAACCCTGTGGGGACTCCTGGGTGTTCCTAGGTCTACTAAATAGGTAACCTCACCCTTCTGTTCAACAATGGTATGGGGTCCACTCCATTTGTCTTGGAGAGCTGCTGGGGCCACTGGCTCCAGCACCCACACCTTCTGTCCTGGCTGGTAAACAGTCAGTACAGCCTTTTGGTCATGCCAGGCTTTTTGCAGTTCCTGGCTAGCCTCAAGGTTTTTAGTTGCCTTTTTCATGTACTCAGCCATCCTGGAGCGGAGACCAAGTACATAGTCCACTATGTCTTGCTTTGGGGGCTTGAGAGGTAACTCCCATCCTTCCTTTACCAAGCACAATGGACCCCTGACAGGGTGACCAAACAAAAGTTCAAAAGGGCTGTAGCCAACCCCTTTTGAGGCACCTCCCTGTATGCAAATAAAAGGCAGGGCAAGAGTTTGTCCCATCTGCGCCTGAGCTTTTCTGGGAGCCCTTTAATCATGCCCTTTAAGGTTTTGTTGAATCTCTCAACTAAACCATTGCATTGTGGGTGATAGGGTGTGGTGAACTTGTAAGTCACTCCACACTCCTTACACATTGCCTTCAAGTATCCAGACATAAAGTTTGCACCCCTGTCTGATACAACCTCCTTAGGGAAGCCCACTCTTGAGAAAATTCCCAGGAGGGCTCTTGCCACCACAGGTGCTGTAGTGGTCCTAAGGGGAATAGCCTCTGGGTACCTAGTGGCATGGTCCACCACCACCAGGATAAACCTGTGCCCAGATGCTGTTTGGGGATCCATGGGACCAACAATATCAATCCCCACTCTCTCAAAGGGGACCCCCACCACAGGTAGTGGTATCAGGGGGCCTTTGTGGTGCCACCTGCCTTCCCACTGGCTTGGCAGGTTACACAGGAGCGACAAAACTCCTTGGTGTCTTCAGACATGTGGGGCCAGTGAAAGTGAGGGACAAGTCTGTCCCAAGTCTTGTTCTGGCCCAGGTGACCTGCTAGGGGAATATCATGGGCTAGGGTCAATAGGAAGCCACTGAACGTCAGAGGTATAACCAACCTCCTGGTGGCACCAGGCTTGGGGTCTCTACACTCTGAGTACAAGAGTCCATCATCCCAATATACTTTATGGGGACCACTAGCATTCCCAGCAGCCTCAGAAGCACTTTGCTGTCTGAGGGGTTCAAGAGAGGGGCAGCTCTGCTGCTCCTGGCTCAGGTCTGCCCTGGAAGGGCCCCTTGTCCCCAAGAACTCAACCTGGTCAGGTTCAAGCTCCTCTGGGACAGTTCCTTCCTCAGGACTGAGATCATCCCCCTCAAGAGACTGATCTTCCTTCTGAGCCAAGGGGGAAGGCACTGCCTTAACCCGACTACTCCTCCTCTTGGATGGCACTTGGTCCATGGTTTCAGGATCCAAGGCCTGTTCAGTGTTAGACATTTTGCTCTGTGACCTGGTCACAGCAAACACATCTGCAGGGATCCCCAGCATTTCTGCATGGGTCCTGAGCTCCACTTCTGCCCAAGCTGAAGTTTCAAGATCATTGCCAAGCAAGCATTCCACTGGTAGGTTTGCACTCACCACAACCTTCTTAAGGCCAGTTACCCCTCCCCAGGAGAAGGTAACAACTGCCAGAGTATGGTCTGTTCTGACATTGCTAGCATTGGTCACTTGGTACATTTCACCAAGTATTATCTGCCCAGGATCCACAAGGTCTTGTGTCACCATGGTGACACTTGCCCCTGTGTCCCTAAATGCCAAAGCCTCTTTTCCAATGATTAAGGGCTGTTGCCTGTACTTGCCCAGATTACTGGGACTCACAGAGGAGGTCACATCCATGCCTCCATCACAGACTAGGACAGCCTGAGTGAGTTCTCTGACTAGGCCAGAGCTCATCTCGTTACCCAGGGTCAACCCTACTAAACCCTTGGCCTGTGTACTCCCACCACCAATTGTAACTGCACTAGGGGGAACAGGTGCCTTAGGGGCATTGGTGGGGGCTGGAATAGAGTCTTTGGACTTGGTGCAATCACTGGTCCAGTATGTCTTTTGCTTACAGACTTTGCACCATGGTTTCTTTTGGCCTTTTCCCTTGTTAGACTGTGAATCCCCACCTGAAGAAGATTTTTGGGGGCCTTGTGAAGACTTCTGGTCTTTACCCTTCTCCCCACCCTTATCAGAGTTTTTAGAATCTTGCTTCTTAGGGTCACCACCTTGGTTCTGTACCTTCTGCCTCACCCTGGTTCTGACCCATTTGTCTGCCTTCTTTCCCAATTCTTGGGGAGAGGTCAGATCAGAGTCCACCAGGTACTGATGCAACAGCTGATTTTGACAGTTATTAAGAATCTGCTCCCTCATGATAAGATTGTACAATCCTGTGAAGTCACATACCTTACTGCCCATCAACCAACCTTCCAGAGCCTTAGCAGAACAATCCACATAGTCCACCCAGTCTTGAGTCTGTGCTTTTTGGGTATCTCTGAACTTTAACCTGTATTGTTCAGTTGTTAGGCCAAACCCCTCAATCAGAGCACTCTTCAAGACTTTGTAATTGTCAGCATCCTCCTCTTTAACAGTGAGGAGCTTATCTCTACCTTTGTCTGCAAAGGAGAGCCACAAGCTTGCTGCCCACTGCTCCTGAGGGACCCTCTGTACTTTACAGGCCCTCTCCAGTGCAGTTATCCATTTGTGGATGTCATCCCCACTCTGGTAGGGAGGGACAATCTTGCTCAGGTTTCTCTGGTCATAAGACCTTTCCCTATCTCTGGGGAAATTGCTGCCACCATGGGACTCTAGTCCCATCTTTTTCTCTGTCTATAGAGATCTATGGACTCCCTGTCTATAGCCAACTGCTGTTTTCTGAGCTCAAGCTGGGCTTGCTCATACTGAATCAGTCTCTTTCTCCTCTCATGAGAGGATTCCCTTCCATGAGAGGAGACAGAGGTCCCTACTGAGGTGTCAGAGTGGTTAGACTCCTGAGAAGGAGATCTAGTCCTTCTGGGCACACTCTCAACTCTTCCTGGGGGACAGAGGGGAGGTCATTCTGGGCCTCCTCCTCTTCCTCAGGAGTAGCTGCACTTTCCAGGTCAGGATCATTGTCATCCCCCTGACCAGTTTCAGAGGTGGGGTCCTGGGTATTTTCATCCCTGGACTCTCCCTCTTCTTCTGCCCCACCCTCTCTGCCTACCCTTTCAGACCTTATGGGTCTTCTAAAGTCATCTAGCAGAAGCATCTCTAGGAGACGTTGGGTGTTGGCACTTTTGCCTGTCTTCAACTTCCTAACTTTGCACAACTCTCTCAATTCCAAGAATGTGAGGGTGTCATATCTGGATGGCAGGAGCTCACTGGTTCCTGGCAGTGAAGACATTACTAGTGTGGTGTGGTGTATGCACTACCTACTCTAGTGTGGCCTACTAAACTCTCTTGAGTTGTAGAAAGGGTGTGCTATCCCTTAACACACAACTCTAAGTTCAGTAGAACTTACTGTATCCTAAGCTTGATTTATATGTACCTAAGGTACCCTTAGTGGTTTTCAGTTGATCAATTCAATTGAGATTATCTGGTAAAACAATAGCAAGCTGGAATCCCACACGCTGCACACCAATGTGAGAAGTTGGCCTGGTATATGCTGTCCACTAATTATAGTGGGCACCTTGCACCAGTCCAAACAACCCCTTATTGGAGATAGGTTAAAGACAACCTTTACTGAAAGCTATCCTAGTGGTAGCTATGGAGAGCAGCCTTCAGGCTAAGTCTTGAAGGAATGTAAAGCAGCTTGTTTTACCAGTTTATAATCTCTTGAGTGACCAAATGAAAGAGGACCACACCAGGTATATATTTAAAATATATGTATTTAGTCTTAAACACACCCCTCTAGTCTCTTTATGAGGCTAGAGTTTGAAGTACATAGGTTACAAGTCAGTTATCAACAGTAACAGCACAAATACACATTTGAGCCCTAGGGGCGTACCAAACCATATACCAATAAAGTGGTATAAGAACCACGACTGAGCTAGACACAAGGCCTAGAGCCTGTAGAAGTGCTTGGCCCTCAAGGAACCACCCAAGGTAGTGACACAGGGGACCCACGGGGGACGCGTGCAGTGTGAGAACACAGCCGCGAGCCGCCGTTGACTTCTATGGGGAATGTCGCGGTTGGAGTTTTAAAGAAATAGGACACTTAGAGGAGGATTTGGAGCAAACCCCTTTAGAACTAGGTTGTTCTAGAGTCTATACCCACGGGAGCACCGGAGTACTCGAGTTACCTCACCCAGGGAAGCCGGGTGCATAGGTGTCTTTCGGGGTCGGGTTTCGTCGTCGTTTTCAATGGCGATCTGCTGCAAAGTGCTGCTGGCGACCAAGTTGAAAGTGTTCAGGTGGATCCAAGGGTGGATCAAAGATCTGAAGAACCTGAAAGCAGAGGGGACAGAGTCTGGGTCACTAGCCAGTGACCAGGAAGGCGATGAGCAGATGCCCACCGATGTCGGGTGCTTCAGGTAGGTTGACGGTCGTCTTGACTCTTCAGCCACGAGGTCCAGGAGGTATCGACGATGACCAAGAGATGGATTCGAGCTGTCCCACAACGTCTGTCGATTTTAGGGGTGTCGGCGACCGGATTGGACCCAACAAGCCTTGGCAACGGCAAGTCACGTGGAAATAGAAGAAGGACGGTGGTACAGACCAGCAAGGTCGGAGGGACTCACCCAGCAAGGGTAAGTCAGGGCACGTCTGGAGCAACCAGGAAAGCCCAAGCAAAAGAAGAGTTGCCTTCGGGAGGGCCCACTAGACAATCGACTAGCGACCGCAAAGGAGCCTTGAGTGGACGCACTTAGAGCTGGCTCACAGGACACTCGTGGAGTGGAGGCCAATGATCTTCAGTGCAGTTGGTGCTGGAGGCGGGGGCTACTCGGAGCCCAAAGCACAATTTCGTGGGAGACCAGGAAGAGGATGCACTTGCAAAAGTACTCGGTGTCCAGGGGTCACGGTTCCACATTACTCATGACAGCTACGGGCCTCAGCTTTGCTGGGAACTCAGGGCAGCCTCGGAGAAGTCTGGAAATTTACCTCTGGTGATGCAAAGACTTCGGCGTCCGGCGGGAGCTTCAGCGATGCAGACCGGACAATTGCTTCTTAGGTGCCTGCCAAGCAGGGGAGTCACTCCTTGACCCCAAGGGAGATTCTTCAGTCCTCTAATCTTCAGGTAGAGCGTCGAAGATCCAGGATTCAGTGTCAGAGTTTCATCCAGGGTAATCTAAAGTCCTAAGGACTGGGGTCCCATACTTATACCAAGTTAGGGGGTTGGACATACTCTGGGGACCCACCTATGGGAGGGTCAGGTAAGAGGGGTGGTTACACCCATTCCCTTTGTCCAGTTTTGCACCAGAGCAGGGGCAGGTAGCCCCTGCAACCGGTTTGAACTGGCATATGCACAGGGACACCAAGTGTGCCCCCAGTGCAGGACTTCAAAGCACCAGAGGGTGCTCCCGCCCAGCCCCAATACACATTATCCTGTCTGGGGAGGTGGTTACACCTCCCTGCGACAGGAAACCTATTGTCCAGGCCTCCCCTGCTGGAGTTTCAGTCAGCAGCAGGAGGCCAGACCCGTGTCTGTGGCAGTGGCATCCATTTTGTGATGCCAGGGCTCTGGAAAGAAGTTACCGGGTAGCCCGGTGTGTACATGTCTCTCCCTCTAGAAGGGTGGAATGCTACCCCTGCCGCCAGGACTGGCGGGGGGGTAGTATTCCAAGATGTTTGACACCAAACACGACATGTTTTGGTGCAGCCATTCCAAAGTTAGCATTGTACCGCGAGGATATAATGCACTTAAGAGTATATGGTCAGGCTGTACCACAAACAGCATCAGAGGAGGAACTCCGAATGCTGTAGAGGGGCTCTGCTCATGCAGGGCACCCTCTCACATAAAAACCAAGCACTCTGCCTTCAGGATTGGTAAGGCCTGCCATAGGAGTGACTTATAGGTTTATATGTGTGTGCAATGGTAGTGATATAGGTAGCCTATACCACTGTAAGGGGTGCATGCACCACCTTACCCAGGCTGCAGTAGCAGACCTGTGGTGTCATTTTGGATGGCCTTCCAGGGGTGGCACAATACATGCTGCAGCCCCTGGTAGGCCTCTGAGGTACCTATGCCCTGGGTACATAGTATACCATATACTAGGGACTTATAAGGGCACTCCAGATCCCAATCAGTGATGTGCCTAAGGCACATGGAAACCATTTTAGAGAGGAAGCAGCTAGGCTGGGGTTCTGATTAGCAGGGCCCCAGCCAGACTAATGTCGAAAAACAGTGAAGCATCAGCAAAAAGTGGGGGTACCCATGTGAAGCAGATCCTACTCTCCTAGAGTGTCTTTTATGTGACCGGATAAACAAGATAAACATTGAGTGAAAGATTGATGAATAAAAAAGGAATACATTTGTGGATTAACTGGAATAATTTGTGGCATCTTCGTTATGCATCTATCTAGGCTGTGCGTTCGGAATGGTGTGAGACGTCGCCCCATTTTTCTTCTTTGATTGTTGCATTCCCAGGTTTACCAGGTAAATCTGGGAATGCGTGAAAAACCATGGGAGTTGCATTGGAACACCCACTGCAACACCAATATAACACTTACCTTGCGCAGGGTAGCGCAGCATAGCAATTTGCGCTGTGTTGCATTACTCCATATTTTTTAAGCCATTCAAAGCCATGCAAAGGGGCTTTGCATGACTTCAAAAATATGACTTAGAGGTTTGTGTCACACGTGCCGTGTTGCGTGGCGCAAGCATGACGCAAAGCTCTCATGAATAGGCCCCCTAGTTTGTAAACTGGTAATTTAGACAAAGATCAATCCAAAAGGAGCTTTAAAGTTTTTGGAGTATTCGCACCACCCAAAAAGTCTTCATTTTTTTCTTTGCAAATTTATATAGAGCAAACTCGAACCCAAAGAATTGTAGCGCTTTACTTGAGTACCCCCTTTACACTACATAAGGATATGTTCATTTTTTTTTTTTTTGGTAGGCACAGGGAGATTAAGTGATTTGCCCAGAATCACAAGATGCTGATCTGACGCCGAGGCTCGACCCTGGATCCCCAGCGCCAAAGTCTGCAGCTCTGGCCGTAAGGCCACATCCTCTTCCTTTGACATGTTGAATCCAAGACCTTTAGACCCACGTCTCATTATCATTTTCTTTTAACGATCCTAGACAGAGATGTCATCTTAAAATGAAATTTCATGGAAAAACAAAAACATGCGGGTTCCATCTCACTCATGGATGCAGAAGCAGCTCTTGATGTTTAACTACACTACTACAGATTGTGGACACCAGGGACCCTGCTTAGATGAACCACTGGATTTCCCAGCTGCTTTTGGAAAAATCGACCACTGCCATCCAAACTCAAATGATAGAGAAAAATGAATGGATTTCTGATCCAATGGGAAGGTCGTGTACATGATGTCTGTCTGTTTGCTAACACATTGTAGAGAAGTGTCATAATCTCTGAACCCCGTGTTATTCAGAGTTCGCGTGGCACCGCTGTTTCCCCTCTGGCGTTTAAAATCTGTTTATACAAACTTTCGTGCAAACCAAAGATTGCATTTCAGGACAGTTCTGATGACATACATATTTTTATCCATCTGTACGAAGAGGAGTTGAGAGACAAGTGTCAAACACTTTCGACATAATTCAAGTATTTTCGGGGGTTAGTTTTTCAGTAGATGAGTTTCCCCAAGAGGGGAGCTGTCTGCCCATAATCACGTTCCAAGCTGGCTCTGCCACATA
This sequence comes from Calotriton arnoldi, assembly GCA_963921515.1. Taxonomy (NCBI): domain Eukaryota; kingdom Metazoa; phylum Chordata; class Amphibia; order Caudata; family Salamandridae; genus Calotriton; species Calotriton arnoldi. The sequence goes on from CAWUFW010003219.1 coordinate 1,287,591, forward strand.
ATTCAATCTGCACCTCAGTTATCAGGCATAACCCGCCTGAAAACCTTAGTCTTAGATTTTATTATTTTCTTTTCCACAGTGGATGAGGCATAGTTGCCAATAGAAAGACTTTGTTGTTGCATTGATAATACACAAATTAATCTCAATCAATAGTAATTACGTTAGGGCCGTTCCGTAATATTTTTATCTTGTCTGCGCCACTGCTGAGGGTCCACTCTTATGAAAATATATATTGGCCTTGCCCCAAAAAGGGACAGTCCAGCCAGAACTACCAGGCCACCTCCCCTCTGAATGGAAACACAAGCATAACTATACCTTGTTGGACTTCATCAGCGAGGGTCAGCCTCAGACACAGCAGCATCACGAGGACACAAACCTGGTCATGCTCACACCACTTTCTCCCATTGGGTAAAATGTGTGCTGCCCAAACTAATATGCTAAGGGTGCATTCTATTGCGCCTTGTCTTTCCTGGTGTTACATACTGTTATGTCTCGTATAGAGGCCCTAATGTAGACACGTTCATACATGCCCTAAAATGGACGTATTCATATTTGCCCTAATATGGTCATATTCATACTTGCCCTATTATGGTCATAGCCGCATATGCCCAATTATGGTCATAACTGTACATGTCCTATTATAGTCATGATTCCTTATATAGGCATGATCTTTCACCTACATTGGTCCTTGCTAGTACACAACGTGCTCTGAGGGCTGAACGTTATCTATCCTGTGGTTTTGAATACAGCAGGGTTTTTCCCAAACACAGGCCCACACTGTACTCATCAATTATGCATGGCTCTCTAGGAATACACCACCTGCATAATATGTATGTACAAAGTTCACCCCTGACGTCTTCCTCATGTCTAACGACAGACCAATACAAACCATACTGAGGATCGAGACTCTTTAGGGTATAAATACACCACACCTTGCCCCGGTAAGGCAGAGGGAACCGAGACTTCCTTGCTGACCCACTGACCAGAGACGCTGAGGCTCCTGCATGCAGTCGCTCCAGCTGACAGCTGTCTGACACAGCCCTGACGGGGTGTCCAACTCAACACCAGGACGGTGTCCCACACTCTCTCTATTCAGGTATGGGGGTTCGACTAAATCCTAGAAGGATTCTTGGCTCTTAGGCTTTTAGACCTACACATATGCTAGGTACACTCAGGTACATCCAGTTAGGCATTGTAGGAGTACGCGCACTTGCATAATGCTTTTATTTTCATGTATGTATTCATGATTATCGCAATATGGTAGAACTGTTCTATCCCTTTGCTTTTATCGTACTGCTGATAATATATCTCTGCTATTGTCTGCTGGTTGTCGCAGCACATATATTTTACACTAGAATAATGTTAATGTTAATGTTAATGTTAATTACACTTGTAGAGCGCAGCTGCTACCCGAAGGTATCCTGGCGCTAAGGTAAAGCTCTCCACGGGGATCATAATGCTTGGTGAATTGCGATAACCTAATTTGTAAAAAGCCAAGTCTTTAGAGCCCTCCTGAAAGCCATCAGCTTGGTCATACGTCTCAGATGAATTGGGAGGGTATTCCAGGCCCTAGCTGCATTTGCAATAAAACTTCTGCCCCCCCCAATTAGCTTTTTTTCACCCGGGGCATCATCACCAGTTTTGCATCCGAGGACCTGAGTGCTCTTTTCGGAAGATACCAGCGGAAATGTTGTTTTAAGAAATCAGGCCCCGTTCCCTGAAGGGCCTTAAAGACCAGACAGAGTGCCTTAAACTGGGTGCGCTTTCTAACTGGCAGCCAATGAAGTTTTCTAATCTCTGCTTTGACCGATACATACTTCGGGGTACCCGTAAGGAGTCTGGCTGCTGTATTCTGCAGCATTTGTAATTTGTTCATAGATCCTTCTTGTAGCTTAAGGTAAAGACTGTTGCAATAGTCTAATCTGGACATTACTAATGCAGAGACCACCGTTTGTTGTGCCTCTTTAGGAAGAAAAGGCATAATTTTTCTACACGATCTAAGAATGTACGAAGTGGTAGCTACCACAGTGTTCACCTGGTCCTTAAGACTGAGTGTGTCATTAATCCATACTCCCAAGTTCTTTACCTTCCTAGTCGGAGAAGGCAGGGGCCCTAAGGTGTTCGGCCAACAATCTGGGGTCCAGAAAGTAGGATTGTTGCCGAAAAGCACAACCTCTGTTTTGCTAGAATTTAGCTTTAAACAGTTCTGAGCCATCCAAGTTCCCACTGATTTCATGCAGTCCTGTAGCTTGGATGTGGTATCCTGTAACAGCTCCGGTCGTATTGCCACCACAATTTGGGTGTCATCAGCGTAGGAAGTCAAACTAAAACCGAAGGATTCAATAAGGGGGGCTAGAGAGGACACATAAATATTAAAAAGCGTCGGGCTCAATGAAGAACCCTGCGGAACTCCACACGGAAGGGAGAAAGCTTCTGCCTCAAATTTATCCAAATTGACCGTTTGAGTTCTTTCTAAGAGAAAGGATTCAAGAAGTTTTTTAGCCCTGCCCTTAACTCCTATCTCCTCTAACCGGTCCACCAAAAGGGCATGATGGACCGTATCAAAAGCGGCTGAAAGGTCCAGCATGATCAGGGCGGCCTTACCTTCCTGATCAAGAATAAGCCTAATCTCTTCCGTGGACTTAATAAGAGCAGTTTCCGTGCTATGGCCCTCTCTAAATCCATATTGGGTCCATACTGTTCAATAAATACTTATTGAAACGCCCGACTGTTTATTCTGTGCAACTCTCTGAGACAAACCGAATAAGTAAGCACGAGTGACTGAGCGAAAGGTAGTACATTGTTTCCACGATTCTGAGGAATTTGGGTTGTCATGATCTAAGGTTGCCAGAAACTAATCTCTCCCCGAGAAGAGGAGATTCTAGTGGCACTGTGAGCTAGCTAATGCAAACCAGGCTAACATATACGGTGGGGGTGCTCAGAGTCAGTCTACCACCAAGCCCACAGCATATGTTATCCAAACGCGCAGGTCCTTCAGGGGTACTGTAGGAACTACACGATATGGCGCCACCAACGTTGGTTTGGTACTTATTTAACAGTAGAATCTGAGTAGTTCAGTCGTGCTATTCTCAGAGAACCTACTCACAAAACCCCAGAGACGTCTGGAGTGAGTGGGCACAAACTCCGCCACAGCTGAGTAGTACGAGAATACTATTTATTGGCTGTTGGTTAATCAAGCTTGAAGGGCATTTAGTTCTTAAATTGTGCATAACACCTCATCTTAGTTCCCTGTGAACACTTCTTCCTCTAAAACATGCCTGATTCTGAGGCAGGGGATGAGAGAGTTGATCTGAATTTCTTAACAGGAGGAGAAGATCCTGCGGATGCAATACAGATTGCACCAAAATTCAGAAGGACAGTCACCATAAGACTATTAGAAAATGGCTTACCAGCCAAGGGTGGCATGGTAGTTTTCGTGATTGAGGCACACGAATCAAACAAAACAGAGGTGTTCTATTCATGGGTTACATTCCCAGCAGCAAATGCTATTACAAATACATTTCACTACTACATAGCAGGAGATGCACCAGCGGAATATGGTCCGTTTGAGGACATAGAGATTCTACTCACTTACCAGGAACATTTTTACTGGTTTAAAGGCGCCCTACCCCAAGTACGACAAAGAGTAAGATTAGACCCGCTCGGAGGGGACGGGGCCACATGGCCAATACTAGCGGCTTACACACCGCATCCTGACATTGGAACAATGCCACAGCCAGACTTACTCGTACAACACAGAGATTTAATTAAAATCTACAGAAACCTGACACAATTCGTCATGAGGACTTTAACAATCCAACCTGCACCAGGTGCAGCAACTAGTACTCCAGCTCAGGGTACAGGAAATAAAATTACTCCTCAAACATTACACGCGGTAATGGGCAAAATGCCCGCAAAACGCGAACAAATCCCATTCTGGATAGCTCAGAAAATAACTCAGCTTGAGGCGGTATTTCTGAATACTACCACCTATGATAAACACAGAATTCTAACAATCTGCTTGCCCATGGGGATCACACTATAAGTAGAGGACTGCACCTCTTGGGGTTCAGTCTTTGCTGCCATATATACCAGAACACATGGTATCCCGTCATTAGCAGTAGTACCTGACGTTTTGAGACAGATACAAAATGAGTACGGAGCAGAACCTGCCCTTAACTTAGGGATGAAGTTACTAAATAACTTTGACCAGGTATCAGCCATAATACTAGCTAACATTAAGGGGGAAGCAGCTTCAGTGGCGATCCACCAACGCCTAAGGGAGTTCAGTCCAGAGGATCATCAACACGAACTACCCAAAATAATTGAAACTGCATATGCAGAATTAGGCAGAGACAGTCTAGGTGGGAAAGCATTAAAACCACAACTAGTGGGCATTCCTGAAAAGGACACTACAAAGCAGACACCTACTTCTTCTAAAAAGAAGTGGGAAAATAAAAAACAACAAAAGTCTAAAGACAGCAGATCTCAATCCAGAGGTAGGTCTCCTCAACAGGAGCCCTCTGAAAGGAGGTATAACCTCAGGAATAGGGATGATATTAAAAAACCTGACAGGTATCAGGATACTGATACACGTTCCTCTCGTTCCTTTCAGGGTTCGTCAAGAAACTCCGAGAGGGAAGGACGGTCAGAACACAGACAAGAGGAGTGTACAAAGTCCAGAGACACGCAACGCGCTGTGGACTACGCACCTAAAAAAGAAGATAAACAAAAACAGAAACCTCAGTTCAAAAAGAAGAAGGTAGCAGGTCTCAAGATCAGACATGCCCAGAATTCTGAGGATACAACTTCTGAACGGGGAATGGGCTCTGACGATGCTAGACAGCGCAGCAGAAGTAACGATAGCTCGCCAGAACCTGAAGGAATTTCTGGTGACAGCGGAGTTGAGTGAGTATATCACGGTGGAAACACCTGATACTCGGGTAAGCGTCCCACATAAGTTACATGAGATAACACTCCGGCTGGAGGGGGACAAGCCCAGAAAAATTAAAGGTCTCTTTTGGGAAAATCTGTCATCTGGGTATGACATCCTATTAGCAGAGCAAGACTGGCCGCCAGCATTCGTCATGGAGTGCCCTAGGGGAGAAACTGTAATTTTTCCAGCCTTTTCCGACCTCGTTCCCATACATCTTAAACATGCATATGCAAAGGAGTGGGCGGTTGCCCTAGCTCCGGCATTGTATAAAAATCATGTTGGTTGGGATGAGGATTCAACCCACCATGTGATCCTGTTAAAAGTTTCCCCAAATGCTCAAAGGCAATACCCTATAAAGCAGGAAGCTAAAAAACAAGTCAGGGAGATCCTAGATCAACTTGAATACCAGGGGGTGATAGAAAATTGCACCTCACCACTGAACAATCCTTTGTTTCCCGTATCAAAACCCGATAACACATATCGTTTAGTTTTAGATTATCGACATTTAAACACTTGCACAAAGACATTTGCAGTTCAAAATGCACACAGTGCCGCATTAATGAATAACATTGTGCGCAAAAAATACAAAACAACACTTGATATCTCAAATGGATTGTTCTGCCAAAATATAGCGCCTGAAAGCAGGTATCTGACCGCATTCAGTGCGTTAGGGTCCCAGCGACAGTTTTGTCGACTAGCCCAAGGGTATAAAAATAGCCCCTGGGTATTTTCAGCAAGGGTAACAGAGTTACTCCAAAATTTGGATGAAGAAGCATTGTCCTATGTAGATGATATTTATCTGACGGACGATGACTTACCGAGGCACTTGACCAGGGTGAGCACCATTATTATGGGATTCGCCTCTGAAGGCTACAAATGTAACTTTAAAAAAATCAAAGATTGCCCACCTCAGTGTCCTGTTTTTAGGATACGAGCTGTCAAGTGAGGGAAAAAGCCTGGCAGCTAACTTTTTGGAAAAGTGTGCGCTGCTCCAACCTCCAAAATCATTAAAGAATTTACAATAAATTCTGGGATTCCTAAATTTTGGTCGAACATACATTTTGGATTACGCAGAAAGAGTAAAACCTTTCTACGACTTAATAAAACCTAATTTTTCAATCAGACAATGGACACAGGAACATACAAATATCCTGCGTTCCCTACAGGAAGACATGATAGCTTCTAAACATTTACAGACACGCGTAAACGCACAGAACTTAGTGATCCGAGTAATAGCGGGTCAATGCGGGTACACTTATTTAACTTTTAATGAAGGTGAAACAGTACCAATCGCATACAAATCACACCTGTACACAAACGCAGAAATGCGTTTCACTTCAACAGAAAAAATCCTGACAGCTGTGCAGACCGCTGTAGCAAGAGAAAGAGCTCTGGCTCAGGGGAAACGCATAATTGTCGTGACCCCAGTACCAGCTTTAGAAGCTGTTACAAAAACTAGCATTCCAAATGCGAAAGCCTTACATCCGAGATGGATACAATGGGCTAATTCTCTTACTGCAACGGATGTTGAATACAGATTTGATCCAAGTTTAAAAACACAGGCATTCCTGCAATGCGAACAAGAATATCCTCTACCAAATGAAATTTTGCCTTTAGATCAGTATGAATACATTATTTACACTGACGGGTCTGCTCAACCAGCCATAGGGAGTAAGCAAGCTTACAGCGCGGCATGTGCAATCGTTAAAGGTCGCATGCGTGATGGCAAGTTCCATCCAAGCTGTACTAAAACGCAATCTCTAGGAGATTGCACGGCTCAGTTGGCAGAACTAAAAGCACTTATACTGGCACTTATAAATACGGATCACGAATTCCCCACACTTATTGTGTGTGATTCCTTTTACTGTGTACAGTCGTACAATGAATATCTACATCATTGGGAACAAAACGGGTTCAAAGATGCAAAAGGTGGTACAATTAAGCATAAAATGCTATGGGTACAGGTAGTGGAGTTGAGAAACGAACTACCAAGGGCTCACGTGATACATACACTGAGTCATCAGCGTGATGGCGTTAACGTTGAAGGGAATTCATTGGCTGATGAAGCCGCAAAGGGGGCTGTTCGCAGAGCCGCCGTAGCTGCAGTTACTCGCTCAAAGACGAGGGTAGACGGCAAGATAATGGTAGCTGTCAATGCTTCGCGCAAAGGCAGCACAGCAGTACCAAAAAAAATTCCACTCAAGTACTCCTACAAGTTAGATGCACAAAACATTCCATATGCTCAGATTCCTGGAGTGGGGGATAGAGTAATACCAAATATGGATCGTAGGCGAGGCTTAATTGTGGCAGCACACGAAGGGAAAGGTTCTGTACATAAGGGACTTAGGGAGACTGTTTCTTTGTTGAAAGAACGCTACTGGTGGCCCGTGATGAGAAGGCAGATTAGAGACTATGTCTGGAACTGCGACATCTGCAAGCAGATAGAAGGGTCCACCACAACACGTCCAGTACAGATACCATTATTAGACAGCATTAGGTTGTCCGTTCGTGCACGTCCAGCTCAAATTTCCCCAAGATCTGGCCTCAGCGCTCGGCTGACGCTCGAACTGTTATAAAAGATTTGCGAGTCTTTATCGGCACATACGCAGTTGGCACGTTACATTCTGACCGTGGTCCGGCGTTTAGCTCTCGGGCTTACAAAGAGGCCATGGAAGGAATGGGCGTAGCATTGCGGTACTCCTCTCCGTACCATCCCGAGGGAAATTCTGTTGTGGAGAGGAAAAACCGAGACTTAAAGCAATCTTTAATAGCTAGGGTATTAGGCAAGGGCGGTAGATGGGTTGATCACCTTTATGGGGTATAGCGTGCGATCAATAATCAGCCAAGAAGCTCTCTAGGGGGTGTCACTCCTTACGAGGTCCTATTTGGGGCAAGAATGTGGGTACCTGATCTTGATTGTGAAGGCACAGTGGCGGATGAAAAACCATTTGATATCCATGATCGTTTGGCTGTTTTACAGGATCTAAATGAATCCAGAACACAACAAAGTAACGTGCTCCAGAAACAGGCTGCCACTGAGGAAGTCAAGGCAGTAACGGCAAGACCTGTCTGGATCCCAAAAGTCGGGGATCTGGTTAGAGAGAAGATTGCTGACAAGAAAGAATTCGGGCCATCCTACAGAAAGCCTGTACCGGTCCTAGCAATCCAAGGCACAAGAACTGTACTTCTGCCACCTCTTGCCGGAAAAAAGGAGAAAAGATTCGTCTCAATTGACTTAATCAAACCACGCTATGTGGCCGATACTAAACAGTAGGCCTCGTGGACTCCACAGTAGCAGACGCCCTCCTCTCGCTACAATCCAAGAAGTTCAAACAGAAAGACTCATCACGTTTGAAGAGCCACCTGTACGGAATGAAGGACTAAGCAACAATGCTATGGAACTCGTTCCACTTCAACAAGAAATTCATCTTCAAAATGAAAATCAACTTAGTAACCAAGTTGCAATCAGACCGACTACAGACATCTACGTCAACATGCCTCGTCAAGAGCAAAATCCGATTTCAACAAATCCCGATGCAATTCCAACACTTGATCGAACTGCTTCTGGCTATTTCTTGAACTTTGATACGTTTTCACTGGATCCAAGCGAACCGGAAATGACGCCAGCCAAAAAATCACTCCAACAGAAACTCAATGACTTTTTGAACTTTTTTAGAAAGACTTACCTGGTGTCACCTTGGATTGAACTATGGTATATCAATGGGATTTTATTTTTTCTTTTCTGGGTAGGTTTAATAATAACTTTTAGTATGCTTATTAATGGACGATACCTCCAGCAAAGCTCTACAGCCCAAAGAGTCAATTTGATTTTAAAACCACACCAGTCTTCACATCGTGAACCAAGAGACTTGTCTTCAGTGAACATCACAGCAGTTCCTATACCGGACGGTATAGTATGGGACAAGATTGATTATGATGTATTCGGTCCGACTGAACTTTTAAAGCTAAAACATGTATTTAAAATTTCTTTAAGTGATATCATTACCTCCAGTACATTTTCTGATGATTGGGACACTGAAACTGTAAATGCTATGATGTCTGATTTAGAAAAAACTGCTGCATTTCCGACCAATGAAATGTTAGAAGGTGCTTCAGACTATGATACATTGTACTGTTACCAGCAATATGGTCATCCTTTCTTACACAAGTCTATAACACCAAGAAATTTATTTGAGTACCACCAGTGGGAACACTGCCCAACACCTCCAAAAGGTAGTTCGCAAGCATTTGCACAGAAATTCACATACTTCTCAGGGTTTAACACATCCGACCCAAAGTCATTTTATTATAAAGTGGCAAAAATTTCAGCTCAGAAAATTATGTTAACAAACACCAAACATATTTACTCTGCATCCTTTCTGAACCAGTTGTCTAAACAGGGTTTTGATCTATGGAAAGACACAATAGATTCAAAATCGATCTGGGGTTCTAGGGACTGGCAAGTCCAGGGAATAGAAGCACTTTTTAGAGCATGCATCATTCCGCAGCAGATGTTATTTCTGAATGAAACTGTGCAACAAACAACCTGTTTTGGTTTAGCCAAAGGCAAGGAAATGAACACACCGGGGTTTCCAACACCATCACAGATGGGTGGGGGGCAGAATTCAACTACACAAGGGGTAGGACTAGATGACATTCTCCAGTACAACCGATCAGATCCTGATTGGACGAAATGGCTGATTTGGCCCATTGACACGAACACCTGTCAACAGAGATTTATGAATACAACCGAAGGGTTTAGTATCCATAGGCCAGACCCACGCTATGTACAGAGACATCACCCGGGGGTAGTGACATCCTATAGTGTTGGGAAGTTGTGACTTGATTGGCTAGAGACCTCAACACTCATAGAAGTAAAACATCACTTGACCTTACTCACACCTGATGTAGACCTTAGGAATTTCCTACTAGGTCCAAGGAAAACACGTCAGAAACGTTTCATATATGCTGGCCTTTATGCCTATTATAATGAAAACTGGAAAATATCCCAACAAGAGGCCGCAGAAAGAATACGGGAAATAGACCGTATCAACTTAGAAAAGGCATTAGCTGTAGTGGATAATGGGTTAACAACTTTGACCTCCAGGATTTACTCCTTAGGCAACATTGTGTCTTCGGCAATCGACATATTAGAACAATACCTGGCCTTGTTACAACACGGGCAATCTCAGCTACGTTCTATTATGATGTTAAGCTGGACGCTGCAATCTTTGCGTGCAGGCTATGTGCCCTGGCGTTTTATAAACACCACGTCTCTGTTTTCAGAATACAATCTAACTGATAAACAGAAAGAAATGGCACAAAGGGGAGCCAAATATACAATGCTGCGTATTGAGAAATTGGAAAGGTTACCATTCACTGTAGCCGAATCACCATCAACAGAATGGCTAATTCATGGCCAAATCACTCTGCCGGTCACTACGTTTCAGTTTCAATATTGCCTTGAGCAAAGGCAAGCAGGCACATATGAGAAGATGGGTAAGGGATACATCAAGGAAACTTGGGAGTTACTGTATAGATATCGATGCCGGAATGGGGATCGAGAAGTGTATCTGAGTGGTACAAACTGCAAGAACGCTTTAAGCGGTTCTCTCATGTGTCAAGATATTTCTCTGCACGGAGCCTGTAGCGGTTCAGTAGCGAACTTATCTTGTCACATGTCAGGGACCCCAGCGGCCAAGATCACGCCGGTTTTCCAGCTGCTCTCGAATGGGAGTTACTTAATGTTAAATGATCAAGGTTGCTGTGGGATGCTTCCGGGCGTCGCCTATCTGGTCACTGTTAACTCCAGGGTTACTTGCTGTATGCAAGTATTGTTTCCACCACTGAACACAGTCAGGGAGGCGCCGCTATGGCCTTCACTGAATGTTTCTTTCATACAATTTGATACTCTGAGCAGATTGAAAGCCATGCTTTTACAGCAACCCGTGCCCTTAACCTCCGCTCGAGAAACCTATGAACTTCAAGTTGCAAGGACCTCGACTGAGATACAAGCGCTTATACGTACAAACTGCCCCTTTCATTTCGTAGAAATGGTGGGACGTATCTTCAATATGTCTGATACGAGCGGTATTGTACACCTATTTAAGGCCATAGGGTCAGGACTGTTAAGCACCTTTCAGACAGTCCTAGGAGTAATCCCAAATATTATACACTTCGTATTGGGAAGCGTATTTGGAGGATTCCCGCTTATCCTATTGCTGGTTGCAGGGGTCCTATTCATAATACTACTGCTACGCAATGGACGGCCCAATTCCCGAGGGAATGGCGAACACGCTCCTGGAGCGGAAATACCGTGAACGCATGGTACAAATTCTGGGCATTCCTTGCCTGCGAGAACTCAATGCCTCCTGGTTTCTATCGTTTAGACCAGTCTGGGTAGACTGCATCTTACCTGTTCTTCGATGCCTGTTCTGCGGAGAAGAATGCACGTTGGCTCTTTGTCTAACTTTTCCATCAGATGCGCCTCCGGACACGGATGCAATGCTGGACCCCATAAAGGCCCACGCTCTGCGTTGTCCTCAGCGGCTTCCGATTCTGATGAATGCATTCCTGGAGAATCCACAGGTGCCGTTTGCTCCTGCTGCATTAGGTGACTCCTCCACAGGCACCAAGGTTACAACTGCCGCACAAGCTGCCGCAGCACCGACTGTTGGCAGTGCTACATTTCATCTATGTGCTATTGACGTTCTCTGTGAGGCGTTGGATTTGTCGTCTGCAGCAGCTAACACTGATAATATTGTGCTTCCCAGCCAGGACGCTTAATCTTGAATTGGCTCATCGTGTCCTGGGAAAGAATTCGGCTTCTTCACTCGTTTCAAAACAAACGAGCAAAATTGGAACATTTCCTAAATTGACACTTTTGCTTGAGAAAAACATGGCCTTCTTCCGCTTTGAGTGAGGCAACTTATATGGAGAAATAAAATGGACATTCTTTTAGTGCCAATTAGAAATAGCTGAATTATTAACATTTTAGGCAGAAGATTTTTAAAAAATTTTAAAACCATGTTTTTACTTGCTTTTAAAAAGTTTTAAATTGTCCAGATTTTAAGTATGGTCATTGTTATCCAATTCGGAAGAGGAGTGGGTGTTATGTCCCGTATAGAGGCCCTAATGTAGACCCGTTCATACATGCCCTAAAATGGACGTATTCATATTTGCCCTAATATGGTCATATTCGTACTTGCCCTATTATGGTCAGAGCCGCATATTCCCAATTATGGTCATAACTGTACATGTCCTATTATAGTCATGATTCCTTATATAGGCATGATCTTTCACCTACATTGGTCCTTGCTAGTACACAACGTGCTCTGAGGGCTGAACGTTATCTATCCTGTGGTTTTGAATACAGCAGGGTTTTTCCCAAACACAGGCCCACACTGTGCTCATCAATTATGCATGGCTCTCTAGGAATACACCACCTGCATAATATGTATGTACAAAGTTCACCCCTGACGTCTTCCTCATGTCTAACGACAGACCAATACAAACTATACTGAGGACCGAGACTCTTTAGGGTATAAATACACCACATCTTGCCCCGGTAAGGCAGAGGGAACGGAGACTTCCATACTGACCAGAGACGCTGAGGCTCCTGCATGCAGTCGCTCCAGCTGACAGCGGTCTGACACAGCCCTGATGGGGTGTCCAACTCGAGACCAGGACGGTGTCCCACACTCTCTCTATTCAGGTATGGGGGTTCGACTAAATCCTAGAAGGATTCTTGGCTCTTAGGCTTTTAGACCTACACATATGCTAGGTAAACTCAAGTACATCTAGTTAGGCATCGTAGGAGTACGCGCACTTGCATAATGCTTTTATATTCATGTATGTATTCATGATTATCGCAATATGGTAGAACTGTTCTATCCCTTTGCTTTTATCGTACTGCTAATAATATATCTCCGCTATTGTCTGCTGGTTGCCGCAGGACATATATTTTACACTAGAATAACAACTGTTCAATAAATACTTATTGAAACGCCCGACTGTTTATTCTCTGTAACTCTCTGAGACAAACCGAATAAGTAAGCACGAGTGACTGAGCGAAAGGTAGTACATTGTTTCCACGATTCTGAGGAATTTGGGTTGTCATGATCTAAGGTTGCCAGAAACTAATCTCTCCCCGAGAAGAGGAGATTCTAGTGGCACTGTGAGCTAGCTAATGCAAACCAGACTAACATATACGGTGGGGGTGCTCAGAGTCAGTCTACCACCAAGCCCACAGCATATGTTATCCAACGCGCAGGTCCTGCAGGGGTACTATAGGAACTACACGACAATACATATATACCAAGAGCAGTGCCGAGAGCTTACCGAAAATTACATAAGTTGAGGAGAGGAAGGAGGGCTCCTTGTGCTGTTGGTGGTGTGGCGCTGCACTCTACTCTCAGCATATGACTGATCGTTCCCACTTCCTGGACTTCTGTGTCATCTGCACATTTGCAGTTACCTAGAGAGATGTTCTGCGAGCTGTCTGGATGACTGGGCATTAAGGGCAGTGATGGGACTGCCAAATTCAGCGCTGGGCAAAGGATGTCAAACTAGACTTCTCGCTCAGGTGCCAAACTAATGCCATTAATTTTAGGAATACACCATCAACAAGCCTCATATTCTACCCTTTCTGAAATGGTGGTCTGTCCATAGAATGATATCTGAGGTTCCCCATCTAGAGGAAACAGAGTAAGGAAGCATTTCAAAGAGAAAGATGCATTAATTCCCCTTTTTCTTTTTTCTTTTGTGATTGCTGCCTCTCACTACTATAGTTGTCCATGATTTTAGCTTCTAGAAGCTGAAACTTCATGTAGAATCTCCTTGATATTCTTGCTTGAATCTTTTCTCCTTTCTCATGTCAGGGGCACTAATCACTTCAATTTCAATATTCATCTTCCGTCAAAAGATACAAGATTGTAAAGGTTTTTTGTTTTTTTAATCTTTTTTTGTTTTTTAACTCCTAAATAAGGCCCTCTTAAGCAGATACTTGAAACCATTCACATGTACTATTCAGTGCATGATGACACTGTGGCTACTGAGCGGAGTCTCTCGTTTCTCAGGCAATCAAGAAGGGGGCGCCACAAACCATCTCAGTATCCAGCCCTTGACAACTAGGGTAGCATTTTAGTCCCAGTGATGACCAAACAATCAGATCTTGGGCTAATAATGCACCCTGATGGCAAGTATGGAACACAGGAGGCAAGATCATTTCAAGCCAGGAACCCCCATCTCATGGAAACCATGTACTCGAAGTCCACGGATCCTTCGGAGCTACTTCACTAAATCAGAGCCCTTTGTTCTTGACAACACATTGTGCAAAAACACTTACAATCTACCTGGCTGAAATGAACTCTGCACTGAAAGAAATCAGGCGAAAATCAAAAAGCAAAACTAATCAGGACAAAGACTAATCACTCCAAAGTTGAAAGAACATAATGCTGAAGAAATTGCTCTATGCCTGTAACCAGAGATGCTCACATAAGGGATTGGAGCATGATGCAATAGACGTTACTGAAGTGGCAGTCGGGCAGGTACATCGCCTTTTCTTAAATCAGAGACCACCTCCTACCCCAACAGCTAAGCATTGAGGGTTTAGAGCCAAATAAGCTGGTGTTAAAGCTACAGGGCAGATAAGCACGCCTAGTGCTGTTAGCAAAATCATGAATTATGAGCTTGGTGGCAAACACCACGCGATCCATAGTTTTCCCTGGATAACCTTTGGCAAGTTAAACCTTCCGAAATTTATATGGGGAAATATGGCTGATAATTACAGAGACATGTTGCTTTTGGTGCGGCAAGAACCAAAAGCAGATGTTATTCTCCATTATCGAGGAAAAACTCATAATTGAGTGCTATCTATCCCACCTAATGAATTCCAACCCAGCGGTGTCGGATTTCATCAGGTGCGATTAACTTCAGCACAGTACTGCAGCAAAGGGGCGTGCTATAGGTGTTGCTGTGGGTGTTCCACCGCAATTCCCATCTCTTTTGGTGCTGTTCCAGATTTACAAGGCTGAGGCAGAGCCAAAAACAGCGCCATTCTAACACCATGTATTACCAGGCGTTAGATTGGCGACACAAGAAGAAATTATTAATTTCTCCTTGCTTTTTGCTCTTTCCATGTGTGCTGCATTCTGAAGCACACATAGAAAGAGCAAATCCCTAGTATTGATTGTTTATGTGCAGGAAGGTGTCCCTTCTTGCACATAAACAATCGCCTCTGCAGGGCAGGTACCCTTGCAACATGGCATCAGAGTGCCTGCGCTGGCGCTAGGCAGCTTTTTTTGCGCTAGGGGAAACACAGGGTGCTCTGTAGTCTTGTGAATATGGTGCATCCCTGCGTATTAAAAATGTTGGAGCAAGGCGCTGCTGAATTTGGCATAGCTCTGCATTCCAACATTTTTTTGTAAATATGCTCCTTAATCTACCCGTGCCTAACAAAATGAATGTGTCCATCTGTAACGCAACTGTTGCTCATGTAAAGCACTCTAATGCCCTCGGGTCGAGTTTGCGCTATATAAAACTAAAAAAATAAATATGGAAGGGAATCCTCCCCAGTTCAAAACCTGGCAGAAAATGGGTCCCTACTTCATGTCCTTAACTTTACAGACAAATACAGTAACCAATTTCTCAACAATGACAAGTCACAATTTATTTTGTCTTGCATTCCCTAGGTGCATTTACTTTATCCAGATGTTGAGTTGCCTCTAGGTGTTGGAGTTAGTTCAGGTTTTGGATGAGTGTTAAGGACACAGCATGACTGAGAGTTCTGGAGTTGAGGCTGAAGACAGTGATTCCTAGAGGTAATCCTAGAGGCCAATCCTTGGCCTCTCTGCAGAGTGCACAGAGTGGTGGACACACATGTGCCAATTGTAATTGCCATTTTAATGTGAAAGCGTATGAAGGACATATACACAGCTGTTGAAATACTGACAGCTCCTAAGGAAAAGAAAATGCTCTGTTTACAGCTGAGGAGAGAGCACATGTGTGTTTGAAAGAGAGCTGAGAAAGAGGGCATGGCGAACAGTAGGGGAAAGCAGAAGGAAAGAGTGACAAGGCAGCAATGAAGAGGAATGAAATTATATATAACCTATGGAGATATAGGTCTTCACAAAGCTACCGGGAGGAAAGAGACATATGGTTTTAAAAGACTGCAAAAGAAAGTGGCTTGACAGGGTAAGCAGGATTAATTCATACACTCTACAGACCACTGCCACTTCCACCGACCTTAGCAGTAGAAAACTCACAGAGAGGCACCCATACTCAAGTCAGGAGTAAAGTACATAATTTTAGTTGATATGTAAGTCCCACCCTAACTACATAGACCATGCCTCTTGGCAGGATTCTTAGTAAATACGGTTCTTTGGCCACGTCCCTTTCAGAGACCCCCACCTTTTTTTATCCCTCTTAAAATACTGAATGCTGGTGTGAGACAAAAGAATTTAACATTCGGCCTTCATCTATCATTATTAATCATTTTAGTTTGTCTACTGAGGACCAGGGTGGTCTTCTCTATTTTAAAAGGGCAATTGGTTTTTAGTTCTCATGTGTTGTTTATGTCCACGTGGTTCCAATTTTCAGTCAATGTCAAGAAGTTGAATACGTTTCGAAAACCTTTATCTTTAATGGATTAGTATGTTTTTTTCATTTTAATACAGATTGGTCCATTTACAGAAATATAGAGAAAAAGGTTTGATTAGTGACAGCATAAATCAACAGTGTGTTCCATAAAGGAATCAGTCGCTATCTTATCTAAAGAACCTAACCTATTCTATAAAAACCCATGAAGAGTCTCTTCTGGAAAAGAATAAGATTCTCAGAGCATAGTTAACGTATTGAACGTCCCATAAAGTGTTGTTTTGGAAAGTCAGCAGAGTTCTCCACATCTGCCGTAGCAACCGTTAAAATATTCAGAGATAGAAGAATGATTGCAGCAGTAGCTTTGATCCAATGCAAGAGGAAAATCTTCCTGCACAAAGAGTCAGGTAAAGGAGGGTAAAATCACTGTCAGCAGTATCTTTCAGTAAGAAGAACAAAATGCCTGAAGCATCAGGTGTCGTGCAAGGTAAAGAGTCTACTCTCCTCACTAGCTAGGAACACTTGATTATTATATGAAATACACAATAATGTAGCTAAAATTAGTAGCTGTATGTCATCTTCAGCCAATAGAAACCACTTGTCCGGTTGTGTCGTCGCCATCCGTTGCTTCTCCTCCTGATTCCCACAGTAAACATTGATGCCGTTTCATAGTTAAACTAATTTAGCAGTATTTGATACATGGGAGAAAGTTCTCTGAGAACTTTGATACCTAAGCTGTTATCAATATCCCAGTAAAGACAAAGGGCTAGTCAAATGTAAGGCAACAATTCTAACAGCAATGTCCTGTCTAAGCATACGCATTATCTATCTAATTTTTTCTAACAGTCTATTTATTATAAACAATAGCATATTCATTGTCAAAGCAGGGTGAGCTAATGTGGTGTGATGAAGCAAAAGAAAATTATCTTAAAGTCAGCACATTCTTCGGTCTGATGCTGGTGATAGGCAAAATATTCTACAGAAACGTCTATTTATCTGTGAGCAAGAGTTGAAAGAAAATATGGTTTTGGCCTAGATACAGAAGCACATTGAAAATGATAGCCTACTGCATTTTGCACTTCACGCTTTCTTACACGTTATAAGCAAGCACATTTTCCTACGTTTGGTTTATTTATGCAGTTTCTTAGCAGTGTTTTAAATGCATTCTCAAAGTGAGTTTCTAATACTTCTATGCAAGTCTTGTTTGATGATTATTTATTTCTAATACATTTATTCCTTAAATGAACTCTAAGGGCTTGACTGAAGTCTACCCCAGGACGCGTTGGCACTAAAGGGTACCTTGGACCTCTTTCAGGTAGCTCTTTAAATTCGGATGTGGACTTGGAATTGTCATCCCATTTTTTGACTGTATCAATATTTTTTAACCTTTATTGGTGTGCTGCAAATAAAAAATGCCACGTTCCCTGCCACTGACAAGGAAGGTAAAAATGAACCGCACAATCAATAGACCCTGGACCCCAGGAAAGAAACTCCAGCCCTTGCGAAAAGGTCCATCATTCAGTTGGAACAGCCAGGGCGCACCTCCTATAGATATCACAGCGCGGCTGCCAGGCAGATGGAGAATCGCAGGCCTACGGCTTGGAAGAGAAGCTATTTGCGGCTCATTCAGAGGACGCCATTGAGCGCTGACGGGAGGCAGGAAGGCTCACGAGGTTGATGGAAGCCTTCTGAATAGTCGATTACAAATAATTACAGGAGAAAGATCGCAGTTGAAATAATTAGCATGTGCCACCCTCAGTCTCAGTGAAGAATAGGTGGAAGACCTCCTTCCCCTATTAAACCCCACTTAGGCGGTGCTTTAGGGAGCCGGTGAGGGGGAAGAGTTGAAGAACACACAGTGCCCTGCAATTATCGACAAAGCTGAACTGGGAGCAACCGCGCGATATTTGATATTTTTCTATAATCATATTATTCTCTTTCTCTCACCCTTTTTTATGGTCTGGATTGACAGCACAGATGTCCCCAGACAGTTATGTGAGCATCACTAGAGGTGCTTCGTTGGAATGTTGGGAGCCAGAGGTACATGTTTTGATTGGGCAGAAGTTGTATCCTTTCACAAAAAGCTCTTGCTGTCTCTTACAGCTGTGACCATTTTGTTTGTTCATCCACCTGGTTGACCTTGAACTTGCAGGGGCACGCACACACGTATGCACACACGTATGCACACACGCACTCACACACACTGTAAAAGTGTCTTAGATAACTAGATAGTTTATGGTGTTTGTCTTTCTCTGGCAGCAGCACTGATGGGAGGAGGGCAATCATTAACCTACACTGATTTTTAGGTCTGGCTTGACAGTGCAACTGTCACCTAACCTTTTAACCTACACTAATATCATTCTACAGTTCTTTGCTCCCACCCAAATGCATATTAATTTCCATGCGATGTATTTGAAATGCTTCACATTGCCATGCAACAGTCCTTAAAAACCAGACCTATTAAGAAGGATGCCCTTCAATATATGCATCAGAAATTAGTCTGTTGTTGATTAACTCAAGAAACCAGCGCTGGTAAAATTGGTGACCTTGTCAAGGATTAAAACTTGAACAAAGTAGCCTCAAGCCATAAATGTATTTATATGTTAGAAGTGGGATTGAGAAAACTAGATTTTCCTTTCTTCTTTCCAAGGTATATTACCAGATATTTGTCTTTTGCTATGTAAGGCCAGACAGACTCACATGGTTTGCAGAATAGTCACGCTTGCCTCAATTTATTTGGCTTTCCTGAATGTATTAAACGTTTCTATTAATTCCCTATATGGGCAAAAGCCTACATAAGCAGTTGTGTTTAGTTGCATTTTTGATGGTGGCCTTATAGATTCCGTAAAGAAAGAGTTTAAATTAGATGCTATTCTTCCAGGCTGTTTTCAGGATCATTTCATTTGATTTTCTTGATTTTACATCTGGTGTCCAACAGCCAGGTTTTGAAAAGGGTTCAGTGTTCGAGATGGACTTAAATGGGACACGTTTGTTAAGGACAAATCAGTGCCTGAGATAGAACTTTTGAACTGTTACTGTAGCACTGGTGGTCAAAGAAGCAAATAGTTCGGAACAAAAGGAGGATAGGTAAAGTTTCTTCCATGGTCTGACGCTTCTTTGATCCCGGTCTGGATCCTTGCATTATCCCCAAAAAGTTTTATATAAGAACTCCTATCTTTTTGGTTGAGTCCACCCTGGTGGTATCACCCTACCAGGGTTGGATAGGCGCCAATGAAGAAGCATGTCTTGATTCAGTGACAGTGAGTGAAGCGTCTATTTCAATATCTTTGGAAACTTTGGTAGGACCGTGAAGTGGTGTGCTCTCAGGGCTCCACCTTTTTTCCTTTCGCCTAGTTTCCCTTTTGTGAGAAAAGGGCAAATCAGTGGTTGAGATAGAACTTTTGAATTATTACTGTAGGACTGGTGAGCAAAGAAGCAAATAGTTCATAGAAAAAGGAGGACTGGTAAGGTTTCTTCCATGGTCTAACACTTGTTTGATAATCCATGGAGCCTCTTCTTTAAGTGATGATTAATGGGAACGTTTTATAGGATCACATGTTGGTCAGTCCAGGTAAAAGAATAGTTCTCAGTCAGGGAGATGACATTATGTGAGGCAAATATAAGATCAAGGACCATATTTTTCAAAGATTTGCATCGCCCTTGCATCACACAAGGTAACGCAACCTAGATAAGATTAACCAAACCACGCAAGGCCACCTTGCGGGGCCATGCAGTGCTTGGTAAATCTGGAGTAACACAAGGCAGCACGTCACTGCCTTGCATTACTCTGCCCCAGGGAGGCGTTGCATGGGAGAAGAGTGGGTATTCCCACCAATCCAAGCATGGATTTTGGTACGTTCTCAGATTTACCATGAGTGGTAGACCTAGTAATGCATCAAAATGCTACGCTTACCCAGGGAGGTGTAGCAAGGAGAAATATCTTTACTTCTCCTAATTTTTTACCTCTTTCTACGTGATACAAAGAGGAAAAGGCCTCAAAGGATTGTTTTTATGCAGGAAGGTGCCTCTTCCTGTACAAAATACATTCCTGCCTGCAATGCTGGCACCCTTGCATCATGGTGCAAGGGTGCCTTTATTGGAGCTGGGCAGCACACAGTGAGCCAACGCAAGGAGAGGTCAGGAATGCACCATATAATGTTAAATATGGCACATTTATGTACTCTACCTGTCACTCAACGCAGCACAGCAAGGTGTCTTGCTATACTGCGGTGCGTGACATTTTGATAAATATGCCCTCAAGTGTATGCAGTTCTGCATGAGCAGGCCTAGAGAACAGTTGATGAAAGTTAACTGATTATAGGTTAGAGAGCGGGCATTTTGATACATAATTTGGCTCTGTCAAACCACTTACTGACCTCTACAAATATGCAGGGATTGGAATTTTTTAATGTAGTCTCTGCAACAAAGTCTAAGAATGACTCAGAGAATGACAAATTGTATAGTGGAGTCTGTAAACCAGGAGAAATGTGGATGTGTAGTTTGGAGACAGAGTATTCAATGAGTAGATATTCACCTTTAGGGCCAAATAGTCCGCTGAGCGTTTGCTCCACAAATATTTTTAGATGGATGATTTTTTAGAAATCTTTTACAAATAGAGCTGGTTTCGAGTAAAATGGGTGGTCCATCATCATATAGTAAAGATTCCTTGATAAACAGTATGTCAGGAGTAGATTCAGATATAAACTTCTAAATGGTCAGATGGTTCTTAATCATTGTTCTTGTGTTAACTAGCATACATGAGACAAAGTGAATATATTTTAGTGATAAATGGAAGTGTACAGCAGAGTAGGAAGTCCAGTGTTGGGAGAAGATGGTGAGGCCAAACCATTTCCATTACTCAGTAAAGAATGTTTATGGTTCAGAAACTGTCAGGAGAATGGTGCAGCAAGAGTGGAGCGAAATGAAATAAGATGAGGATGGAGAAAGGAGGGGTTGAAGACTGGAAGAGCTAGGGGGTGCAGAAGGAGAAGATTGGGTTCTGGGGGAAATGTGGATGAGACATGATGCTATGTCAGAGAAACTTTAAGGGTTCTTTTCAGCATTGGTATTAGTTTGTAATTGAGTGGTTGTATTGTTACTGTAAGATGAGATAGTTTGTAAGGCTGGGGAAAGGAGGATTAGCATTGGAGGATGGAATTAAAGAGTAAGGTACATATAGAGTGATGAACAGAATACTGTAGGAAGGAGCTGAAAGGGCCTTGTAGGAGACGATTAGAAAAGGAAGACGCGAGACAAGAAGTGGGAGAATGACTAGTAGTGTGAAAAGTGGAAACCGAAGTGGCAGGGTGGTTAGTGGTGTGAGTGATGATGGTTAAAGATCGCGGGAAGGATTTTCATATGGAGCAGTGGTGGCTCGCCGAGGGAGTGGTGCGGGCGGTGGGGCGGGCGGGGCGGGGAGGGGCAGGGTGAGGGGGTAGTGAACTTGGACATATGATGGACAGAACTCAGAGGGAGTTCTGTCCGCCGTAAGTCCGAGTCCACTACCCCCCACCCTGCCCCTCCCGCCCCGCCCCACCGCCCCGCACCACTCCCTCGGCGAGCCGCCACTGATATGGAGTCAAAATTATGATGGAGATATACAGAAATGTTATCAAGTGGGTGAGTAAGTGAGGGAGCTGATAGTCTTGAAGGAGTATGATGGGGCTAGAGTAGACAGAATTTGTTTTCTCATTGGCACATCTTAGACATCCTGTATGGTAATTTTTGGTGATTTTTCCATCTGGATAGTGACATTTTATGTTGTCTCTGATGGTGGATGTTCAATGTGCAAAAACAGTAGTTTAGCTAAAAGAAACCAGTTGTACTCGCAGGTGGGATGCAGGATTCGATATTGAATTGAGTCGCCGCACAAAAGATGGGGAAGCAGAAGCTTAGGTACCAGACATTGTATTTCAATGAGTGCCCAGCGTGTGCAAAAGGCGAGTGTGCCCACTTTTGACACTATGGGGTACTTTTGGGTAACCGAAGTGACTGCAGATGCTTGCACAGCCCCCTCTGTAATAAAGATCATGCTAGCGCACATATAGCGGAGGCATGATTTAAAGGGCTGCTCCTCATTAGCATGAGAGTGTAACCCCATACTAACGAGGAAAATACTTTGCCGCAGCGCCAATGCCATCGTATGGACAGGTGTGGAAAGGCGAAGAGACCGTCAGGAGACACACTGACTGAACACCACAAAAAGGTGGAAAGGCAAAGAGACCGTCAGGAGACACACTGACTGAACACCACAAAAAGGTGGAAAGGCAAAGAGACCGTCAGGAGACACACTGACTGAACACCACAAAAAGGTGGTGCACAGTCAGTGGGAGCCAGTGAGTGACCCTTGCAAAGGGGATGGTAGGGTGACCCATAGATGCCGCCTCCTCAAACATCCCCCTTTGAGTTGCAGATCGGGTGACATCAGCACTGTGTAAGACTGCGTAGCTGCCTCAAATAGCTGCTCTGCTTTTCACTAACGTTTTGCCCCCAGGGCACATGCGTGTTCGCAGCAGCTATAGGAGCAGCACATTAATCGTAATATGATGCACTGCCCTGATCTGCACTGCGTGCACCTTGTTAAAGGTGCACCGGCACAGACAAGGGCAGTGCACCCTTTCCATCCAGTGGTGGCTCGCACAGGTAAGAGCGGTGGAGCAGTGGGGCGGAGTGGTGAGTGGTGGAAGTCGACAGACGACAGAATAAGTAATATTAAATGAATAAATGAATGAAAAGTGGTTCATGCTCTCCCCTCATCGCCGATGCGGCGAGCGCAAAGTAAGTGGTTTTATTTATTTAATATTACTTATACCGTCGTCTGTCGACTTCCAACACCCCCACCCCACCCGACCGCCCTACCACTCTTACCTATGTGAGCCGCTACTGTTTCCATTATGTGGCCCCATGTTGGGAAATGAGTCATAACACTTACTTCTCAAGTGGAAGTTCCTTTAGCAGGAATTTAGGTTAATTATTGTGGATCAGTTTGCATTGATTGTTATTGCAGGGAGGTGTTTACCAGAGCGGCAGGAGCTCAGCTACCAGGACTGTTAGTTGTGGGATGTGTTTCATAGTTTGATACTATAGTGTGTGTGATGGTGTTCCACACTTCTAATGATGATTGCTGCTACGCTACGATTTTAGGCGCCAATATCCTTCACCAAAAACATTGAGCAATGCGTTTTATTTCACGTGTTTTGCAATGAACGATGCTAGTATTAACCTTTAACAGTTCATTTTGAAGACACTGTTGAAAAATACTACTAAAAACCAACAAACCAAGCTCTGGAGAATGCCATTGGAAACTTTCTGCATTTGCAGTTCTTTTGCCAAAAGACAGCTAATGTAACCTTACTGATGAGCAATCAGAATAACGGAGCACCAAGTTATTTGTTGTTCATCAGGACATCTGCACATCACAGTATTTTTCTCACCACTCGTTGTTGTAAGAACAGCCCATAATAAATGGAAGAGTTTGCAAACACTACTGAGGACACCCAGACTTTTCCACATATGATTACATAAGCCATAGAAATCCATGACGTGTTTTGTAGCGCCTTGACACTTAAGCATATATTTTGTTTTGGCCTTTTCTCGGCCCCTGAAGCTGATTGGCTATTATACTATTTTGTTTTGCCCATAATTTTAACTGTCTGATTTCCAACCTGTAACTAAAATAGATTTAATTTTTCAAAGCTCCAACTGTAATTGGCATTAAAGTTTTTGAATTTGCTTGCTTTTGTCATATATTATTTGCATTTCGCATCCTAGTCAAACCCCTCCTAGAAAAAATGCTTCTTTTCAACTTGATATCTTTTTAGTCAGGTGGACAAAGGGAGTAAGTTAGCTATCCAACTTGAGCATAATGCTACATATGGTCACAGACACCAGTTGCAAACAACGTTATCCATGGCAAATTGTCACTTAACCACTGGTTATTACAGGACTCAGAGGAAATACTTTACAGCTGTACAGAAGGTGAGTCGTTTCCAAGTGGCTGTCAGGAACGGTGGTGTGTGAAAAAGCTGCAAAATTAGGGTGCAGTCGGCAACTAAACACCAACATAACGTACACAAAATGGAATCAAGCTAGACTCAGCACTTTTGCTGCCCTTGCAGCCATTGATGCTGGATGTGGGTGACAGTGATGGTTTCTTCCCCGCCCACTGCTAGCTGCGGGGTGTTAAAAATAAAATGGCAATGAAATTATTCACCTGCCTCGGAGCCAGGGGGCGTGTCCTGACTGTCCTCCGCTGCCGATTGGCAAATGGAGGACTGGAGTAGTGGTGGCCATGCACTTCAAAGTGCGCATTATACTATGGCCGGCGGTCTTGCACCGGCCAAGTGACATGTGCACTTTGAAGTTCTCCACCCAGCTGTCTTAGACAGCTAGGTGGAGACCAAGCACAGGTCTCTAGGGCCTGAAGGAGCGTTAGGCCAACCCACTTCATCCAATCCTGGTGCTGCTTTCATGCAGTGTCAGGATTGATTATGGGGTTCTTCCTTCCACAGGCTTCGGAAGGACTGCGAGGAGGATGCAGAGCCCGCAGTAAGTACAATTTATTTTTATTTAATTAATATAATGTGTAATGCTTTACTGTTTGTTTCATTTTGGAGGGAGGGGTTGTTTTTATTGGGGCTTTTCAGGGAGAGTTACATTTACTATGGGCTTTTGTAGGGAGGGAAAATGTTTTTTAGTGTTTTTTGGCGGTGGTGGGGCACTTCGCTCGCGGCTCACCACTTTGAAACATCACCAGCCGCTCCTGGTGGGTGAGGGTTTTGGAGATAGCAGCAGGAACAGAAAATAAATAAAACACTCCTTTATAGAGGTGCACAATCCAACAAATTAACAGGGAGAGATGAGCCAGAGCAGAGTCAAGGGTCGGGCTCGGATCTTAGAGCTCGTGTGCAAGCCTTGCCCTGTAAATGTTTGCTCTGTAAATCATAGATCAAACATCACTCAGGATATGATAAAGTCTCTTCAAAATTCAAAAGTTTATTTCTTTAGCATGTGGAATCTTTGACATTAATTAATATGTCACATTATAGCACTGCACTGAGAAGTACGTTATTAAAAGTGATAGTTTTGAAACAAGAACCATTAGTGAACTAAAACACAAGGCAATTGTCAAGTAAAACCTGTACGTGTCTCAGATTATTATAGAGCAACATTTCTTATGTTAAGGCTTTGTTTTTATCTCCTTGTACACCTTTGGCAGTTTTTATATAGTGCCAACTCAACCCGAAGAGTTTGGAGCGCTTAATATAAGCCTTTGTTACATTACACAAGGTCACCATTCATTGTTTATAGGGTTGGGTAAATAAAGGGATTCGCCCAGAATCACAGGATGTTGAGCCTACACTGAGATTTGAACCTGGGTCCCCATGTCCAAGGTCTACAGCTGTGGCCCTAATGCAACACACAGGGTATGTGCAGACAGCAGGCAGAAGCCACATGAAAGCTCAGCTTGTTATGGGCTCGAGGTTCGAACACGACCGCAAGATGAGTCAGAGCCAGGCTTCAGGTCTGAGCCTGGCTCACGCCTTTGGTGTCCCGCCCACCTCTACTCCTTTATTTTGTCTTCTCAAAAATCTAAAGAAAAAACTATTAACACACCTTTTAAAATATTGAAGTTAGATATGTAAAAGATTCATCAGCTCTGTATGAACAAGTATATTACAAAAATGTTCTGTAGCATGATAGTTTGGGTGGGAAGATTTCTTTTCCTCTTGGTACCCGTATTTTAAAAGGGGAGCAGGAGACCCCCTGCCCTTCTCCACCCATGCCAGATCCCATCACTCCTCTTGTTTTTTTTTTTTCTCAATGGGGATATATCTCCTTTAGGCGACCTGTTTTTCCCCACTGTGTTCCTTTTTGCACATTTCAACACCGTGCCATCCTGCCTAAAGTTTAACAGGATAAAGCTAATTTAACATTTCTCCTTCACATTACCGATATGCTAATTTTTATTAATACTAATACAAACATCTGCATTTGTTAACTACACTGAGGTGTTTTTGATGTGATGGGGTATGCGGTCAATGCAGCCAGCTACAATCCTGTACCTTGTCAGCTTGAGGACTCTTCCTGGGGAAACCATGCCCATTCTGCCTCATGCCTGGGAGTGTGGAGTGAAGTTCATGAATAAATGAATTCATATATTACAAATTTCCAACTCTGTGTGGATAATGCCATCGTAAACCCCAGATGTCCAGATGGCAGCCATTCCAGGCGGTATGTAGAGTAGGTGCCTTACCAAATAAACATGTTCCTCTACTGTGTGGAAGAGCAATGGGAATAAAAGATGATGCTGTTATCTCCTCTTCAGCATGTTGGTCTGATAATGATCTTCGAGATACAGCTCTCCAGACAGAGCATCTCACCCCAGGAGTCGATGGATACACATGGCTGACGCGTAGACTCCCCGTCTGCAAATGACACCATATCTACTTCAGAGGTGATAGGAGACGTCTCCTGTTTTGGCTGTCACAATGCACGTTGACAGATCAGGATGGAAGGAGAAATCATCTGTGCCTCCTGCATCCAGGAAGGCAATCATCTCTCAAGGATCAAAATACCATTATTACAAATAAAGGGAAGTGTATTCTAGCCCAAAATACACATACCTTTCAGGCACATCTTGAAAGGTAAAAGCCACTTAGACACGCATTTAATACAAGAGATCTGAGTTAGGCTCTGGAAATTGAGGCTATTTACTAAAAAGCAAAATGTTTTTGTGTCAGTCAGGTACATAAAACCTCTACCAGCTGCCCTCCTTGCATTAATGACTAGTGAGGCGAAGAGCTGTACGGATTCATACATTACAGATGCTGACTAATACTTGAGAAGAAGTAAAATGGTGCTTGGTTGAGAACAAAAATGGAAGGGTCAAAAATTGGCAGCAGCCTATTTTTATTCATTTTATTCATATTCAATAAAATATGGATACTGTATCATAAAAGCAGCATTAGACCATAATCAAGCATAATCAAATAAATTAACAAAGGTAAAACACTATTTGGATTGACTCTAGATACACAGTAAATTGTGCGACTCTCATAACCTTTAATTAATTTAAGGTCTCATTGAAACACAAACTGCTATATTTGATATAAATTAATAGAGAAGGGTGGAACAAAGGAAGTAAGTACTGCTGAGCAGTGCTGGGAATTGATAGCAAGTTCTATTTTTTCTTTTTTTAAACCTTACATGTCATATACAGTACATCAGAACACTTCTTAGGAAACCGTCTACAGCTGAATTAGGGCAACTGGTTTGCTTTATATTTGAACAGCTTATCGTGGTCAAGTCAAATGTTTATTTTGGCAAAGGAAATTGGTTTTATTCAATGCAAAACATCATAGCTCGTCTAGTCTGTCCATTTCGGTGACCTTGCATGGTTAGGAGAGACCTCTTGTGAACTTCTCAGCGTCTCTCTTCTGCTCTTTCCATATTGTAGCCTGAATATTGAGCAAATGTGTCTAATATGAAATGACAGATAGTGGTACTGTTTTGTAGTTCTATCACATCACAGCAGATACAATAAAATGTAAAATAGCTATTACACCGACCAGATTTACTATCTAGATGCAAATTTTAGTGGATTAAGAGCTGCTGCTTGTCTGGTGGCCAGATGTGTGACGGGCCTTCAGGTAAGAACTGAGGCATTTGTACCTGTTGATGCCTCTCCCCATCCCTGCTCAACATTCACTTAGTCTACTGCTAAGTCACCCACGTGCATGGAGTTCCCAGAGTCTGAGACATCTTGTTGGTGTCGCCCTGGTCTGAAACTAGATTACCTGTGCTCTGTGTCCCATTTAGTATATTTATAGGTGGGGAAACTGCAGAGCTTCTGCTGTCAGAAATCCACCACCCAGCGGCCTGTCCACCACAGGACTATAATTGGATTCCCCATCCTAGGATCTTCCTATATTACCTGTGCTCTGTGTCCCATTTAGTATATTTATAGGTGGGGAAACTGCAGAGCTTCTGCTGTCAGAAATCCATGACCCGGCGGCCTGTCCACCACAGGACTATAATTGGATTCCCCATCCTGGGATCTTCCTGGATGGAGAAAACAACGACACCATGCATCAGGGCCATTTTTTGTTTTATTTTTCACAAATAACGTCCAGTTTAGAAGTTTGAGAAATTAAAAAATGGCACTGACTCAACAGTCAGGGCTACCGTAAATGCGTCCACCACACTAGTCGATACACTTAAGGCAGAGATATCCTCACCACTCCGGCTGGAAACTCTCGATACAACGGTTGGTCCTCCACTATGTGAACTGAGACCCTGCCCTGGTGGGCTAGCAGGTCGCTTGCCAAGGACTCAGCTAGCCAAAACCTAAATTACCCCTATAGGGAATGTACTGATGTCTCTGCTGCTAGTGGTTTACATTGAAGCATTTTAGATAAGAATCTTAATGATCAATTGCATAGTGCAGAATTAAGCCCTATGATCTACCTTGGAATAGTTCTACTCACTCCTAGTATAGTCAAGGATTAAATTCGAGGATCTGTGCAGGGTGCACAAGGCACAATAATGCAAGGCCTGGCCTACTTTTAGACACTTATAGGCACTGCACTTCATGTTGCCAGAGCTATTGGATAAACCATCTCTAACTTGATTTAATAACGAGGTTTTGAAAGGCTAAAACCCAGAGTTGTGCCATTAGGAGTCCCAGAACCCTGACTCTGCAATGCAATCAACTTGGGGCGGTTCCTCTTCAAGGGCTCCTGGGCATAGCCCTGCCACCTGTGAGCCCAAGGAGCCACTGCTGAATTAAATTATTACACCTGTAATAATTTAATTTAGCAGTGTTCTTGCAAACACGATTTTCACTTTCATGTTTACATGAACTCTACTTTGTGCAGGACAGCCCTCTCAGCCTCCTCTCTAGGCTACTGACGACAGGAGGAGGAGGGGGCTAAGGGGGCTGAGCGATGATCCATCTACAGGGCGCTGTTTAAAAACACAACACTCTGTAGGTGGAAACCTAGATAGCGAATGATTTATGGGTGTGGTTCAACTATTATCTCGTCACACAAGCAAAATCCATTTTATTTAGCAGACATACTGTGCATGCCACAGGCAGCATAGAATATCTGCTAAAATGTGGCTGTCAGGATGAACATCAGTGCCTCCCCGAGGCCAATGAGCAACCACACAGAACAACAGGGACAGGACCACCAGCACTATCCCACCTTTTGATAGCATTGTGCCTCCAGTCCTATCAAGAAGGTGGAAGATGACTTAAGGTGCGTTATCCTCTAAAACCTGGCCCTACTGCTCTGTCTGGCTCCTCATTAGGAATCATGCCTTGCTGGTTCCAGCATCCAGCTCCAGATTCCTGCTCTGCTGCTGTCATGTTGTCAGCAAAAGAAGAAAGGTGAGTAAAAAAAAGTGTTGTTTCTCTGTGTATATGCGAGTGAAAGTGTGTTTCTGAGTGATTGAGAGAGAATGATATTAAGTGAGTGTGTCCTAGTTTAATGTGTTTGAAATTGTCAATGAAAATGAAAGATTGAGAATCAATGAATAAAAAAGAGTGAGTATAAATAAGTGAAACTGAGGGAGTGAGTAAATCAGTGTGAGTGAGTTAGAATGAGTGTGTGAGGGGAGATTGTGAGAGGGAGTGGGACTGAGCCAGGGTGCCTCTAAAAATGGTGCAACAGGAACATTTTCACCAGGGGACAGAGACCCTGGTGCAGCTGCACCTGCTACACTATTAAACCAGAACAGCTGTACCCCAGAAGTTCAATTCAGAGCCCCAGTACACCAGTAGTTATGAGTGAGGGGCAATGATTGTGAAAGGGTGAGGGTGTGCAAGTGCGCTTGTGGGTGAGAAACAGTGAGTATGAGTGGATGGGTACATTTGTATGTATGGCACCAAGGCAAATTTTTTAATACAATGAGGTGAACCCAAAGCAAGTATTACACCCCACCACTTTCAGGTATCACCAGCCGCCACTAATCAAACTAACCGTAAATGCATAACCCAACCCCTGTGATTCAGAAAAATGCCAGAATGAGCTGTTCAGACTGGTACTCAAGTAAAAACCTGCCTAGTAGAGACCACTCACAAGAAGAATTCCGAAGTCGGGATCACTCGTTACCTCCTCCCCAGTGAGAAGCTAAAGTTCTCTGATCCAAGTTCTTGGTATTCTACGGTACACCCGATAATTAAAAATGTTGAAGAGTTGACACTGTTATGGTATGTAAATGTTCATGAGAAATAACTGATAGTCAATAAATAAATAAATAAAGTGCTTGCCGCTTACACCTATGCGTGACCCGCATGCTAAATGTTTATATGCAGGCAGGACCCTTCATCCCACTAACGAGGATAAATTGAGAACCACGGATTTAGATACTAGCTGCCTCTGTTCTTTGCAGCGCCCATGCTGCAAATACTTGTTAGCAAGATCTGTATGAACAAATAGGGTGTATTATTGTATGTGTATTTCACCACTTTATTTGTATGCTCCTCCCAAAATATTAACTTTTCCTCTGAAGCATTTCCCGACTCCAGGGAGCTGGATCTGAGCTATAATCTAAAACTGAATTTTGAGAGTGGGGTATAACAAGCAAGAGGTCATGTAAGAGCATCTTGGAAAAACTCATGACCTGGAGAACAATACTTCTTGAGTGAGGATCCAAGAGCACTCAACCTGTGTCATTGACAAAGCTGCCTCACTCATGGCTGTCCCCCCCTTTCTATGAAGGCACTATATTATCATAAATCGCTAGGATCTGCTCTCCGATAGTTAGGGATCCAGTGCCAGAGGCTCTCAGACACAGTTAAGAAGCAAGGACCACGAATAATGGTCAGGTCTGCACCCTGATTTTAAGATGGCCTCTCAAGGCGAACAGAAATGGTAGCTGCCTTTCATGCCTTGTGTGAATGGGAGCAATGTCCCAGGTTTTCTTGACATAGCAGAAATATGACGTTGTACTCACTACTGTTTGAGTGCAGAAACCACCTGAAAAGTGACCTCCATTTTTTTCTTGAAGATAGTAAACAAGCTTCTGCTACATTGGCAGTTCAGACTTTGTAATCCTGCCTTCATATAAAAATTTAATTTAGCGTTTTATCATGAGAATATGTTTTTTTCATTCTGGTTCTAATAATGCACTTCTGCCCTTTAGAGTCATAATAGATTGATTAATTGTAATTTTGATGAATTAGATGTTTTTGTTTCTGTATTGTTTTATTTGTAATTAAACAATTATAAACTAGGTCTAGTTTCCGTGTATTCTGTAGAAATCTGATAATTGATGTCTATTTTCACACAAAATAGAAGGGGGACTGTGTACTGATGATCGCTGTGATCAAGGGTGTGTCATGCTTCATCATAGGGCTGCTAACACACCTCCGCGCAGACCAACGCTGGAGGTGGAGCAAAAAAAAATCACAAAATTGTGAGAGAGGCTCCAACAGTGAGCCTATGCCTGATACTATGGGTCTACCTGGAGGAGGCCTCGTTGGTTTGTGCACCTTGGGGAGGGTGTAGAAATATGGTTCCTTGTGGAGAGCAAGGCGCTCTACCACACATTATCTGAGCAGTTACTCAGAAGGGTGTCTTCCCTCTATCCTTGGACCAGAGGAGGTAGGGTTAGTACCCATGGGGTCATTTCTTATGTGAGTCCTGATGAAAGCCGGGGTATTTAGTTTTGCCGGCTGAAACATGTCGACGGTTTTGCAGAGTGGAGGGGTAGGTGACTCATCATAGCTCCCCGTACCACCATCCACTGGTCGTGATTTGACCTTTTTACTCTGGGCAGGGTATCCAAGATTAAATTTGTATTTGGGATTTCCCGTGACCAGTTTTAATCACTGTTTCTGCACCTTTGTTCACTCTTGATCCCATACTGTTTTCACTTACAAGTTGTATTGTCTTCCCCTTCCCTATTGCTCCACCTCCAGCGTTGGTCTGCGCGGAGGTGTGTTAGCAGCCCTATGATGAAGCATGACACAGTTCGCTGTGTGTGAGGGCAGTTTTTAATACCCTTGTGGGTTCCCCCCACCCTTGATCACAGCGATCATCAGTACACAGTCCCCCTTCTATTTTGTGTGAAAATAGTTGTCGCAGGAGGTCAAAGCGGGACTCTCTTTCCTCCTACCCCTTATTTTTGTGTGAGTTGAATTGATGTCTATTGACAGTGTAATTGCTTTTCTGCCTTGGACTGTATTCTGCACTTGGGTTTTTACAGATATTAACCCTGATTTTTGAGAACATAGGCAAGTGGTTTGATTTTATTGGGAGGCTCGTCTTTGTATTTCCAAGGGTTGCGCACACAGGCTGCATATTAAGCTTTCTTTGTTTTTCAGTACTCTCCTTCTCAACTAAATTATATTAACAAGTTCAGGTGCCAGTGTTGTGTGCCCTCTTGGCTGTATGGTCTCTGCCATCCAATTGTTCAGAGAACTTCATTGGTTCCATCTAAGGATTGTGTATATATTGGTATGGATACATTTTATTGTCCTCAGGAACTTTAGTTTCTCTTCCTTACGAATGGCAGTCAAAAGATACAAGGCAGCATGAGGATACATAATTAGGGGGCTTTGGTCCCAAATAGGGAAGATTCCTTTTCTGGTTCTGGGGTGATTTCCTACAACTCAGTGGGCTTATGGCACACCAGGCAGTTATGTCACCAAACTATGAGTGAATATGTTATAACTCAAGCATTTGGGCAACACTTCTTCAGCAAAAAGCCATTTCCCACCTTTGATAAGAGTTTTGATCCCAGAAATTGAATTGTCTGTATGCCTCTCAGCTATTTGTATCCACCCACAATGTATTGTTAGTATTCTTTGTTTTGGGTTTTGAATATAGAATGTTTGCTAGTATTCTGATTGATTGTTTTCTAAAAGGGATTCCTTGGTAGATTCATATTTCTGCCATCAGGCATTTTTCTTCAGTCTATCTTTTTCTCCACCAATTGTGGAGTTGCCATTGCCCTTCCATTTTCCAGCAGATCTCATCAGTGGTTTCATCTATCCACATGGATGCTAATCTTATGGCAGGAAGAAATCGCTGGGAGACTGGCAGTAATCCCTGGATCCAATTTTCAATGTTTCCTCTACAGGACCACTTGAGGGAGGGTGTTCAACTATCTACCCTTCTTGGCAAATCTCACCTTTTGCCTCCGGCTATTTAGCAACTTCACTTTGAGGCTTGGGCATTAGAGGCCTAGGTTTCTGGGTTGACCTGATATCACATTTTGTGTATTTGAATGTCCTGGTAGCTTTTCTAACTAGTGATCTCTTTGCATCAACACGATAGCAAGAGGGGGTTTGGCCCAGGACGGCTAGAAAGGGCATCACAAGATACAACAGGAAAAAATGCTCTAGCCGTCACGTTTGAATCGCTGTTAACGTTATTTAACAGACTGAAGGCCAATAAATGAATTACGTGTTCTTAAGCATTTATTTACTATATCAATTTCATTTTTTGAGATATAGTTCATTTACTTCATGGGTCAGACCAAGGGTGATACTTTCTTATCCCATTTGACAACATACATTTAAACAATCCATGTCAAACAAAAATTATATGTAAGACAAAACGTACATTGTGGTACACAAAGCGACAAAAATTGCATACATTAATAAACCAGTCTTGTTTTTCAAACCAGCAGCAACCTAGCAATTGTTTTTGCAACCAAATTCTTTGTACATATTGTGGTGCTGCTGAACCAAGGGAAATTATTGCAAAGCCTAGTAGGTAGGTGAAAAGTTGTGCAACTCATAACGAAAGGCAAAATAAATCAAATGCAAGTTCCCCATGGTGTAGGGTGCCGACGCGTTTTGAGTCCCAGGGTGATTGGAGGGATTCTCTTCAGGGCGTAGACTGGATATAATCTATGACGAGAAGAATGGGGAATTGTTCAAAAATCGATTTCTAAATTCTCCTAAACGCTACTTACTTATATACAAAAGTAGTTATGATACCTGGTTTCTTATTCTTGTATGGGCACAAAACCAGAAATCCGAAGGAGTTTCGAATGACTCCGTATGAAATGAAAATAATGTATTTTAGAATGTGCGCGCTATCTCAAAGGCGCTCGGTAGCACTTCCCTAATGTGGAAGGGCAACAATGACTTACGTTCGGTTGTTCAATTCGAATTGTGAGAAAGCCTCA
Organism: Calotriton arnoldi; assembly: GCA_963921515.1. Lineage (NCBI taxonomy): Eukaryota > Metazoa > Chordata > Amphibia > Caudata > Salamandridae > Calotriton > Calotriton arnoldi. Next base: position 1,322,269 of record CAWUFW010003219.1, read on the forward strand.
TGGCGGTTTTCGATCTTCTTTATGCGTAGCGGTGCTCAATCTTTAACCGATCATACTGGAAATGATACAATGTAACACTCCATTTTAGTGCAGGAAATAGTGAGCACAGTCAATTGCAGCGTCTGGCTTACTTTCAACAGTCGCTCGTAGACGCATGTAGCTGGTCTTGGTCTCTCTTTGTTAATGCATTCACTTCCGGATTACAAGCTGTTTAATACCGGTGACCGGTCTTGTTGTGTTCTTGGAAATTGAGTCCTGAAGGGAAACAACTTCGTATTTTTGTAGTCTAGTTGGCAGAAACAACCTTAGATTCTCCCTGTTTCTGCCATTTCATTCAATCCATTTGTAATGCTGTTGAATCTAGCAATCAGATAGGCTTCTTTTCTCAGTAAAAGTGTCTCAGGGGCTGATTCACAGAACTAATCTGAGATAAAATCCTAAACTTACTACTTTTGGTATTCACAGAAGGCATTTAGTAGTAGTAAAGTTAGGACTCCTAACTTTACTACTACTAAACTGAGATAAAATCCTAAACTTACTACTTTTGGTATTCACAGAAGGCATTTAGTAGTAGTAAAGTTAGGACTCCTAACTTTACTACTACTAAATGACTTTTGTGAATACTGAAAGTCATAAAGTTAGGATTTTGTCTCAGTTTAGTAGTAGTAAAGTTAGGAGTCCTAACTTTACTACTACTAAATGCCTTCTGTGAATACCAAAAGTAGTAAGTTTAGGATTTTATCTCAGATTAGTTATGCGAATCGGCCCCTCAGTGTCGCCTCCCCTTGGATGTGGTTTAATGACGGATAGGACAGTCCATTTGTACTCTCGTTCGTCGTGACTTTTTTCGATGAAGTGATTTACCAATGGGTCAGTTAATACATTATTTTTGATCCTCGAACGGTGTTGTACAATCCGTTGTCTTATCTCCTGATTTGTCTTACCCATAAATTTTAGCGCCTGGGCAGATGATGGCATATACCACATTTTTGGTTTTGCAGTTGGAGAACTATTTCCTTGTCCATTTGATGTTGTGATGTGTGAACTCTGTGCCTTCTAGTGTAGTACCTCAGCCTGAGCAGTTGCCACATCTGTGGTGTCCTACCAATGGTTTTAAGTTCCAATGTGCTCTGAGATCCTGAATTTTGGTGGAGGAGGCTATATCAGCTCGTACAATCCATTGTACGAGCTGATATAGCCTCCTCCACCCTGAAGAGAATCCCTACAACCACCCTGGGACTCTAAACGCGTCTGCACCCTACACCACGGGGAACTTGCATTTGATTTATTTTGCCTTTCGTAGGGAGTTGCACAACTTTTCACCTACCTACTAGGCTTATTAATAATTCCCCTTGGTTCAGTACCCCACAATGTGTACAAAGAATTTGGTTGCAAAAACAATTGCTAGGTTGCTGCTGGTTTGAAAAACAAGACTGGTTTATTAATGTATGTAATTTTTGTCATTTTGTGTACCACAATGTATGTTTTGTCTTACATATAATTTTTGTTTGACATGGATTGTTTAAATGTATGTTGTCAAATGGGATAAGAAAGTATCACCCTTGGTCTGACCTATGAACTAAATGAACTATATCTCCAAAAAAGAAATTGAGATAGTAAATAAATGCTAAAGACCACGTAATTCATTTATTGGCCTTTAGACTGTTAAATAACGTTAACAGCAATTCAAACGTGACGGCTAGTGCATTTTTTCCTGTTGTCTCTTTGCATCAACAGCATCCTTTTTTGAGCGATTAGTTTTCTTGGTTCTTGATGTGTGTGGGTTCCTCTTGAGATTTTGCACTGTCTACTCTTAGGGGCTAGTGGGTAACCAGACATTTTTTTCTTTTAAACATTCTCCATCACAGGTGTCTAATTTTAAAATCTGGACGCCTGCCTACTTACGTTTTTATTACTTTCGCCTACTGATCCAGTTTCTGGTTCTTTTAGGTGTTTCTGCAAGTGGTACAGCAGGCTTTGTTTCGGCAATTGTGAGTTGCCTTCTTCTCTTTTTTTAAGCTGAAATTGGTGTTATTGCAGTAGTCACTGCAGTGCATGGTATTTGTGCTGGAGCGGAAATCAATTTAAATAGAAACTGTTTAACATCTCTATCTCACACCAATAGGGTTTCCTCTCTTACTTCCCTGTGACAGACCTTTGCCTTTTCCTTTCTCACAATTCCGCACAAAGAACTTACAAAGAATTATCATGAACAGTGAAACATTATTAACACTATGTCTAGGTATGAGGCCTTTCGATTCTTAGACCTCACATTCTTCACCTTCTAATAAAATAAATTGTATGTTAGCTAAAAAATATTCTCTGGGAAATAGAAAAAATCAGATGCAACGAATATTATTCAGCACCACATCTCTTCATCATAAAATGAGAAAATATGTTAGTTAGTTCAACATTTTCAATTAATTATTTGTATTTGTATTGTATTGTGTGAAATTAAGGGGTCATTTTATTTAACAATAAAGTAATTTTAGTAAACATTTCAAAATGCAATTTTTAATCAGGAACATTCTGCAATGTGATGTGAAGCTTTTATTAAAGGCATGTCAGAGAAAGGTAAACTTTTAAGCATGTTGTGCATGTCTCAGCACATTTGGTTTAGTTGTTTGTAAAATGAAGCTTGCTTAAACATTTTGAGGGCTAGTCCTAATAAGTATAGCTACATACTGCATTTGGCACATTTAATGTCATGTCAGTTCAATATAAATTGCATGTTAACTAGATTGATTTTGCATTTTAATAAAACATTCCCTAAATTCCCCCTTCGGATGGTTATCTTCACCATCAATCTTTTGCATGTAACTTCTGCTCAAAGGGCACTCTCATCATCAGTTGAGTTCTGTCTTTTTCCCTTCAAATTTTTGAATTGTAATGATTTTCTATATTAGTTAGTATTGGCATAAAAATAGCTTTCAGGGTTCCTACTACCGCAGTTGCAAACCAGTTTCCAATTGAGTGTGTTCCCTTCCCAAATGTTTCTAAAATGCTAGGGCCTGATTCACAGAACTAACTTACGTCAAAAACGTAAAGTTAGTACTTTTGGTATTCACAGATTACACTTACTCGCTTTGGTATTCACAGAATGAACTTACTCATTTCGGTATTCACAGAAGTTAGTAGTCCTAACTTTAGGACTCCTAAATGCCTTTTGTGAATACCGAAAGTCTTAAAGTTAGGATTTTTCTCAGTTTAGGAGTAGTAAAGTTAGGAGTCCTAACTTTACTATTCCTAAACTGAGAAAAATCCTAACTTTAAGACTTTCGGTATTCACAGAAGGCATTTAGGAGTCGTAAAGTTAGGAGTCCTAACTTTACTACTCCTAAACTGAGAAAAATCCTAACTTTAGAACTTTCGGTATTCACAGAAGGCATTTAGGAGTCCTAAAGTTAGGACTACTAACTTCTGTGAATACCGAAATGAGTAAGTTCATTCTGTGAATACCAAAATGAGTAAGTGTATTCTGTGAATACCAAAAGTACTAACTTTACGTTTTTGACGTAAGTTAGTTCTGTGAATCAGGCCCCCAGTGTTTCTAAGTCCTCTAATTCAGGTTTTAGTTCAGAAATATTCTTTGCAAATTCTTGAATTTTCTTGCTCTCATCGGTTATGTACGAGCAGCAAAGAAGAGTTTTCAGCATTCGACAGACTTCACCTTTTTCTGTGAGTAAGATGTCTAATACTAAGCAATTTTGCATAAACATGGGAAGCAATAGTTGCCAGCTTGTCGACAACTATTGACAGTTTTCTAATCTTTTTGTCATTCTGTATGACTCCTACAGGTGCAATGATTGTGTCTCCCACTAACTGGGTACTCATCCGTACTATTTGTATATCTGTGTGCTGGTGTCATTGTTAATTAATTTATATCATATACATGAAACATCTTCAGAAACAATATATCTAAATAACAAATACCCTCCCAATCAGCAGGTAACTGGAAGTAAGCATCTTGTCCAGAAAAAAAATAAACTCCTCAAACAGTGGTTTCTATCCCTTGCAAAATTAGCCATGTACCTCCGATTAATTCAAATGTATGTTCACAGCTACTAATTCCCACATGTCTGGTTCTTGTGTGTGTTCTCCTTTTGTAAACACAAATTTTCCCTTTTTGTCGTCTGTCTAATTTCAGGTTTGGGTAACTATTTTCTTCTTGAAATCGTTTTCTTCCTCCTTCCAAACATTTTTCAAAACATTATTCTCTCTAGCCTTACTGTGTGAAATGTTAGTGTCCCCTTCCTCTGATTTCATAGTAAAGACTTTCTCTAGTGGTCTCGTTAAACAGGTTAGACTACTCTGATAAGCCTTAACACTATCTATTGGCATCGACAGTCAAAAATAATGCCAAGCTGTGTCCATTTTTCTTGCTTGTTGGTGTAAATACATGCTTTGTACTAGTGGTACTCTGGAAAGGATTAGATCATAGTTAGAATAAAAGTATTCAGAATGTGCTTTCCTACACACAAATGTAAGCAAAACATTACAAGAAACTGTGTATGACAATGGAATGTGATGGTATTTAACTTCTTCTGCTGCTGATGATGGTAAGTGGGTGCAGACATAACAGTCTTTTGAGTTCATAGCTTGCGTGTATTCTTGCAGTAGCCTATAAGAAATATTAGTTGTGTAATCATCTCTCTTGTATCTTGCAAATGACGCTTTCAATTGCTCTTTATTGCTTGTGTGTGCAGATGTGGCAGTTGGATTATTAGACCTAATATCTTTCTGGGGTGTTAAATAGAACCCTACTAACACTACTCTAATCATTGGTACTGGTATTACGAAAACTGAACAGATAGTACTCTTGCATCTATTTCTAAGGCCACACATGTCTGTCTAAAATCAGATTGTTCAAAGCAAAGTATAAAGCAACAGCTCAAGAATTCATTTCTGAATTTTCTCCAAATATGTTTTTTTCAAAGTTTTTTCAAACCAGCTTCTTTTTCATAAAGTCTCTTTAAATTCAGAATCTTCGTATAGACAACCTTAGCCCTACTCTGCGCTCTTCTAAAATGTTATCCCTACTCTTCTACTGCAAACATGGGACTAGGTAAGTCTTCTTAAAGCAAAAAAAAATATATATATTTTGTTTCAGTCTTTTAGCACTTTTCAAGCAGTTTTAGTCATTTGAATGTCTCTCAGTATTCACCAGAAGTCTCCGTCAGACAGATTATCCAAGTGTTATTGAAGTGATGTCATGGTGGTTTAAACAGTTCAGATTTCACATCAGACAGTTCAGCCAATGATGCATTCAGTACCTTGTTCACATAGTATGTCCACTCAGGTACAGAATACCTTCGACAAGGCACTCTTGCTCTTTCTGATCTTGGCAGTCTTTGTTGGTCTTCCTCTGTGTCACTTCCACCTCTCGACTCTTTCTCCTCAGTGATAGTCGGTGGTATTTGATCAACAGACACACGTACTTTTAATTTCCTTTGATTATTGTTTCGTGGCCATTCAACTTTACGCGTGACTCTTCTTGTTTCAGTGCTTGTTCATTGTCTCAGATTCTTTTTTCGTACTGATGCTGTCTCAGTTGTTTCTCAAGTTGAGGTTTAATCTCTTGTTCTTCATCAGAGACCCCAATGCCAGTTTGTGAAATGACAGGCCCTTGATTCGGTGTAACAATTTGCAGTTCTTCACCCCTTTCTTTTTGCTGTTGTTGTGATCTCCATGTCATTGCTCTTTGTTGAGGTTCAGTTTGTGACGATGCAGTTTCCAGTGTTCTTCATTTGAGCTCAAAGAACACAATTTCTTCATACAGATTTCCAACTCTTCTGTTGTGCGATGCATGCACCCAGTTTAACAGCAGCGTTCATGACCAGGATCTCCTGGAAGGAGCCTTTCCATCTCACTTTCAAACAAGTTTTCCGAACGTGCTTCTTGATCACGACCCCGTCCCCTGGATTGAGGTCATGGAACTGTTCTCAAGTGTATCTAGTGTAGCAGCTGCTACCTAGTGAGTGACAGAACACACCACATCAGCCAATCCCTTGCAGTAATCACGTATCATATCATCTGTGCTGCTCACAAGTGCATTTGCAAGTACAACAGGCAATCTCATTGCACGTCCCATGAGCATCTCATGAGGTGATAAAACAGTCTTCCTATCAGGGATGCTTTAAATACTCATCAGCACCAAAGGCAAAGAATCAGGCCAATTCAATGATGTTGAGGCACAGGCTTTGGCCAATCGAGACTTTATTGTGCCATTGAGCTGCTCAACAATACCAGAAGCTTCAGGTTGATAGCTACAATGCAATCTCTATTAAATTTGAAATGCTGTACATGTCATCTTCAGTGCCTCATTGTTAAAGTTTGTCCCTTGATTTGATTCTAGAGAAACCTGCTTACCGTATCTAGGAATCACTTCTCGTAATAGCAGTTTTTCTACAATGAGACTGGCATTTCTTCTGATTGGATAGGCAAGAAGATGCACATTATGACCAGGCTGTATCTTAACCTGATGCAAACAGGCATCTCAATAAAGTCCGTCTGCATTCTGTTGAAGGGACTACCTGATCTCCATATGTGACTCAGTATAACGGGAGTTCTTTTCCCTACATTCATTTGTTGGCAGTCACACACCGATGGCACAGTTCTTCTGCAAGCATCCTAAATCTGGGATTGAGCCAGTTCTGCATAAACAACCTTGTCATGGCATCTCTCCCTAGATGTGTCTGTCCATGGAAGTGTTGTGTCATTGGAAACAACAAACAATCAGGCAACACTGGTCTCCCATCAGCTGACAACCAAATGTCATTTGCGTTTTTCTCACATCCTGCTCTGTTCCAACCTTGCTGTTCTGAAACATTTTCTTGTACTCTTTTTAATTCTTCCCAGGTGTCAGCTACTAACATCAACATAGAAAAGACAGTGTCCTCCTCAGATTCACATGCAAACGTTCCATTCAATGTGCAGTCCACTATAGCACAATATCGTGCAACTTCGTTGGTGTACCTGTTTCCGACTGCAATGTAACCATTACCACTCTGGTGTGCGGCACATTTAACCAAAGCAAGTTCAGCAGGCAATTGGAGGGCTTCCAAAAGATTTCTCACATGCTCACCATTGCGTATTGGAGTTCCATAAGAGGTCATGAAACCTTTGTGACCACAATTGCCCAAAATCATGGACAACGCCAAAGCCACGCTGACTCTCTGTAAATATATTCACTTTTAATTGGGCTGTCAAAATGCAAGCTGTGGTAAGGGCAATTAATTACGCAACCTGTGCTGAGATAATACTTCGAAGTCATGAAGCTTCCACAATGTCATTAAGTGTGTAGACAGCTTAACCTTCTCTTAGAATACCTTCATTTTTCTCAAATATGAGCTGTCAACAAAAATTATATAATCTGGCTCATTCCGAGGTTCATCTTTAATGTCAGCTCTTGGCTTTTTGCGTAAATCCATGAAATCTAGGCAATCCTGTTCAACTTCATCACAAACAGTATTAGTTATAGGGAGAAAATTAAATGGGTTCAAGATCTGGCAAAGTTTCAAAGTCACGTTGTCACTGTCAGCCACTAAGATCTGTTGTTCGTACTTTGCAAGTCTATTGTATGTCATGTATTGTGTTTTTGTTTGCGTCAGCAAATTTTCTACAGAGTTTCGGACCATTACAGTTAAAGGGTGTCCCATCACTATGCTCTCACTCCTCTCAATACTAACAGCTACAGTGGCCAACGCTTTAAGGCAGCCGGGCAGTCTCAGCTCCAGGGTCAAAGGTTGTCGAAAAGTATGCCACAGGTTTTCAAGCATCTCAATGCATCTGAGTAAGCACTGAGAGAGTGCAGCCTTTCTACTCACTGCAAAATAAATTAAACATCTTAATGTAACAAGGCATTACTCTTGCCGGGGCACAACTGAGACTTTTTCTCAGCTCTAGGAAAGCTTTCAAGCAATCATTGTTCCAAGGAAGCGGATCAGGCACATTTTGCGTGTCAGCCTCAGTAAAGGTTTAGCCACTAGGAAAACATTTGGTGTCCACTGTCTACAGTAGTCAGCCACTACCAAAAACTATCTAACTTCTTGTTGTGTTCGAGGTGGATTCAACGGAAGAATTGCTTCCACCCTCTCTGTTGACACCTTTCGTGCACCTTTCTCAATGTTGTGCCCCAGATACTGAACTTCTTTTTGACAGTACCGCAACTTTCCTGGAGACACCTTGTGTCCATTCTCAGCCAAGTGACTTAAGAGTGCAATCATATCCTGCTTACAGGCTTCTCGTGTCTCTGATGCCACGAGTAAATCGGCCATATATTGTACAAGTACTGATTTGTAGGGCATCTGCAATGACTTCAGATTCTTTTTCAAGATCTGGTTAAAGATGGAAGGACTCCGTGTATACCCTTGTGAGACCCGGCACCATGCTAAAACTCTCTGCTGTAACACGAAGGAAAAAAGGTATTGACTATCCTCGTGTAATGGCACTGAGAAAAAGGGTTGGACAAAGAACAATAACAGTAAGCCATTCTGCAGTGCACAGGATCTGGAAAAGTATAGTGGGTGGATTCGATACTACAGGACAACATGGAGCAACAATGCTATTCATTTTTGGAGATCCTGCACAACCTGAGATTTACATTTGGGCTTCTGTAAACCCATGAATAGAGAGTTGCATGGAGTCCCAAACAATTCCCTCAAAATTCCTTTGCTCAGCATGTCTTAGTTTACAGGTGTTATTCCGGCAACTCTGATGTCAAATTGTATGGCGGTGTTCTTGGATACACTGCATTTGGTTTTAGTGTGACTCAGACTAGCTCTACACCTGTTACTAGTCTGATATCTTTTGTAGTGAAATCCCATACTTCTGGGTTCACTGTTTCTTTCAAATCAGGAGGTTACTCTTCAATTGCTCTTACTGGGAACAACCCTACAGCTGAATCTTGTTGGGCATTTTTGAATTTAATGTCCTCATCATAGTTCTGAAATATGACACCGTCCGGTGTGCAGTAAATTGTGCAGTTTAACTTGCACAACTAATCTCTTCCTAGCAGGTTCGCAGGACTAGAATCACAAACAACAAATTGAGGATTTGCCTCAAATGAACCTATTTTTAGAGGAACTTTCTCTGAAACTGGGTTTGCGATCTGTTTATTTAAAACTCCTACAACTTGGATGCTTTTCCCAAGAGGGATAAGACTGGGACTTCTGCTGTTCTAACAGTGGATCTGGTAGCTCCAGTATCAATCAGAAATGAAACGGGTGGCCATTCACCTCCCCTTCTACGAATGGACCTCTCTGGTCTACCTCCAAGACTGCACCAAGGACGCAACCTTTCTCCCCCCTCAGGCACTGTCATTGGGAATTGCCGGAGCCGAGACAATCATTATCAAATATAGGGAACTGTTGAAATGCGTTCTGATTTTGGTTCTGGAAGGGTTTAAGGTTTGACTTGGGCAACTGGTTCAAATTAAATCTAGAGTTTTCAATATTCTGTGGGATCATCAGGACTTGGGGCACTTGCATCATCGGGATCTGTTTCTGCATTGGCGCTTGAATCTGTTGGACTGGCACATTTTCCATTTGTACTAGATTTCCACTCTGCATTTTCATTTACTCCATCAGGATTAAGCCTACACTACTTCTTCCAATGCCTGATCTTGTTAACATAGTGACAAGGAGTCATTTCTTTCAAAGTCACAACATTCATTCCAGAATTCATATCAACTGGAACACCTCTACCTTGTTAAACACCAAATCCTCCTTGAGTGCCTTGCACACCTGCTTGTGCACCGACACTTTGGATACCACCTTCATTTACTTCAAAAGACTGGTTCTGAAACCCTCTCTGAGCAAACTTTGTGTGGGCCAACATAAATTTCTCCTGAAGTTTTTTCTGCTTCATTTCTTGTTCATGACTACAATATTTCGCATAGCTCAGGATCTCATAAAGTGAGTTATTCTGCCAGCAAACCACACTCTGATGTATATGCACACTGATCTCTGGTCTTAACCCAATGACAAACTGAGATACAAAAAATCTCATATCACATGGATTGAGATATTCTCACCCACTGTGTTGTTGAAACACCTGAAGCAATCACTCATTGTAATTCTTTTGGTTCTTGTGAAGCTCTTTTAATCTTCACCCAATCAAGATCTTTCGGAGGCACCTTGCCTTTCAAAAAAGTAATCTCTGCTACATATTTCTCCATAACTACAGGGGATGGTGCATTAGTGCTGGTATCTCTCATTGGTTCTTCATGTGGCCTTTGCACAACAACTTTGCATTCAACCTACAGAACATTTGGCACTATAATGTCAAAGAACGTATTCAAATCAATCCACAATATCTTTCAAATTTTGACAAATCTGACAACCTATGTGTTCCACTGCACGGGTTTGCCTCTCAATTTTGGAAAATTATTCGTAAATGTTGCAAGATCACCTCTGCTCCATGGTACATGGACATATACTCCACTGGCTACCTCTCTTCACGGATAAGTCAAAGCTTTTTCCACATCTTGTGAACCTGTCAACGACTTTTTAATTTCCCCATCTACTTCTGCCTGTTTGCTTTTCTTTTCATGCTTCTTGGGCCATTTAATTTCAAATCTCTCGAAAACAATCCATTTACGGATGCACTTTACCAATTCAGTTATGTGTAAACGCATTCCTGAAGAACGCATTGTTTTAATTGCTCCATCATCTAATTGAACTCTGTAACTTCTCTGTAAAGGAAAACTTTTTGAAAGGTAAACATCATACTTTGGGGCCAAATCAGTCAATTTTTCATGTGTGATTGCTGCACGTCTTGTAATTTCCTTACTTAGGTAAACTAATTATTTCACCTGATACTGATTTAAATGTTCAAGATCTAAACATCCCCATATAATTTCTTCAAGTTCAAACTTTAATTTTGAAACATTTAGTGGCCTTTCTTTTTCAGGTTTTGGAGTAACTTGTCATTCTGCACTTTCTGTCTTTCCAAGTCCTGCTGCTTCCTCAAACCATGGTGGAAAAAAACCATCCTCAAACAAATTTGCCTCTTCTTGTATTATTGGTGTTGTAAACACAATCTTCCCCCATCTCTCAATTACTAAATTGTTTGTGGTGGTTTCCAGGTCGCACTCTGTGAATTTTGGGATGTCGGGATAAACCCTGATGCAGCCAAACCTCCTACAGCTCCTTGAGCTTCTGGATTTGGGACAATGTTTATTGGAGCAATCGCATGTGGGTCATTTATAATTGGGGATGTCACAAGTGGCCTAGGCACTGTCTGCACAGTTGCAATTTGTGGTAATTGTACCAAAACAGTCATAATAGAGGCAGTAACCCCAGGTTTGATAATTGTTGGTGCCTGAACAACAGGTGGTGGGGCAATCTAGAAAGTCTGAAAAGGTTTCTCAATCTGCATTATGCTTGGTGGTTCAACAGGTGAAGGAGCCACTGTAGTACTTGCAGCTGCACTATATTGGTACTAGTGGTGGAGGTCACATAAGGTGGGGGATGCGCAGCTAACATTTTTTCCAAAATATCGTCCCCTGAATCACTATTTGTCTCATCCTTCTTGTCATCCTTTCCTTTGTCTTTTGCCTGTGGCTTAGACTTTTTAAATTTCTCAGGTGTCTCAGTAGTAATAGCTGGATGCAATCTAGTTATGCATTGCTCTTTTAGTCTTACTCGGGTATTTATCCCTTTATTTGTCTTGTGCTACCTTCTCCCACATATTCAGGGCTTCATATTGTGTGGGTCTAGGGGGTAGCTTAATTTCGCACAGCTTTTCCTTCAGTTTTTCAATGATTCTTAGCTCAAAAGGACCATATGTAGGAAAACTCACTGGACCCTCTTTTTCAGTAATCTTTCACCATTGGCAAATCCTAAAACATGTATGTAATTCCAATTCGGTTGTCATATAATGTGCAAGTGTACCCTCGCGAGCGCCTCGTCCCCTTCCTATATCAGAATTGTAACATCACCTTTCACAAAACTTTTAATTTCTTTAAAGTATTTCATGATTTTTGCAAGGTTCAACAATATTCAATTCAAATGTAAGTAGTTGAAATGCACAGTTTTGATTCTGTTCCATAAACGTCAAATCTTTTCTCCAATCCTTTCACAGTTTGTATTCTTCAAGACCTGTTAACCAAGCTCAATGTAGTATTCACACAACAACTGACCTATCACAGGTTGGGACTCTGTGTCGTCATCAATTAATCACAACACAACAGTACACTAACTAACCTATCCCAGTGCGACACACTATGACGTATGATTTCACTCCTTGCGGTAGTTCACCCTAGTTCAGAATTTCTTTAGTAAACACAATTCTACAGCTTTGGACAAAACAAAAATAAACAATCTTCGTCTGCTCCACTAAGGAAATCAAAGGCAATTCACCAATTGGAATATTAAAGTTTTTACACCTTCCAACTTTCCCACAAAAAGATTTTCACATTCGCAAGTAAAATCTCGACCAGCGGGAAATCGCCCTAATTAGCGTAGTATCACCCATTTCACAATCAGGTTCTGCCAACATCAATCAATATTAGTACAATCACAACAGTTTTTTAATGTCCCTATCTCAATTTGTATAGTTGAGGGTACCTCACGATCTACACCACAAAGCTTTAGCAGACAAGAAAACCATAAAGTGTATTCTACACTTGTCTAAATATCTATTAAGTGTCTTGTATACTTATCTCAATATCCCGGGATCTTAGGCTACGCCGAGCCTGATATCTTTCAAACTTCTTCACAAATAAACAATGAACATATAAATTCATCAAATCATTCAACTCTCATACTCCAAATTACTTCCCCATAGCCCCAACAATTAATCATAACTCTTGACACATCACCCTATTATTACTCCCACCATCAAACAGCAGCTGCCTTTGAAAATTGTACCTTGTCAGTCTTCAGGTTCGGGACATTGGGCTTTGGAACTCGGACATTACTCTAATTCAGGCAAGTATTTTATAGCACCTCTCCTCAAGATGTTAAACCATATCTCTGCTACCAGAAACTGCAGGAGCTGGAATCAATCTAAATATAAATGGTTTAACAGCTCTATCACACACCAAGGGGCCGATTCCGATTCGGGCCGTAAATCTCTCCGACCGAGCCGGACCCGGAGAGATTTCCGACCGAATCGGACCCGTGCAGTCCGACCGAACGAGTACGATGCGCACGTATGCCATCGGACTCGAAGTCGGTCGGACTCCCATTGAAGTCAATGGGAGCCGGTCGTACAAAGCATACGCGGGCTCCCATTGACTCAATGGGTGCGATGCGGACAAGTGCGCCCCCTACAGCGTGTACGCGGCGAAGCGATCCGCGCCGTACACGCACAGGTAGGGGGACCCATGGGTCCCCCTGTGTGCGACTCGCGCGGCTACGCATACAGGGGGTCCGACACGGACCCCCAAAGTACGGCTCCGACAGCTCTTACGAGCCGGAGTGCGCGGCTCGGTCGGACTGCTCGCGGCGCGCATCGTACTTACCCGGCCGGGGAACGTCTCCATTGCGCGGTGCGAGTCGAGTCCGAGCGAGTCGGTCGGTGCGGTTCGACCCGGGAACGAGTCGGTCGGAGCGGTCGGGACGCCCGGACGAGTCGGTCGGCGAATTCGCATCGTACTCGCTCGCCCGGACGCGCGTACGAATCGGTCGGGAAATAGGGCTCCGAATCGGATCCGGTTAAGCCGAATCCGATTCGGAGCCCTACCGGCCGAGATCGGAATCGGCCCCCAACTAGGTTGAGCCCCGCTCCAGTGTTTTGTCTCCTACTTCTCTGTGAGAGACCTTTGCCATCGTATATGAGAAGATCAGGAGCAGCTATGCATCACATAAATTAAAATCACAATAGCTATTTCTAGGTTTAAACAATAATGAGAGATTTCAGGGTTGTAATTTCAGTAAAAGTTTAGTAAGTCCTCTTCCTCTTATTATTCTATAAATTAAATGTATCAGTCAAATTACAGAATTGATCATAAAAATATGGTTAGACCAAATCATAACAAATAATGCATTCAGCATGTTCCGTAATGGAAAGAATCCCTATTTTAAAGAACAGGGCAAAGATGGTGTTAGCACAAACCCATAAAGAGTTCAAGTTCGAAAGGCAAGAGTGAGATAGAGCATAAAGCTCAAAACTCAATCAGTCAATAACATCTGAACTTCCCATAAAGAGAGGTTCACGAAACTTAGTAAAGTCCCAGCAATGAAGCAAAATAATCATGCAAGTAGCAGTAGTAACTGAATTCAGCAATCAGGTCGGAAAGGGATGGCAAATCAGCGTTCAGCCTTCAGCACAAACGCCGTTAGGATCCAGCATAAAGGGTATAGAGCAAGGATCTGGGAAAAAGGCATTAACCTACTCTAGGAACATGTACTAATGTAAACAGTCGGAAAAAAATGTTGCACTTGTATCGTCTTCTCCTCTCGTCCAGTCAGCTTTTGGTGTTCTGAAAACAGACTCTCCTTTTCCTTTCTCACGATTTCGCAAAAAGAACTTAAAAAGAATTTTCACAAAGTATGAAACATTATCAAAACTATGGCTATGTATGAGGCCTTTTGATTCCTAGACCTCCTTTCCCATGGGTATGATCACATTCTTAACCTTCTAATAAAATTAATTGTATGTTAGCTAAACGATAGGCTATGCGAAATAGAAAAAAATTAGCTGCAACAAATATTATCCAGAACCACATCTCTTCATTATAAAATGAGAAAAATATGTTAATAGATCAACATTTTCTATTTATGCATTGTATTTAGCGTGTGAAATAAGGATTCATTTTATTTAAGAATAAAGTGTTTCTAGCAAACATTTCAAAATGCTATTATTAATCAGGAACATTCTGCAATGTGATGTGAAGCTTTCATGAAAGGCATGTCAGGGTAAGATCAACTTTTAAGCATTTTGTGCGCATCTCATCACATTTGGTTTAATTTCTTGTAAAATGAAGCTTACTCAAACATTTTGAGGGCCAGTGCTAATAAGTATAGCTACGCTAATGCAGGGCTGTCCAAGGCCCAGCTGATTCTTGTGGATCCCTGCTTTCCTGGCTGGTGCAGGCTGGGGTTGTACTTAATCCCCCATAATTCTCTGGGGCGCGGGAGGCAGGGCCAGCCTTCCCGATGCCGTAAAGGTACTGTGACACTCACGCAATGCGGGACGCTAATACAGGGCAGCCCGAGGCCCCGTTGATTCTTGTGGATCCCTGATTTTCTGGCTGGTGCTGGCAGGAGTGGGACTCGGTGCCCCAGCGTTCTCTTTGGCATGGGAGGCAGGGCCAGCCTTCCTGACGCCTTAAAGGCACTGTGACACTCCAGCAGCGCGGGACGCTAATACAGGGTCGCCGAGGCCTCGCTGATTCTTGTGGATCCCTGCTTTCCTGGCTGGTGCTGGTGGGAGTAGGACTCAGTCCTCCAGCATTCTCTGTGGCATGGGAGGCAGGGCCAGCCTTCCCGAAGCCGTAAAGGTACTGTGACACTCCCGCAGCGTGCGCCGCGCCCGGGCAAAGCCCAGACAAAGGGCAGACCTGTTTGTGCCCGTCGGCAGCCAATCAAGGCTGGGCACCGCCCTTGTGGTTCCACTGCAGGAGGGGCGCCAAAAGTCTGGGACTTTGTAAGGTACTGTCGAATTTCTAAGGCGGATGTCTTTTAAGGACACAAATTATTTTTACTTATTTTATTATCACCGTATCAGATTAAAGGGTGCTGGCCACTAACCTTGCTAGGATGGGGAAACGCAAGACAAACCTAGGGCCTCCGCTCACCAGCACTATCCTTGATGGCTTTCTACAGCCGGCTGTTGGAGTTTTAAATAAAGAAATAGAACTGGCTGAACGTAGGATGTCTCTTTCTTCACCCCCACATAGTTGCAGTTCAAGAGCTGGCGAAAGGAGGGTCCGAGGTTCAGCAGGCGATACAACCAGTAGTTCCCCTATCCCCCATGGCTGTCTGTAACCATCCCGCCAGCCTCCATCAAACTGGAATGCAGAGCGAGGCTGGTGATGAAAGTTTAAACCCAAAGGTGGAAAAAGGAAAAGGGTAGAACTGGGAACAACCTCTAAGAAACAACGCTTGGTCAACCAAAAGCATATGCTAAGTCCTGACTAGGCCAGAAATACTGCAGCTAATCACCAGGGAGAAGATAGGATTCAACCCCTTTTAGAGGAGTTCTACCCTAGGATAACAAATCTCCTATCAGATATCCTAAAGCCTATATTGTCCCGTTTGGGGAAAATAGAAGAACAGCTCTCATCCCTAGTGGAAATCACAAAAAAGGGTGCCAAATAGACACCCCACAAGAGAACCTGGTCAACCAGGACTTATTTCACCAACCTGTAACTGAAGTCTTGAGCTCTAGGTTTGCCTTCTACAGTTGGTGGGTATCCCTCCCAAGACCATTTACAGGGGCCTGAACTTGGCACTGTAAGGTGTGCCAGCAAACAAAGGAAACAGGATGCCGGGATGAGTGTCAAGCCAGGTTTTCCTCAGGTTGGCAGAGCTAGATCTACCCCAGGTATACAAATGTACCACATCAACAGCAGACTGCTCTTATGCCCTATTTTCTAGGCGCACCTGATAGTGTGCATTTACCACCGGAGTGTAATCCATACACAATGGTTTTAGTGGGAGCCCCTCCCTTTGTAGAAGGCACACAGGAATCTTGTCAAAGTCTTATTAATAATGTCACTTACTGGTGCAGGAGGAATGTAGATTGTGAATATGCCATTGTTGATAAAATTATCATGGCCCATAGAGTAAATTGGGTGGGCCCCAAAGAGAAATCTGCTGATATAGTTTTAAGTTTTAAGGACCCAGAGTACGTACGTATTTTGCTGTCCCGTTTGAATTTTGTTAACCCAATTTTCAGCAAAATAAGGGCTCGCCCATTAGGGTTTTTATCCACCTCCACCTGGTTATCCTCTCAACATACAGTGTAACCAAATGAATAGATCCCCACAAAATTTGTCCTCCATGGTAAACGTTGCCCACCCCAACTGATCTGAACCATTACCAGGGCTCACAGAAAATGATTGACACCTGAACCAAAGTAGTCAATTGGAGGTATCCAACCAACAGGAGTTTGCTATTACAGTGCCCTTTTTAGCTCTATCTTAGTGTACTCCAAATAAAAAAAAGATTGATGTTGTGTGTGGGCGAAGTTTCAAGTTCCTTTAATGGAACATTGCAGGGTTTCGGGATAAATTTAATAATGAAGATTGGCTGACAGACCTCCAAAACTATAACATTGTGTGCTGTCAGGAAACATGGGCTGTAGATCCCATTACTATCAATGGATATAAACCATACTGTTCCCAAGCTATCCCATCATCTGCAAGGAGGGGAAAAGGGGGTTTGGCTTGTTTTGTTATTAATATGCCATTATAAGTTTGACAGTGAAATTCATAGCATCAAGACCGTGCTATCAAATTCTGAAACTACAAGTGAAACACCTGTTAAATGTGGTTCTAGTAAATTTAAATTATTTTATTACACAACCAGTATAGAATGTACAAGAATTAGGGATGCTGTTCTGTGGAAAGACAACGGATTAGTGATAGTACAATCTTATGGGCAGGGGATTTTAATATTACCAAATGTCCTTACAGTGAGAATTGCATCTGTGAATTTTCAAACCTCCAGGGGGACGCTACAAATCATTTTAAACATTCAGCCTATGGTGAATCCCTAAATCGGCTCATTTTAACTCATAATCTGATTTTTGCCATGGATTACTGCCCTCATGGGAATTTATATCATCCTACGTTTACTGGTAGAGGCAAGGGGCGCACCATAGACTTTGTGTTCTTAACAGATGACCTTGCAGATCAACTTTTGCAGTATGAAGTGTGCCCGCTTCCATTTAGTGATCACAACCCCATTTCTTTACGTTTTGAGTTCAGCTTTTCAGTAGGTATACCAGAAATTGATGACTCCTGTCAATTATTCAACAAATGAAGGGGGACATGGCTCCAGATAGGATTTTGAAGGGTTTTACTAAATTAGTAAATTTGTGGTCTCTGAGCTGCATACAACCAATCCACTAAAAGAAGGCTCTCCTACTTCTTGGTTTAGTCCTAAATGTACAGCAGCTCTCGAAACTCTAAAACAAACTACTAATAAAGTGCAGCGAAATTTAGAGGACATCAGGGCAGCCAGGAAAAACTAAAGGCTAACCCTAGAAAAGAGGAGGCACGAGATCAGAACCAAGGCTTGGGAGGACTTAGAAAAAGCGTCCAATTTGAGAAACACCAGATTATTTTGGGAGGTTGTTAACCGGCCCTTTTTCATGGATAATCCCCCAACGGTATTGAGTGTTACATCCTTGAACAGGACTGGTTTAATCATTTCTCCACAGGTTTTAACACCGATCAAGAGGAGATCGCCAATGATAATGCTATGAGGTCTGATCCCCCTCTAATAAAGTAGGACTGTCTAGCTGATCTTATAAGTCTTCCCTCTGTTGGTGCAGCCATCCAGACTGCAGCGAGTGGTAAGGATGAAGCAGGCCCTGATGGGGCTCCAATAGATCTTTTTAAACACAACCCTGACTTTTGGACCCCTCTTTAAATGAATGTCTTGAAGGCAGCAGTTAGGGACAATTTCATTGAGTCCTGGAGTGAGGCCATAATTATTCCAATTTGTAAAAAGGGTGATCGGAATTTGCCTGCTTGCTACCACCCAATTTCACTAATACATTGTACAGCCAAGATTCTTGAGTGGGTCATACTGTAAAAACTAGAGAATTGGGCAGAGACCAGTTACTTTTTTTCACCATTTCACATTATGGTTTTCGCCCCACTTTCAGGGACGGTAGAGCAGACCCTTAATTTAAACCTTATCTGGGGGAAGTATGTCTAGGCCAGGAGAGGTGCCCTTCACATGGCATTTTTCGTACCTCTCCTGTTCCTTTGACCTAGTTGACAGGAAGAAATTGTGGGTTTTAATGGAACAGGCAGGCATGGATTCTTCCTTGCTGGACCATGTTAAGTGTACGCACTGGGACACAACCATTAAAGTGCGTTATACAGTTCTAGGGGATGCTTGAAAACCTATGAGGGTGAGTAGAGGAGTGAGGTAGGGATGCATCCTAGCTCTATTTTTGTTT
This sequence comes from Calotriton arnoldi, assembly GCA_963921515.1. Taxonomy (NCBI): domain Eukaryota; kingdom Metazoa; phylum Chordata; class Amphibia; order Caudata; family Salamandridae; genus Calotriton; species Calotriton arnoldi. Next base: position 1,341,355 of record CAWUFW010003219.1, read on the forward strand.
TTATTTTTTGTTAACACCCTTGACATTTCTTTAGGGGCCTTTAGCAAAGATATCCCGGGTATTGGCTCTCATGTAGTCCTGCTTCTTTTGTACCCAGACTATGCAGTTCTCCTAGGGTTAACTGCAAATTACCTTCAAAGTATTTTAAATGTTTTTATTGATTTTATGAGCAAATTAAATCTTAAGGTAAATCATCAAAAATAATTTATAATGACCTGTGGCCGCAAAAGTACAAAGACTAAGGGGCCGATTCTGATGCGGGTTGGAAAAGCTTCCCGACCGAATCGGTTGGGAAATGGTGTCCGACCCACTCGGATCGGGAAAGTCCGACCGGCGGAGTAGGATGCATCCGGAGATACGATTTGGTTGAACTCCCATTGACTTCAATGGGAACATTTGTTCCTAACCGCATCAGAATTGGGCCCTCGGTCGGGAAGACACGTTCCCGATCCGATTTGGAAGGAGCAAATGCCGTTAGGAGGCCTTCCTAACCGCATCAGAATCAGGCCCTCGGTCGGGAAGCTTTTCCAACCCGCATCAGAATCGGGCCCTTAGTGTTTTAATATTGGAGGGATACCAATAGAAAAGGTATCTTCTTTTAATTATTTAGGCCTCCTGATTGACACTAACAGGACTTGGGAAAGTTTAATTAGTCAGAGATCACAAAAGATGGCGGTACCTGGTGATGCAATTTTGAGCTTTGCTAAACAAACTGGGGTACAAACCGATCTGGGAGATGATCCAATTGTACAAAAGTAAGTGCCTATCACTTGGCTCTTACGGGGCAGGAGTGTGGGGTTATATAGTTCCAAGAAAGTTACCCAAATCTACGCCAAGTTTTATCACACATGCAGAATTAGGGATGGGATTTTTGAAAGATTTTAATTTGTATAGCCCCTTTATTATTATGGGTAAAATGATGGAGCACGCCCAGGGACAGCTGCTCTAGGAAAGTTCTAAAGGATTGTTTGGATCTTGATAACATGACTGCCATCCCATGGCTGGCTTATGTTAAAAAGGTTTTTAATAACTTAGCTCTGAGTGTCCTTTTCAATTCTCCAGAAGGCATAGGCCCCCAGACAAAAGGAAGAGTTAAAGAGATGGTTGCCTCTTATAGAGAAGAGACACCAATTGAAAAGTCTCTCAGTTCAAGTGCAACTATTAATTATATGCACATTTTAATGCTCCTGGAACAGAATCTTATTTAACCTGGTTGGGTGACCCACAGCACAGATTCTATTTAACGAGGATAAGATTAAATGTAATTCATCATTTAGTTGCCTTTGCCCTGGCTTGTTCTTGGGTTGCCTTATGTTTGAAATATCTGTGTGATACTGCTTCCACTCAATCTGCTGCGCACTTTATGCTGGTTTGCAGACTCTTTCGCTCGATATGGGTTCAATTTCTACGCCCAATTCTTATGCATAGGCATTTTAATTCATATAAAGAGGGATTTCGATATTTACAATCATTGGTCTCCCCAGAAATTTGTCATGCAGTACTGAGTTACATCTTTGCTGCTTTGAAACTTAGGAAATCTTATTCGATGTAAAATCTTTTTTTGCTCAAAACGTGGTACCCTTGCTGTTGTGATTTTAGATTTTTAAAATCTTTTACTGACTGTAAATGCCGGTTTTTAATTATTGTTATTGACTATGAATTTTGTATTTTGTGCTCTTTTATGACCAGTATCTGGTTGAATATAGGTTTTTGACTGACTGAAAAGTATAGCTACAAACTGCATTTTACAGATTTTAATGTCATATCGGTTCAATATAAATTGCAGGTTAACATTGCACATGTGGCTTTACCTAGAATAATCTAGCATTTTAATAAAACTTTCCCTCATTTGTGAGGTGTAAATTTGATCCTCAGTGTAAAATGTTCGCATTTTCTTTTCATATGAATTGAATAGATTTCTAAGGCCCCTAAGTTACTTTAAAATGTTTCAGAAAAAACTGCAAGCAGAAGGTGCTCTTTGTTTTAAGGCAAACTACTTAAATTACCCTAGATAATTTCTCAAGCTGGTGAGAGTCAACACAATGTAAATAAGATGAATTTGTGTTCTTTTTCCCACAAAAAACATCCAAATTATAAGAAACTCCATTCTGATGGCCAACTCTACCAAATCTAAACACTCACTATTCTTGAGACAAACAAGTAGCTGGTCCACCTTTACTCCCTATTACTCTTACAAATGTTGCAAGTGGTCTAATTCCTACCCTTTACTATCATGACATTAATCTAGCCTCGATTCTCAAAAATGACGTCCATCTTTTCAGCAACCTTTAATGCAAATGAATAAATGCGTTCCTAAAGGAAGGTGTCTTCCCCAACTCTCTCATTAAAGGATCTGTCGCTTCTCTATTAAAGAAATCTCCTGATGAGCCCAACGAAATGGCCAACTATGATAATTTCTCAAATTTGTCACAGATAGCCAGCGTTTGGCCAAGGTTTTAGAAAACAAATAGCGATTCACCTTCACACTACATTAAAAAGAAAAGTTTTCTAGCCACTTATCAATCTGTTTTTTGTAGCAGTTGCAGTGCAGAGTAAACCACACTCAAGATCCCAATTGAATTTCATTGCATGCTACGTGATGGTGCTTCTTCTTTCCTTGTTCTTAGAGACTTGCAGCCTTTGATTGATCGACCACCTCAGGCTATTTGAGGTCCTGGAGCCATGCATAGGCCTACGCTGTGAGATGGTCTGCTGGTTCTTGTCCTTCCTTACTGTTCCTTACTATCCACAAACCACTGGTCAAGGTGGGAAGTTATACATCAAACATTACCCTTGTTACATGTAGTGGTCCTCAAGGCTTGATATGTGCCTTTCTATTGTTCAATCTCTATATGGAGCTACTTAGAATGTTGATGAAAGTGGTAGGTGTGACCACCCACCAATATGTTAATGGTAAACAGATGTATCTGAAGATCTCATTTGTGCAGGATAACATTACTCTCAAATATTGTCTCTATCAGTGCTTCAGAGCTGGATGTCATCATGTCTACTAAAGCTCAACCTTTAAAAATGAATTTCATCCTGATCCGCCACCCACAAATGATGAAATTTAGTCTAGACTCATCAGTAGATTATATAGTGTGGGTTTCGTGGTCTTCATTAGCAATTGAAGTCAAGTCTCTATGATTCTGTTTGGATTCCAATCAATTTATGGCAGGACCAATTGAGCATACAGCTTCCAAAGCCAAAGCTGTGTTATTCTCCATAAAGAAATGTAAACCTTGTCTTCTTCCTAACAATTTCCACCTCTTGTTTACACATTAGTTGCATCCTGAATTGGCTACATTAATGCTACATTGTTGGGTACCCCAGCATATTCACTTTTCTCTAAAAGAGCTGTTCTCTGCTCTGCTGATAGTTTGGTTTAGGAACAAAAAAATATGATCACCTTTCTCCAGTACTTGGAGAACTTCCCTGGCTAATTCTTTAAGCCACGGTTAATCCTAATGTATTTTATATGGCATACAAACTAGTCCTGGGCAAAATTTAAATCACACCTGCATAATTTGCGTAATTTGGGGAATTTAGCATTATGCTTGTTACATGAAATTCCTGGAATTATGCCACTTTGTGTAATTATGTGACAGTCACGGAAAACATTTGCAGTGAAAGCACCATTTGCTGTAAAACTTTACCACAAACGCACAGGAACAAACGAACACAGGTACCTGACTGTGCTTTTGGGCTTTGCACTTTTTAAGCAGAAAATACATTCTTGTGTCAAAAACTGATGCAAGAACCCATTACACCCTAAAATATAACCCTAACTGACGGATTTCCGTTTCATATAATTACACCTAATTTTGCATAACTTTGAAGAAATTTCACTTAATTCCATGAAAAAACTAATTTCATGAATTTCGCGCACATCTAATGCAAACCCTGCATCTACCACGTCCTGGATACCTTCACACCTCCTTAAAGATATCAGAGGAAAACAGGAATCTTAGATGTGTGTAAAATCTTACATTAGAATCCTAGAGATACATATTTCAAAATGCTACAAATGAAGCCTTCTCAGTGGCCACCTCCGCACTCTAGAATTTGCTTTGTTTTAACTTGCGATGTGCAGAAGTAATAATCAGTTTTCACGAAAAACTCAAATGCATCAGTTTAATCTGCATTTTAAATAGTTGCTGATTGGCTTCCCTACCCTCTAAAATAAATTAACTGTAAAATTAAGATGTACAAAATCGCAATATTTAAGTACCTGCTCTAGGGTAGCTTGCAGACCAACCCCAATGCCCTTGTTACTCACGGGTAAACTTCATTACTTCAAGTCAAAGTCTTCCTCACCAGAATCAAGTTTCGGCTGTTCTTTTCTTTCTGGAGGAGGAGCTGAAGCTCATTCTGTAATGACTGTGGCGAGGAAGAATGGTGAGGAGGTAATGCGTCCTACTCCCCTCCCTCATTCTGTTTCCACACCTCTGCCTTTGCTTTCTCCATTGCTGTTTTGTTTCCACGCCTCCCTTGTATATTTCCTTCTCGCTCACTGTCCACCCTTACTTGCACTTCCATTCCCCATCTTACGCCTGAACAGTATGGTTGTGAATATGGTTAGACTATGTTGTCATCAATGCATCGGTAGCGGATGACACACGTCCAAAGTTGTTCGGACTGATGCGCTTTATGGTTCTGTGCACTTTATAACAATGAAAAATTAAATCGGAAAAATAAACATTTGTTTCTTGATGTTTCATCCACCTGGCCTTCCCAATAGAGTGGTCTCTTTTTGCATTCTGCGCCTTTGCATATTCCAGAGCTGTGTTTTTTCTCTTTGTGTTCTCCTGGTACCGAGTGGAAAGCATCCTTGGCTACTACTCTTGCCTCCTCACTAGAGGCTGCCACCCCGAAAGCATCAATGCATCAGAGCCCTGTGAACTGATTTCTGCAGAAGGTTGCAATGGTTTATGGACATTTGTGTTAGCGTTGCATACTCAATTTTCTATTTGCAGCTTAGTAAATATAAATACACCATTTGGCACATCCTCATACATGCAAAAGAAAGTCAGGTGGGTGGTAATGGAGATTATTTAAAAAAAACTTTTAGATTAAAAAGGGAAGTTGTGGGGTAAACATTTTTAAAGGTGTTAAGTGACTATGTGTTTCCATGGTAAGGAATGACTACATTTGTGAACAGGCTGGGCCACGATTCTCTTGAACATGGAGCAAGGAATATATCCGGTTAGTAGTCATGCAATTTTTTTGATTACTTCTTTTTCATATGATTCTGTGTCAATCGCGCATTCTTAATGTAGTAATGTATTTAACAATATTTTCTATTCCTTTTATTACAGAAGAATACCATAAAATCGTATTTTGTGCCGAACTCACTGCCTGTAAATATGTCACACTATTATTTAAATACACGTTAAGCAAGAGTATCTGGAAGTGATTTCCTTCTGCCTTGGTTTCCTTTAAAATGACTGCTTTTTCATATTGCTATGGTAATTTCTTTTCTGGATTTACATAGTTGTTCCTATTTGCAACATGAATAGAGCCTTTTTCTCCTAGGCTGAAGAAAGAAAGCATGATGGAGTCTACGCATGCATACTAAATGTATTCATGGTTCAATTGTCTTTGCTTCATGTGCACACAAATGAATTGTACCAGCAGATTTTTGTTACAAATTTCAGTCTTAGAATATATTTGGTATCTGAATATACTGTCATGTATATTTTTCTAAAATACGACAGTTCTATTTTATATGGCATTTTGATTTTAACTTCCATTCTTCAGAACCATTGCTCTCTGATAGATGTCAAACAACACTGTCATTTTAAAGATGTCACAGTTATGGATTGCTATAAATTTAAAGGCTTTTTTAACAATGGCATTCATAATTGCCATTTTCCCTTACTGTCTACAATCAATTTCCTTTTTTATGAAAACTACTTATTGAGTTTCCTTTTTTAAGATTCGTAGAGTATTTTGCCAATGGTACTGTTTCAGTGTGATTTCTTTATAAAATAATTATTGATTAAGAATTTTTAGATTAAGCATATCATATTCAAATGCGAAAAGTACAGTTTTATCCAAAATTACATACCATATATCTGATGCATAGCAAAATGGAAACAATCAAACAACACAAGGGATTCCAGATCGTCTGATAATATCAAGGAGGAACAGTAACATGCTGGGACACGGCGCTCCTAAAACACATCAGCTTCATCACAGGCGGGATAGAGGTTTTCAGGCTCGCGCTGTGATCAAGCTGTCATCCCCATATACCAGCGCTTTGGACTCATCAGAGATTGAGGTGACTCTGGTGGATGGTTGTGACAGGAGTTCCAGTGCTAGCAGAAACAGGAACCAACTAACCCACACATGAAGAACTCCCATGAAATAGGAGTCTAACCTATATAATGGACATCACACAACAAAACCACAATATCTCATCAATAAACAAACAAACAGGCCAATAAATAAACTGAATACACATTCAAATCCCCAAGAACAAAAGGGCTGCTTAGATGTCAAGGAGCAGCAAAGAAAAGAGGAAGGGTTCTGGAGTGAGCTGGATTATATGAATCAGGTTGATAACCCTGGATGGTTCAGTCTTGTGACTGATTTTCTTTTTAAGCTGCTGAGGTGTAGCAATTTAGAGATTTATGCACAATGAATAATGCTAGCCTGCGCCCTTGACATGAAATTGGTGGATGTCTGTGACAGGGGTTCCAACGCTTGCAGAAACATGAACATAGACATGAGGGCACCCTTGCCCAGAGCATTTCCATATTGAGAAGGAATTCGAAAGAAAGCCACTATAGTTGATGCCCATCACGATATTGCAAAATAGTTAATACTCGTGAATTCTAAAAAATACTATTTTTGCACCATTTTATTATTGTTCCTCTAGGTGGCGTTACTCTAATTTATGGTGAATTATATTGCCTTGTTGAATGGAAGGTGATACTTAACGTGTACTACATCGCTTAACATATGTATTCCATAAGTTGCACTTACCATCTGAACTACTCTCAGCTTTTCAACGAAGGTGACCACAGGGTTCTCTTGGAGATTCCTGGATGTGTGCATCCTGAGTGCAGAGCCTGAGTTTAAAAGCCTTTCTTAACCTTAGCTTTTTTTATCATTGAAGAGTGATCTCAATATTATGAGGTCAGCAACATGAACGCTCTTCATTAAGATGACTAGTTTATATTTCCTTTATTCAATGAGTTCCATTCTGCTGTTCAGCTTACAACTTTTAAATTTCGGATTGAGCCATAAACAAGGTCCCTCTGATGATGAACGTATCATTCATTTAAATGCCATTTCTTTCAATGCAATTTAAATAGGAAAAAACATCTTCACTAAAACGTCACTTTTGGACCAACAAAAGAAGCTTTTTATCATAACTTTTTAAAAGCGACAAACACTTAATCTACTATAGGATGAGGATAACTAATTTTTGTTAAAACGTTACTTAAAAATATGTTTTATTAAAGGCATACTGAGCAGAACTGAACTATGTAATATCAAAATAAAATAATGGGGAAAATATATTTTCATTAAATAAAATTACATTTCACTGGCTCTGGAGATATCAGTTACTAGCCTCATGCTGATTGCAGAATCAGCACGACCGCTCCGTGGCTTTATATGATCATGATACACCCAAGTGGACAAATTAGCAAGGTCAGACTTCATTACTATGAAACTCTCTTATGCTGTCTAAACTTGATTACACCAATGGCCTCTACCACGGATCATCTTTATCAACTATGACAAGACTACAGCAGATTCAGAACTCTGCTGCCAGACTACTCCTACATGTAAAGTCACAAGTCCACATCTCCACTGCCTTGAGGGCCCTACATTGGTTACTGGTTGTCAGAAGGTCCACATTCAAGCTGCTTTGTATGACTCACAAAGCAATACATGGAACAGGGCCGTTTTTCATCAGAAATAAAATCACCAAATACGTTTAACTAAGGAACCTCAGCTCCAGATTGACACCTCGCCACAAAATCCCACCATGCAAGAAAAAAAACCATGGGTGGCACATCTTTCTCTGTTGAAGCAGCCAAACTATTGAATTCGTTATACCTAAACATAAGATCCACAAATGTTATCTTCAGAAGACTACTCAAGTTGGCACTTTCCTACATAACCACAACCATACTCAAACACAAATGTACAGCATATCACTGTGCATATAAACATTTAATTTGATTATATGTATGTATCTAGATATGTCTATTTCTTGATATAAATATGTATAATAATATATACTTATATATCTATATATTTATTACTTTACTCCTACTGTAAACGAAAAAGAAACTTTGACTCTCTCCAATGCATTACCCTATATTTCACCCTAGACCTCTCAATATATCCTCTACCTCCACTCTCGGACTCATCCCAAACCTCATCTTACTACTATGTTCTCCACAAAAACCCTTTCTAGACTCTTCCCTCCTCTATCCCTCCTTGGATCACCCCAAAGCTCCTTTTAATGCTATGATCTCCCAAACAACACTTCTAAATTCTTCCCTTACTTATCCTCCTTTGACTCATCCCGAAACTCATCTTACTACTATGATCTCCCAATAAGCACTTTCTAGACTCTTCCCTCTTCTATCCTCCATTATCCTTTTCAATCCATCTAACAGACTTACATATCCACCGGCCAAATTATATAAAATGTCACTATACTAATCCACCACTAATCCTTTTTGGGTTCCATAGTAGCTTGCTACTCGCTGAAAAGCGTTTTGACGCCTCCTCAGGGGTACTAAGCGCTATATAAATATAATTACAATTATTATGCATCCTGCACAAGCACTCTTAGGGTTGACACCCATGTAGGTGGCATCAGAGACAACGTATTATAGTGATTTGGCATATCCAAACATGGTTGCTTCTGTCACATCATAAAAACGTTCTAATTGGTGCAATTTCACCATAGCTATTCTACTGTCCCTCAATGAGAAAGGTATGTTGTGGCGCTGAGGGAAAGAATAATATGTATTCCGTGTTCACTCATAAAACAAATAAATGTTGAAATAAATGGCATTCAATTGAAAATTTTGATTCACAATAGATTTACTTACAATGGAAATGACAAAACAAAACGAGAAACTAGTTGCTGCAGTAAAATATAAAAAAAACATGAAGAGTAGCCCAAACGATGACTTAAGAATGTCTATTTCTCCCCTGCTTCCATGCCATAGAAATACAATTTGAAGTAGCATGCTGAGTCAATGCATCTTTACAACTCTTACAAAGTTCGATTGCAGAGTACCAACTACAAATGTTCAGGTCACTGAACAGATGTTTCAATCACTCTGCCGAAAGGCTACAATAAAACAAGACAAAAAAGGTATGAAAAGCAATGACGGCTCTGCAATGTTTCAATGTTGTATTTGCTGGCACCTCCATGTTTAAGGCCAGCAGGCAAATTTGGGCAAATCGAATTGGCTCACTATAAAGTCCACCTTTCAATTTTTTCATTCAGTGGTATAGCAGCAGTTGTTAGTTGCAAAGGCCATTATTATTGAATGCTGGCAACGTTTTAACCATTTTAAGGCTAGTTCGGTGCTAAAAACAACAAAATACGGCTATGGGTCTTGTTAGCTGAATAGGGGCGAAGAGGAAAAAGTTAGCCTGATCTGCACGTCTAGTGTCGCTAAAAGGCTGCACCCAGGAACACAGCTTCCTTCATACCTTAATCTTTTTAATGGATATAAAGCTTTACTTGTAGAGAGGGTCTCAAGACAAGAGTTCATTAGTTGGGGGTCCATGAGGGCGTATTTGTTAAGTATGTCACGGACATGAGGAAGACTGAAAAAGGGCAAAGAGCCCTGATGCAAGTTATTTCGGGAGCATTTTTCTCACGTTGAGAAAGGGTAGCAGGCTGACGAGGAGCAGAGTGCCACATCCTCCAATGAAGTTTGTGAGAGTTTGCGGTGGATTTGTTCGAATGAGATGAAAAAGTTCCAGACAGAAGAAAGGGCTGGAGTAGGCAGAGACTGTTGCATCCTTTCTACACTGATGATTTACCCTGATCAAGTCTGGCAAAACTGAAAACACACTTATTTGTTATACAACTCTCCCCTCAAAAATGTACTGGTAGAATAAGCAAGGCCAAATTCAAGTTGGGCCGCTTGATCTGCACAGGTGGACACCATCTTTATGTACAAAGCGTTTTTGTGTTTGTAAATGGGCCGATTTGACGAATCGGCCCATTTGCAAACACAAAAATGCTTTTTGAAATGGACAAATCCCTATTTGCAATTAAATAACCTATTACAGAATTGCAAATTGGGTTTGCGATTCAGTATTAGGAAGGGACGTGCTTAGGGCGCCCCTTCCTAATACCGAATCGCAGTGGTATGTAAGAATGTTTTGCGACCGAAATGCGGTCGCAAAACATCAAATTTTACCACCTACTTCAAGTAGGTGGTAACCCATTCGCAAATCGGAAGGGGTCCCTAACCAGTTTTTGAGAGCAGTCAGTGGTCCCACAAACTTTTCATTTTTCTTTTTGAAATGCATTTCGTTTTCCTTTAAGGAAACAGGCTGCATTTAAAAAAAGAATTGCTTTATTGAAAAGCAATCACTGACATGGTGGTCTGCTGACCTCTGCAGGCCACCATCCCTGTGATTTTTGCAATGTGCAATGTGTCACAAGCTGAGACCTACCTTATTTCTTGCGGTAGGTCTATTCGCAACCCACTGGGAATCGCAAAATGTGTAATACACAGATTTGTACATGGGTGTTTGCGATCACCAAATAGCGAGTCACAAGAATTTGCTATTTGGTAATTGCAAACAATTACCTACGTACATCAGGCCCAGTGTGTCTTACAAAGTGTTGTGGTTGTGAGCACAAAGCCCCTTCAAAGTCCTTTGCTACTTTTAAAATGAAGATGGATAGAAAAGCTAGTTTCCATCCATGCACGTTTTGATGGGTCCTTTTTACATAAAAGAATTCAAATATTTGAAGTTTTTCCTAAGAAACATATAGATTTAAAACTAATAACAAGAACATTTGTTTCTAAATCATATTTTATTTGACAATAATGGCATGACTTTAATTCATCCAGTTTAATTCAAAAACCATTATCTGTGTTGGCTTAAGTAGGACTTTTTGAATGCAACTGACTGAGACTGCTTGGTAAGGTTTGCTGGAAGTGGAACCCCCTGGCAGACCAGGAAGAACGGTAAAAGTAATAAGCATCGGCAAAGTCAATAGGTCTCGCCTATGCAAGAGCTATTGCCTTTGCCAATGTGTTTTAGCCATGTTGTACATCAACGTGGCTGCTGTTCACCATGGCTAAAATGTAGTGGCCTAAAAGATAGTGGCGTGGAGTGTTGTAGAGTGGAATGGCGAAGATTGGAGTAGAGTGGAGTGACATAGAGGGGCCGATTCCGATCTCGGCCGGTAGTGCTCCGAATCGGATTCGGCTTTACCGGATCCGATTCGGAGCCCTGTTTCCCGACCGAATCGTACGCGGGTCCGGCCGAGCGAGTACGATGCAAGCGCCCGCGAAATCGCCGACCGACTCGTACGCGGCTTCAACACGCTCCGACCGACTCGCACGGACACAACTCGCACCGCGCAATGGAGACGTTCCCCGGCCGGGTAAGTACGATGCGCACCGCGAGCAGTCCGAACGACTCGCGCCGTCCGGCTCGAAAGAGCTGTCGGAGCCGGACTTTGGGGGTCCACGTCGGACCCCCTGTACTGCGTAGCCGCGCGAGTCGCACACAGGGGGACCCATGGGTCCCCCTACCTGTGCATGTACGGCACGATGCGCTTCGCCGCGTACCCGCTGTAGGGGGCGCCCTTGTTCGCCTCGCACCCATTGAGTCAATGGGAGCCCGCGTACGCGTTGTACGACCGGCTCCCATTGACTTCAATGGGAGTCCGACCGAATCGAGTCCGATATCATGCGAATGCATCGTACTCGTTCGGTCGGACTGCCAGAGTCCGATTCGGTCGGAATTCTCTCCGGGTCCGGCTTGGTCGGAGAGATTTCCGGCCCAAATCGGAATCGGCCCCAGAGTGTTGTGTATTGGAGTGGCATAAACTGGAGTCACGTAGAGTGGTGCATAGTGGAGAGGAGTAGAGTGGAGAAGAGTGCAGTGCATTGGCATAGGGCGTTGAGGAGTATAGTGGCATAGAGTGCATTGGCATATAGTACAATGGCGTAAAGTGCAGTGGCTTACAATGCAGTACCGGAGATTAAAGTGTTGGACAGTAGAGTGCAGTGGTGCAGAGTGGAGTGGTACACAGAGTAGAGTAGAGTCTCAGGTAATAGTGCCAACAAGGGATATATTTAAAGATGTGTTTAAACAAAGTTAGCAATTACTTCCTAGACGTGTATTCATGACATCCAAAATCAATGAAAGGCACAATAGTCTGTATAAATTCAAAGAAAAAGAATAAATCAGTACAACCTGATGTGTTTCTTAATTCATTATATTGTATTCAGAGAATGAAAGTTACATTAGGGGTTCAAAAGTGAGGAAGTACTTCAAAGGCATTGATAACTGAACTGAAAGGTTCTTGGCATTTAGGTTTTGCTAATCATCAATGCACAAAACACATTTCCCAAAAGAAAACAATATGGAGACTGTCCTAGACATAGGAACAAAGTCTTCCAGGGTCAGTCTTAACAGAAACTAAAAGGAAGATGGGTTAGAGTGTCGAAGTTTTAGTCTCTTTTGAAGTAAATCTATGAGACCATCATCAGGACAAGATGTTTCATGTGAAGATCCAAGACCCCTAGGTACAAGAATCAAGGTAATTCTGCAGAAGGAAAACTCTCAGTTGAATTGCGGAATTTGTCGGTTTGAATAGCACACATGACAAAATCTGTGTTGATAAATTTGGAAAAGGCAATGGCCGCAGTCACACTCAGCTGTTCCCATATGCTTTCCTCTCTGTGTTGGGAGTCGAGAGGAGCGGCACAGAGTGCCGTGGCATAGAGTGGTGCAGAGTAGGGTGGTGTAGAGTGGTGCAGAGTAGAATATAGTGCCATAGAGTTCAGTGGCATAGAGTGCAGTGGCGAGAGTGGAGTGCTGAAGAGTACAGAGACATAGAGTGCATTGGCAAAGAATGCAGTAGTGCAGAGAAGAGTGGCATGAAGTTCAGTGGTGTAGAGTGCAGTGTTGCACAGAAGAGTGTCTTGGAGTGCAGTGGTGTAGAGTGGCGAAGAGTGTAGTAGCATTAAGGGGTGTTGAGTAAAGTGGCATAGAGTGATGTGGCGTTGAGTACAGTAGTGCAGAGTAGAGTGCAGTGGTATAGAGTGCAGTGGCATAGAGTAGAGTGCTGAAGAGTGTAGCGGCGTAGAGATGAGTCATGAGTGGAGAAAAGTGCAGTGGTGTAGAGTGCATTGACATAGAATGCAGCACTGCAGAGTAGAGTGGCATAGAGTTTAGTGGTGTGGTGCACAGTCAAAATATCGAGTTTTAAATATCGACCTATATTAATATCGAGTTTTAAATATCGTAGGGACAGAATATCGGCATCAAGAATATCGGTGACCAGAATATCGACCTGAAGGTAAGAAATATCGTTTTTGTTAATATCGAAGTTGTTAATATCGATAGTAAAAATATCGATGTTAATAATATCGATGTTTATGTTAGTGTTATGTATTTTAGTATGTATTTTATATGTATGTGTTCCACATGTTTTGTTATGTTTTGTATTATTTTTTTAAATATATGTATTAATTGTTTAGAAGTTAGTCACTTTTTTTAAAGTAAATTTTGCGTTTTAGTACCGTAGCGGGTTGTGGGTTTATGGGGGAATAGGGTGGGAAGTAATTTAATTATAGTAAATTAATTCATAATTTTTAGAAATTATTAATTATTTTTAATTAAATGTTGCATTTTAGTTCTGTAGCGGGTTGTGGGTTTATAGGGGAATAGGGTGGGAATTAATTTAATTGTAATTAAGAAATTATTAATTTTTATTTATTGTTATTGATATTTAATTTATTGTTAATTAATTATTAATTGATTAATTGATAATTATATTAATTGTATACATTTTTTAGTGGAGCGGGTTGTAGGTTTATAGGGGATTAGGGTGGGAAGTAAATGAATTATAATAAAGTAATTAATAATTATAATTTTTTGGTATTGATAATTAATTTATTGTTTATTAATTATGAATTGGTAATACATTTTTATTAATTAATTAATTGATAAATATATTAATTGTGTTAATTCAGTTTAGGAGTGGGCTGTGTGTTTATAGGGGAATAGGGTGGGAAGTAATTTATTATAATTAAGTAATTATTTATTAATAATTATTGGTATTGATAATTAATTTATCGTTCATTAATTATTAATTGGTAATTATTTTTATTAATTATTATGTATTGGTATTGATAATTATTTTATTATTAATTAATTATTAATTAATTTTTATTAATTGATTAATTGATTAATTGATAATTATATTAATTGTGTTAAATTTTATGTGGAGTGGGTTTTGTGTTTATTGGGGAATAGGGTGGGAAGAAATGTAATGTTATTAAAGTAATTATTAATTTTCATTTATTGGTATTTATAAATAATTTATTGTTAATTTATTAATAAATTATTACTTAATTAAAACAATTATTTAATTGATAAGTATGTTATTTTTAACCCCTACGCTATCCAACACTTTCCCTACTGTTGCACTCTCTGGAGTGGGAATAGTAATTTTTACCCCTACGCTATCCAACACTTTCCTACTGTTGCACTCTTTGGAGTGGGAATAGTAATTTTTACCCGTACGCTATCCAACACTTTCCCTACTGTTGCACTCTTTGGAGTGGTAATAGTATTTTTTTTCCCTCCGCTATCCAATATTTTTCTGTATTGTTTTACTTAATGTTGTGTATAATTTATTTTACAAAAATTAAAAATATTGTAATTTTTTTAATTTGTTAAATATATTTTTAACATTTTTAATAATAATATTTTTGTATTTATAATTTATAAAATATTTTTAACAATTTATAAGTTATTAAAATAATGATTTATGAATATTAATTAATTAAGTAAGTATATATATTATATTTTATATGTATATGTTTAATTTATTTTAACATTATATGTATCAGTTTTTATTTTTAAACATTTTTAAATAATTTTAACTACATTTCTTTTAATTATATGTATTTTTTACTTTATTTTAAATTATTTTTTAACATTTAAAAAAACGATATTTTTACAACGATATTTTTGACATCGACATTTAATTTTCGATATTTTTGTATTTACCATGATGTAGATAGGATGTCGATATTCTTGACTTCGATATTTAGGCTCCGATATTTTTGTCGTCGATATTTCTGCAGTCGATATTTTGTCAGTGATTCAGTGGTGTAGAGTGTAGTGTTGCAGAGTCGAGTGTCGTATACTGTAGTGGTGTAGAGTGGCCTAGAGTCCAGTGACGTTGAGTACAGTGGTGCAGAGTAGAGTTCAGTGGTGTAGGGTAGAGTGGAGTGGTGTGACTTAGAGTGGACTGGTGTAGAGTGCATTGGCGTACAATATTGCAGAGCATAGTGATGTAGAGTGCAGCGGCATACAATTCTGTGACGTACAATGCAGTGTCGTAGAATGTAGCAGTGTGGTGATGAAAGTATATCACATTATAGGGAAATAAATTGATACCACCCCGCACCGAAGTTTGTGTTATCACTGAAAATACTTTGCAATTTGTAGTGCTTTACAAATGTATTGGGAGCTGCCTATGTGACTGCCCTGCACATTTTTTAAATGGAAACTCCCTTTATTTCATCCCAAGAGGCTTAAACACCCGTATTAGATAACCCTGGACCCCAGAAGTGTCAGATTCCTAGGTCAGAATATGCCAACAAGATTGCCTGCTTTAACCATCTGCTGATTGATACCAGAGAGGCTTTAGACCTTTGATTAGAAGCACCAAATGGGATCAAGATATATCTGTAATGCTCTCTTTACATCTAACAAATTCTACTGTGGTTCTTGTGTGGAATCAGTATTCTCATTTAAGGATGGGAGAAGAATCTCCTGCGATTTTTTAAAAGAAGATGACGCGTTAGGAATAAATGTTATGTCCAGCTACAGCAATACCTCATCAACGTGAAATGAAAGGGAGGGTTCTTTAGCCATCAGGGCTCCCAGGTCCCAATCTTCCTTGCAGAAGTAGCTGCTACCAGAAAGACGACTTTTGTGGTTACAAACTTAATATCAATGTCATGTTAGAGGGTCAAAAGGAGAAGAAACCAAGGAGCATATGTACAAGACCCTATTGCCACCGGAGCGTCATTTTTTTTTACACTCTGGTGGCAGTATGCCCTGACCCATATTTACAAAGTGGCATTAAGCCACTTTTTGTGGCTTAACGCCATTTTGTAAATATGCTACCCTTTCAGGCATATATCTGCATGAAAGGGGCGTGCAATGGGTGTTGCTTTGGGCATTCCACAGCAACACTCATTGCTTTTTGACGCTGCCCCAGATTTACAAGGATGTGTAAATCTGTGGCAGCTCCAAAAACTAACCCCATGCAAGAGCAGGCATTAGAGTGGCGCACGCTGAGAAATGCTTTTATTTCTCCTCTTTTTTGCATTTTCTATGTGTGCTGCATTCACACATCGAAAGAGCAAAAAGCCATTAATGATTGTTTATGTGCAGTGTCCCTTCCTGCACATAAACAATCATTAAAAAAGGGCGATTTGCTGCTTCGAAGTGTGCTGCAGAATGCAACACACACAGAAGTAACAAAAAGCCATTATTGATTGTTTATGTGCTGGAAGGGACACCTTCCTGCACATAAACAATCATTCCTTCAATGCAGGCACCCTTGCTCTATGGTGCAGGGGTGCCTGCGTTGGCGGTAGGCAGCTACATTCAGCACCAGTGCTAGGGAAAACACAGGGGTGCACCATATTGTATTAAATGCAGCACACCCCTGCATTATGAAAATGTTGGAGCACATCGCTGCAAAATTTGACACAGCTCCGTGCTCTGACATTTTGTTGCACATATGCCCCCAAGGCTTTTAGGGCCAAAGACATGACTCATATAGGGTACAAAGATATTTTCACTGGACGAGAAAGAGAAATCTTTCAATAATCTGGCTCCTAAATCCTCTCGTCAGATAGGTTTCTCTATGGTCTCCTGAAGGCTCTGATAGCTGGCCATTGGGATCTTAGGGCAGAAACAGACAGGTGCCTCTCATAACCATCCCAAAGAAACTGATGGGAACGTCATTTAGATCATGATCTAAATGAGATAATTTATGCAGGGAACTCCAATTTTGGAAATTTCCCCAAAACTTCCCATATGATTTTAATGCAAAGGTCTTCTGAGATGCCTGAATAGCTATTGCTAGATGTCTTGGCAGCTCCTTCCTTTCCAGGCCCCTACTCTTCTTACCGAGAGCCGTGGCTCTGGGAAAGAATTTCATCTGGTGTTTATAAGGGAGAGAGATCTAGTGGGAGATTTCAATGTTCTTGGACAGCCAATGATTTCAATAGGGGACAAACAGCCTTTACAACAAGGTTTTTACCACTTGTGCCTTTACCACGCATTTTTTAGCACACATGTTTTTACCACATGTATGTTTTTACAACGCATGCCTTTACCGCACAAATGTATAGGGGCAGATTTACAAGCCCCTTGCGACACATTTACTCCGCCGTTGCGTCACTTCTGCGTCGTAAACAATGCGCCACGTTGCGACAAATTTACAACGTGACGCATCTAGGGAGAGGCATCATGTTGTAAAGCCCTGCGTCACATTATACCTGCGTCAGGTATGATGTATGCAAGGTGGGCGTTCCCACGCAGGAAAGCCTTATAAAAGTGACGCACTGAGTCACTTTTACGACACCGCTGTGTCAAAACCTTACGCCTGCTTGAAGCAGGCATAAGGAGTGACGCAGCACAGTAAGTATAGGTCGCCCCTGAGCAGTGCTGGAGTTGCGTCGCGCTTGCGACACAACTCCAGCACTGCGTTACCTTTACGCCGACAGACGCGTCACGCATGTGTCAATCCTTGCACCACGGTGCGCCGCATTGTAAATGCGACGCATCCATGGTGGGTCAAGGGTTTTTTTAAGTGACGCAGATTACCTGACACATCTTTGCTGATATGCAGAGATGAGTCAGTTCTTGTAAATCTGCCCCATAGTTTTTATGTATATAAACAATGCTTGGTAATGGCATACGTTGTAAAAGCATATGTGTTGTAAAAAAATGTGGGGTAAAAAATGCGTAATTAAAGCATGCGATGTATTTCCCTGCTTTGTTCAGTCATACAACCCAATATGGAGAACCACAACCGCCTCCACTAAAATAGAATCACCGGAATGAATTTGCTGTCCTCCATTTGAACTCTGGGCAGCAGTCTGGCGATCAGAGCAATTGGAGGGAAGGCATAAAGTAGTTGATTGGGTCAATGCGATGTCATACATCCACCCCCATGCTCACTTGTGCACATTCCTGGAGAAGATCCTTTGTACTTGTGCATTCTGCGTGGAGGCAAAGAGGCCCAGAAAAGGTTTTCGAAATCCCGCAGATGGCCTGAAATGTTTGCTTGAATAAAGAATTCTCATTGGATGAGGGAAAACCCTGCTCAGGTTGCCTGCAATCCCATTGTCTGATCCCTTTACATGAACCGCTATTAAGCAGACTAGATGTAGCTCTGCCCATTGAAACAATTCTATAGCTACCATGTTCAGCTACATGGACCTTGTAACCCCTTGGTTGTTCACATATGCAACAGACTCTATAATCTCTGAGTTTATCACCACATTTGACTGAAACATCCACTGTTGCAAATTAAGCACTTCCCTGAGCACCACTGTCAGCTCCCTCCAGTTGGGGGATCACCTGCTTTCCAACATTGCCCATGTTGACTAACATGCCATTGAATCAAGAGTTGCCCCACAACCTAAGGCGCTTGCATCTCTGGTTATAACCTTTGAAGGTTCTGTTTGTAAGAATATCCTCCTGTTTAGTGACTCCGGAAGTAACTACCATCTGAGCTCTTCCTTGATCTCTGAATTGACTGGTGCCAACATCTCGAAATCCTGTGATTTGGGATTCCAATAGGAGTTAGGATGGGCCCATAGAGGCCTCAGATGTCGTCTCACCCAAGGCACTGTGAAGACAGAAGCTGCCATGTGCCCCTCGGCCATTAGACATTGCCTCGCCAAAACAACTTGACTCTGAATATGTTTCAACACCAAGCTCCTTCAGGTCATTGCCTAGGCCACAGGAAGATTTTTGTGTTGATATCAGCTTGGTTTGATACAAAGTCTCGCTTCTATGAATGCCATTTCCTGGGCCGGAACCATCTGGTATTTGGCAACGTTCAATAAGAAACCATGTTCGTCTATGACTTTGCCAACCAAACTCTTCTGTTGGAATAAGAGGTGTTTTGACGGAACATACAGCCCCCAGTCTTCCAAGCAAGGATATATCCTTATGTCTTTTAGATTTAGAGATGCCACCACTTTTGTGAACACGAGGAGCCGTTTTCAGGCCAAATGCTAATACCCTGAACAGAAAAAGTCTCTTCTTGATGCAAATTCAGAGGTATCTTTGATGACTGGTGTTGCAAAGTCATCCTGTGCCCTGGGCACCCCCCAACTTTTTGCTGACTGGTACTGGTGGTAACTGACTCTGACTGACCCTGGGCTTTGCCTAACCAGGCCCAGGGCCAGTGCTATGCTGAAAACACTTAGAATACAGTGAAAACACCTACATACACTAGGGTAGACTATGGGTTGGGGTACCCCTGTGATTGGCATGACCTACCCTATAAGACCCTAGTACATAATAGGGCAGGGGGATAGAAACTACCTATCAGTTCCTAGTATATAGTAGGGCAAGGCAGTTTAGAGGCCAGCAGCCTTTTCTGCACTTGCATGTGTGCACTGCTGAAGCCTGAGGTCAGTTTAAAAGCAGCCCTGGGTTCCATGACTGCTTTTAAAAAGTAAATTGTGCCCAAACTCGACTTTGGTGTTTGGGGCACTTATAAATGGATAACCTACAATATTTTGGCATATTAGGAACCCCCAGGGTCTCCCCTAGGTGTCCCAGGGGTGGGGGGGTCAGGTATTTATAAGATGGACCCTTATAAAATGAGTTTTATATGCCCTGGGTTAAGTGAAATTTCACATTTCACTCCCCACATTGTGATAAAGTGCTGCCCAAATTCGACTTTGATGCTAGGAGCACTGTGGAGGGAGGATCTGCAATATTTCTACAGGTTCAGAGCCCCTGAAGTCTCCCCTAGTTGTTCCATGGGGTGGGGGTCCTCTAGATATAGGCGGAGTACTTATAAAATATGTTTTTGTAAGTCCCGGTGCTGGAAAAATGGCCCAAGTCATTTTTCCCATTGCAAATCCCATGCCACATAGGTTAACATGGCAAGAAATTATTAACTAATAACTCCTGACAGGAGAATGATAGAACTTCCATTCAAAGACTTCCCAGAATGGTAGTGATAAATCCAACAATATGATATTGTTGAATTTCTCCTAAAATGTACAGACAAGAAGTTATAAGACTTTCTTGTTTGTAGGTCCAGATTCAGCCTTTTAGGGGTCTGTCCTGATTGGTCAGAGTTAAGTGGATTAGCCAGGCTGCTTTGAAGAGGTGATAAAGATACCCTGTGGTTAACCAGCTCTGCTGGGAGGGCAGTGTGCTGCTACACAGGAATGCCAGAGCAGGGGGAGGAGTCGTAAACCATGGTCTTCAAAGGAAAGGGGAAGGCCTCAGTGTCAGTTACCACTCTACTCTTTTGACCCCAAGCCAGAGCTAGGATTAAGGAAGGAATGAGCAGATGCAAGGGGGAGAGTCTAGGGAAATTAGCCATCCTAGAGGGTGTGTTTAGCCAGCTCTTAACTCTCTGTTGGAAAATCAGCCATTATGAATTTGGAGGATTTGGTGCACTCTGGGACAAAATAATGCCACACTCTACAGGATGTGGTCATAACCTTGGGGAGTTACCCACCCCCATTGGTCAGGAGTGACCTCCTGCTTGACCCAGAGAACTTGGAATAAGTATCTGAGAGGGGCAGAGTCTCTCAGATCTGCTGCTTGAAACTTAAGAAAGCAAGACGTTGTGCCATGTTGAGAAGTTTGATGTGCAATTTCTAAGGCCTGCCCTCTGAGGACTGCACCATCTGGAACTACAGCCCTGTGGACTACCTTGCTGTGAAAAAGAATAAAGAGTGGACTCCCTGCAAGCTTCAGGTTAACAGAGCTCACCTGGAGCATCACCACCAAGAATCCACAACCTGGAAAACTACCAGTGGATTTGTAAGGGTTTTGTCCAAGTGGATTGTGGGAACTGAAATCCTCAACTTTCAAGGACCATCTTGGAGCTTCCAGACCCTTGGAGTGAGTTTGAGACACTTTGGGACCCTTTGGGGAACTTCAGGAAGAAGTTCCAGGAGTTTGGAGAACTTTGGAGCAACTTTGGAAAAAAGCTCCATAAGGGGACCGACTCAACCTGGTCAGCCAAGCCGCCTGCCTTCAACCGCGAGTCGGCCAGGTTCGTCCCGCTGAAAGCTCCGACTTCCAGAGTTTGACCGGGAGTAGAAGAAATCAGAGGCCGGCGAACCCTCACCGAATCTGGCCTGGTGAAGAGCATCGAGGGACCCACGAGAAAAAGCTCCAGAAAAGTTTCTAAGTCCGAAGGTAAAAACTGTGCCCGGGACCTACCGCGAGGGGTAGCCGCTCAGGGCTCCATCGCGGTCGGCCTGAAACTTTGACTTTGAGCCAGTCTATTGCGACTAGATGTCCCAATATGGTGCTATAGCTTTCTAAGTGATATAAAGTGATAAATCTTTAAAAATTCATATCTCCGGTTCCCTACATTGGATTTTTGTCGTTTTGGTGTCATTGTAAAGATAAAAATATTTCCTATTGGTGTTGGATTTTTATTATGCATTGTGTCTTAATTATTTACTGAATTGGTGTTTTTAAATGCTTTACATACCTGTCTTTGAAGTTAAGCCTGCCTGCTCGCAGCCAAGCTACCAAGGGTTGAGCATGGGAATAATTTTCTAAGACCTATGCTGAGTCCTATCATGTGTTAGTGGCCTTATTGCCAGTGGCAGATATACATTTGCCCCTACTAATAATCCACTTTCCAACAACTGGTAAACACTGGGACATGATAATAAGCATCCTGATGATCCAGTGGACTCATAAAATGCTCTTTGGGAATAGTAGAATTATCCTCTGGAATGTCTCAATCTTGAATGTTATAGTTTTTACAAATAACACCAATAACATCCAATGTAATGCGGTATCTCTGCTATGTGGACTTAACATTAACTGTCTTCCTCCTTAAAAACTCTCCCTCCTAATGACCAGGAATGAAAAGGAAATTCTGAGCATGCGCGATCAGCAAGCATCTTCAAGCATGCTCACAGATGTTCAGTAATGTTCTACCCTTTTGTGTCCTCTATGATTCTCCCAATCAATATTGGTAGGACAAGGAGAAAACATCAAATCATGATTGACATAGGTGGAGACAGAGGAGGGTGAGGCATAGAGAAAGGAAGATGAGGTGTAGAGAGAAAGGATGATGCAGTGGAGAGAAAGGAAGGTGAGACCGAGAGAAAGGGGAATGACACTGTGAGAACGAAGGAGATAAAGAACTTAGGTACAAATTAAACACCTAGAAATAGAGGTAGACCTAGTAAGCATGACGGCCACAGTAGGCAGAGTATGCCACTCATCTCCCCAGAAGACTATTCAGACACCCGGGAGATACTACGCAAATCCATTCATCATCATGGCCCACCCATGCTTCTTCATGGCCCTCCCAGATTCTGAATCCTGGAGGCTGGTTGTATCTATTGAAACAGAAACAGATCCGAGTTGGGGCAACAACACACATAAATCCTGAGTCTGGGTAAAATAATGGTATATAAAAAGGCTCGGGTCCAAATAAAATGCAGTTGGAATCATTCCAGCCCAAGGGTCAGATTTTTCGACAATATGCGCCTGTGCAAAGACATGAAAAGTGATGCAAACTGGGGCCTAGTGTTGATTCATTATTTACTTTCCAGGAATAAAGAGCAAAGTTACCTAAAAGTAGCGCAAAGTATCGCTTTGCCTTTAGGGGACATCCCATGGGTGATGCATAGGCATTCTCACACTACCAGCCATGACTTTTGACACAAAGGCCTATCAACTGTCTGTAAACAAGGCTTTGCCTCCCACCCTAACAAAATGTGTTTCCTTGAGCCACACTCAAAGTAGGAGAACATTTCCTTTCCCAAGACATTTCCAACTTTGCATGTATGCTGCAATGTACAGCACACATACAAAATGGGAAAAGTTAAATTATATCTGAGTATCCAATTTTGCAAAAAGGGTTTGCTAGACATCACGCACACACCTTTGTACTACAGTGCAAAGGTGACGATCGTTGCAAGGCAGGTTAATTGTGCACCAGTGTTTGGGAAGAGTAGCAGTAGCGCTATAACGTTTTAGATATGGCACTCTCCTGCACTCTCCCTTTTAAGGTACATTGCTTGCTGCACGGCATTGTATGAAGCAATGTTTAACTCGGGTGAGGGCTCCCAAGATCTTGGCATGGATTCGGGATGTACGTGAGTGGACACTAGCTGAGGAGATGCACATGAAGAGGTGTCGCAGAGATGAAAAATTAGAGGATGACCTAGGGCTCTGGACAGAGCTTTGTCATGACCTACTGGCCGACGGCCTTCGGGCATGTTCCCCAAGTGCATCGGCTTGGGGAAGTGCCGTGGGTGCTGAAGGGGAGGGGGATTAAATGCCCTTAATACTTGGCTATAGACAATGGAGCAGGGTGGGAACCGAGAATAGGCCAATGTCTTGAACATTTACCACCGAAATGCATGACTACATGATCTTTTTGCCGGTCTCAAAATGCACACCTGTGATATGTTAATATGTAAGTAAATAATATTTATTGTACAGTTAATAAAAACCTTTACAAACGAGCATCTCTTTGTAAAATTGAGAGAGAAAAACAAACTTCAATTTAAAAGGCTGATAGCCACCGTTAAGAACACTATAAAAATAGCAAAAAAAGAGGAAAGGCAAGAGAGGGAGCCCCCGAGCCTTGCTGGGCCCAAGTCCAAATGTTGATTTATGTAAACGGGGATTTAGCAGCAATACAAATATTAAAATGTCCTCCCTTGACATAGTCTAAATTAAAAAAGTGGGAGGCCGTAAGAAGTAGATGAAAGTGCGTAGTGCAGCATCGACTTTTATGACTCAGAGGAAGGTGGCAGAGGTTATCCCGTTGATGTTTTCCTTCAAGGCTTGGCTTTGCAAGGGTGCTTGGTAGTTGATGTAATAAAGGTGCTGTCTGGATCTTTCGTGTGGTGGATCAGGGAGCCAGTTCCAGCCCAGCTCCATTGCCACCACGCAGGTGATCCGGTTGTATCTTGATGCTGAGTTCAGCGGCATTTAAGAATTTTACCAGGCGACAGCTTAGTTGAATATCTTCGCCGGAGAAACTCGCTAGCACTGCTTGCCTGCAGGTCCGTATTTGTTTCTTGTTGAAGAGTGGTCTAAGGCGGGACCGGCGCTCCTGTATTAGTTCCCTGCATATGGTGATGATATGCACTATGTCCTCCTCTCCTTCCCCACAAAGATGACAGATTGCTGGCTTCGGGGGGCGTAGCCACGGCGGCAAGTGATGTGCAGATGGTAATAGGCCCAGCCGAAATCTCAGAAACTTTTCTTTTGTGGTTTTAGAGAAGTTGGTTTAGAGGTATGCCTGTGGGGTTGCTTTGCTGTATGACTGTATAGTGAGCCAGCCATGGGCACGTTCAGACAAGACAGCTTTGTCTTGAATGATGGAGTTCTTTTTTGACGATCTTATTTACTATTTTTTTAAACTTGCCAGAGCCCCCGATGATTCCCAAAGTTGCCGTAACCCCAGCTGGTCCAGTATAGTGTCCAAGTAATGTCTGGCTGGGCAGGACTCTGAGGCTTGTAGTTCCTTCCACAGGTAGGTGTTTAGTGTTTCAGGCTGCCCTATTTTGATTTCATGCCAGTTTTTAATGAAAGCTCCTTTACGGGCCAGCTCTTGTCTCTGTAGCCCGAATTCGAGCCTCATTTGTGCAGGGGATGTATATCCTGGCAACCCGTAGATCATTCTCAAAGCTCTTGCTATGGTGCCATTCAGCGTTTCAGCATCTCTCCCTCTCATGGCTTCACTTCCATAGGTGGTTGATGGAATTAATTTTGCCTGTATCACCCTGATTAGTGGGAGAAAGCTTGGTCCAGAGGTCTTGTTTTTTAGGTTTCTTAATGCCACTGCTGTCATTAATCCCCTCTTCTTTATGGCCTCGCATTGCGCTGTGTAGTTACCTCTGTTGTCGATGATGACTCCCAGGTATTTATAGTCTTGTACTACTTCCAGCTTGTGTTTTGCCAGAAACCAGTTGTGCTTTGTTTTTGTCTTCCAGAAGTTTACACACATGACTTTTGCTTTTCCTAGATTAATACTTAGGGGTCGATTCCGATCTCGGCCGGTAGGGCTCCGAATCGGACTCGGCATTACCGGATCCGATTCGGAGCCCTGTTTCCCGACCGAGTCGGACGTGCGTCCGGGCGAGCGAGTACGATGCAAGCGGACGCGAAATCGCCGACCGACTCGTTCGCGGGACTCAACCGCTCCGACCGACTCGCTCGGACACGACTCGCACCGCGCAATGGAGACGTTCCCCGGCCGGGTAAGTACGATGCGCGCCGCGAGCAGTCCGACCGACTCGCGCCGTCCGGCTCGAAAGAGCAGTCGGAGCCGCACTTTGGGGGTCCGTGTCGGACCCCCTGTATGCGTAGCCGCGCGAGTCGCACACAGGGGGACCCATGGGTCCCCCTACCTGTGCATGTACGGCGCAAACCGCTTCGACGCGTACCCGCTGTAGGGGGCGCCCTTGTTCGCCTCGCACCCATTGAGTCAATGGGAGCCCGCGTACACGTTGTACGACCGGCTCCCATTGACTTCAATGGGAGTCCGACCGAATCGAGTCGGGCAGCATACGGCCGCATCGTACTCGTTCGGTCGGACTGCTAGGGTCCGATTCGATCGGAAATCTCTCCGGGTTCAGCTCGGTCGGAGAGATTTCCTGCCCGAATCGGAATCGGCCCCTCAGTCTGTTGGTCTCCGAGTACTGGGATGTAATGTCGAGCAGGCGTTGTAGGCCTATGGGTATCCAGCTGATAAGCACCAGGTCATCTGCGTACAGAAGGTTGGATAACTGACGACCTCCTAACATGGGAGCGTGTGAATTACATTCATTGAGTAGGACTGATAGCTTGGCCATGAAAAGATTAAAGAGTGTTGGGGCAAGCACATAGCCTTGTTTTAATCCTGAAGTTGTATGAATCTTTTTCGTTAAGTAGTCTCCTGCCCCCAGTTTTACTTGCACCCAGGTGTTGCTATGCAGAAGAATTATTTGTTTTAGTAGCAGTGGTGGAATACTCAGACTTTTTAGTTTTTGCCACAGAATGTTTCTATTTATGTGGTCAAACGCCGAGCTGTAGTCGATGAAGCACAGGTACAGGGGCTGTTTTATTACAAGAGCGGCATCTATCATTAGTGGGGAGACCGTAATTGAGGAGGCAGAACTTTGTCCGTGTCCCTGGGCATCTCCAAGCACAGCACTTTACCCCCGGCCCCTGGAGGGGCTTGAAAGCACCAGCGGCGGTCCCGCAACGTGGGAGACCGTAATTGAGGAGGCAGAACTTTGTCCGTGTCCCTGGGCATCTCCAAGCACAGCACTTTACCCCCGGCCCCTGAAGGGGCTTGAAAGCACCAGCGGCGGTCCCGCGACGTGGGACGCGCGCGGGGCGTGCCCGGGCTCGGCCCGGGTGAAGACCGGGCCAAGACGGGCCCGTCTTAGCCCGTCATAGCCCGACAAAGACCGGGCTGGGCCACAACTCTTTCATCTATTAAATTCAAGGTACTGTGTTCTGAAGCTAAGATTTATAATTCGGTCCGTGAAGATGAATGATCAATGACACTGTAGATACCTGAGTTTGCACGACCCCCCCAGCAGGAAAAACTGTGTGGAGTGCAAAGAGTAAAGTGTACTGAAATATTGACATATTTAACATCTTGATCTCTGGATATTGGATATCGGATAAAATCACTGGTGCTGTAATTTACTTATTCTTGCACTTTTGCACATTTATCTACCTTCCAAAATTTCTAATATGGGGAACAGAAAAATGGCGAGTACCCAGAACAAAAAGCTAGTTAAATCCGGGGAGCACCCTTGTCAGCACCCTCGTCAGTCCTTATTAAATTATTTAACTGATGCTATGGGTGCCATTGAGCGGCAGATCATAACTGTCGAAGAGGCCTTAAACCCAGGAACGGATGGGGGCGCTTTAGTGGGAACAAGCTCTACCAATTCGGTAGAAGCACATAGAAATTTTGGGCATCAATGGTTGTTCGGTAAATATCTCTGATCATATTTCTGGTAGTGAACATGAACATGAACTTGATACACAATCACCGACTAAGCGCGCCAGGAACCCTGACATCTGCTCCCCTACTTCTGAGGTCTCAGGCTCAATGACTAGGAAGACCCCACTCAAAGTTTGCAAAAAGGTCCCAAAAAAGGCCAAGCCCTTAATGACACATAAATCTGAAAACTGGGAAAAATCAATAGTTAGCACTAATATGCGCACACAAAGCGAGGTGGGAAAATTAAAGGTAAAGATGGAAGCCCTGGATATGCATATTAGAGAAAGTCTAAACAGCTTAACATCTGGAATTGGTGCAATGGAGGTAACTTTAGCTAAATGTTTGGACAAACTTCGGCCCCCAGTGCAGGAGTGTGTGTCTACCCAAGCGAGTAATCAGGGTTGTGATACTAATTGTATGAGGTCTAACATCATTAGTTCCGTCCCAGTCACTCATAACGAAATAAGACATGCATCATCTAACACATTTCCACAGACTTCTATTGTTAACACTGGGGTTCCCTTACCTGCCATCCCACCAGATATGACTCCGCTTATGCGTATTCCACCCACTATAAGTCCTAATAATATGAACGAAAATAAGAAGGAACGGCATAAAACATATATGGACTTACCGCCAGCTGCCACTCCGTACATAGTGGTGTTGGCTAACGTTCCTAAATTAGAAAATGGGACGGATGAACCAGGGGAGATCTTAAGGAACAAGTCTCTACATTGGATTGGCTCCAGGACAGGCCTCACTGGTGAGCTATTTGACGAGTTTAAGATGGTAAGGAGAGCGGAATGGATAGAAAGAGGACGGAAAAATTTCCCAGGGGACTGTGTAGTGCTGACATTTAAAACCCCTCGTTTAGTAAAATTGATTTTGAATAGAGCAGGAAATCTTACTATGTTAGGACAAGGTGTCACGTAGTTCCCTTAGGTTATTTTTATCAACCTACACATAGCAATAATGCTAGGACAAATTGGGAACCTTACACCCCGACCTACAGGAGACAGTTTAATATTCAAACTTATAATCGCTTTGACTTATTTAATAAATTTGAAGCAGTCGACTGACTGAGACTAGAGGATTCCGTCCAGGCAGTAAGACCCACCAATACGGATGTTTCTTCTAACGCGGGGCTATTGACAATACGAGCAAGTAACGAAATAGTTAACACCCATGTTGAAGTAATAGAGGAAAATGTAAAGGCAACTAACAACATAGCCCCAGACATCGCGGCTACCCCAATCCAAACTTCAATGCCACAAATTGGACTTACAACTTCACAAGTGGTAGAAGGTAGGGGAAGGAATAGTTGCACAGATAGGAAAGACAAATGCCAGTTTCTGTTCTGGAACGTGGCTGGTCTAAAATCAAAGGTGACTAATAACGTGTGGGTTGACTTTGTGAGTAACTACGAGATCTTTAGCCTGCAAGAAACATGGGCAGAGGACCCAATCCACATTAGTAGGTATAAAACGTTTCACACCTCAGCAGTAAGATCTCTCATGGCAGAGCAAAAGGGGGTCTTTGTACCTACATTTCTAATCACCTAAATTTGAGGAAAGTTGAATTAATCGTTAACAATCGGTATTACCAAATTATAAGCTTACATGTAGACCAGGGATCTTGCATGGTTCTACTAAATTTTTACAATAATGCTCCATCGGAAATGTTAGAGGGGTTGTTGAGAAATTTAAAGTGTGACCTAAATAATTTACAGTCTCACCCAACCAAAGAAGTCTTTGTTATATGGGGCGGAGATTGTAATTCTCCTACATGCCAAAGGGGTGACAAGGGGGTCTGTGGATTAACATACGAAAAAGGCACCAGTCTCCCCCACTTCCCACATACATTGTATGGTGATCTTTTGAACGATATAATCTTTTCATATGATATGGGCTTTGCTAACAACTTATGTACTCCTGTGGTCTCTTTTCGCCCAACGTTTAATGAACGAGGTATTTTTTCAATTATTGATTTTATACTGATAACGTGTAGGCATTCCTCACGTGTTAAGGATTTTACTACCCATGATATTGCTTTAAGTGATCATTTTCCAATAAGCATTGATGTGATGATGTACAAACAAGATTTTAACACGAGAGGTAATTCCACCCAGCTCCTGAAGAATATCACTTTGAGCAGGCAAAATGGGTCCGCATTAAGATGGGCGAAATTGGACCCAGAGGAATTTGTCACGAAAATAGTATCAAAGTGTAAGGATATGTTTTACTCTTGTCTAGACGAGACGTCATCTCACCAAGTAATTATAGAGAGTTTTTTAGCTATCTCTAACCAAATCAAAGAAACCTTGTGTGTAAAGGCAAACAGGAACAATGTCCAAAGCGAAGGGTGGTTTGATTCTCAATGCACTAAGGCCCACACTAAGCTTAAACACGCATTAAACGCTAGAGTGAAAGATCAGGTCTATATTAGGGAAGCCAGAAGAAATTATAAGAGGGCATTAAAAGAAAGGAAGATGATGTTGAAAGAAGAAGCCTGGAGAGCCTTACATGAGGCCTCGATTAACCGTGATTCCACTGCTTTTTGGAAGGCGGTCAATGCGCCGTTTCTGGTTGGTAGAGATAATGCAACTATAGAAATCACCATAACTGAGTTGGAGTGGATATCACACTACTCAAAGCTGTATAGCAATCCACTACCAGACGAACAGGGAATCTTGATGAACGGGGCTGATTCTGAGTTTTCTCCCACTTTCCAAAAACTATCATTGGACTTCACCTTGACTGAGGTCAACGCTGCCATAAATGCAAGCTTGGGTGGTAAGGCCCCGGGGCCGGACGGCATCCCGGTCGACCTATTTAAATCCAACCTGGCACTGTGGGGCCCACTTTTAACACAAGTTTTTAATGCATGTTGCACAATGGGATTTTTAGCGACTTGGTATGATTCTATAATTGTCCCCATTTTTAAAAAGGGAGACAGGGCGAACCCAGCTTGCTATCGTCCAATTTCGTTATTGGATTCCACAGTCAAGATTATAGGGCGAGTGATCCTAGAAAGATTGCAGGCCTGGACGGGGGAGCAAGCAATTATAAGTGACTTATAATATGGCTTCCGTAAGGGCCTGGGCACAATTGATCAGGGACTAAATCTGCATATTTTACTTGATAAATATACCAAAGCGAAAAGGGAAAGGCTGTTTTTAACTTTCGTCGATTTAACAGCAGCTTTTGACTGTGTAGATCATGAGAAACTATGGCTGGTCCTAGAGGGGCTGGGGGTAGATATTTTATTAATCTCCTTTTTAAGGCAGCTCTATACTGGGGCAAGGGCGAGGGGGCGCTTTGGGCTGGGTGGGGACTGCACTAAGAATTTTAGAGTGATGAGAGGCGTACGGCAAGGCTGTGTCCTAGCCCCATTCTTATTTACACTGTATAAAAATGACCTAGAAAATACTCTGGTTAAGGAGTGCAGGGATCTACCATTAGCAGCGACGCGCCCTATCCCTGCACTCCTGTATGCAGACGATGCGGTCCTTATGGCTCGCACGCCGCTTGCTCTTCAAAGAGTGGTTAATTCTTTTACAAATTTTATGTCTAATTTCGGTCTTACAATTAACTGTTCGAAAACGTTTGTAATGAACTGTGGGAATGGATCCAACAAAATGAGTAATACCATTTTTATTAACTCCAAGGCAATAGAGTGCACTAAAACATTTTCCTATCTAGGGATCTTACTTGATCATTCAGGGACTTGGACTCAGGCAGTTAAATCCAGAAGGCTTTTGTTCAGCAAATCATTGATGGCATTATCTAATTTTAGTAGAAAACTAGGAAAACGCTCACCGGGGGAATTGTTGCAAATTTACAGGGCGAAATGTGTTGCGATTGCTACCTGCGGAGCTGGAATCTGGGGATTTGCCAATGTAAACTCACTTCAGATGGCAGAAAACATGTTTCTCAGGTTCCTTTTGGCAGTACCGGACAGCACGTCAAACTTTATCTGCCACGCTGAACTTGGTATGCCATATCTGGAGGACGTGATTAAGATTCAGCCCCTACTCCTCTGGCATTGGGGATGGACCACAGATGAGGCTGCTTTTAATCGACACATATTGAAGGATGCTCTGGGGATGGATGGGGTCAAACACATAAGATGGCTAGAATATGTTAAAACATTTGTAACTCAATTAGGCCACCAAGAATACTATAACGACCCACACTATGGGGTCGATTCCGATTCGGGCCGGAAAAAGCACCGACCGACTCGGAGCCGGAAAAATTACCGACCGACACGTACCAGTGGCGTCCGACACGCCAAGTACGATGCAAGCCGCGATAAATCCGACCGACACGTTAGGAAACCAAGCCGACCGACCGAGCCGCTCGGAAAATAGCAATCCGGCCGGAAAAACACGCGAATCCAACCGACCGACACGCACCCGGAACAAATCCGACCGAATCGTACCCGCCAACTCCAAACCGCAAAGTACGATGCAAGGCGCGAAAAACACGACCGAGTCGGACGGAGGACAAGCCGTACGACCGACACGCATACAAAACCGAGCCGAAGCAACACAATACACCGCGACCGACGCGTACGCAGCATACAAAACTGCACAAACACAGCGTGAGCGAAACGGAAAACACCGTACGAGACCAATGCAGGGTCCGACTCGGTCACAAGAACGTTTCCAACATACACAAACAGCACAAAGGAAAAATCAACCAAAAAAGGCCAAACAAGCAATTACCAAGCCAATAAATACTGGGGGGGTGGGGACAGAGAACAAAGACACACCCACAACTCCACCTATATAAAGGACACAAATCACTACCATGAGCCTTTGCAAATGCCATTCCACTGCCAGCACCCAAGAGAAAGCAACCACACACCCACAGCTCATCCCTCACACAAGCCACACACCATCAGCACACCAACAAATACCTACCTCACATACACCCAGCACAACACACACCCACACACCCTCACCTGCACACCAACACACACATCACCCACCATCACCACCCATCACCATGCCCCCCAAGAAGAATCCCAAGTTCCTAGATAGTGAATTGGAAGTCATGGTAGACGAGATCCTCAGGGTGGAGCCACAGCTGTTTGGCACTCTGGTCCAACAGACCCCCATGTCGCAGAAAACCAAGATGTGGGAGAGGATCATCAACAGGGTGAACGCCCAATCACCATGTCGGCGCACAAAGACGGACATCCAGAACAGGTGGTATGACGTGCGCAGGAGGGTACGGGACCTGCTGAAGATAGACTACATCAACAGCCAACACACCGGCAGTGGCCCTCCTGCCAAGCCAATATACCTCAGGCCCTGGGAGGAGAAGGTGCGGGCCATCCTTCCGCCAGTGAGCGTATATGGACTAGAGAACATCCCAGAGCCTGGTGAGTACACAACAAATGTACACAATAAACTGCCACAAAACACACACATCACTGTCAAGGGAGAGTCAAACCATGCACTCATAGCAATTACACAGCAACTAGAACAGAATCATCCCAAAATGTGTATGTCAGTCAGATAAACACAACACATGCCATCAAAAAAGTCACATCCAACTGTGCCAACATATGTACAAACACAACCACAACTACAGCTAGGCAGTGGCACAAATAGAACTAACACACACATCCACACATGTAGCCACCACAACAACACCAACACACAGTGAAGACCACTCAAAGGAAGGAATTCTGTGTATGCTGGCCAAGTCAGTGTAGCCAATAGCATCATGGGAGTCGCAGTCACACATATTGCCCCCCCCACAACTGTCCCATCAACACCACCCTGAACCATGCTCACATCACAGGGAGTGGAGAAGGACTCACAAGATGGCTGACACTGGCTACTGCTGTGGGGAGCACAAGGCCCTGCTGGCAACTGTGCACCAACAAACAGCAGGACACCACTGACTGACATCCTGAGAGACAACTTCCACTCCCTGCAATGCAAGCACGTTCCATGGTGGGATATCTGGCTGGCTGGGTGGGAAGGGGGACTTGCAGCACTGACTATAGTTACCAGCACCTCCCCTCACCCCCCAACACAAACTCCACAGTACCCACCTGGTAGAATGCAATGCCCTCCATCCTAACACAAGATCCCACAAAGCACCACCACCCTGGGTTATGTTGTGTGAAGCACAGGGACACTCTTGGGACTCTTAGCCAAACAACTGCCAGGACAACACTCCCAGCCATCCTGTCAGCACAGCCAGCCCACCCCACAGGGAAGCAGAGTCAAAAGGAAGGAAGCATGGGCATGCTGGGAAGGGGGTGGAGGCAATAGCATGATGGGAGTCGTAGTCACAGACATTGGTCACCCCCACAACTGTCCCATCAACACCACCCTGAACCATGCTCACATCACAGGGAGTGGAGAAGGACTCACAAGATGGCTGACACTGGCTACTGCTGTGGGGAGCACAAGGCCCTGCTGGCAACTGTGCACCAACAAACAGCAGGACACCACTGACTGACATCCTGAGAGACAACTTCCACTCCCTGCAATGCAAGCACGTTCCATGGTGGGATATCTGGCTGGCTGGGTGGGAAGGGGGACTTGCAGCACTGACTATAGTCACCAGCACCTCCCCTCACCCCCCCCCCCCAACACAAACTCCACAGTACCCACCTGGTAGAATGCAATATCCTCCATCCTAACACAAGATCCCACAAAGCACCACCACCCTGGGTTATGTTGTGTGAAGCACAGGGACACTCTTGGGACTCTTAGCCAAACAACTGCCAGGACAACACTCCCAGCCATCCTGTCAGCACAGCCAGCCCACCCCACAGGGAAGCAGAGTCAAAAGGAAGGAAGCATGGGCATGCTGGGAAGGGGGTGGAGGCAATAGCATGATGGGAGTCGTAGTCACAGACATTGGTCACCCCCACAACTGGCCCATCAACACCACCCTGAACCATGCTCACATCACAGGGAGTGGAGAAGGACTCACAAGATGGCTGACACTGGCTACTGCTGTGGGGAGCACAAGGCCCTGCTGGCAACTGTGCACCAACAAACAGCAGGACACCACTGACTGACATCCTGAGAGACAACTTACACTCCCTGCAATGCAAGCACGTTCCATGGTGGGATAACTGACTGGGTGGGTGGGTGGGTGGGAAGGAGGTCTGGCTGTCAACCAAACACAATCAATGCAGACCATGTTCACACCCCAGAGAATACATAGAAATGCCCAAATAATGCAGGACAATGTGCCACACCAATATCAACCCCTGACTGTGACGACTTAGGACAATACAATGTACAGGCCCGCACCCCGAGGCACAGTCACAACTGTCAGGTGTGTCAACCACTGATGCCTGCAGAAACATGAAATACATTGTTTGTGTCTCCCAAAAACAGGTGATGATAGGGACACAGCAGCAGACGCTGAGGAGTCCCAGTCCCAGGCTCAAGAGGATGCCGAGCTCACTGGCGTCGTACAGCCTCTGTCCTCCTCGGACGATGAACAACCTGGCACATCCGGTGCAAGTCAACTTGCTGCACCAGCAGGACCACCAGCTGCAGCACCAGCAGGTCCACCAGCTGCACCCCCTGCACCCACCCCTCCAACGACTGTCACCACGAATACCATCCCTGCCGACATGGACAGAATAAGGAACAACACCAGCGCAGTGACCCTGGACCAACCTGGGGCCATGGACACCACCACCACCACCACCCCCAAGGTGGACCAGGGTTATCTGTGCGTGCAACTGCACACACTGCACATGTCAGCAGGGGTGGTGGGAGGGGTGGGAGACAGAGGTCGCTGCTTGCAGACGTTGCTGGTGTGCATGAAGACCCACAACTGGTACGCATAGCTGATGCGTACCAGTCCAGCACCGGAGAGCTCAGCCAGGTAGTGGGGCTCCTCAGAGACATCAAACAGCAGCAGGCTGCCCATCATGCCCGCTTGGACTCCCACATGTCCCACGTGGAGTCACACATGTCACGTGTGGACTCCCACATGTCCCGCGTGGAGTCCAAGTGGGATGTACTACATGAGATGACGGCGGTGCACAGGGACATTTTACAATGCCTCCGCCAGATGAACAGCAACCAGTCCACACCTCCCTGTGTGCCAACAACATCTGGTACCGAACAAACTGCAACTGCCACAGGGAGGGAGGAGGACTCTGGCGGAGAGTCCCCTGCACCGCAGCAGCCTGCACTTGAGGGCCCCCCCAAGAAGAGGGGTCGTCCGAGGAGGGAAAGTGAGAGGCTGATGGCCAAGCGCAACTCCCAGGAAGCCTGAACCTGTTCTGGATTTTCGCCTTTGTGCACAGACTGTTCACCCTGTTGATGGCAACACTACTCCCACACATTGCATGGGGAGTACAAGTTGGAACAATGTGTCAGACAACTGTGGCCCCGATACTGGGGATCCTGTCTACCTGGACTTTCAATTCACCTAGGAACTTGGGATTGCAAGATTCATGTACAGCACAATCCATCCTATGCACTATTAACACAGATGTATCACAATAAACACACTAATACACCATACTTGCCTCTGTCGTGATTCCAACGTGGGTGCTGTTATGGGGATGATGAACTGCAAAATTTCACTGTGTATGCGAACTGCAACAGCAAGGACAACACAGGCATGTGAGTACAGGCAACGTGACACATATGAGGGAGACACACCACCAGGGCTACACAACACATACACACCTAGGCCATCTGACTCATTGCCTACACTGATGTTGCCAGGGAAGACGGTGCAATGCACAGACACCACACCCATTCCCAGTTGTAGTCAAGTAGCCCACAGGTGCAGTAAGCAAATGGCAGTCAAATGTGTGACCACAGACAACGCACATCACAAAGTGAAGCACAGGTTTATTACACAGTAGCAACATGCCGTAACCACTACAGATGCAAGGTAACCCCACCTGGTAGCGGGCACACAGTCAACAACTGTAGACGGAAGGAAGTCCATGGGTGTGGCGCACATCACCTGTAGGGACACAACAGCTACCAGCCTGGATGTGCAATCACGTCGTCGGTGGACACAGTTGACCAAACGAATCTGAAAGTACCCTGTGAAGGACAGAAATGACACACAGTCAAAAGCAATGCAGTACAGGACAGATCAGCAAAACTCATGCACAATACATGTTACAAGATACCCACCCAGAACCAAGTTAGCATGTCAACACTGTTGGGGAGTACAGCCCACCTGTCACCACACATCGCAACACACATCCTGTCAAGTAGCCCATGGACACACTCCAACAGCACCAGAGCACCACCCACACATCATGCCAACTCACATCATTCACATGACACCTCAGGATACTCACATTCAGCTAAAGAAGTTGGTGATGAGCTGTGTGCGGACATCACCATCACCATCATCATCATCATCATCGTCACTGGCATCGTGGTCCAGGCCAGGATCCTCCACAGGTGGCGGATGTTGGTCATCGTCATCCTGGATGAGAGGCAACTCCTTCCGCACTGCCAGGTTGTGGAGCATGCAGCAGACGATGATAATCTTGCACACTTTCGCAGGGGCATATGGGAGGGACCCTCCGGTCTTGTCCAGGCAGCGGAAGCGGCTCTTCAGGAGACCAAAGGTCCGCTCAATCACTCTCCTGGTCCGACCATGTGCCTCATTGTAGCGCATCTGGGCAGGTGTCACAGGGTTCCTGAGGGGTGTCAGCAACCACGGCATGTTGGGGTATCCCGAGTCACCTACGGACAGACAAGTGCACATCAGCTGACTTGGAAAAGTGGGCGGAATACTACAGATCAGATCACACACAATGGCACAAAGTCAGTACACACCGACAAGCCAGGCACGCTGGTTCTGCATCTGTGCCATCAACCTGGGGATGCGACTACTCCTCATCACAAAGGCATCGTGTGCTGAACCAGGGAAACGGGCACACACGTGTGTGATGGTCATGTCTGCAAGACACACCACCAGTGCATTGACCGAGTGGTAGTGCTTGCGGTTCCTGTAGGCCTGCTCCTGGGCCTGTGGTGGTACCAAAGCCACATGTGTCCCATCAATGGAGCCAATGACATGCGGCATCCTCCCCAGGGCATAAAAGTCACTCTTCACGTCAGTGAGTCGTCGCAGTCTAGGGAAATATATGTACCGGTTCAGGAAGAGCAACATTGCCGCCAAGAAATCGCGGAGCACACGGCTGAACATGGTCTGTGACATCCCACCAGCAGACGCCACAGTATGTTGGAAGGTACCGGTGGCAAAGAAGTGTAGGGCTGCCATCACCTTCACCTTGGGGGTCAGCGCTGTAGGATACGGCCGGCCAGGCTGCAAATGTGGGGACAACTGCACTGCCAAATCCTCAATCAGCTGCCTGGTGAAGCGGTACCGTCGGATGCTGTCCCGTTCCACCATCGTTGCCAGGTCTGGGAATGGCCGATGGACAGCAGGAGCCCTGCAGTGCAGAGGAGAAGTAAGCAAGATCGTCAGTCACCCCACATATGCGGCATTGAACACACTCAAGTTCCCAACATACATCATCATGAGGCACAACTACATGAAGTGTGCAGTACCGGAACGACATGTATGGTACATACATGGCCAACATCTGTCAACACGGTCCTACAGGTGGCATCAATTTGTCCCAGGTTGGCCCATTGGATATCATGATGCTGTGTCAAAGTCACCCCCCAGTGACATGTGAGGACAGATGTGCCCCAGGCACCACAGCTCAACGACAGGCACATTCCCAGGGACCCTGTAATGCCACATGGACACTGGCATCACCTGGAGTATCATGTGTACACCACAGCAAAACAAACATGACCCCCACAGGTAGTGGCCACACTTGCCATGGCAGGAGAGCCATGGACGTCTGTGACACACACGCACAACATCAGAGTCCATGCACACACAACGTGGATGTGGAGACTGTCTCCCATTGTGCACATGAAATCAGAGACATTGTAAACACTACATGCACAAAGACTGTGGAGGGCCATCACTATTGTGCCACTGGGACACCCTGGCTCAAACATACTGTCCCACATGGGACTCACGGGGTATGTGACATGACATACACAAACACCACTGTGAAATGTGACCATGACACATGCACAGATAGGAACAGTTGCACATCACAGTGGTCACGTACACGTAACACCCATGATCCTGTCCCCATGAACACGTGCACAGCCTGGGGGTGGCTGCCCACAGGTGACACCCACAGGACAACATGTACACCAACATACACACAATAGGAAATGCAGCCTTACATGCCTTATGATAAGGTTTGGACAGGCTGTCGTGATGTAGGTGTGCCCCTCACTCCCTGGGAGCTATCTGTGGCTGGCATATGTCCATCTGAGACAGGCATGCTGACCTATGCCAGTCACATATACAGTGATGCGTTGAACAGCAATGGACCGATCGGTGCCTCCGGCCGGCCCATTGCTTTCAATGTGTGCGGGTACGCGTTGTACCCCTGTGCGCGTTGAACTGCAATGGACCGATCGGTGCCTCCGGCCGGCCCATTGCTTTCAATGTGTGCGGGTACGCGTTGTACCCCTGTGCGCGTTGAACTGCAATGGACCGATCGGTGCCTCCGGCCGGCCCATTGCTTTCAATGTGTGCGGGTACGCGTTGTACCCCTGTGCGCGTTGAACTGCAATGGACCGATCGGTGCCTCCGGCCGGCCCATTGCTTTCAATGTGTGCGGGTACGCGTTGTACCCCTGTGCGCGTTGAACTGCAATGGACCGATCGGTGCCTCCGGCCGGCCCATTGCTTTCAATGTGTGCGGGTACGCGTTGTACCCCTGTGCGCGTTGAACTGCAATGGACCGATCGGTGCCTCCGGCCGGCCCATTGCTTTCAATGTTTGCGGGTACGCGTTGTACCCCTGTGCGCGTTGAACTGCAATGGACCGATCGGTGCCTCCGGCCGGCCCATTGCTTTCAATGTGTCGCGGGTACGCGTTGTACCCCTGTGCGCGTTGAACTGCAATGGACCGATCGGTGCCTCCGGCCGGCCCATTGCTTTCAATGTGTGCGGGTACGCGTTGTACCCCTGTGCGCGTTGAACTGCAATGGACCGATCGGTGCCTCCGGCCGGCCCATTGCTTTCAATGTGTGCGGGTACGCGTTGTACCCCTGTGCGCGTTGAACTGCAATGGACCGATCGGTGCCTCCGGCCGGCCCATTGCTTTCAATGTGTGCGGGTACGCGTTGTACCCCTGTGCGCGTTGTACTGCAATGGACCGATCGGTGCCTCCGGCCGGCCCATTGCTTTCAATGTGTGCGGGTACGCGTTGTACCCCTGTGCGCGTTGAACAGCAATGGACCGATCGGTGCCTCCGGCCGGCCCATTGCTTTCAATGTGTGCGGGTACGCGTTGTACCCCTGTGCGCGTTGTACTGCAACGGACCGATCGGTGCCTCCGGCCGGCCCATTGCTTTCAATGTGTGCGGGTACGCGTTGTATCCCTGTGCGCGTTGAACTGCAATGGACCGATCGGTGCCTCCGGCCGGCCCATTGCTTTCAATGTGTGCGGGTACGCGTTGTACCCCTGTGCGCGTTGAACAGCAATGGACCGATCGGTGCCTCCGGCCGGCCCATTGCTTTCAATGTGTGCGGGTACGCGTTGTACCCCTGTGCGCGTTGTACCT
Organism: Calotriton arnoldi; assembly: GCA_963921515.1. Classification (NCBI taxonomy): domain Eukaryota; kingdom Metazoa; phylum Chordata; class Amphibia; order Caudata; family Salamandridae; genus Calotriton; species Calotriton arnoldi. Next base: position 1,381,461 of record CAWUFW010003219.1, read on the forward strand.
CAATGGACCGATCGGTGCGCACCCATTGACAATGGGCTTGCCTGGCAACGGACGCGTTTTCGAATTTCGAACGAGTCGGTTGCTGGAAAATCAGTTGGTCACCCACAACAATGTTGCAAAATCATGTATGTCATGAAGTTGAAGTTTTGAAGGATGCTGTGGGCGTGTTTTGGTGCTGCTATTCCATGGATTGGCCAGATTCAGAAGATGCAAACGACTTGGACCTATCACTTTGGACACAAGGGACAGTATCTGCCTCTCCAGCACATATATATTGCTGCCTGTTCCCTTGAGAGCCCACTTGCCTGCACTACATGCTCCAGGACGACATCTGCCACTGCACTGCTGCTGTCTCTGCCCCTCTGGACCCTGCAATGGCACGTACTGTGGAGAGAGCCCCAGCCTTCAGCCTTGAGGAGAACCAGGCCCTGCTGGACAGCCTACTTCCACAGTACAGCAAGCTGTATGGGACACCAGGGGAGCAGGTGAGTGTTCTGTGCACTGCCTTTCTGAATGTGCATTTTGTCTGACTAGCAAGGCTGAGAGTCAGCACACCACTGGCTAGCAGGCTCACTGAGTAGTTGTCACCCCCCATAGTGTGTAGTGACTTGCACTGGACAGGTATGGTGCAGTGACAGTGCTTCTGAACAGGGTTTTACTCCCCATGCAATGATACCATGTAGTGACTTCTGGAAAACTGTCCATGGGCAGCCGTGCACTGCCTGGGTACACCATGTGCCCCTGTGATAGCGACATGTATATGCAACTGTGTCATGCACGGATATGTTGCATGTGTAGTAAAGGCCTTATCACTTTGTCATCCTGACAGGCTTCTGCCCATCGGAAGCATGAGATATGGAAGGACATCGTCCGGGCTGTCCGGTCCGTGGGGGTCTACAAGCGCCGGATCCGCAACTGCCAAAAGAGGTGGCAGGACCTTCGGGGCTGGACCCGGAGGATTGCACGGGTCCAGCTGAAGCTGTCGCCTCCTCGCAGGAGGGGCGGAACACGGACCCTGACCCCCACATGCTCAGGATCCTGGCGGTGGTCTTTCCAGACCTGGATGGGCAGCTGAAGGCCAGAGAGCAGCAAGGAGGGGGTGAGTCAAAGACTGCACTGTGTACTCTGTCTAACATGCTATGTGCCCTCCTCGGGCCTGGTTAAACTGCCACAGTACAGCAGTCATGTTGTCCAGGAGCCATGTCCCTCTATTGTGCACTGCCCACTCCTCATCTGATACCCAGGTGTGGCCCTTACATGCAGGGAATTCTGTCACTTAGGACTGTGTCCTTGCAGTTTGCTTGACTCAAGGTGGGAGACAGCATCTGTTTCCCTGACTCTGTGGTGGGCATCATGGGTGGGTCCATTGCTTACACAATGCCTGTATTCTGACATGTATTCAGCGTGTTACTTTGATCTGTGGTCCAATTGCTGAGCTGATCCACCACATGTGGCTGGGGTACCTGGCACACACCCATGCTGCGGGTGGGAACAATGTTTGGGCCCCAGGAGTATGTATATGACGTGTGTCACACATACTTAGCCAGCTGCCTACAGTCCAGGGCTCATCCCTCATTCATGTGGGGCTGGACAGTCATGCCTACTCCAGGCCATACAATACACTCTGTACTCCCACTCCCGTGTATCAGCGGACACATTGTGCACAGTGATTTGACCCCTCAGGTGTCTGCCTCTGTGTCAGTGTGCTGTGGATTAGTCGCCAGGACTGCTGTGGAGTTTCTTGGTAGGGGCTCAGCATGCCACTGGAGATGTGACCATAGGAGACGATACTTGTGTGACACATAGGTGTCTGATCAGCTGCCCATGCAGACTGGGGCATGTAAATGTGAAGTTCAGGCAGCTGTTCCCCATGCACAGCAGAGTGTGAGGGGCTCAGGTTCAGAGGGTAGTGTCACAGGTCTCCCATATGTCCAATAGGTATGACCTGGACAGATGAGGGTTAAGAGGATGTGTTGTGGGGGGATGTACATGTGCACTTGTGCAGCTCCAGGACTTGCATTCCCCATGACCTACTATTGTGACACAGTGCAGAGTGTTGTTGTCTGGCTGCAAAGTCATACATCACTGAGCCAGTGATGTATGACTTTGCAGTCATGCCTCCGCCATGGCATGTGTCTACTGATTGGTGAGCCTGCAGGGGAGTGACATGTGCTACATGCACACCATAGTGGCGCTGGCTATCAGGACATGGGTGCATCATGGTGTCTGTCGCTGGTATGCATCACATGCATTTCCTATTTGACTCTGGGCATCCCTTACATCCGGAAACCTGTACTGACTCAGTGGCAAGAGCTGTGATGTGTCCACACCGTGTCCTCTGCACTGTCCAACTACTGTGTACTTGGTGCATGTGTCAACACTGGGGTGTTGCAATCCAACAGACACCAGACAGATGGGTGCAAGGCCATGTGGGATGTGAGTGCCATGCTTGGCATCAGACTGACAATTGACTTCTCCTGTTCAATTAGTGCACTTTTAGCAATGTACAACTAATGATGCCAGGGCTTGCTCTGTGATGTGCTGTGCTCACAGTGGTGTGTGCGTTATGTGCAGGTGACTGATGTCTGTCTGTTTCCCCATTGTTTGCAGATACATCCACGGCCACGGAAGGGGACAGCTCCACGGACCAGGAGGAGCCGGAGAGCCAGACTGGGTCAGCAGCCGAGGAGTGGTCGGAGGGACCCAGTGGCACGGAGGGCGAGGGGAGCCACATCGAGGAGTCCTCAGCAGCATCCACCTCAGCTGAGGACCAGAGCAACTCGGAGGATGACTCCCTTGTGGAGGCGGGTGTCAGCAGCCACCACACCCCAGCTAGTGTTGCTGTCCCCGCCACCACCAGCACCACCACCGCCCTCCCATCGGCTCCCATTCCCCAGGTCCGTGGAGGCTCCCATGTCCGGGAGCGTGTCTCCTTTGGGCCAGGCACCGCACCCCCTGCCCCTGTGTCCCCTGCTGCCCTGAGTGAGGAGTCTGTGTACCTCCTTCGCCAGCTCCATGTAGGGCAGACAGCCATGCTGAGTGTCCTCCATGCGCACACCGCGCTGTTGACTCAGCTGGTGTCGTTCATGGAGGGCATCTCATCGGGCATGTCTGACCTACAGAGGGGCAATAGGTCCATGGACTCCTCCCTGACGGCAGCAGTGTCCCTCCTCAAACGGTCCCTCACCCCTCCTGCCTCTGCTCCATCCACACTCCCCAGCACCTTACCCATCCCAGGCACACACACACCGGCACAGGCACACACCAGCACACACACATCCAGCACACTGACACACACGCCAATGACAAAACGCACACGCACGCACATTCAGGGGACTGAAGCCAGACTCACAGGGGATGGGGCCCTGGAACACACACACGCATCCACATGCACTGCGCAGTCCTCAGTTCCCTCTCCCTCCAAAGCACCCTCCCTTGCCTCACCTGCAACCCCAAAGTCACAGCAGCTCTTCCTCTGTGACCTCGGCCTCTTCCCCACCGATGAAGCTGCTCCAGCATACCGGGGGAAGAGGAAGCCCACCCACACGGAGCAGAGTGCCCCTCGCCCCCGGACACCCTCCCCCAGGCGCAGACGGACTGAGGCCCCCACCCGCAAGTCCCCCGGAGTGGTAAGAGCAAGACCCCGCCACCGCCCTGCAGCTCAGGCACAAGGTCTCCGTCCTCCATCCCTCAGGCCCCCACTGCACAGGTGCCCCCACCACACCCTGCCCCAGGTTCCCCCACCCACAGATATACCATCCCCAAGAGGATCCGGCCTTCTCCCCCTGCCACTTGCTCTCCCAGCACCACACCCCCGCTGCGCTTGTCTGTGCCACTGATGTGGTGAGGGTGTCCTCCCCCTCTGTCCAACCCACCTTGCCTGTTCCCCATTCTCCTCCCTGGAGGTAGGCACTGCAGTGGAGTCCACTACCGCCCTGTCTGACTTGGGCACTGCAGTGGCGGACCTGTCCACCCCATCTGCAGGGTCCACTGCAGTTGTGCCGGCACCCACGACATCTGAGTCATGCCCCCAGTTGTGCCGGCACACACCATGTCAGACACCTCCACTGCAGTTGTCAGTGGCTCTCCAGCACCCACCACCCCTTCCCTGACTCCCCCTGGTGAGCCCTGATCCTGTCCCTGCGGTGCCTGGCCTGCCCCCCGGTTGCCCCTCCTAGTGGATTGTCCCTGGTATTGTGCAGGCATGCGTAGGGTGACATCTGCCAGTGTCACCCTGTTTGAACTTTGACAATGGACTGGCCATTGGCCTTTGCTCTAATTTCTTCTGGACGTCGTTATCAAACAACACATATGCTGAATAAAGCAACTTTCTTTTCTCTAGTGCTCATGCTTCAGATGTACATGTTGTTGGTGCAGCTAACCATGCCCTTGCTGCAGTGATGGTGATATCTGGTCTCATGATTATGAAGTGTTACTGTGCAGGAACCCATGTGGTCCAGGGGGAATGTGTCCTATCATGTGGTGTATCCATGTCATCAATAGCAGCATCTGAGGGTGTCATGTGTTCAGTATTTGGCAATGGGTTTCCTACTTACATTGGCAATTTCATATCTGTGGCTTCCACCCCTGCACATCTGTTGTGCCTGCCATCGTTGCATTTGTCTACTTCCCTGACCGTGTTGCCATCTCCAGTGGACATGCAGGTTTGGGCATCAATGGGGAGGGACTCATCCGTGTAGTCAGTGCAACATTGCTATACAAGTGTGTTGGATCTGTGCTGATGATTCCGTTGGCACATCCATGACCAGGCTGATGTGATGGGAGCCCTCATTTGGTGCTAATTGTTGATTGTGTGACCAAGTGCTCAGCTGACATGATGGGGCCCTACTGAGGCAACATATGGCACAGCTTTCCTCACACAGGAGTGGAGTCCCCTCATGGCAGTGCGTACACGTGTGACATTGCCTGCGCCCAAGGTGTGTGTTGTATGTGCATGTCTGTGTGTTCACTCCCATTCATCTGCGCATGCTGTGATCTCTAGTGTTGTACCTGTTTGTGATGCTTGCTGACTTGAGCTATGTTCCCCCAAAGTCTTCTCCCTGTGTTCTCTGTGATGTGGGTGCATGGCACATTACTGGTCATCAGGGTGTCACCCATAGGTGTGTTTGCTGTCAGGGCAGAGTTTGTGTGCAGACGCAGATGGGTCACAGTCAGGTTTCCCTTTGGCACTTGTTGTTTGCCCCTGTCATGTGATTTCCAGTTTGTGTTATCTTTCAGTGATTGTGACACGTTGTGTGTGTGACTGCTGGCACTCCTTAGGGTCCGGGCTGCAATGTTGGTTGTTGTCTATGTGTGTTCTTTGTGGGTGACCTTGGCTTCTTCATTGGTGTGTGACTGTGGCTGGGATCCCATTGGTCGGTGTGGTATTGCCGTCATGTCCATGTACAGCGTAGTGTGCAGTGTGTCAGACATTCAGGAGTCTTGTTGAGTGTCCATGTGTGATGTGTTTCTACACCTTGGTTCCCACCCACCACCCTGGAATAGTCATGGGTGCATGTGCAATGTCACCAGTGCATGTGTACTTCACTGCTGCACATTGTTGGAGGTCGAGGGTGTGGTCTTGAGTGTGTGCAGATGAGAGTTGTTGCCCGGCTAGTCCCCTGCCTCCATGTTGGCCTTGGCTTACTGGCCATGCTGATTGATTTGTGCTTGTGTAGGTGTGATGGTAGTTTGTTGCTCAGGACACCTGACTGTGGTTCACAGTGTGAACGACATTTAGCTTTGTCATCACAGTGGTATTTTTATTCAGCCCAGGGTCACCACATTGTGGGGGCCCTGGGGGTGGTGCTGTGGTGTGTCTGTGACTTGCTGTGTCAGTTGTTGTTCCTACGTGCCTGTGTGACATGTGTGTTTTGTGCTCCCTCTCACCTGTCAATGCCTGCTTGCCCACATAGGGGATTTGGATCCATGAGTTACCTTAGTGTGGCAGTGTATGCACATCTGTATGATTGGTATTCAGCTCTCCTCATGTGTTGTGTTGTTGCCTGGGGACACTGGCACCCCCACCCCTCACCTGCTGTGTATGATGACAGTGTTGGTCTGCCTGTTTGTGTTTGTGCATCTGCACCACTGCATTGGCATATCTTGGGTGTGCCATTGGCTGTATGTTGTTTGGTGTGTTTCCCCTGCTGTCCCTGGGACTCCTAGGTCATCGGTCAGCACAGTGATCATGGTTTGTGTGTCCCATTGCTGCCATGGTATGGTATCTGTTCACCTCACATCTGCTGTCTCCACAGGGTATCTGCATTTGTGTGCCCATTGGTGCAAATATGTGGTTCTGCATTCTGATGGTCACTTCTGTCATTGTGTCATTGATGACTGTTGACGGTCTCAGCCCCCATGGGTGTTGTTTGTCTGCACATGGCCAAAGGAATGTTTCATTTGCACTGCAGTATTTGGCTCCCCCAATTTATGTTGCAATGGGACACATACACTACTTTGCCACAGATGAGTTTTTGGTTCTGTGACCAGGAATGATCCATGCAGTTTGGCAGTTGCAGCTCTTTCTTTGTCAACAATTACCTTTTGGTCACTGTGATGATGAGGGTGTAGACCCCATTGCCACAATGGTCAAAATGTGCTTCAGCTATGGACCCCACACTTGCCTTTTGGTCACTGTGATGATGGGGGTTTAGACCCCATTGCCACAATGGTCAAAATGTGCTTCAGCTATGGACCCCACACTTGCCTTTTGGTCACTGTGATGATGGGGGTTTAGGCCCCATTGCCACAATGGTCATGGGCTGCTTGCATTGTGGGTGCCACACACATATATGTGTGGCACATGTGCTAGGGGGTCACGTTGTATGTTCAAAGTCATGTTCGGTGTTGTAGGCATTTGACACAGCCTACACACGCTTGTCATGGTGGTGGGGGGATGTCTTTATCTTGCATTCCCTAGGTTGTGGTGTGCTGGTTGTGTCATGCATTGTCCATCCTATGAGTGGGGGTGGTAGTAGTGGTAGGCATCCTGCCCCCCTGGCTAAGGGTGGTAGTAGTGGTAGGCATCCTGCCCCCTGGCTAAGGGTGGTAGTAGTGGTAGGCATCCTGCCCCCCTGGGTGAGGGTGGTAGTAGTGGTGGGCATCCTGCCCCCTGGGTGAGAGTGGTAGTAGTGGTGGGCATCCTGCCCCCTGGCTAAGGGTGGTAGTAGTGGTGGGCATCCTGCCCCCTGGCTAAGGGTGGTAGTAGTGGTGGGCATCCTGCCCCCTGGCTAAGGGTGGTAGTAGTGGTGGGCATCCTGCCCCCCTGGCTAAGGGTGGTAGTAGTGGTAGGCATCCTGCCCCCCTGGGTGAGGGTGGTAGTAGTGGTGGGCATCCTGCCCCCTGGCTAAGGGTGGTAGTAGTGGTGGGCATCCTGCCCCCTGGCTAAGGGTGGTAGTAGTGGTGGGCATCCTGCCCCCCTGGCTAAGGGTGGTAGTAGTGGTAGGCATCCTGCCCCCGTGGGTGAGGGTGGTAGTAGTGGTGGGCATCCTGCCCCCTGGCTAAGGGTGGTAGTAGTGGTAGGCATCCTGCCCCCTGGCTAAGGGTGGTAGTAGTGGTAGGCATCCTGCCCCCTGGCTAAGGGTGGTTGTAGTGGTAGGCATCCTGCCCCCTGGCTAAGGGTGGTAGTAGTGGTAGGCATCCTGCCCCCTGGGTGAGGGTGGTAGTAGTGGTGGGCATCCTGCCCCCTGGCTAAGGGTGGTAGTAGTGGTGGGCATCCTGCCCCCTGGCTAAGGGTGGTAGTAGTGGTAGGCATCCTGCCCCCCTGGGTGAGGGTGGTAGTAGTGGTGGGCATCCTGCCCCCTGGCTAAGGGTGGTAGTAGTGGTGGGCATCCTGCCCCCTGGGTGAGGGTGGTAGTAGTGGTGGGCATCCTGCCCCCTGGCTAAGGGTGGTAGTAGTGGTAGGCATCCTGCCCCCTGGCTAAGGGTGGTAGTAGTGGTGGGCATCCTGCCCCCTGGCTAAGGGTGGTAGTAGTGGTAGGCATCCTGCCCCCCTGGGTGAGGGTGGTAGTAGTGGTGGGCATCCTGCCCCCTGGCTAAGGGTGGTAGTAGTGGTGGGCATCCTGCCCCCTGGCTAAGGGTGGTAGTAGTGGTGGGCATCCTGCCCCCTGGCTAAGGGTGGTAGTAGTGGTAGGCATCCTGCCCCCCGTGGGTGAGGGTGGTAGTAGTGGTGGGCATCCTGCCCCCTGGCTAAGGGTGGTAGTAGTGGTGGGCATCCTGCCCCCTGGCTAAGGGTGGTAGTAGTGGTAGGCATCCTGCCCCCCGTGGGTGAGGGTGGTAGTAGTGGTGGGCATCCTGCCCCCTGGCTAAGGGTGGTAGTAGTGGTGGGCATCCTGCCCCCTGGCTAAGGGTGGTAGTAGTGGTAGGCATCCTGCCCCCTGGCTAAGGGTGGTAGTAGTGGTGGGCATCCTGCCCCCTGGCTAAGGGTGGTAGTAGTGGTAGGCATCCTGCCCCCCTGGGTGAGGGTGGTAGTAGTGGTGGGCATCCTGCCCCCTGGCTAAGGGTGGTAGTAGTGGTGGGCATCCTGCCCCCTGGCTAAGGGTGGTAGTAGTGGTGGGCATCCTGCCCCCTGGCTAAGGGTGGTAGTAGTGGTAGGCATCCTGCCCCCCGTGGGTGAGGGTGGTAGTAGTGGTGGGCATCCTGCCCCCTGGCTAAGGGTGGTAGTAGTGGTGGGCATCCTGCCCCCTGGCTAAGGGTGGTAGTAGTGGTAGGCATCCTGCCCCCTGGCTAAGGGTGGTAGTAGTGGTAGGCATCCTGCCCCCTGGCTAAGGGTGGTAGTAGTGGTGGGCATCCTGCCCCCTGGGTGAGGGTGGTAGTAGTGGTAGGCATCCTGCCCCCCTGGGTGAGGGTGGTAGTAGTGGTGGGCATCCTGCCCCCTGGCTAAGGGTGGTAGTAGTGGTGGGCATCCTGCCCCCCTGGCTAAGGGTGGTAGTAGTGGTAGGCATCCTGCCCCCCTGGGTGAGGGTGGTAGTAGTGGTGGGCATCCTGCCCCCTGGCTAAGGGTGGTAGTAGTGGTGGGCATCCTGCCCCCCTGGGTGAGGGTGGTAGTAGTGGTAGGCATCCTGCCCCCCTGGGTGAGGGTGGTAGTAGTGGTGGGCATCCTGCCCCCCTGGCTAAGGGTGGTAGTAGTGGTGGGCATCCTGCCCCCCCTGGGTTGGGGTGGTGGCGCGCATTCAGGCCCCTGTGTGCATATGTGGCATTGGTGATGGGCATCCCGCCCCTATGGTGCTGCTGTTGCTGGTGTAAGTATATTCAGATTCCCAGTGTATGTGTGTGATGTGTCGTGTACGTGTTGTATGTGTTTTGTGGTTGGTGTCTGACTTACCTTCTGCGCCGTACGCGTCCGTGCCTGTTCCGGTAGTAGATGTAGAATATTGGTATGATCGGGACGAAGGGATTCATGGTTGGTTCGTGTCGTTCGTCCTTCTCGTTGCTTCGCGTCGTCCTCGTCGCTCGCTCGTCCTCGTCGCTTCGCGTCGTCCTCGTCGGTGCCGTGTTCGTCTCGTAGCCGTGGATCGTGTTGTGGCGCGATTCGGAGCTTATGTGCGCCTCTCCCGGATGCTTTGACGTGCCGTGCGTAGCGACGGGTTCGGCGCAGTACGGGAAGCGCATCGTACTTGTCCGGCCGGACGGGGCTGCATTTTCCCTTCCGTGCGACTCGATTCGGCGTTTCCGGATTCGCCTCGGTCGGAGAACAGGACCTGGTTTGGGTGAGTACGGCTCGGCCGGAATTTTTGCTGTTGTGCGCATCGTACTTGCTCGTTCGGTGTGCTAGTATGGATCGGTCGGGAAACTGGCTTTCGCATGGCTTTTTTCCCGACCGAATGGTATTGGGTGCGCCTCCGACCGAGATCGGAATCGACCCCAATGTGTAATGTGTCCAGAAAGGATCTTAAAAGTAGTTGTATGCAATTTTTGAGCGAGATCAGATCCATGACGGAAATGAAAAAAACAACGGTCCAAGCTCACCACCTCACTTTGGCCTATGTGACCATACAACCATATATTTTATTGATTGCTGGAGACTACGATAGATTTTTGCTAACTCGTTTTAGACTAAATATTTTACACAGGTCCTTAAGTTTCCCTGAATTAAGTGATTGGTCTAGAACACTATGTAAATGCCCGTGTGATGATGTTTCCGCACAGTCTTCTATACACATATTGCTATTATGCACATTTTACTCTATCCCTAGAAAAAGATGGGTTATACCAGTGCTAAAAAATTGGGATTGAGACAATGCCGCCCTGCATTTTTGGCACTACAATTTTTGGATAATGAATTTAGTATTGCCATTTTAAAAAACATTTTTAAATTTCGTAAATCAATTGTGTCATGATATTTATATGTTTTTAGTTTATGTTAGAAATATCTGATGCCTTTGCGGTTCTCTTTTTAAATTGTTTAGGGTATTTTTTTACCGTGTGATTTATGAATTGTGCTTTTATGGTTTACTTTGTATAGTAACCGAATAAAGTTCTTTGAATTTGAATTTAGTGAGAGGGCTGAAATGTTAGTAGCAGTACCCATATTCTTGCAAAAACCTGTCTGATTATATGGTATTGCTGCGATTTCTGTGGCCCATGACGTTAATTCTTGAAGAAGTAGTACTGCATAGTATTTGGCTTCATTGTCCAGTAAAGCTACCAGCCGATAGCTTTTTGGATAATTTCTATTACCTTTTTTGTAGATGGGTGAAATGATCGATCCCCTCCAAGATGATGGTACTATCGATGTTTGTAAAATTAATTGGAAGGTTGGTTTTAGGACCGAAGCCTAGAATTCTGGATCTTGTTTGAATAGAATGGGCGGGATCCCGTTTGGACCAGGAGCTCCCTCACGCCTGCCCTTGAGGATTCTTTTACAGATTTGTTTGTTTGTGATTATGAGATCCTGTTCCAGTGTTACTTGGAAGTTCAACTGGGGTGCTTGTGTTTCCAGGGTGGGCGAGAGGTTAGTTGTGCAGGTTCGGGGATCCTCCTCTTTATTAAAATGTAATTCGAGGAAGGTTGTCCATGCCTCTTCTGTAACATGCGAGTTGATGCCCTGGCTCCGCGGGTTAGACAGATCGTTAATCTTCTGCCAGAATTGCGCGCTGTTGTTATTTTTGATGTTGTGCAGGAGTTTGGCCCAAAGAGACTCATCAGCTTCTTTTCTGAGGCGCCAAGTTAATTTCCTGCAGCTGGCTTTTAACTGCCTCAGTTCTAGCAGTGCAGTAGGGTCTTTCTTCAGCCTCCGTAGTGTGTGGTTTATCGATGCTTTTAGCTTTTTTAATTTGGCGTTATTCCTAAAATTAATGTATGAGTATTGGTTTTGCGGATGAGCCTTTCTCCTGTTTTGCTAGCGTCCGCTTATGTCTCCATAGCTATTACGTAGGGTTTTTACAAACGCCTCCCAGCTTCGTATTCTGTCTGGATTGGCTACTTGCGCTTCTCCGAGGAGTCGCTTTGCGAGGGAGCAGAGGCCTTCTGGATCCTTTATTCTGCATTTCACTCTTTTCTCATTGTTGGTAAACTCGGGGCAGTGTGTATTTGCTGGGGGCAATTTGCGTGTTGGTGGTGCTTCTATCATGATCTCCTGGGGCAGATGATCGCTAAAGTTTAAACTTCCGATGCGGTAGTCCTTTACTTTTGAGAACATGCAGCGAGAACAGAATGTGTAGTCTAGTGTGGTACTTGCTACTGCATTGTGAAATTTTGCTGTCTGTGGGCAATCTCCTGGAAATCTTCCGTTTAATGCGCGAAAGCCCAGTTGCTCTAAAAACTGCAAAAGCTTTTGAGAGGTTTTTGTTGATCTTCCGTCTGTGTTGTTGTCTTGCGGTATTGCTTCCCATGCGAATGGGTCCTCTTCTGGATAATTGTCCTCGACTCTGTTGTTGAGCATGTTTAGATTAAAATCCCCTGTGATGATCCAGCTGTTTGCTTTTTCCTCTGTTAGTATTTTCACTAGTTCTTCCTTCAGTTGTTGACTGCCTTTGGTTTTATCGCGTGGGTGCAGGTAGAGGTTTACAAGTATTAGATACTCTTTTTTTGTTGTCCCCCGTACGGTAATTTGGAGTGCTTGCATAGCATTGGGGGGTGCTAAATTATATGGCATTGGGTCCACTGCATAGATGCTCTTTATAGAGCTATAAGTAGCAAGGCCTCCCTTATTGTGGCCGAATTTGGCACTTTTTGTTGCAGGTAAATAGAGCAGGTTGAACCTGTGCACTGCTGTTGGTAGTTCACACCATGTTTCTTGGAGCGAGATGATGTCAAATTCCTTTAGATATGATTGTAGTTCCGGGTCCAGAGTCTTGTCCCCCAGGCCATTGATATTCCATGAACAAATTTTCAGGGAGTTTTTAGCTTCGATTACGTTAAGCTCGGTATGTCACAGTCTTTGAAGTTTAATGTTTATTGTCCTGGATATCTATTCAACAACAAAAGAGTGCCACCAACAAAAGAAGAGCTGGCAGGGGAATCACTATAATTATTCAAAAGAACCCTCACTCACCAACCTAGTTGGTGACATGCTTCATCATTGGGTTCCCACCAGAGAGGCCGAGTGCCTCTCCGGTGTGCTACGACGCCTGATTTACAGTGGAGCAGGTTTTTTGTGTAGCATGAGTGCAGTAAGTGAGTGAAAAAAAGTGGTTAAAAGGTGCCTTCGTTTTATCCAAAAGAATTTTTAATGGTGGAAAACTAGGCGCCGTTAAAAACAAGTGCGCCGGATGTTTGTAATGACTGGTTTTAATTGACCAGATACATCCTAATGTGTAAAGAAACAATTGGTCAACATGTTTCTGCTTCTAAGTGTATTTAGTGAAGCATTCGTCAGGACCAACACAACACGGCGGTATGCGCACGCTAAGGCGCACCCTAACCTGTGGTGGAATAAACCGAATAAACTCACGGTTTTTGTACAGCCCTCAGGATTTCTGAAAGCCGTTAGTATCTGTGGAGATAAGGAAACATACAGACAAGACAGTACAAGTCACAAGACACATAATACATTATAAATTGGTGTGCTCAGAAATGTTTCCTTAGTGATCAGACTCATGCCATCGTTTGTAGTGCTCTTCCAAGTGCAGCAAAAAAGAATCTCTGCTAGCACAATTTCGTGATATATTCGTGGTAGTGACGTGTGTATTCTTAGCACTAACATGTCGTGCTAATCAAGTGCTCTGATGGTGTGCCCATTTATTTGCATGGCACCATACCATGGAGTCAAAGAAACAGGAGTTGATTCCTGCCTGTTTGCACGGGCGTTACCAGCAGAGGATTGTTAAAAACAAAGAACATGACTAATCACACAACACACGAAAAATGGAAAACCTTGTGGGGCTGGTGAATTTGGCAGATTTCAAGTGTGGTAGAAGGAAGGTTAAAAAACATGGTAAAAAACACATATAGGGCTTACGTGCAGTCTAAAAACACCTCACACCATGAGTCCAAGTGGGGGCGGGACTTATAGTCACACTCTGTAAGGGTTTGAAAAAAGGAGGTAACGTTAAGTTACACACATCATAGTCATAGCGTTACCTTGGTCCGTAGCTCTGATCAAAGTTAAACTCACTTCATCAAAGTCCTCCACCCGTAAGGCACCTGCTTACTCCCTTCCATGGACCCCGAAGATGACAAGAGGTCTGTGTCGGGAGTTTAAGAAGGAAGTGTCCAGCCCGAAAAGCCGGTTGTGTGCGTCATACGTCCGAGTCACATGACGTGATGACGCTCGGCGCTCTATGCGCGTTTGTGTCATCGCAGGATGAACAACTGCAACGCTCACTTCCTTACTCTATGTGCCAAAATTCAACAGAGCTTTATTGATACAATAGCGCACTCACACGCCGATGTTAAATCTTAAATGAAATGGTTCTAACCAGTCATCCTGGTCAGTTTAAATTTGCACAATACTAAAACTTCGTTTAGGATTTGCTAAAGAGAAAATCAGATGTAGGACAGGCTTTTGGTAAAAATTGCACCCCATACAAGCACCACCTTCGTTTGGCAGTTAGGATTTAGGATCTAGCATTTGCTAAAGAAAAAATCAGATGTAGGACAGGTTTTTGGTGAAAATCGTACCCCATACAAGTCTCTGTCAAAATATATGGAGTATATGGTTTGTGTGAGAACCTAAGGGTGCAGTGGGAAAGTCACCCTATTAGATGTTTAGTCCTACCATTTTAGGGGGCGAAAGGAACAATTTTCTGTCTATCCACCAGGAATCATGGACTCAAAGGTCCAGAGCTCAGCGGGAAATTAAGTTTATTGAGGGGCAGTGAAAAGATATTAAGTCTAATTAGGAAGAAACACCCCTAGACTGCCTACATGAAGTAGTGTATTTAAAGGGCAAAGACTCAGAAGAAGAAGTTTTTTAGTGGCATCAGCGCTTCATCACTGAACCCCAAGGAATATTATCATTGAGTCCTTGCACATGTGTAGAAAGGCGATTTATATACATATTTGTTCCTTCTCAAACAAAATTTGCGTAGATTTACTTCCTGGTTCAATTTGTTCAATAACTGTCCAGCGTAAATCGTTGGTTGTATGATTAGCCTGCAAAAAATGTTCGGTCAGCTTGATGGTGCTCTTTTTACACCGGATGTTACTCCGGTGCTCACAGACTCGTTGTTTCACCTTCCGAGTGGTCATGCCCACGTATCTTGATCCACATGGGCATGTGATTAAGTAGACCACATTCAGCGAATTACAATTTGTGTGCAAAGGTTGTGTCCATGTTTTGCCGTTCTCCAAATCCAGGGTTTTAGTGGGTGTAGTCAGGTGGCACACGCTACACGACCCGCAGGGAAAGTGACCTGTGACTCTGGGTAAACCCCAGGCATTAAGCACCGAAGGGTCATTGGCACTGTTTGTTATCTTGGGTCGTGTGTGCACCAGTGCGTCCTTAATACTTCTTGCCTTCTTAAAATAAAAAAGAGGTTTTTCCCATTTTATGTTGTTACTTTCAAGGATCCGCCAGTGTCTTCTGATGGATTTTGTAATAGCGTTAGATGCAGCGCTATATGTAGTAACACAAGTAAGCGGAACTTCTTCAGTAAGTTTCGGTATGTTCTCCAGGAGGGCTTCTCTGGGTTGATTCCTTGCTCTTTTAAGGATCCTCTCTGGGTAGCCTCGTTTTTGTAGTTTCTTATGCGAAGAAATTGTCCATAAGGGAGATTTTCCCGCAGTGGTCTCGGGTGGAAACTGGAAAAGGCCAAAAGGCCACTGCGGGAAAATCTCCCTTATGGACAATATCTTCGCATAAGGCGCAACTGCAGCAAAGTGGAGGATTATCGCTCACAATCTGGTGAACTGACTAACAAACTACAAAAACGAGGCGACCCAGAGAGGATCCTTAAAAGGAGCTGTAAAAGAGCAAGGAATAAACCCAGGGAAGCCCTCCTGGAGAACATACCGAAACTTGCTGAAGAAGTTCCGCTTACTTGTGTTACTACATATAGCGCTGCATCTAACGCTATTACAAAATCCATCAGAAAACACTGGCGGATCCTTGAAAGTAACAACATAAAATGGGAAAAACCTCTTTTTTTCTTTTAAGAAGGCAAGAAGTATTAAGGACGCACTGGTGCACACACGACCCAAGAAAACAAACAGTGCCAATGACCCTTCGGTGCTTAATGCCTGGGGTTTACCCAGAGTCACAGGTCACTTTCCCTGCGGGTCGTGTAGCGTGTGCCACCTGACTACACCCACTAAAACCCTGGATTTGGAGAACGGCAAAACATGGACACAACCTTTGCACACAAATTGTAATTCGCTGAATGTGGTCTACTTAATCACATGCCCATGTGGATCAAGATACGTGGGCATGACCACTCGGAAGGTGAAACAACGAGTCTGTGAGCACCGGAGTAACATCCGGTGTTAAAAGAGCACCACCAAGCTGACCGAACATTTTTTGCAGGCTAATCATACAACCAACGATTTACGCTGGACAGTTATTGAACAAATTGAATAGGAAGTAAATCTACGCAAATTTTGTTCGAGAAGGAACAACGATGGATATATCGCCTTTCTACACATGTGCAAGGACTCAATGTTAATATTCCTTGGGGTTCAGTGATGAAGCGCTGATGCCACTAAACAACTTTTTCTTCTGAGTCTTTGCCCTTTAAACACACTACTTCGTGTAGGCAGTCTAGAGGTGTTTCTTCCTAATTAGACTTAATATCTTTTCACTGCCCCTCAATAAACTTAATTTCCCGCTGAGCTCTGGACCTTTGAGTCCATGATTCCTGGTGGATGGACAGAAAATTGTTCCTTTTGCCCCCTAAAATGGTGGGACTATACCCCCAGGTGTAAGCGCAGAAAGCAGGCGAACCCCAGGCGGAATAACATGGTCATTCTGTCAGAGCGACGAGCAGAGCGACGAGCAGCAGCTCACCACAGAGCACAGCACGGTACAGAGCGGCGTGCAGGACAGCGGGGGTCCCGCTCGGTACAGAGAGGCGTGCAGGACAGCGGGGGTCCCGCGGTCGCCCCCCCCCCCAGCGGCCCAAGAGCAACGGCCGAGGAACAGAAAAGGAACAGAAAAGTCTCGTAGCGGGAACACGGAGACTGCGGTATCCTTGGAGCCCGAGCTGGAGTGCTGAGTGGCGGTGAGCGGTGAGTGGGGAGCGGCGGGCCGTCAGCGGGAGCAGGAGCAGGGGATCTGTGGGCGTGAGTTCTCAGCAGGCGCCTGGCAGAAAGTCTGCCCGCGGAGGCGGCCCAATAGACCAGGGTGCACCCTGTGACCTGCCTGTGAGCAACCCGCCGGTGTGCCTAGTTTGCTAGCCCTGCTTGCTGGCTCTTGCTGGTCCTGCCCTGCCTTTGTCTCACCCTCCACCACTCCCACCAGCTCCCCACCAGCTCCCCCAACATCTCCCATCTCCTCTATGCGCCTGCCAGCAGGGGGATTTTGGTCAGCACTACTGCGCACCTATGGCCCCGGCTTGAAGCACTAGGGCAGAGGCAGTGGACAAAGGCAGAGGAGCAGCACCGAGAAGGCAATAGCAGCGCCCTGAGCCAGGTTAGAGTGCTCAGAGGGAAATACGTATCGCCGTTTGATAGCAACCTCAGCACAAACTACAAACTAAAGTTGAGGCTGTGGCACTCGGTACCAGGAGGAGGATTAAAGCATATACCATCAAGCTTTGAGCCCCAAGTTAGAATTTGAAAATCAAATTGTAATTTTCGTGTATTCTTCGTGATTACAGAATATAAGATCATTAACTGTGAAGGATGAGATCGGGCAAAGTCAGGCGGACTCCAAAGCAGTCCCAAAAAAAAATTCAAAAAGTTCAGAAAACGCTTGGTAACAACCAGGAGGACAAAAGCCAAAAAAGAACCCAGACAAAAAAGGGAACAGCTACAACTCCACTGAGCCCACTAATCTCGCTGATCGCATCCCTATTCAGGAAACAGGAAATTAGAGGTACAACAGAAATAAACAAAGCCTTTTTCTTTCTCAAAGACCCAGGGGCCGTGATTTTCTCAACACCTCGAGCCCTATCAGGTCTATCAGCGCCTCTAACTCCTCAAAGGGTGCCGCATCACAAGGGATCAGACGACAGTCTAACAGCTGAGGCATCCTTGAGACCAATAATCCTCATTTCGGACCAAACGAACCCAAGCAGTCAAGACCCAAATCAAGATTTAAGTATAAATAAACGGCAGTCACACAAGGAGATGGAAGTGAACTAATTGGAAAAAGATACATCCATGGCTTGGGCGGTCAGAGGGGACATATCAATGTCAGAAGACCAGGCTGCGATCCCGAAAAAGGAACTGGAATTGGAGAAAAGTAATGCTAATAGGAGCAACCTCAAGGCAGCAGTAAAAAACTCCCCTGCTGATGGCAGCAATTGGAGTGTAGAAAGAAGAAAGCAAATGGCAACGGCCGGCACATTAGATGCTTATGCAAGCCCAAAAATAGCATCAGGTATTATTTCAAAATCTACAACACCCTCCACTCCTACTAAGCCTCATTTCCCTAAAATGGCTTTGAGAACTGAAGCCCAGATACACAGGATAAGTACAGGCGAAGCAACTTGCCCGGAAGACCTAGAAAATTCATGGTTGAAGCTCCTAAGCCTTTCATCAAGTAAGGAGTCATCACTAGCTTTACTTAATAGTGAGACAGCGGAGGCCAACAAACCGCCAAAGCAAACTGCAGTTGAACAGTCGGACCCTAAGACAAATTCGGATAATATTGGAACAGCAATAATAGCCATCCAGAATACCAGCCAAACAGGGCCAAGTAATTCCTTGTCAGACTTAGAACAGCACACGGGCATTAATCTAACATTGGAGCAAGAGACAGCACCTAGTGTCCCAACAACTCACCCGGAGCTTCTCACGGCCGTTATAGAAACACTCCAAACATCTGCAAAGGCACTTAACTGGCAATCGGACAAACTTGACACTCAAATAGATCTAATGAACAGTATCGCGCTACACATAGCTGGCATCGACACTAAATTGGACAATCTTAACAAGCTAATAACAACTGCACAATCTAAATATGCATTCGAACAAAGTCCCTGTGATTGCGGCCCAATCATTGACAAGCTGAGCCTCCTTCCCACTCTGTTAGAACAAATATTAGCACTCAGGCAGTCAAGTTTGCCATGTACTAAACCCATAAAGGCGGAAAGTAAGACACAACCAGCCCCCCTTAAACAAACGGACAAGAAAGCAGAGGGCAATGACAACCAAAAAACTCCAGCTGAGAAAAAAGCCGGCTCTACGTTAAACTCGCCTACTTCCTATAAATCAACTAAAATAACAGCTAAATTAACAAAAAGTCAAAAAAAACGAGAAAGGAAAGCGAGAAACAAACTATTAGTAGGCACAATGGAGCAAAGTATCAAAGTGTTTCCAATATTCCGTACAACTAGAGAAATAGATTATACACTAAACACCACAGGCTCCTCAAAGGGAACAATGGATATGTCAACTGAGCCCCCAAAAGAGTGGTCTCGAGCAACATCAGCAAGGAAGGAACATGTCCCTAAGAAACAAAGAATGGGTACAGAACTTGCAGTATGGAAAAAATTAACACCAAGCCTACAAAGCAGCCTCCAAATAGAGAGTGATGACGAACCAAGTCTAACAAAAAGTAATACGGGAAACCACCAAAGAAGTGAACATCACGGTGGTCCTAGGCTGACTGGGAAAAAGCAAAAAGAGGACAAAGAAGGGCCAGGAAAAACTCCTACAACGCAGGCTGTCAAACACTACGTCAAACAGGTAAAGCAGAACGAAGAGGCAAAAGGTACGACAACTGGAAATGAAGGCTTAAAATCACAACAAAGTAAGAAACAAATGAAGGAACAAGGGAACAACGTCTGGAGCCAGTTGGTACGAACAGGGAACAATCAAGTGGCCAATGTAAAAAGCAAACGAAGCCTTGAAGACCATATAGAGACAAACCCACGAGGCAAGGACAGCAAGATCCCCCCAATCCAGAACACTATGAGCCTACTACCTAGCCAGGCATTAAAGACTGTTTTACCACACGGAAACCTTAGAGTCAGTATAAACAACAAGGCGGAAGCCGCCCCTTGGAAAGTAGGCACGAGACCTGGCCAAGGACGGAAACCCCAGGAATGGAATTGGTTCCCCAAAGACAAGATCTCGGCGTAACTGGGAAAGAGACCAACTTGACAAGTATGGCATCACTAACAATTACGCTACAAGATACCGAAAAGAGCAACAAGCCCAACGGCGACAATCGAAGAATACAAATATTTTCCTTGGCGGCCACAGACCAACAAGTCAGTAACAGCAGCCCCACAAGGCGGCACAGCCAACAATTACAACAACTATTATTAACACCAGAGTACGAGTCCCAGGGGCGGCATGACACCCTAAACAGGGGCAACATACTCAAACTGACGGCAACCATCCCAGGGCTAAAACATCTTAATTCAGCCCATTTACTTTCCGTGGAATTTTGCCAGGCAGGTCACGGCAACTGTAATGAACAAACTCTTACAACATGGCAAACGGAGGAGATCGCCCAGCTAATTATGTCCTTTAAACAAAAATTTGATACATGGGGCATAAGGCTCTCGAAACCGGCCACATTTTGTTACCCAGGCCCATTAATGGAAAAATCTTCTGAGAAGGGAAACGTTGGACACAGCCTGGCAAGAAAGGTACAGGCATTTTCAGTCCTCCGGAATGCAAGGGGTCTTAGTCCACCAATAGCAAGCTCCAGCACGGATAAGGCCATGAAAGTAGTAACTACAGAACCCGACATGGACCACTGGAGCTGGCTTGGAGGCACGCTGAACAGAGTGAAAACCAACTGACCCCGACACAAACAGATAAAGAACAACAGTCAAGACAGCCTTCATCTTATCTCATGGAGCATAGCCGGTGCTAAGAAATGGCTAGAAGACGGCCTGCCTCTTCAAAACTGGGCGTCTTGTGACTTAATCGCCCTACAGGAGACTTGGGCGCTAGAGGAGCTGCCGCTGGTCGGATACACTTCAGTACACCGGCAGAAAAAAACAGGAAGCATGGTCGTCCAAAAGGTGGGCTAGCAGTCTATGTTTCGACTGAAATCTATATTAAATCTGAGCAAATAGCCCCCTTCGGACCAAATATGCAACTAATAAAACTGTCTCAACCAGACAGAGAGGCACCTGTACTACTTGTTAACATCTACGTTCATCCATCTGCGAAAGAAAAGAAAGCTCACATCCAGCTGCTAACAACCACAATTAATGACATACGAAACAGCAATCCCACCTGGGAAATTATAATCACAGGTGATTTTAACTCAAATTTAATTTACACACCGGAAGACGACGAGAAATTAGCAGCAGATAACGAGTTCTGGGAGGTACAACCCCAATACCAGCTTAAACTTAAATCAGAACGTCCAGACCCAGTAGGACAACAGCTGGTGACAACTTTGGAATACCTGGGCCTGAGAATAATAAATGGGAGAACTCCAGAGGATTACCCTCCAATGAATACCTACGTCGGAGGGAAAGTGCAATCAAGGCTCGATTATACTGCACTATCTCTACCATTATTTCCCTTTCTCTCACGGTTCTCGATTGAGTTCACTACTAAAAGTGACCACTCATATCAACATATTTACTTCCATTTAAAGCCTCCCAAGCATCAAAACAGCGCGATAATTGTTGAAAGCACGCTCTCTACTGACTTGAAACGACTGAAATGGTCAACAGAGAACATTGAAGAACTTCAAGTAACAGTACAGAGAATTAAAATGGAAAGCGAAAAAAGCAAAGGCAACAAAATACAAGAGTGGGTAGCTTTCACGAATAAACTACTAACAATTATGTCTGTCAAACCTAAACAACCCTCGGAACAGAAACACACTAGGTCAACATCAATTGAACTTGTCAAACTTAAGCGTGAAATAAGGAAAAATGTAAGGAGACTAAAAAGAATCGAGACGTCTTCCCTAGACTGGGAATTGATACGGAACCTCAAGAAAAAGTACAAAAAGATGCTGAGGGAAGACAAAAGAAGACGTGAGGATAATTTTTGGGCCAAACTATTACATACTGCGAAGAAAATCAACTCAAGTGCCTTTTGGGGAATAATAAATGGTCTAAAGCGGCCTGCTAACTTAATTACCTCAAGTGTACAAGAAAATGAGTGGGTAACATTACTAATAAAGAGATTCACAGACATTGAACCATCGAACCACCCTGTATGGAGCGAGAGGTTGCAAACAACTATTGTGGAGCAAGAGGAACAATTATGCCTTGACAGAAGCGTCTCACAAAACACAAACAGCACCCCAACTTGCCAACATCCCGAATTGCAAAACATAGACAATGCACAACGGAAAGAAGCTGGTGGCTCAAGATCTACCATTGGAAACCCGGGCTTCTGTAATGAAGACGTTAAAAGAATAATTCTGAAAGGTCGTGGAAATGGGGCTCCTGGCCCAAATGGCATCCCTCCAATAATCTTTAAATCAGCTCCAGACTTCTGGAGCGGAAGACTAAAAAACCTGTATGAGGAAGTGGAGAGAGACAGGCAAATTCCGACAAGCTGGCAAGGATCAGTAATTACTCCAATTTTTAAAGGAGGTGATCGAACCTCCCCGTCCAATTACAGGTTGATAGCGCTTTTGGACGTACATGCAAAGTACTATGCCTCTCTACTATTGGTAGATCTGATCATTTGGTCTGACAAAACAAAACGGATACCACTCAACCAAACGGGGTTCAGAAAAGGGTGTGGTACTATAACAAACATCCTATCACTCTCGTTGCTTGCCGACAAATATATACGACTGAAACAGCAGCTATACCTCAGTTTTATTGACCTAAAGGCGGCTTTTGATAGCGTGGACCGTCATCTTCTATGGGACAAACTGCGTGCATGGAACATCCCTGAAAAAATACTCAGAGGAATTTTGCTGCTATATTCCAACAAATGGATGAGAGTTAAATTGGGAGATGGTGCAAGGCTGTCAAGAAAGGTTGTAACCACCAAAGGACTGAAACAAGGCTGTGTCCTGGCCCCGCATCTTTTTAACCTTTTCATGGCTGACCTGGCCCCAAAACTCAACAAGATCATATCTCATCCACCCAAACTAGGAATTTTATCACTATCTCATTTATCGTATGCAGATGATATTGTTTTGATGAGCCTAACTAAGATCGGCTTACGAAGAGCACTTACAGGAATGCTGGAATATATTGCCAACAATAAACTAGAGATAAACATCGCAAAAAGCAAAACAATGCTGATTAGTAGACATCAGAAGGCAAGACCGCAATTCCAATTAGAGGGCAAAAATCTAGAAGCGGTATCTAAATATAAGTATTTGGGCTTCTATATTGACAACAGGCACAATCATCGGGACCAAAAAGCATATATGACACAGAGGACAAACGCCTTTTCATTTGCCTTCAGGTCCTTAGAAAAAAAACTGAAGGGGCCATCATTTAAACCCTTATTAGCAGTAATAAAAGCCAAGATGTTACCAACATTAACATACGTCAGTACGGCACTACACGGGAAAGACGCTGACCTCCTAAACAAGTCTCAAGTTTCAATTTATAAACGAGTTTTTCAAATTCATCAGTCCGCCTCCCCAGCACAGGTAAGACTAGAGCTTGGGGTAATTAATGAAACACTGGGGAGAATGTACGCAACAATTAAGCAATGGTATAGCCTCAAGCAAAATGCAGCAGATTTGGAATTGAACATGGCTTTGTGGGACGAACTAGAGAAGGATGAAAAATCTCCATATAACCAATATTTAAAAAAAGCACTACTAGAAACCGGCACAGGTGGGCTCTGGGAAACCAATTTGCCCTACTCATCCTTTAAGCAAGCCATAAATAAATCAGCTAAATTTCATTCCTTCTTGGTCGACAAAAACATCTTCAGTAAGAGAAAACACGCCTGGATGGTAATTACTAATTATAAAACACTTACCCCAGCGCCATACCTAAACATCTCGTTCTCGGTCTACAAAAAGTTGCAACTAATGGCTTTGCGTTTAGGCAATCTGCCGTCTATTGCCGATCAGCCAACATGGGTTCACAAAGGGCCGAAAGATTGTAGACTATGTGGAAGTAGTAAAGAGGATTTTGTCCACCTAGTCTGCATATGCACCAAATTATCACAAGCGCGAATTTCTTTATTAAAACAAGCCATGAATTCCAGAGGTATAAGGACTTGCAGATCTGCAATTATAGCGGCTTTGGACCCAACAGACGTTACATTGAACTGCAAACTAATAAAGTTCCTTTCCGTACATACGCAAGCATTAAAATAATAAAAAAAAAAAAAAAAGGGAAATGATTGTGGAGCATCGCTTGTTAATACCAAACAAGACTGACCGGCCCTGAGATTGCACTCGCTCCTGGTATATAATGGTGAATAAAGCAAGAACATTTGGAGAAATATTCACTCTTGTAAAGATTAATAATGTACCTGGAAATTATCTGTATTTTATTAAGAGACTAACTAATTGAATTATGCCATCTAAAAAGATTCTTTTACGATTTTTTAGGTTTTACAGAAGAAAAAAAAATTAAAAATATAATTTTTTACTGTAGTTTTATTATAGAAATTGTATTGTAGTGGTTTTAACTAACTGAAACAATAAACAATCTTGACTTGACTTGACTTGGTAGGACTAAACATCTAATAGGGTGACTTTCCCACCGCACCCTTAGGTTCTCACACAAACCATATTCTCTATATATTTTGACAGAGACTTGTATGGGGTACGATTTTCACCAAAAACCTGTCCAACATCTGATTTTTTCTTTAGCAAATCCTAGATCCTAAATCCTAACTGCCAAACGAAGGTGGTGCTTGTATGGGGTGCGATTTTTACCAAAAGCCTGTCCTACATCTGATTTTCTCTTTAGCAAATACTAAAACGAAGTTTTAGTATTGTGCAAATTTATACTGACCAGGATGACTGGTTAGAACCATTTCATTTAAGATTTAACATCGGCGTGTGGGCGCGCTATTGTTTCAATAAAGCTCTGTTGAATTTTGGCACATAGAGTAAGGAAGTGAGCGTTGCAGTTGTTCATCCTGCGAAGACACAAACGCGCATAGAGCGCCGAGCGTCATCACGTCATGTGACTCGGACGTATGACGCGCACAACCGGCTTTTCGGGCCGGACACTTCTTTCTTAAACTCCCGACACAGACCTCTCGGCATCTTCGGGGGTCATGGAAGGGAGTAAGCAGGTGCCTTACGGGTGGAGGACTTTGATGAAGTGAGTTTAACTTTGATCAGAGCTACGGACCAAGGTAACGCTATTGACTATGATGTGTGTAACTTAACGTTACCTCCTTTTTTCAAACCCTTACAGAGTGTGACTATAAGTCCCGCCCCCCACTTGGACTCATGGTGTGAGGTGTTTTTAGACTTCATGTAAGCCCTATATGTGTTTCTTACCATGCTTTTTAACCTTCCTTCTACCACAATTGAAAATTAGGAGTGTGTAGGAGAGTAGGATCTGCTTCACATGGGTACCCCCACTTTTTGCTGATGCTTCACTGTTTTTCGACATTAGTCTGGCTGGGGCCCTGCTAATCAGAACCCCAGCCTAGCTGCTTCCTCTCTAAAATGGTTTTCATGTGCCTTAGGCACATCACTGATTGGAATCTGGAGTGCCCTTATAAGTCCCTAGTATATGGTATACTATGTACCAAGGGCATAGGTACCTCAGAGGCCTACCAGGGGCTGCAGCATGTATTATGCCACCCCTGGAAGGCCATCCAAACTGACACCACAGGTCTGCTACTGCAGCCTGGGTAAGGTGGTGCATGCACCCCTTACTGTGATATAGGTTACCTATATCACTAAATACATACACACACACATATAAACCTATAAGTCACTCCTATGGCAGGCCTTATCAATCCTGAAGGCAGAGTGCGTAGTTCCTATGTGAGAGGGTGCCCCTGCATGAGCAGGGCCCCTCTGCAGCGTTCGGAGACCCTTCTCTGATGCTGTTAGTAGTGCAGCCTGACCATATACTCTTAAGCGCATTATAACCTCGCGTTAAATGCTAACTTTAGAATGGCTGCACCTAAACATGTCGTGTTTGGTGTCAAACATCTTGGAATACTACCCCCCCGCCAATTCTGGCGGCGGGGATAGCATTCCACCCTTCTAGAGGGAGAGACATGTTAACC
Organism: Calotriton arnoldi; assembly: GCA_963921515.1. NCBI lineage: Eukaryota > Metazoa > Chordata > Amphibia > Caudata > Salamandridae > Calotriton > Calotriton arnoldi. The sequence continues at coordinate 1,407,117 of CAWUFW010003219.1, forward strand.
CTGGCCTGGCCGGTAACTTCTTTCTAAAGCCCTGGCATCACAAAATGGATGCTGCTGCCACAGACACGAGTCTGGCCTCCTACTGCTGGACGAAACTCCGGCAGGGGAGGCCTGGACAATAGGTTCCCTGTCCCAGGGAGGTGTGACCACCTCCCCAGACAGGATAATGTGTATTGGGGCTGGGCGGGAGCACTTTCGGGTGCTTTGAAGTCCTGCACTGGGGGCACATTTGGTGTCCCTAGTGCATACCCCAGTTCAAACCGGATCAGGGGCTTGCAGCCCCTGCTTTGCGCGAACTGGACAAAGGGAAAGGGGTGTAGCCACCCCTCTGCCCTGACCCACCCATAGGTGGGGCCACAGAGTAGTCCAACCCCTAAACTTGGTATAAGTATAGGAACCCAGTCCTTAGGACTTTAGATTATCCCTGGACGAAACTCTGAAACAGAATCCTGGACCTTCGACGCTCTACTCAAGACTAGAGGACAGAAGAATCTCCCTTGGGGTCAAGGAGTGACTCCCCTGCTTGGCAGGCACCAAAGAAGCAATTGTCCGGTCTGCATCGCCTAAGCTCCCGTCGGACGCCGAAGGCTTTGCATCACCAGAGGTAGATTTCCAGACTTCACCGAGGCTGCCCTGAATCCCCAGCAAAGCTGAGGCCCGTAGCTGTCGTGGGTAACGTGGAACCGTGACCCCTGGACACCGCACGCATTTGCTAGTGCATCCTCTTCTGGGTCTCCCACGAAGTCGTGCTTCGGGCTCCGAGTAGCCCTAGCCTCCAGCACCAACTGCACTGAAGATCACTGGCCTCCACTCCACAAGTGTCCTGTGAGCCAGCTCCACGTGCTACGTCTTGAGGCTCCTTTGCAGTCGCTAGCCCGTTGGCTAGTAGCCCTTCACGAAGGCCAATCCTTTTCTTCTTGGGCACCCTGGTTGCTCCAGACTTGCCCTCACTTACCCTCGCTGGGTGAGTTCCTCAGACCTTGCTGGTCTGCATCATTGACGTTCTTCACTTTCATCGAGACTTGCCGTTGTCAAGGCTTGTTGGGTCCAATCCGGTCGCCGACACCTCAGCACTCGACAAACATTGTGTACCAGCCCGAATTCTGCTCCTGGTCACCGACAACGCCTCCTGAACCTCGTGGCTGAAGAGTCAAGATGACCGTCAACCTACCTGAAGCACTCGACATCGGTGGGCATCCGCTCATCGCCTTCCTGGTCACTGGCTAGTGACCCAGACTCTGTCCCCTCTGCTTTCAGGTTCTTCAGATCTCCGATCCACTCTTGGATCCACCCGGACACTTTCCACTTGGTCGCCAGCAGCACTTTGCAGCAGATCGCCATTCAAATCGACGGCGAAACCCGACCCCGAAAGGCACCTATGCACCCGGCTTCCCTGGGTGAGGTAACACGAGTACTCCGGTGCTCCCGTGGGTAGAGACTCTAGAACGACCTAGTTCTCAAAGGGTTTGCTCCAAGTCCTCCTTTAAGTGTCCCTTTTCTTTAATTTCCTGATCGCAACTTTCTCCATAGAAGTTAACGGCGTATCGCGGTTGTGTATTTACACTGCACGCGTCCCCCGTGGGTCCCCTGTGTCACTACCTTGGGTGGTTCCTTGTGGTCCAAGCACTTCTAGAGGCTCTAGGCCTAGTGTCTAGTTCAGTCGTGGTTCTTATACCACTTTATTGGTATATGGTTTGGTACGCCCCTAGGGCCCAAACGTGTATTTGTGCTATTACTGTGTTTAAATAACTTATAACTTATGTACTTCGAACTCTAGCCTCATAAAGAGACTAGAGGGGTGTGTTTAGCAATAAATACATATATTTTGAATATATACCTGGTGTGGTGCTCTTTCATTTGGTCACTCAAGAGATTATAGACTGGTAAAACAAGCTGCTTTACATTCCTTCAAGACTTAGCCTGAAGGCTGCTCTCCATAGCTACCACTAGGATAGCTTTCAATAAGGTTGTCTTTAACCTATCTCCAATAAGGGGTTGTTTGGACTGGTGCAAGGTGCCCACTATAATTAGTGGACAGCATATGCCAGGCCAACTTCTCACACTGAACTTTCTGCAATCTACTTTGTGAGTGTCTCCAAGGGCTTGAGGTAGAGCTTGCCCCCTGTTCAAGAAGTCTCAGGAACAGCAAAGACTTCAAGTTCTTCTGCCCTCAGCACTGGGGACTGTGTGTTTTGTGCTGCAACAGAGGAAAAGCAACTCGACGACGTCGACGACGCCGCTGCCGACTCCGTGTCCCGACGGCACCGCAGAGGGCACCGCCGCAACGCCGCACCGCGACCCTGGTCTCACTGACGGCGCTTGCTGACGCCGCCACCGAGCCGCTGCTCGCACCGCGACCTGTGGGCACCGCACTCCGCACCGCCTCGCTCCACGACGACGCCGTGGCCTTCCCGACGCCTCTGCTCCACGCCGGACTCCACGCCGCTGCTTGCACCGTGGTTCGGGGGCACCGCTCGTAAATTACACGATGCACCGCCCTCATCCCGCACCGCAGCCTTGGCCCACCGATGCCGGTGCCATCGACTCCAGTTCGTCAGCCAACGACAGCGCTGCAGCTACGATGACGCCGCTGCTGCACCGTGACCTGCCAGCACCGTGACGAGCACCGCCTTCATCTCACACCGCGACCCTGGTCTCACCAACGATGCCATCCGACGCCGCCACCGAGCCGCTGCTCGCACCGCGACCTGAGAGCACCGCACGCCGCACCGCTGCACTTCGCACCGCAGCACCCGACGCCGGCCGACGCCAGCGCTCCTGACTTCAACAGAGGAGATCGATCTGTAACGCCTGTGACTTCGAGGGCCCCGACGACGCCGCACCGACCTCCGGAACCGACGCCTGCGGACGCCGTGTTTCGGAAGCTCACCGCGAGGTCATCGACGCCCTGCATTTCTGAAAGGTACTGTTTGCGGGTCTTACCGACACCGTAGCTGACCCGCGACGCCGCGGTCAGCCAGAACTGTTTGGATTTGTTTGTTCACGACGCCGTGATAGCCCTGGACGGAGCTATCGACATCAAGGAACTGTTTTTAAAGACATTTTGAGAAGTAACTATTTCTGAAGTACTGTACAGTGGATTTTTATCGTATTTGGTCTTGTTTAAAGTATATAAAAATATTGGATATTTTTCTAAACTGGTGTGGTGTCCGTTTGTAGTGCTTACATTGTATTACTGTTGGTTTGGTGCAAATGCTTTACACACTGCCTCTAGAATAAGCCTGACTGCTCGTGCCAAGCTACCAAGGGGGTGAGCAGGGGTTATTTTAGGAGTGTAACTCCCTTATTCTGACTAGGAAGAAGGGTCCCTACTTGGACAAAGGTGCAAGCCCTTGCCAACTAGAGACCCCCATTTCTAACATTGGTTGTCAGCGGTGAGGATAGGACTTGTGTTTGCACTTGACTTACAGTGATTGGTGTGCACTACTACCATATCGCAGACCATTACGTACCACTTACAGGTTCTTTTTCTTTTGGCCTATTTTTGATCTTGCCAGTTTGAACTTGCTACTTCAACATGCCTGAAACTGTAGTATCATCAGTTGCATCAGTAGAAATTGCCTTTGAGGAGGATCGATTGGAAGCCTACAATGTCAAGGAGTTAAAATCGATTTGCAAGAACCTGAAAGTCCAGGTCAGAGGCCTCACCAGGAAGGAGGAGCTACAAAAGGCGCTGAGGGCCTGGGTAGCAGCCAGACATGCAAGTGGGCAATCTGGTGATCTCAATGGAGAGGTGGAGGAGCCTGTTCAAAGGGTGGATGTGCTTTTGGGAGGGGGAACCCTCCAGGCCAGGCAGCAGTAGTTTGTCCCCAGAGGAGCTGGAGGACAGGCGGGAAGTAAGGAGGTTTGAATTGGAGAAACTCAGAATAGAAAGTGAGAGGGAAGACAAGAGAATAGCCATGGAGGAAAAGAAGATGATGTTAGATCATGAGAAAGTGATTAAGGAGCTGGAGCTAAAGAGTAGAACCGGCTCAGATGGTGGCAGCAATTCTTCAGCACACACAGACAGGGTTGTACACATCCCCAAGAATGTAGGTAAAGAGTACAAAAAGGGTGATGACATTCAAAGGTGGTTTCAAGGGTACGAGGCGTCTATTCATATGAATGGGGTCCCTGAGAGGAACTGGGGAGCGGGGTTGTGGCCTCTCTTTCCAGAGGAAGCTAGGGATACTCTGATAGCTTTGGGTAAGGGGCAGGACCTCACCTATGCTGACATGAAAGACGCTCTCCTCACTAGATATGGGCTCACACCTGAAAGGTACAGGGATCAGTTTAGGTCCAGTAAAAAGTCTGAGGCCAACACTTGGTTGGAATGTGTAGATATGTTCTGTAGGTCGCTGGATGGTTGGGTGAAGGGCAGTAATGTAACAGATTTTCAGGGGCTCTACAATTTGATTGCATGGGAGCACTTGTCTAGTCTATGTTTTGCAGATCTGCGCCAGCACCTAGTTGATAGTAAGCTAACTGACCCCAAGAAGCTTGCTATGGAGGCAGACCGCTGGGTGAGTACCCGGGTCCACAAGAAGGCAATTGGGGGAGACTCAGCCAAAGGTGGGCAGGGTCCCCAGCAGAAAGGCGGGGGGGACAAGGGTAAAGCACAGGAGTTCTCTAAAGGGCCCCAAACTAGTACCCAGGGTAAAGGTTCCCATCCCCCAGGTGATAAGAAGACAGGGGTCTCTACAGGAAAGCCTGCTGAGACCGGCCCCTGCAAGTGTTATGCATGTGACCAGGTGGGTCACATGAAGGGGGACCCCAAGTGCCCAAAGGGGACACAGCCACCCACCGGTGGACAGTCCAAAGTGTTGGCCAGTGTAGCGCTTGGGGAGGAGGGGTGCCCACAGGAGGGTGGGGATCCCGCAGAAATGACCCTTGGCTCACTAGGGAAAGTGAGATGGTCCCAGGAAACCAGGTGCCCCCTAACACAAAGAAATATAGCACCTGGGTGACCATTAATGGGAAAAGGGTAGAGGCTCTCAGAGATACTGGAGCCAGTGTGACCTCAGTCCGGTGTCACCTGGTCTCTGAGAAGCAGGTAGTCCCAGGGGCATTCCACCAAATAGTTGCTGTAGACAACTCTGAGCGCCAGTGTATGGTGGCGCAGGTTCCCTTTGAATGGGGGGGTCTCAGGTCCCTTGAGGGTGGTTGTGAGCCCTACCATGCCTGTAGATTGTCTGCTAGGTAACGACGTGGAGCAGTCCTTATGGAAGGATGTTGAGCTCAGGTCTCACTTGGAGATGCTTGGGTTGCCAGAGTGGGCATGCGTGTCTACTCGGTCAATGGCAGCCAGGAAGGGTGATCAAGAGGACTTGGAGCCTGGAACAGTGGCCCAAGTCCCTGCCAAGAGGAAGGGCAGGGGGCATGGGAAACCGGCCCCCGAAGTTCCCACGGACCGGGAGGAGGCGGACCTCGAGGGGGACGCCCCGGTGCCTACAGGGGAGCAGGTAGCCGAACTGGGAGACATCTCTGAGCTGACCCATTGGCAGCAAGAAGGGGGTCCCACCAGGGAGGAGTTCTGCAGGGAGCAGAACGAGTGCCCTACTCTAGAGGGTCTGCGGCGGCAGGCTGCAGACCAGGCAGCTGGTAATCAGTCCGGGTCACATCTGATCTACTGGGAGAATGGTCTCCTATACAGTGAGCCTAAGGTTGCTGAGCCTGGGTCAGCCCATGTGCTGGTGGTACCCCAGCGCTTCAGGACCTTCCTACTGGGTCTGGCTCATGACGTGCCTTTGGCAGGACATTTGGGGCAGGACAAGACCTTTGACAGGCTTGTCACCCACTTCTTTTGGCCCCAAATGCGAAGGCAGTCAGATGCACACTGTAGGTCTTGCCAAACTTGCCAGGCAAGTGGTAAGAGTGGGAGGAAGGTCAAAGCTCCTCTCCAACCTTTTCCTGTTGTTGGAACACCCTTTGAAAGGGTAGGGATGGATATTGTGGGGCCACTGGATCCCAAGACAGCCATGGGCAACAGGTACATCCTGGTGGACCATGCGACCCGGTACCTGGAGGCAATCCCTCTCAGGACAACGACGGCGCCAGTGGTGGGCCGGGCGTTAATGGGGATCTTTTCCCATGTGGGCTTCCCCAGAGAGGTGGTTTCTGACCGGGGGACCAATTTCATATCCAAGTATATGACATCCCTGTGGAAGGAGTGTGGTGTAACCTACAAGTTCACCACTCCTTACCACACACAAGGAAATGGTCTGGTGGAGAGATTCAACCAGACCTTGAAAGGCATGATCAAGGGTCTAACAGAACCCATGAGGCGTAAGTGGGACGTCCTCTTGCCATGCCTACTCTTTGCATACAGGGAGGTGCCTCAGAAGTCTCTTGGGTACAGCCCCTTTGAGCTCCTGTATGGCCACCCTGTCAGAGGACCTCTGAGTTTGGTAAAGGAAGGCTGGGAGGCAGATCCCAGGAAAACTCCCCAGGATGTGTTTAGTTACATGCTGGCCTTTAGAAACCAAACTGCCCGCTTCAGGAAACTCGCTCAGGCGAACCTGGAAGCAAGCCAGGAAGAAATGAAGAGGTGGTATGACCAGAATGCCATTCTGGTCGAATTTCAACCTGGGCAGAAAGTGTGGGTCATGGCCCCAGTGGAACCTTGTGCCTTGCAGGACAAGTGGACTGGGCCATATGAGGTGGTGGAGCGCAAAAGTGACGTCACCTACCTGGTGGATTTGCAGGCTCCAAGGAACCCTTTGAGGGTCCTTCATGTGAACCGCCTCAAGCCCCACTTCGAGAGGTCCGAAGTGAGTATGCTCTTGGCAACAGATGATGGGGTAGAAGAGGAGAGTGAGCCTCTCCCTGACCTCCTGTCTACCAAGGAGCATGATGGGTCAGTAGAGGGTGTGATCCTCTCCCCTACTCTGACTCAGGAGCAGCAGGGGGACTGTCACCAGTTGTTGGGACAGTTCGCCCCACTGTTCTCTCTGACCCCCGGTGTTACTCACTGGTGTACCCATGACGTGGACACTGCTGACAGCCCTCCTGTGAAGCACAAGATTTACAGGTTGACTGACCGGGTCAGGGCCAGCATCAAGGAGGTGGTCTCTAAGATGTTGGCGTTAGGGGTGATTGAGCCCTCCAACAGTCCTTGGGCCAGCCCAGTGGTCTTGGTCCCAAAGGCTGCTGCACCCGGTGCCACTCCAGAACTGCGGTTTGTGTGGACTACCGTGGGCTCAATGCCGTCACCAGGACTGACGCGCACCCCATCCCCAGAGCTGATGAGCTCATTGATCGGTTGGGAGCTGCCCGGTTCCTCAGCACGTTTGATTTAACGTCTGGGTACTGGCAGATTGCCTTAACCGATGGGGCCAGAGAGAGGTCAGCATTCTCAACCCCAGAAGGTCATTACCAATTCCGGGTGATGCCCTTTGGGTTGAAGAATGCCCCTACCACCTTTCAGAGGTTGGTCAATCAGGTGTTGGCTGGACTGGAGGATTTCAGTGCCGCCTACCTGGATGACATTGCTGTGTTCAGTTCCAGCTGGGAAGAACATTTACAGCACCTTGAGAAAGTGTTGAGGGCTCTGCAAGGTGCAGGCCTCACGATCAAGGCCAGTAAGAGCCAGATCGGGCAGGGTTCTGTGGTGTACTTGGGACACCAGGTAGGAAGCGGCCAGGTGGCGCCCCTACAACCCAAGATTGACACCATTCTGGCTTGGGAATCCCCCCAAGACCCAGATGGAGGTGAGAGCCTTCTTAGGTCTCACCGGCTACTATAGGAGATTTGTTAAGGGCTATGGCACCATCGTTGGCCCCTTAACAGAGCTGACTTCTAAGAAGCAGCCCAGGAAAGTGATCTGGACTGAGTCCTGCCAGAAAGCTTTTGATGCCCTGAAGGCAGCCATGTGCACGGCGCCCGTGCTCAAGGCACCTGACTTCTCCAAGGAATTTGTCGTGCAGACTGACGCTTCAGAGCATGGTGTGGGAGCGGTGCTCTCACAACTGAACGAAGAGGGCCTGGATCAGCCGGTAGTCTTCCTTAGCAGGAGATTACTCCCCAGGGAACAGAGGTGGAGTGCCATAGAAAGGGAAGCTTTTGCTGTGGTCTGGGCACTGAAGAAGCTGAGACCATACCTGTTTGGGACTCACTTCCGGGTTCAGACGGACCACAGGCCCCTCAGATGGTTGATGCAAATGAGGGGTGAGAATCCAAGACTGCTGAGGTGGTCCATCTCCCTACAGGGAATGGACTTTATGGTGGAACACCGTCCTGGTACAGAACACGCCAACGCAGATGGTCTGTCCAGGTTCTTCCGCCTTAGTGAAGAGAACTCCAATGGGGTTGGGTAGTTCTCCCTACTTTCAGCTGGAGGGGACATGTGTTAGACTTGGCATCTTTTGGCGTGTTTCCCCTGACTTTTTGCTTTCTGACCTCCTGGTTTTTGACTCTGTTTTTGCTGGTGTAATGGTTCTGCGCACTTTCCTCACTGCTGTCCAGTGGGAAAGTGCAATTGCTCCTGTACAAAATGTGTTATGGATTGGTATTTCCATGATTGGCCTATTTGATCTATGTGTCAGTCCCTAGTAAAGTGCACTGAGAGTGCCAGGGCCTATAGATCAAATGCTGTTGGTGGGCTGCAGCACTGGATTGTGCCACCCACGCAAACAGCCTGTAAAGTGTAACTCTGGCCTGCCATTGCAGAGCCTGTGCGCAGCCTGGGGCTGCCATGTCGACTTGGCAAGTGCACCTACTTGCAAGTCCCTAAACCTTCCCTTTTCTACATGTTAGTCACCCCTAAGGTAGGGCCAAGGTACCCCTGTGGGCAGGGTGCATTGTGTGTGAAAGGTAGGACATGCCCTGGTGTGTGTGGCATGTCCTGATAGTGAATTACAGCCTATTACTTTTTTCACTATTGCAAGGCTACCTGTTCCCCATAGGCCAGAATGGGCAGTTTTGATTATTACAGCTTATAATCCTAACTGACCCAGGGAACATGGTAGAAATTCGAGTTTAGTATGCCTGGACTCAGAATGATAAAATGCATCTTTTAGTAAAGTTGGTTTTAACATTCTGTGTTGGAAAACACCGCTTTTAGAAAGTGGGTATTTTCTTGTCTAACCATCCAAGCCTGCCTCTGCTAGGTTGTGCATTCCTTGTCTGGAGTGTGAGTGACAGGGGCTGGGGGATGCCAGGAGACAGGGGTGAGTCAGCACAGGGCTGAATAGCAAGATCTACATGTAGATGGGTGGGAGGAGATGCACCTGGGACCTGAATAGGGCTGGGCCTTCCCTCCACAATGCTGGCTCCACCTCCTGTGGTGCGTCTGATGTCCCTGGCCTGCACTGTGAAAGGAAAGAAGGAGACTTGTCAACAAAGTGCTCCTGGACTGACCAGAACTGGTTTGGACTAGGCAAAGGCCTCTCTGCCTTCAGAGAACAAAGAGAAATTGAGGATAAAAAGGGGGACCCAAACCCCAGAAAATTAGAACACTTTTGGATCAAGAAGACTGCCAAGAAGAAGAGCTGGAGAAGCTGTGAGGAGGAACTACCACTTTGCTATGTGCTTTGCTGTGTTGGCCTGCAGTGGCTGCTTCTGTCTTGGGCAGTGAAAGGACTGGAACTGAACTTTCTGCAATCTACTTTGTGAGTGTCTCCAAGGGCTTGAGGTAGAGCTTGCCCCTGTTCAAGAAGTCTCAGGAACAGCAAAGACTTCAAGTTCTTCTGCCCTCAGCACTGGGGACTGTGTGTTTTGTGCTGCAACAGAGGAAAAGCAACTCGACGACGTCGACGACGACGACTCCGTGTCCCGACGGCACCGCAGAGGGCACCGCCGCAACGCCGCACCGCGACCCTGGTCTCACCGACGACACCTGCTGATGCCGCCACCGAGCCGCTGCTCGCACCGCGACCTGTGGGCACCGCACTCCGCACCGCCTCGCTCCACGACGACGCCGTGGCCTTCCCGACGACGCCGCTCCACGCCAGACTCGACGCCGCTGATTGCACCGTGGTTCGGGGGCACCGCTCGTAAGTTACACGACGCACTGCCCTCATTCCGCACCGCAGCCTTGGCCCACCGACGCTGGTGCCATCGACTCCAGTTCGTCAGCCAACGACAGCGCTGCAGCTACGACGACGCCGCTGCTGCACCGTGACCTGCCAGCACCGTGACGAGCACCGCCTTCATCTCACACCGCGACCCTGGTGTCACCGACGACGCCATCCGACGCCGCCACCGAGCCGCTGCTCGCACCCCGACATGAGAGCACCGCACGCCGCACCGCTGCACTTCGCACCGCAGCACCCGATGCTGGCCGACGCCAGCGCTCCTGACTTCAACAGAGGAGATCGATCTGCAACGTGTGTGACTTCGAGGGCCCCGATGGCGCCGCACCGACCTCCGGACCGACGCCTGCAGACGCCGTGTTTTCGGAAGCTCACCGCGAGGTCATCAACGCCCTGCATTTCTGAAAGGTACTGTTTGCGGGTCTTCCCGACACCGTAGCTGACCCGCGACGCCGCGGTCAGCCAGAACTGTTTGGATTTGTTTGTTCACGACGCCGTGATAGCCCTGGACGGAGCTATCGACATCAAGGAACTGTTTTTAAAGACATTTTGAGAAGTAACTATTTCTGAAGTACTGTACAGTGGATTTTTATCGTATTTGGTCTTGTTTAAAGTATATAAAAATATTGGATATTTTTCTAAACTGGTGTGGTGTCCGTTTGTAGTGCTTACATTGTATTACTGTTGGTTTGGTGCAAATGCTTTACACACTGCCTCTAGAATAAGCCTGACTGCTCATGCCAAGCTACCAAGGGGGTGAGCAGGGGTTATTTTAGGAGTGTAACTCCCTTATCCTGACTAGGAAGAAGGGTCCCTACTTGGACAAAGGTGCAAGCCCTTGCCAGCTAGAGACCCCCATTTCTAACAATCGACCTGTCCCTTCGATATATACTCTGGGTGAAACACAATTGTTGTTATTGTGCCTGGAAGCCTTCTTGTTTTTCTTCCGAGCAGCTCTGTATTGCCGTTAAGGCTTCTAATGGCGTGGTTGGCCCGCACAACGATCTTACCAGGTCAAAAAGCCGGCTTTCGCTTGCCAAGTCTGTCTCTATGCTTGGGCCTGATGTAGTAGTTGTCTCCCCTTTCATGCATCCTCTGCCCTGTTTGGCTATTTGTTTGTCTGCTGGTTCTTTAGGTTCTTCTATTATTGATGTTGCTAAGCCTTGTGCACTCTTGTCAAGTGCCCAGTCAATTGCCGATCGTGAGTTTATTGTTGTGATTGTTTCACCTGTTATGCGCCCTCTTCTATTCCCCGGTTTATGCTCGGGGCCGTCACTTGTAGGTTTGTTGGGGGGGTGCACCCTTTCTTTCCTGTTGCCTCTTCCTGAGTTAGCCTTTCTTTTGTATCCCGGCCTGGGTCCATCGCTTCTCCCTCCCTAGTTGGGGTGTCTCGTCGATCGTCAGTTGGTATTCGTTGATCATCCATTGGCACTCGTCGGTCGTCCATTGGCACTTTCCCGGGGCTATGGATCGTTCCCCTACTGAATGATAGAGCCTGTTTTGGCTTTTGGTTTCGCCCCTTCCTCCTTTGTTTTCTCTGCTGTTTGGAGGTTTGTACACCTTCAGTCGGTGCGTGTTTTTGAGGAGACTTGCTTGTACATGGGGTGTTACTCGTCGGCTGCACTATTGTTCTAAGGCTCGATGAGATGTTGCCTGTACCTAATATTGATAGGTCCATGGCCTCCCGAAGCTGCCTTGCTTCTGGTGTCCCTGCGGCTGAGTACTGGGCCTGAGCCTGGGTTCTTAAATTTATTTTAGATTGCTCACCGTTACTCGTATGCGCAGATCCATTGGCTGGTTTGTCTGTCACTGCCTTTCTTATGTCAGCGAGAAGATTGTCCATTGCTGATGGTAGTGTCGCCAGCTTGTCCACAATTGTTATGCAGGTGCAGCCGGCCTGAATAAGTTGTGTTTCTGACTGAGCCCTCATGATCAGGTTATTGAGTTCCGCCAACTTGTCGTCTATATTAGCGACAAAGATAGAGAGTGAATTGAGGACTGACAGTTGAAGATCCATCTTGTCTGATTGATATTGTATTGCGTTTACGGACATTTGCATTGTGTGTAGCAGTGTGGACCAGATGTCTTCTCTGTCTTGTAATTTGTCCTTTTCGGAGTTGGGTTTTAGAGAGCTGTTGTTTCGTTCTTGTGGCTCACCTCCAGGGGCGGTGGAGTATGAGGCTACCAACTCCTCCCATTCCTCAGGTGTGAGATATGATGACTCTGGTTCTGTATCTTGAGCCACTGGTGTTGGTGCCCATTGCAGCTTTCTGTTAGGTTGGGCTAAGGCGGTGTCATGTACAAATTGTGCTTGTAGTTGTCCCAGGGTTGGTTGGGCAAACCATTCTTGCACTGACAGCTGAAAGGTGGATTGTACTTTTCCTGCTTCAATTTTGGTTGTCGTACTATGGGAGTCTTTACTGCCTATATTTGCCGCATTGGCCACAGACGCCAGAGAGGCCTCCTTGGGCTCCGTCAGCCCGTGCTCGAACATGGCTGAGAGGTTAAAGTGCTCTTCAAAATTAGGCTCCGCTTTAACCTCTGACAGAGTTTTGTGTCGGTGCAAGAGTCCTGGCCGTGCTACGCGTACGTTTGAGGCGGTGTTATTGTTGGGGGGGTGCCCGTGTGATTCCAGTTCCTCCCTCTCTTCCCGCATTCGGAGGGGTGGCGTTTTGTCCAAGGATCCTTCCTTAGTACGGATAAGAGGGATATAGTTGTTAGTACTTTCCCTTCCTTCTTTTCCTACCTCATTGGTTGCTGCTGCATGGCTCGTGGCCTGCCCAAGGACATCATTATCGCACCCCTCTGATTTGACAATATTTTTGGGCAAATCCGACTCTGGGTGGCCCCCGGAGGCTGGTCTTAGGTGCCCGCTTGCCTCGGTTCCTTTGATCTTCGCCTCTTTGCTTGCACCTGTTGGACTTGCTGCGTGGCTTTTGCCGGTAGCTGATATCTCACCGCAGTCTTGCTTCAGCTGCTGGTGTGCCGTCTGATGTGCCATCAGGTGTGCCTTGATTGGTTGGAGGGGAGCGGGAAGGTTAGTCACTTTGTTGCTACTTAGACACAGTGCTGGCCCGGTGTCCTTTATAAAGGAAAATTTTGTATATATTTTAGGTTGGTGACTTGGTTTGGGCAAAGCTGGCACAATGCTTGCGCCGCTCGCCATGGTGTCTGTCAGGAGCTGCGGGCTGGTGATAAGTGGTGAGATTAGATGGGAGAATTCCTCATTTATCCTCGCCTGGTCTTCATCACTTCCCTTCATGAGTGCCTTCCTGGTTGCCCTCCGTGTTCTTTTAGCAGGATTTGCTACCGTCTGTTGCCATGGCTTCCCTGATCTCATTGTCGTAGCTGTCTTAGCTGTCTTAGCTTAGCTTAGCTGTTAAAACTGCTGTTGTGAGTTTTAAGTTTTTATAAAATTGTTAGCAGTGACCCCTCTTCCAGCTCATCCCCTTCTTGTCCCCTTCTCCTCTTATCTCCTTGACTCCGTTTCGCTCCTTACTCCTTTGATCCTGTACTCCCTTGCTGAGCGTTCGCCTTGCGTCCTAGCAGTTCTGTTTCCTTAGTCTGGTTATGTTGTGCGCTGCCAAGCTGCCGAGCTGCCAAGCTGGGAAGGAGCTTATTTGGGGCTTAATGGTCGAAGGCTGGAGCTGCAGAGTCTGTTGAGCCTATAAAGGGATTTTTTCCTTTTTTTTTTTTCACAAAGTCACCAGTGACCTATGTCCTGTGCCTCTGCGGGCCTCTCCTTAGTCGAAGGCAGGGGGTAGGGGGGAGGCAGGAGGAAAATCCCCTTGACCTCCTGTCCTCCAGCCTCCAGCCACCTAGTGCAATGTTCCTCACGGAGAAGCCGCCTGCCGCCACTGCTGCACACCACCACACCTCCACAAGCCGCACCCGGTCCACCACCGGGCCGCCTCCGCGGGGGGGGGAGGAGGGGTGAGAGCAAGAGCTGCTATGCAGCAACCGCTCCACAAGCAATGGCTCCGCAGTGGCTCCGCCCGCAGCCTCCCTCAGGCAAACGATGAGGGCTCTGGTTCCGGCAGGCGCAAGGGCAGCACGGTCATGGGCGCGATCATGGAGGTGAGGCAGTTGTGAGGGCGTGGACCTACCAGGATTGGCGTCGCAGGGGTCACGGGGGTCTTCCTCTCGACCTCCTCTCGGCAGCCACACCCCGTTATTGCCGCTCACCACACTCGCCTCGCCACCGCGCTCGCCGCCGGAGCTCCGCTCTCCCACTGCTGCAGCTGCTGCGTCGGACACGTCAGACCCGCTCAATCAACTCAGACTATCACTTAGTATTGCAGTGCAGTAAAATCTTAAATAAAGTTTTGAAAAATAAATAGTGTTTAACTCACTGTACATGAAGGTGGATGTGTTGGTTTTATATGTTTTTATATACTTGGATGAACGTCTAGTGCTCCTGTCAAAACAGTTTAATCCTACAGATTATAAACCCTATCCTAAACCTCCCCTTTAGTTTCACTTGTTTTTTTTAACTCTTTTTTTATTGAAACATTGTGGGAGTTACAATCATGACAAATCACTACATAAGATGTTACAGAAGTATAGAAGATACAATTGCGCAATCGGATTGTAGTCACAGCAGTGAGAATCTCATTACAGCCGATCGTCGCTTTCCTCACATTTAAACTTAAAATCTCTTCCACAGCTCCTTTGGACAATTGGTAACATAGATATTACCCCTATGTTCATTTCATTTACCCCATATCTGGTTCCACTTATTGGGACAACCTCTACCCTCGTAGACTGCCTTTTCCGCCACCATGGACCAGTCCATATCCCTTTCCCACTCACCCAACGTTTGGGACTCGCACGCCCCCCATTTCTGTGCGATGTTTCTCTTAGCAATCATCACCCCGAGGTTGGCCCAGAGTTGTTCTTTGCTATTCATGTCAGTCTCATCCCATATATTTAGCAGGCACAATTTGGACATCAGTGGGAGCTCCTTGCCACATACCCATTGGAGTTGAGCCATTATAGATTCTCAATACTGCTTAATGGCAGGCAGTCCCATATTATATGGTAGAACGTGCCTTCTTTCTCCCCAATAGTCATTTACCACAATGCACCCTAGTCTCAGTTCACATGTAATTCCCTGCTTGTCACAAAGGGCTGCAAAGGCTAATCCTTTAAACAACTCAGAAAATATTCTGGAAAATATTGGTGACCTCTTGGTTGACACCAGTGAGGATTTCTTGCACTGCCCACTGCCTCTGTAAAACCTGTTTTGTCTCTCCAATGTACAAGAGTATAAAATTTAGAGTTTACATGATTGGGACCCTAAACTCTATGGATGTTCATGGCAAATTGCAATGCCATTCTTCATCCCAGTGTTCCATAGAGTTGGCAAGCTGACATGATTCCATATGGGCTTTGAAAGTACTCTTTTGGCCTGTGAATTGTGTACTATATGACACATTGTGCTCCTTTCATTGGTTGTTGCTGTTGTACTGTCTGGCTGTGAGCCAAAATTCTTCAGTGAGCCAGTTCTAACATGGCTCATGTTTTCTGGGTACCAAGCACAAGAGAGGGTCGACAAATCTGCTTTCACCCAGAATTGCTTCTTGAAAGAATTTTAAAGGAGTGACTACCAATCACTGGGAGCTGTACTCCTTCCTGGCCAGCTTCCTATAATCATACGCATACTGAAGCCAGAGGACACATACAATAGGTTGCTGATGGCCCCCAACTAAAATGCAAAACTGTGCTAAGATTCCAAAGAATCTGGACATATCCTTTGTTCTTTATACATTTCCCAGCCAGAAAAAGGTTCGAAATTGGACTCCCTGACACCCACCTACCTGCCATAGTGAAGAGAAAACATATTCCCAAGGAGCCACCTGCAAGACAGATCAGTGAAGGAACCTGGGACCGCTTGCCCAGATTGCACTCTGAGGACATGGATGCTGCTTTGGATGAAGGTTATGCTTTCATGAGGTACTTGCTATTCTGGCTCTGAAGACAGCTGCATGGTGATGAAGAATTACTGGTGAGCCAGCAGTGACAGTGACAGTGGCTGATGGGCTTGCAATCCCCTCAACCATAGCAGGCACATCTAAACTTCCTTCACGGGAGCAGCCCTTTCCCATCCCTTAGTACCTCAACCAATGGCATAAGGGAGGGTCAGTTCTTACCTTGGTTGGCTGTGAAGCTGCCTGAAGATACTTCTGGGCTCACAGGGGTCCAAATACTGAGACTTGTTGGACCCTTTTGCTGACTTCCATTTCCTTGGCTGGTGAACCCTTTTAATTGCAAACAGTAAATGCTGAGCTTCTGGGCTTAGACATTTCCATGGAGGCCACACTGCTAAGACCACGCCATTGGAACTCACACGCCATTGGAGCAACAAAACTCTTGACTGTGACCACCCCTTTTGTGATACAGGTCTGTGAACACGAAGAATGACAAGAACCTTGTAATACTGTATTTTACTCAATCCTGTTTGAAGATACTGGGCTGAATGTTACTTAGTTGCTCAAACCGATACAAGGGGCCAAGAGGGAACTGTTGCAATAATATGTATGTGATAAAGTTCAGAAAAAATGTTCAGCCCACCACCCTCTGGATCTTTCTCTATTGGGACATGTGCAGGGTTTTTTAATGGTTAGAAGGAGGAGCCTCAATAAAGTGAGCTTCTTTTAGAGAAGACAGACTGCTGTTGAGGAGAGGGTTGATGTAGGACGCTTGGTGCTAACCTGTTAAAAACCCAGGGGCATATTAGCAAGACCCACGTTAAAATTATCGCCGTTTTAGCGGCAGGAAACTGCCGCTAAAACGGCGATAATGGGCTTGCTAATATGCGTTATGGAATTCCAATAGAAGCCCAGGTTAGATGTCCTGCACAGTTGACCTTTATTGTAATCTTGGGGCACTGTCCAAATGAATTCTGTTGTTTTGTGTGGTGGTTCACCTTTATCCTTTGTTCTTCTTTGTGAACAGCTAAACCTACATGTGCCTTTCGTTCCTGTGATGATGCCCTCATTGCACATCCATATTTTTCACTTGCACTCGATAATTACATTAACAATCCTTTGTAGGATTTGTCTGGTTTCTACTTGTTATAACTGATGTTGCTTTTTGATTTTTTGATTTTGTGAGCATGGTGAGAATGCTTCTGGAACCTTCTGGCGTCCATTTTCTCTTCTCACTGTGATGTAGTTAGTTTCTCTTTCACTTTGCAAACCGTTATGAAGTGTTTTTCTTTACCGCAACATTTGCACATTTGTCCTATTGCTGGACATTTGCCTTCATGAAGAAATGAAATCCACATCGGAAACACAACTTTTTCTTTCCTGTAGACGTCGACTCCCAAGCATCTACCTTGTACTTGTGCTTGCTTTTCATGATCCAACACTGATTAATTTTCATCAGCTTGTGATATTTTCTTTATCACTTCATTCACTCCATCACGAGCAAGGTTCTTTAAATATTTAATGATTTTCTTATCATCTACTTCTCTTAGGGAATCTATGAAGTCATTGAAGTTCTCGATCCATGCAGTCCACCCTGTACCAATATTCTGCTTCTTAGCACGTCGAATAGGGGGTGGTGGTTTTAGGAATGCAGCTGCACCGTACATCACACTCTGTTCTGCAGCCCTTGAAAAATGTCACTATTCAGAAGGCCTTTCAGTGCACTGGATGCCGCTTGTTCCTGTACATGCATCTGAGGCTAAACCGGTCCTGGTCGTCACGCCCGATTTGAGGTCATGTGGCACTTCCTTCGCTCTTGGTGGAAAGTACGTTTGCGCTTTCATACCTGGTTATCACAGTCTTTAGCATTTTGCTTTGTATCGATGATGGCTCTGTGTTATGATGTGGCAAAATATATCTTCTTTTGGCCTTACCAGGGGTTTTCTGGTGGGCTTTTTGAATGAGCTCCTCCTCAGGGCCTTCAACTTCTTCGAGAGCGTATATAGGCTGGAGCGGGGCTTTGACTCCACACACACCGACATTGAACTGCTTCTCATCGACTTGGGCACATGTGGCACGCACAAGCAGTTTGCTGTAGCATCGTAAACTCTCAGGGAGAGCAGTCTCATTTCTTCGGGGCACAGATCCCCTACTCATCGCCAGTTGTAGCATCCTCCCCAGCCTCAAGGGCATGCAAAGGAATATGCCACACACAGAGCTCTGGATTGCACATCTTTTTTCCTCAGCATACAGTCACACTCTGCACTCTTGCTATGTCATAACCGTTAATAACCACACCTTAACACCTCCCAGCAAGTTATGTAATTCCTGGTTGAGTCTGCCCAGAACTGCAAGGGTCCTAGCACACATAGTCTCACCACCTCATAAATTACATTGGATTGTGTTTGACTCTCTATGATAGCAGTAAGTTGTTTGAGTTCATATGTAAGTGCTAACACAGTAATACTTCTCTACTGATTTCAACATTTATAAAGAAGTATTCCTTTTTAAAGAAATACAAATGACTAGACATTCATCTTTATTATCTGTGAAAATATCTGTGCTATGTTATGTCCCACTGCAACTATTTATTTTTCTTTTTTTGCCAGAGTATTTTCTTGGGATTTAGTTACCTTGCCATATAATCCACATTTGATGTATTTTTTGCAGATTCATGGAAACATATTTAGTGCTCAAGTATATCAAGACATTCGAAGAATTCTGCCTTTAAGTTCACTAAATCGGCCTGTATTTGCCAAAGTTAACTCGTTACTTTTCACTTGTTGACTAATGTATTACTGCACTAAGCAATCGTACGTGGATTGTTTAAATGGTTGACCTGGATGGATGGATAAGGAAAGTGCTGTTCTATTCAGAGTAAGCAAAAGCTCTACTCATTTAAACACTTTTTAAACAGGGTGGAAAGAAAGTTTTGTTCTTTGTCCTCAAAATCTTATTTTACAATTGGTGCCAATTAAGTTTACATCACAGAGTTCTCAATGCAGCAGTTACTTCGCGACAGCACTCACACTATAGATTATCACGAAACATTTTGCATAATTATAAGGTCTGATGTCTTAAATCTGAAAGGGCCTCCTGCTGAATCACTTACATAATGAATGTGCAGAATAAAATATTATTCATGCGGGTATTTCTAGATGAAAAGAGATGCTTCCAGATGCCAGATGGAGTGAAAAGAAGAACCCCAAGAGAGTAAAGAGATGCATAGTTAATTACAAGTGTGTGCGTGTGTATGTGTGTACATGCAGTGACGGCTGGAAAGTCCGCCGATTAGAGGGGCGGGAAAAAGGTTTAATAATTTTTTTTTAAAAGCACATAAATACAATTAAGTACACAAAAGAAATAAAAAGGTGCTAAGCTGTGAAGGGTTTTCCGTATATCAGGGAAATGGCGCTCAGACTAGTACGCGTTAAAGATAAGTACGCTGCTGTATGTGTACGGTGCTAACAGGTAGGGGAAAAAAAAAAACAATAACCCCCGTAAAACGTGTGAGTCAACAACCCACACTGGTAATATGAACAATAGCCCAATTTAAGATCAACATCAGTTGTGTGAATCATAATTATTTAATGATGAAATAAGGCAAAAGAAGAACCAGCCGACACGTGTTTCGTCACAATGGGGGTAATCCCGTGACTCTTCAGGGCCGGAGGGTGGTGTAGAAATGGGCGCAAAGAGGGGACGTCTTGGAGGGGAGACCACGGGGTCTGGAGTACCAGAACGAGACCGGATGGCACGGGAGAGTAGTCCCAGAGTGCCAGGGGAGGCAGGGCCCAAAGAAAACACTTGAGAAAAGCTGCGTGTGTGCGACAAGGGGAAGGAGGAATAAGGCGGGTGAGCCCGGGACCTGCATGAAATCAGGGGGGAAGTGACGTCCGTCTCTCCAGTGACTGCCGGATGCGGAATCTTCACGTGTCGGCTGGTTCTTCTTTTGCCTTATTTCATCATTAAATAATTATGATTCACACAACTGATGTTGATCTTAAATTGGGCTACTTTTGAGACTTTGCTTTGATCTGTTATCCCAACTACGTGTGCACAGGACATTGTTCGAAATAAAAAGGTACTTATCATGTTTTCCGGAGACATGTCCTCCTCACTCCGGTCGTCTTCTTCTCCTGAAGTCACTCACGTCCAGCTTGGCTTTACCAATCCTGGTGCTGCATGAGAACAGTGCCAAGATTGGGGGGAGTGGCCTCTCTTTCCACTCCCGAGGACACTGGAGGCTTGTGTAGGCTCTCAACCCGCCTGTCTAAGCAGCAGCGGCTCCTCCGCTATGGCGGAGGAGCATCGCCCCACTGCTTTCTCACAATGCGAGAAGCAAAAACATAAAATGGTTGTAACTTTTAGTTATTACCATTTTATGTTTGCTTTACGGGCGGGCGGGCGGGTAGGCGGGGCTACTCTGCTCTCTGAGCAGGGCGGGAGAGGAGTGGTGTGCCCACTCCTGAGCGCACAAAGACTGTTTGGTCAGCCCTCTCGGGCCGCCCAAACCAGTCATGCGCACTTTGCCCTTCTCCTTTCAGGCTACAATGCAGCCTGCATGGAGAACATGCCCACCCCGCTAGCCCCTGGCTGAGCGCCGTGTTACTGCATGCAGATAAAAATATTAATAAAACTGTAATTCTGATTTCTGATGCAGGATAAAATTATTCCTTGGTGGCAAATGACAATTTTAAATTGTATCTGTTGAATATTTATGTGTTACAGTAGCTTTAAATTTGGACCCTTTTTGAACCATTGTCTATGATCCTCATTAAAAGTTCAGGGCTAAATTGCGATGCCTGTACAAATGCTTGTTTGCAAACAGATCGGAATTACGAGGTTAATGATAATTTCAACACCCTCACAGTTTTCCACTGAGAGATTCCAACAGGTCAAACCTGGCAAAATGTATTGGGGAAAATAGCCTGTAAAAAAGGGGTGATGCAAAATTTGATGAGTTAAATGTAGGTTCTTCATGTGCAGATTCTGTATGTTATGCATCATTTGCAAGTTGAACACTCAGAATAGAAGGTATTTACCACACATTGTAAATATCTCCACCCATGATAATAGTATTTACCAAGTGTGTTAAATACCTCACCCTATTCCATCAAACTTAAAATGAGACTCCATGGGGCTTATTTACAAGCTGCTTGCGCCACCGGTACATCACTTTTTCCCATATTAATAGTGACACACCGGTGGCGCAAGGGACTTGTAAATAAGCCTGTATATGTTTTAAAATGTTTTAAAAGCAAGAAAATAAGCTAACAATATGTGCATTTTTGCTGCATAATTCACTAATTTCTACCGAACTGGAGGCGGCTTTTTTCATTATTTCAGCAGGAATCTGTATTAGTTCAGTGCAGTAATTTACATATACGCATCAAATTCTGTTCATTGTCACAACTTTGTAAGATTCTGAACATATCTGATGCAGCATTTTGCTGCGCCAGAAAATTGCAAATTATCTTCAGAATTAACATTAGAGGACCTTAGAGGGACTGCTTCTCAAAATGCCTAGAAACCCTCGGGCCATTGAAAGGATGTTCAGTGCTCGGAGCAAAATAGCATTTTGCCTTCGGGAGCACTCCACAATCATTGAAAGAGAAAGGCTGTCACAGGCCTGTCGAATTAATTTGATGCTTCCAATGGGTGGTGCTTTAAACTTGGCTTTGCTTGTCTTATGCAAGAGTCGCCCTGCAAGCCATAAGTGCCCTTCAGTAAACAGATCTTTCCACGCGCTAGCCGCCATCAAGGGATCTCTCGCTTCTACATCATCTCTGTGCCTTTAAAGATAGAAACTACTTTATGAGGGAGCTGCAGATCTTAATGTTTCCTACACTTGTCTTACAGCGCACATCTTGCAATTCGATAACAATCAGCGATAGCGCCCAGAGGCCTCTGCCATAACAATTATTGATACTGATGCACATCCTCTCACAGTCAACATTCTCAGCCACTGGCAACCTGTGTAACGTGTATAGTGCCTGCCCTGCACGTTTCGACCCTGGTGCTCTTGACACAACCGAAGCCTGACCTCATATTCTCCATCCTTTATAAGTCAAAGAGAAAACCGTTGGCCAGGCCTAGAAATTCTGCAAGTGCATAGCCTGGGCGCGAGCTCTGTTTAAGTATTTTAAAGAGGGAACAATTCTTCTAATATCTAGTGTCACAGGTGGTAAAAATAACTTTTTTGAGGTGACTTCTGCAAGTTAGCACTCCAGCTAAAGTTCATTATCAAAAGTATCTATTTCATTATTTACAACATGTACTATTTACTCTTTAAGATCACAGTTTTGTAATTATGTTCTGGCAAAGTTTGTATTTATTTATTAGAGTTATTTTCTCTTAGATGTTACATTTTCCTTTCCATTGTTTAGTATTCTTTTTCTGTCTTTATTGTTATTACATGTTTTTTATTCATTGCTGTTTCATTCATATTGTAATTTTTGTTTCCATATATATTTGACCATTGTTTGTATATTCCTGCACAGAGTTACAGGAACGCTGCAAGGCTCTAGCGAACCACTTCCAATCAAGATATCCACTATCTACAGGAACTTCGAGCTCCAACCCACCAACCTCTTCAGCCTACTCACTTCAATGGAAGCCTCCCTCATCCAGTAACTCACTGCTGTGAACAGTTACCACATCGAACACTACAGCAATCATGAACTCCATCCACTCAGGAGCACCTACAGACCCCTGCCCCCACCGCCTCTTCAACCAAGGAAGCAACGACATCAGCCACCAACTCACCACCATCCTCAAGCATCCATTGACACAGACACCTTTACCGATGCATGGAAACACGCAGAAGTCAGACCTCTCCTCAAGAAACCCTCTGCCGACCCGACCGAACTCCAGAACTACTGCCCCATCTCGCTACTCCCATTACCTGCCAAAGTCCTGGAGAAAGCCACCAACCTGCAGCTCACTGAACACCTGGAGAGAAACAGCATGCTAGATGCCCCCAATCGGTTTCCGCGCCAACCACAGCACCAAGACCACCCTGATGACCGCGATGAAAGACATCTGCACCCTACTCAACAGAGGAGAACCGGCGACCCTGATCTTCCTCGACATCTCTGCAGTTTTCAACACAGTATCCCACCACACACTCATCAAGAGACTGCACCAGATCGGGATCAAGAGAGACGCACTCAGTTGGATTGCATCATTCCTCACAGGACGAACACAGAGAATCCGCCTATCTCCCTTCACCTTGGAACACACAAGCACTGTCTGCGGTGTCTCTTAAAGTTCATCCCTCAACCCCACCCTCTTCAACACCGGCCTCTAGCCGACATCCTCAGAACCCACAATCTCAACATAATTTTCTACACCGACGATACCCAGCTCATCCTCTTACTTTCTGTAGACCCCACCACCAGTAAGACCAACTTCCACAACTGCATGAAGAATATTGCAGACTGGATGAAGGACAACTCTCTGAAGCTCAACACTGACAAGACTGAAGTGCTAATCTTTGGCAACCACACCTCGCTCTGGAACCACACCTGGTGGCCCATTGAATCAGACACACTCACACCAAAAGACAACACCTGCAACCTTGCCATCATCCTCAACACCAAGCTCACCCTGAAATGACAAATCAACACAGTCTCCTCCACCTGCTTCCACACTGTCCACTTGAACCGAAGAATCTTCAAATGGTTCCCCATAAGCACGAGGAAAACAGTCACAGAAGCCTTAATCACCAGCCGGCTGGGCTACGGCAACACACTGTATACAGGAACCACCATCAAACACATGAGAAGGCTCCAGACAATACAGAAATCAGTGGCAGACTGATCCTCAACCTGCCCAAATGGACCTACATTATCCAACACCTGAGAAACCTCCACTGGCTCCCCGCACAGGAAAGATGCCATTCAAGTTATTGACACACGCCGACAAAGCCCTCCACGACCAAGAACCAGCATACATGAACCACCACCTGAACTTTCACCAACCATCCAGAAACATTTCCTCCACCTTCCTCGCTCTTACACGGATGTCGCGCATCTGCCATAGTCACAGTGGAGGCTGCTGCTTCTCCCACCCACCTCCATGTCCTGGAATGCCCTCCCCCTCCACCTCTGAATGAATGTCACCCTTGCTGACGGACTTCAGGAAGAGACTCAAGACCTCTTCGACTGAGCCTAGCAACATAGCGCCTGGATACCCTCACTGGTGATAAGCCACACTTTACAAATACTGAATGAATGATTGATTCCTTTCTACAGCTTTTAAAAAAAACTTTTTCCTAGCTCAATAAACTTTTGTTGAAACTGAAAAAAAGAAAAATGCCTGTTTTGTTAATTTCTTTTTTTTCTTTTCAATTTCGGAGCTGCAAATAAAGGGTTTTGGAGTAGGAGAACTACACTAATATCCACTCCTCTCCTGATCAGTAATATTTATTTTATTACAATGACTCCCATTATGTTCCCAGCTTGAGAAAACTGTCTAATTCAAGGTGTTATTATATTTTGGTTGGCTTTACTGGTATACTCGTATTAATCCAAATTACATGGGAAATGTTTACTGAGATATTATTTCAGCAGAATTGATTAGAAATTACTCACTGATTCAGAAAATAACAAGTCGGTTGCACCTATGCATGACATGATCACCCGGCAACATTTACATATGTTAAACACATTGATAGGCGACGGAAAAGGTGCACAAGGTGAAGCTGTAAAGGAAGACTAAGTAAAAGCAATAGAGGGAATACTGAGAAAGTATGCCTTTGAGTGTTTTCATCACTAAGTAAGCATTTCTTGGCATTAACACCCTTTATTATGATGTGCTGTTCCTATGATTGGTGTTATGCAGGGATATTATTCCTCTGAGTGCGCAGGTTTTTGTTAAGTTCTTGCTTGTCTTAGTTTTTCATCCACAAGTGGTAGACTTCACTGAATGCCTTCTGAGCATATATGCTCTGAATAGCACTTTCACTTTGTGCACTTCAATTATACATTTCAGTTGTTGATGCCTGTAATCATATGATATTTTCAGCTTGTATATTCCTGTGATTCACGTCATTTTATATTGACTTGGAAAATATATGACATGTTCTTGAAAAATAAATAAAGACCTTAAATGTCCCCAAAAAATGGGATACATCATTTAATCATTCCTTACGCATATTGATACAACGAGCAAGGCTTAGATTCTAATGTTTATGTTCAAATGACCGGGCATCGGGCTGTGGGTGGTATTTGCACCGAATTTACTCCCAACTGTAAAGTAAAGATGAACAATGCAAGCAAATGGTGTCTGTAAGCGATGTAACCACTGTGCACATATAAGGATGGGCCAATGTTGCCAAGTAATAACTGTCAGAGAATAGTTGGTTACTTCAGATTCATTCATGGCCAGTAATGGTTTGGGGGAGCCCAGGCACAAGCTAGAGTTGACCCCTCGGTTGAGTAAAATGAAAAACAACGCAAATCATAATATAAAGACATGTATTTTAGGGCAATGCAAATTTAGAGAAAGACAAATTGATAAATGGTGCTTATGGTGTAGACACGGTGTAGGAAGCTGGCTCTGTATATACTATACCAAAGTGAGGTATAGTGTGCACAGAGTTCAGTGGAGCCCCAAAGGTAGGCAGAGGTAAAAGTAGATAGCACCTTACTCTCTATTTGTGGTAGTGTGGGCGAGCAGTAAGGCTTTATCAGAAGGTGGTGTTAAGCATTTGTTGTACACACTCAATCAGCAAATGATCTCACACACTCAAAGACTAAACTTCAGACCAATTGGTTTTGTATAAATAATATTCTTTGAGTTATTTTATTTTCTAGAACCAAGCAAGCCTGGTACAGGTAAGCAATAAATACTTTACAGTAGTAATGCAGTTTGTAAACAGTTTGAATTGCAAATGTATATGCACTTTGATTTGATTACAGTAGAGCTACTAATAATGCAATGCTTTTGATATACTGTACATATACTTTGTATTGGCTTTTTAGTAGAATGTCAAGTAGATTACTTTACAGATTACTTTTCTTACACAGTGCAGTATACCTGGATACTGCACTGGGACATTTCCTGAAACAGGTAAGTTAAAGCGTTTTTGTTATTTAGTTACAGTTTTAAAGGGTTTCTTAGATTTTCCAACTCCACACTTAAAAACTTTTCACAGAAAAACAGTCAATGTTAACCTATGGACGAAAATAGGGTTATCGGTTCAAAGGTAAGTATTCGGTTGTGGGAGTTGGTATTCTGGGGGTAGACTCAGGAGTCCCCCAGGGTCAAGGAGGCACTCTTGTTACACCCTCAGCGGAACTAGGGAGGCCGGCTGCAGAGTGCTGAGGCCCAATGTTATCCAATAGGGGATAGGGGTCCTCCGGTTGGTGGCTGCTGACGAGCAGGCCACAAGGTTGTAGGAGCCAAGCTCCTGGTGTTAGGCTCAGGGCAAAGGAGGATCCGGTTTAGCATGCAAAGTGCACCCGCAGCAGCACAGGGGCGGCTGGGTGCAGGGTGCTGTTTTGGCATCGGGTGCCCTGTTGTTTTCAGAAGGGATTTTCGGTTTTGGTTTTTAGCTGCAGGCTCAGTCCAGGAAGACTTCCGGGAGGAACCAACAGCTGGGCAGGTAAGTTGAAGGGCTCGGGGACGTAGGTGCACCTCAGGTTCTTTTCTCCAGGGCGCAGGGCGGCTGGATGCAGGGGTGTCTTTTGAGGTCGGATTTCACCCGGTTGGGGGTGGTCTTCGTGCAGAGGCTGCAGGCGACGTCAGGGAGTCCTGGAGGGGTCAACCCACAGTGAACTCGGACTCTGGAGCACTGGGTGACCTAGCTGGGACAGGTGGGCCACTCGAACTTGGTCCATAGGCGACGGGTGCAGTGGTGGTTCCAGGCGTCGGATTTCTTTGTCCTCAGCAGGCTCAGAGTCTGTCTTGGGAGTTTTCTTTTGAACAGAGCTGCTGTTCACAGGAGATCCCGTCTTTGTTGAAGGCAGTCAGTCCTCCCAGGGTTCTGCAGGTCGCTGGCTGCAGGACAAGGCGACTTTTGGCGCAGGATCTCTGGAAACTGCAGATTGCCGGTAGGGCTGGGGCCAAGTCAGTTGTTCTCTGCAGTCTCCTCTGCTGGGCGTCTTCTTTCATCCTTTTTCTTCTTAGGTTGCGGGAATCTGCCTTCTTGGTTCAGGGCTGCCCCCTTAAATACTGCATTTAGGGGGCATTTTAGAGGTCTCGCGTTTAGTAGTCAATGGGCTACTGACCTTAGGGTGACTACACCATTTGTGTGCTCACCCCACGTGGGGGAGTGGGCACAATCCCTAGTCCTCATTGGAGAGTGCCTGCCATCTGCAAGATGGCGGGCACTGAAGAGTGGGCTTCACCTCGCCTCCCCCACCTGAGGGGTGGGGTTGGCAGAGGTGGGCACACCTTCTGGGCTGTGCTAATTTGTCCCGCCTGTCTTCCCGCCGAAAAGGAGGGGAGACCGGAAGGGGGCCTGCTCCTGATAGCAGGAGAGGCTGGGGGTCGCATTACAAAGCTCCCCTTTGAAGCTCCCCTGCCACAGATGGCTCTTCCTGGCCTGGGGGATCTTAATATTGGGAAGCCCTTCTGTCCGTATATTTTAGCATTCGCGACACCATCTTCCAATCTGGACGCCATTATGTATGATAATCGAAACTGCTGCTCAGTTATTCTCGAGAAATGGTCCTTGGTAAGTTTTGCTTCCCAAGGTTGAGCTTTTTCTATTATAATTGCAAGTATCCTCGTTAGTACATACCTTTCTTGTTAGATGGAGCCTTTCTCCCACTCGTCTGGTAGGGAGGATAGGCCAGTTGACCTTGGGTAGTAGATAGCCTGTGCCCAGCTGCAGAATCGAAACTTATGCTCTGTACCCCCATTGTATTACGACACCTGCTAGTGTTTTTCCATAGTAGGCGTGCCTTTGTGGACTTTGCAAACGTACATAATGTCAGTGTATGCTTATGGGCTTCAGTCCCTCGACAGTCATCTCAAGAGGCTGGTCAGACTGGGCTCCACTGCAGTGTAATCTCAATAAATATCTGGTTTGTTGTCTCTACTGTCTGACCGACTCTTCATTTGTAGGAAGGCAGAGAAGGTGGTCGTGAGTGACCCGGGTGGCCCTTTCGGGTCATTTCCTTCAGTTGGCGCCCGAACAGGGACCCCATTGGGTGACCTCATCCTTGCCCGCGGACGGGTGAGGAGGACGGGGCCGCGTTGGGTCGGGTCGGCGGATCGGGGGACCCCTGCACGATAGAGTTTCGCACTCGCAGCTGCCCCGCCTGTCTGATCGGGCGGTGCCCTGCCCAGTGGTCATCCCAACTGGGGTCCTGAATGGCGAAACCCTGGGATTTGACCGCTTGGTCCGAAGAGTCGGCAGTGGAGAATAACTTTGTTTGACCTGTGTGCACCAGGTGAGTTTGTCTTGATTCTTGGTAAAGATGGCGCCATCTTAGCTGTTTGAACTTGGTAGGTCTGCGGACCGTGTAGAGATACAGGGTGTCTGTGGATGCCCTGCCAGGCAACTGAGTGAATTCGGCTTACTTTTGAAAATGTCTGGGGCTTGAGCTTGTCTCTCTTTGGTGCAGTCTGTGGACTGTTTTTGGAACAAGTGCTTGAATTTGTTTGGGTTCTTTGTGAACATGGTGCACCGTTTGTTTGATTTTGGTACGATCTTAACCCTGGGCGTAGGACTACGCTACGCTGGCGTAGTTTGTGCAACTATGCGCTACGCGAATTGCACGTAGCACAGTGCAAAAACGCGTAGCGTAGCGGGCATTTTTTGCTTGCTCGCGGTCCTCAACGTCACGTTGGCGACCGCAAGCGAGCAAAATGACATCCCGGCGAGACTTTTTCCTCGTTCGCGATCAGCAACATCAAGTTGCCGATCGCGAGCGTGGAAAATAAACCTCCGGCGAGATTCTCAACGCGGGGAGGTCAGGTTTCTCATTGTGAGTGGTCGTGTATGCTCGCTACCGCTCACGAGGAGAAACTACCAGTCCGCGTTGAGAAAACTGCTGCTCGAGTACAAATCTACTCGAGCGGCAGAAAGTGACCGCTTGCACTGTGCAAGATGCCGTTTGCAATGATTGCACAGTGCGGACAAGCATCCGGCACTGTGCAATCAGTGCGAACAGCATTTTCCCTACCGCACTACGCAGTTCGCGTAGCTACGCGTAGCTTGCGTAGTGCGAAGTGCACTTCGCGTAGCTACGCGTAGCGTGACTACGCGGACTACGCCCAGGGTTATGTAACGATCTGAGGATCTTTTGGACTAAGCGCTTAGAATATATAAACTTTTGTATTTGGTACCAATACTTTGTTCGAAGGGGGATGTTGACCTGCTTTGGAAGAGCTGTTTGTGAGATATTTGGTTGAGCACGCTGTGTGTGTGAGTGTGTGTGTGTGTGTGTGTGTGGAGGTAAGAATGCCTTGCTTTAGCAAGTTGTGCTGTGTGGGATGCCGTTGTTGTTCTGCTGATGCTTGATTGGAAGAGAAGCAACCTGCGCCCGCAGAGGGCACACCGCATTATGATATGTATATTAAGCACGGCCTTGGCCCTATTATATTTAGTACATTATGGCACAAATATACCAGGGACAACGCTGAATTGCAATGGCCGTCAACAGGCACCTTTGATGAACAGAAATTGAATTATTTGGAGGACAAACTGTTTGCTAAACGTAGCAGGCAGTCGATGTTTGATTACCTTCAGGTGTGGCGGAAGGAAGCTAAGCAGAGGCGGCTGAGGGCGGAAAGGGAGGCACGGAGGGAGAAAACGCAGACATTGACTCAGAAAGCAGTGGCTCATGATAAGGAGAAAGTGGAGAAGGGTATAGAATGTGCAGATAGGAGGTTTCGATTGCAATGTGATAAGTCTTATGTTACTAGGGAGGAAGCAGACACTTTTATGGAAGAGCTATTGGAAGACAGACCGCCTCCCCTTATGCCCCGAATAGAATATACCCTGTTGTTCCACAGCCCTCATCATCTGCCTCTGCCCCCCCCGTTTCCGTTGTATCCAGTATTGATCGAAGCGCTTTGGTTTCGGTATCATCAGTCTCTTCTGTGGCTCCGTCCCCCACAGCCACTGCGACTGCCGGTCCTCCTGCTACCCCTGTTGTTACGATGTCACTTTCTCCTTCACAGACACCTATTAATCAGCCGATGTTGACCTTGATGCCCCCCTCTCCGACCAGTAGGTTGGCCCCTGTTTTTACTCCTACCCCCTTGCTAGATGTCGAGACACCGGTGCGTGGTCAGGACGATGTAGCTGGGGCAGTTCCAAAAGAGCGATTAGGACGGGTGTTGATTCGGTCTGATGTGGGAGATATGGAGAAGAATATGTGGCCAATCAGGCTGCCCAGTGGGCCCGTAGTCCTATTTATGGTGTTTGGAGTGTGTTAAAGGATTATGAGCCATTTGTCCAGCAACATGCCCTTAAACATATGTCGGCCACTTTGATTGGACTATGGGAACAGTGTTTTAAAGGTGTTGCACCTCAGATTATTTACGATATTAAGGACCAAGTATACGCTGCGGGCATGGCTCCCAATGAGGTTTTTGCTAACGTTACTACACTGATTGGATATTGTGGTAGATTGCATCATAAATCCCCGATGGTAATATCTCAGTTCCCAATGAGGGAAGTTCATCCCGTTTTTCACCCGGAGATACCAGAGTTACGTGATCAACACGATCAAGTGATTAGAGCACGAGTAGAGGCCTGTTTCCAAGAACAAGGGTTTATGCTCCATGCAAGAGTAGTGAAGTCCTCGCAATTAAGGCTCAGTTGCCCGACCCCAGGAAAAATCCTACTGCTTATTATAAGGAATTGACAGAGGCTGCTGCATCGACGATAATGACGTTGGCAGATATTGAAATGTTTTTTGGCTTATTGGTACCAGTGGATGTCTGGCGACAGGTGCACACTCAGAACCATGCCCTAGAATTGGGTGGTACATGGGATGAGATTAAGGCGTGGGATAAGGAGAGGAAGCCTGGTGATAAGCCTAAGGCTGAGATCTTGACTTTGCCAGATTGCATCATTACTTATATGCACTCTCTTATTCCACCCCGGAAGGTGGATTGGGATAAGCTAGCTTCATGTCATCAGAAGAAAGATGAGAGTGTGTCTGATTTTTTACTCGGTTTGAAGGGGTGTTCTTTGATTTTCGTGGCCAGAATTTGTCCGTGGAAGGGGGTATCCGATTATTTGTCAACAGGTTTGTCACGAATTTGCTCCCGGTGATTGCAGCCCGGTTGCAGGCTGCTGAGAGCACGTGGACTACTTCTACCCATTTGGTAATATTGAGTATGGCTCAGTATTATGAACATAGAGAGAATGAGGAGAAAGAAACGGCTCAAAAGAAAACAAAGGAGTTGAAGACTAAGGTACTGATGCAGCAGGCATTCAGGGGGCAGGGACGAGGTCGATTCATTGGACCGGCCAGGCAGCTTCCTCGTACGAGTCAGAGTGCTGTGCCTGTGGGCCCCAATCAATGTGCATATTGTAAAGAGGAAGGGCACTGGCGTAGCGAGTGTTCAGTTTTGCTACAAAAGGTTGCGGTTCCTAGGGGATGGGGATAGAGAGGGCAAGGACGGGGAGCAGCCAGTCAGGATGGGGACCACCAGGCTACCAGAACGTCATCAGGCCGTACTGATCAGAATTACTTTGATGACGTTCGGGCCGACAGTATTATCATGATGATTATGATTTGGAGGATGTGACTGGGTCGTCTTACAGCTAGGACAGCCAAGGACAGGGTAAGGAACTAGTTTCGATACCTGTAGATCAGCATGAACCTTATATTAGTGTGGATTTGCAGGGCTCGGAGAAGAAATTTTTGGTGGATACAGGAGCAATGAATAGTTCTGTTGCGAGATCACTGGTCCCTGGGGCAGCCCTGTCTGTCCATAACAATGTTTCGGTCGGTTTTCCCGGTCTGCCGGTAGTAAGCCCCATCTCTAAACCCCTTGCCTTGACTATAGGTCCTTTTACCGTTGATTCACCGTTTTTATTAACATCAAATTGTGGAGAGAATCTGTTGGGATTAGATCTGTTAAAAAAGCTCCATGCTACTATTTATTGTTCCCCAGACGGCGTCCATTTGACAATGGGTCCGAGTGTGGTTAGTACTACACAATGTTTGTCTAAAGATGCCCCCCTCCCAGTTGAGTTTAAGGATGTTCCATCTACGTTGTGGGCTACAAGTGATACAGATGTAGGGCTTTTGCAAATACCTCCAATTTCTATTCAGGTTAAAGAAAAATGCGATATTGCCTCGTATCCCTCAGTATAAAATTTTGCATGCAGGAGAACAGGCATTGTTACACATAATACAAGATTTCATTCAGTCAGGAGTTGTTGAAGAGACAGCAGCAAATGTGTGCAATAGCCCCATCCTTCCTGTCCTCAAGAGGCCACCTCCGGGTTCTCCTGATGATGTTGCTGATGTCTATCGTTTTGTGATTGATTTGCGCGAAGTTAATAAGATAGTAGACCCTGTGGTCCCTGACATTACTGCTCTTCTGACTATGATTCCTTCCTCTGCCAAATTCTTTTCTGTCATTGATTTGAAAAACGCTTTCTTTAGCATCCCTGTTCATCCCAATAGCAGGCACCTGTTCGGGTTCTCACTGACAGGTCGTAGTTTTAGATTTTGTCGGGTTACTCAGGGCTATACTGAGAGTCCTAGTATATATAGCCAAGCTCTGAAGGGTCAATTGGACTCCCTTACCCTTCCTCTAGGTAATGTATTACTGCAGTATGTTGATGATCTTTTGATTGCGTCTGATACTGAAGATGGATGTAAAGCAGCTACAGTCAAATTGTTGCTGCATTTGGCTCAACATGGACATAAAGTGTCCCTTTCCAAATTCCAATATTGTCGACAGGAGGTCACCTATTTAGGTCACCTACTGTCGAAGGAGCGTCGGAAACTAACTCCTGAGCGTATTAACGCTATAATTAACATGCCTGTTCCAAGGACCCAAAGGGAAGTGCGAGCCTTTATTGGTATCACTTCCTATTGTCGTCATTGGATACCCAATTTTGCTTTATTAACAAAGCCTCTGCTTCACCTAACAACTAAAGATGTGCATGAGCCTTTGCCTCGAACACCTGAATGTCAACAAGCTTTTGAGCAATTGAAGGTTGCGCTTTGTTCGGCTCCTGTGCTTGTCACACCTGATTACAAAAAGCCATTCGTGTTGTATGTACACGAGTTGGCCGGTTGTGCGCTTTCTGTCTTAACACAGGCTTTTGGAGGTAAGCAGAGGCCGTGTGCGTATTTCTCTGCTGTGCTTGACCCCATCGCGAAAGATCTCCCGAGTTGTTTAAGAGCGACCGCGGCAGTGGCCGTCTCTATTCGACAATCGACAGGGCTTGTTCTTGATACTGATCTCATGGTTATAGTATCCCATGCTGTGGATACGCTTTTGAACAGAACAAAGACACAGCACCTTCCCAGTGCACGTCTGACTGGCTATGAGCTAACTCTTTTTGCACCACATATTACGATCAAACGCTGTGCCACTCTGAATCCTGCCACGTTACTAACCCTCCCTTCGGAGAGTGAGGAGATAGACATACATGATTGTATGTTTCGCACTGAAGAGGAGACGAAGGGACGGGTAGACTTGGCGGATGTTCCCTTATCTGACCCCCAAGGGGAACTATACATCGATGGCTCTTGTTTTAAATTACCAGATGGCACCACAACTGCTGCCTATGCGATCACGACACTACGCACGATAGTTGAGACATCATGAGTTCCCTATCAGTCTGCCCAAGCTGCAGAGCTAGCAGCTCTAATTTGTGCATGTGAGTTGAGTCAGGGACTAGCGGTTAATATTTACACTGACAGCCAGTATGCTTTTGGAGTCGCTCATAATTTTGGGCGGCTCTGGAAAGAGAGGGGATTCCTTACCTCCCATGGTTCGAAGATTCAAAACGGCCCCTTGATAAGTAGACTTTTGTCGGCTTTGACTCTGCCTAAGAAACTGGCAATAGTGAAGTGTAGCACTCACAAAGCAATTACTGATGATATGGGGAGGGGAAATGCTTTTGCGGATCAAACAGCTAAAGAGGCGGCCCGATCTAAGATGAAAAAGATGTTTGTAGCAGGTCCTGCTAGATGGGTGCCGGAAGTCACGATGTTTGAGGACACACTAGATAGTGTGAAAGAAATCCAGAGTGAGGCAACGGTTGAGGAATTAACAATATGGCAAGAGAGTACAGCACAATTAGATGATGATGGGTGTTGGACACATAAATCAGGGAAACAGAGATGGATGTTGCCGAATGCATATGTTCTCCCTGTGGTTACTATGGCTCATGGACCAGCTCACATTAGCGCTAGGGGTATCTGCAAATTGCTTGACTCGGTGTGGCAGAATGATAATATTCCAAAGACGGCTGCCCATTTAGTAAAATATTGCATGGTGTGTATGTTGTACAACCCAGGGAAGGGGACCCCTACACCTCCGGGTAATTTTGCACCCCCTTCTTTCCCTTTCGAAGTCCTGCAAATGGACTTCATTGAGATGGAACGGGTGAACAATCTGAAGTATGTGTTCGTGGTGGTTTGCGCATTCAGTAAATGGTTTGAGGCTTATCCTATCAAGGAAAATAAAGCCCTAGCGACGGCGAAAGCTCTTTTGAAGGAGTTTTTCCCTCGCTTCGGTTTGCCCCGTTTGATTTGGAGTGACAACGGCAGTCATTTTAATTCTAAAGTCATCCAGTTGGTGTGCGATGGCTTGCACATCAAGAAAAGATTTCACGCTGCAAATCACCCCCAGTCAGCAGGTTTAGTTGAGAAGTACAATGGTATTCTCAAACTAAAGATGGCCAAAATTCAGGAGAGTTCAGGATTGAAGTGGCCAGATGCTTTACCATTGGCTTTGTTGTCAATGAGAGTTACAGCCCATACAAGAACAGGGTTGTCCCCCTATGAGTTTGTCTTTGGTAGGCCCGCTAATGTCTGGGGAGTTCCAAGACCCCGCCACTTTTCTGAGATAGAGTACCCTTTGTTGATAGACTATCTATATGGATTAACAAAAAATTTGCGTTCTATTCATCAGCAGATTCAAGAGGCCTTGCCATCCGCTACAGAGGGACCCGGCCACGATCTTCGGCCTGGGGACTACATTCTCATAAAGCACTTTCAGCGAAAAGGCAGCTTGGAGCCCCATTGGAAGGGGCCTTATCAGATCCTCCTCCCCACCCGCACTGCTGTTAAAGTGGACGGCCGGAAAAATTGGATACATTGTACGCATACCAAGAAGGTGCCACTTCCCCTGCCGTACGACCAGTGGAGGATCGACAGTATAGGGGACTCTGAGACGGAAAAGGTTCCTCGTTTCATCCCTTTTTCCGATGCCAGAATAACGTGGGCACCTTCAGAGGAGGAGAGTGATGCAGTCCTAAATGAAGCAGTGCCACCTGAGGTTAAGGCCAGCCAAGAGCTCCAGTCAGCTGGCCCTTCTATGTTTGAATCTGAATCTGTCCAAACAGCTGAAAGTGAATGTTTGTTTCTTGATCCCTCTGTTCCTGGAGTTGTTAAGTACAATTTGCGTCCTCGACGAAGGAACAGTGCACCAAAGGAAAAGTCAGACTAGTAGGGATGGACTTCATGGATGAAGAATAGGGATAATAGAGCAGGGACAGAGAGATTGGTGCATTGTTCGAGACACTGGACAGGATAAGTTTGGGGTGTTTTCCCAGGAGGGAGAGTACCCTATCCTGAAAGAAGTGGATTTTCCTCAGCAAGGGCTGCAATTGTGTAGCTCCAATGAGAAGTGCTGGATAGCACCACCGTGGATGAACAATAGGAGCCTGCCAGCGAGGCTCACAGGAGAAGAAAAAGGACGCTGGAAAGAAGATTGTTTGCTTAGTTTCATTACGGTTAGATTAATAGTACCTCTTCATTACGCTATCATGCATGTTTTTGGCAGGCCAATGATTGATGAAAACAGCCATTAGGATTTTTTGTTTTGCCCCGATTGTCATGGGTGATACAGCCGAGAGTGCAATTCCTTCTTTTTGCTATTCTGCTGATGATTATTCTTTGTGGAGTTCTTTGGGTGTTAGAAAATGCAAGTAATTCGCCTACTTCTGACAATGATATCTCTTCCACACTGAGACGGAAAAGAATGCTTTCTAATAATGTTTTTCTAGATACTCATAAGAGATTTTTTGGTAATGTTGTCGCTTGTTATCCTACTGAATCTGTAACTAGCCTATGGACCGCTTACCCTCTGTCTTTGATAAATTATACATATTCTAAGCCAACAAATTTTGTTGAGGTAAAAGGGAGTTTGGTTTTGGCTACCCAGGACCATGCTTGTATCATCGTCAACCCACTGGAATAGGGTACCCGGCTGTGACAATAATACGTACTGTGATAACTTTTATTTTGAAGAGCAAAATATTACATTGGTGGGTTGGCATTATAAAGAAGTGACGGTTCCACGAAAAGCTGGCTATTAACCTGCTTGTTGCCCCATCATAAATAATACTGATA
The DNA here is from genome assembly GCA_963921515.1 of Calotriton arnoldi. Classification (NCBI taxonomy): domain Eukaryota; kingdom Metazoa; phylum Chordata; class Amphibia; order Caudata; family Salamandridae; genus Calotriton; species Calotriton arnoldi. Next base: position 1,443,597 of record CAWUFW010003219.1, read on the forward strand.
CTATTTTGTATATCAACTGTTCAGGGGTGATCATATTTAAATGGACATTCCCTTTGAAAAGTGTGAAAAGTTCTGACACAGTGACAGGTAATTCTCGTTATGCAGCTGTGGATTATGATAGGCCGATATATGCCCACCCTGGGTTCTTTTTTCTCACAAATGGAACGTACTCAAATGTTCATAATGGCACCAATGATGTAGCTCTTGGGATGGTGCTGCCCTTGGGGGTCCCTTGCAAATATGCTCACTGACAAATAAAATGGGTAAAGAGAACACTTACAAAGGAATTTTGTGAAGGAGTAACAGATATTGAGATCAATAGCTATAGTAATGGTATTACTTTTGGTTATATCCTGTCTGCCATTTTCACATTAGGGGGAATGGCTATGAGAAGGACTGAAAAGGCTCGGGAATATTTTGGCTGTAAATTACAGATATAGTCAAATACCACAGTAGCAGCGTAACGTGACATCACCATTCAATTAGAAAGTATGAGGATTTATTCTGAACAGACTAGATATGCAGTGGACTTTATTTTAGCAAAGAATGGTGGTGCATACGCAGTTATTGGCGATCAGTGTGTAGTGGGCATAACAAATATGGAAAAGAATATCACCAAGCATATCCTGGATATTATTGAGAATGTCAAAGGTATGGAATCAGGTAATTGGAGCTGGTCCCTTTTTGGAACAAGGGGGTGGCTAATAGAGAAAGTGATATATTTCATTGGCATATTGATATGTTGCTGTGTTCTTATTCAATGTCTCCCAATGTGCTGCACATACTGTATCTCTGTATTGGTTCCGAAGCGGAAGATGTCGATTCATGATACCAATGCCGCAATAATGTTACAGAAAGAAATAGATGACATTATTGCCATAGACGAGGCGTCTTCGAAACGTCCTCTCTTCTCTTGGAATATACTCCCACTATTGACAACATGACATGTGCATGAAGGGTTCAGTGCTTTATTATTCCTTTATGTTTCTGCTTTGATTCTCGATTGTAGATGGTTAGCTCATGCTAACAGGAGGGTTTGTTAATATTGGGAAGCCCTTCTGTCCGTATATTTTAGCATCCGCGACACCATCTTGCAATCTGGATGCCATTTTGTATGATAATCAAAACTGCTGCTCAGTTATTCTCGAGAAATGGTCCTTGGTAAGTTTCGTTTCCAAAGGTTGAGCTTTTTCTATTATAATTGCAAGTATCCGCGTTAGTACATACCTTTCTTGTTAGATGGAGCCTTTCTCCCACTCATCTGGTAGGGAGGATAGGCCAGATGACCTTGGGCAGTAGATAGCCTATGCCCAGCTGCAGAATCGAAACTTATGCTCTGTACCCCCATTGTATTACGACACCTGCTAGTGTTTTTCCACAGTAGGCGTGCCTTTGTGGACTTTGCAAACGTACATAATGTAATTGTATGCTTACGGGCTTCAGTCCCTTGACAGTCATCTCAAGAGACTGGTCAGACTGGGCTCCACTGCAGTGTAATCTCAATAAATATCTGGTTTGTATTCTCTACTGTCTGACCGACTCTTCATCTGTAGGAAGGCAGAGAAGGTGGTCGTGAGTGACCCGGGTGGCCCTTTCGGGTAATTTCCTTCAGGGAGGTGTGAACACCTCCGCCCAGGAAAGGCTTTGTTTCTGGGCTGCAAAGGCTCCCACCCCAGGGGTCCAGAAACATGTCTCGTGGTGGCAGGCTGGTGTGTACCAGTCAGGGAACCCACCAGAGGCTGGTCGTTTTTTTTTAGGGGGCATCTCTAAGATGCCCTCTGAGTGCATTTTTCATTAAATCCCACACTGGCATCAGTGTGGGTTTAATGTGCTGAGAAGTTTGATACCAAACTTCTCAGTTTTCAGTAAAGCCATTATGGTACTGTGGAGTTTGTAATGACAAACTCCCAGCACCATATACTCTTAATGGCAGTACTGCACTTACAATGTCTAAGAATTGACTTAGACACTGTAGAGGTACAGGGCTCATGCACCTGTACCCTCACCACTGGTATAGGGCACCCAGCTAGAGGGGTGGCTGATCTATACCAGGGCAGTGGGCTGTAGGCATGGCACACAGGGATGTGTGCCATGTCGACTCTTCACTTTGTTCTGCACCAAAACACGACGCCTGCAAAGGCAATGTGTGAGTGTAAAGGTACAGGGCCTCTAAGGGTGGCACAATAAGTGCTGCAGCCCTTAGAGGCCTTCCCTGGACACAGTGCTCTGGGTACCTGTGGTACCATTTACCAGGGGCTGACCTGTGGCCAGAGAGTGCCAATTGGAGGTACAAGGTACAGTTTTTGGGAAAAACAAAGGCCCTGGGAACCTGATTGGCAGTGACCCAGTGTACATCAAGTCAAAATGCATCAGTAGTCAGGCAAAAAGTGGGGGGGGGTTGCTGCAACAGAAACCCAGCTTCCTACACACGGTGCAAGTGAAAGAGTGACAAATTGATAAGGGCACAAATACAGAATGTAATGGTCAAACAACATGAGTCAAACTATTGTTATACCAAGCAAAATCGGGCACACTTTATTATAGTTAATGCTAAATGGATGGAAATGCAATTTGCACTAATTTTAGTACTGATTAGTGGGCCTAAAACATTCCATTGATCACAATCATATGTGCTGTTTTGGTCATTTTTAGGTCGAGCATAGAGTCAGCGTGCATGCCTTGCTCTGCGAGCCATGCTGTATTGGAGTATGCATTTGAAGCCCCACCCACATTTTTCATTGGCTTGTGTCATTGCCCTTCATAAATGCTGGCTTCTGATTTGTAAATAGGCTTGTTAGTCCCTCCTTAGTACCGCCTTGTCTTCATTTGTAACCTCCCATGGCGACTGGCCCTTTTACTTTGGTTGTTACACGGTACGTATTATATAGTCTGTAAGCACTATTTTCTTTAATTAGTTTCTCCTACTGGAGGCAAAACATGCTTTGCTTCAGCTGTTTTTTTTTTAATGATGTTCCACGACATCGCAGCGTGCCGCATGCTTTTAGTAATGTATTTATTTTAATGACAGCGCAGCCCGCTTTAACTATAGCGGCTGAGCTTATTCACAATGAAGCCGCACGCACCACTCGCGGGACGGGACGTGTGTTTTTTTATTTTATTTACATGAATTCACAGCGGACTCGCGACTCCCGCAACTTAATGAATTTTTTTTAGCTGGTATTTACCTCAGTGTTCCTTTAATTTGTATACTCCCATTGCATATTGCCATGTAAAATCGCACATGTATGTAATGTTTCCAAATATTAATTTTTCATAGTAGTTTATGTTCCCAGGAGACTTTAAATTAAAAAAACCTGTACACTTAAAGATGGTCGACATGTTTGAGAAGCGATTTCAGATGCTTGCCTCTTCTGCCGACTTGTTTGTCCCTCTTCTGTGTTTACCATCGCACAGCGAGGCTGGAGCTGTGTGCCGTAGAGGTGTAGGCACAACACATGATGTGTGCTTGAGGCGGATAGTCACTTCTATCTCCACTTTCAGTCTGGCCAGGTCCGGCAACCACAGAGTCGTTTTGCGCTGTGCTCATTAATGTTTTGTTGAAATGCTTCACCGTTGATGAGGCTTAAAAGGTGGCCCAACGCCATAGTGAGTAATAAAAATGTGGAGTGTAGAAACTGAGCCTTTGACGGCATATGGTGCCCAGATGTCCCCCTTTATTTACCAGCGCCACAACTCCAGATTTCACGATGTGTTGGGCACAAGACAAAAGTAATCTTGCAGTTTTCTGGTTTTGAACATAAAACATGTTTCCTGATCTGCTATCCTAAAATGTTTCCAGTTTCCCCTGAAAATTATAATTTTCGTTTCAAACTATCAGCCCTTCCTGCTTTCAGTTTAGAATAAATTGGGGGTTTGGTTTGAAAAAGAAAGGCAGCTTTAATAACACAAGCATTTGCAATACAATAGGTCTCGCATTTGTGAGAATTTAAGCTATCAGCATTGTAAATAACAATGCCTTTTATTTATGTTTTAAAAACCAAAACACAAATAAAAGGCATTGTCATTTACAATGCCAGTAGCTCAAACGTGCGTAAATGCGAGACCTATTGCATTGCAAATGCTTGTTACATATGTTCTCTAAACAAGTAACAATGCTCTTGAAGCAAGGGCAGTTTGCTTGCTCGTGTAATTTTTGCATTTATATCACTGTATGCCTTGTCTTTGTTTCCAGCTGTGTCAAATCACTGTACACTCTCTCGACTAGACCACCATCTCCAATCCATTCTACTTCCGTATTTCCCCTCCATGCAAGCTTACCCATACCAACTCCCCCCAAAGCAAGCTATGTCCTTCAGCGAACTTTCACCTTTTCATCTGACCCTTCCTTGACAATCTGCTCTTTTCTCATTCTCTCCTACAATCTCTGGTATGGAAAGACCGCAGACATTATCCCCAACATTCTCCCACACCTTTAGCGCACCCCCTAAGAAAAACCTGGAGAACCTTGAATCTACTGCCCCATCACACCATCCGAAAGCCTATGTCTTGTCTTATTCACACTCCACTCCTATGACACAAGTTCAACTCAGCAATTCCCTTTAACTTTCTCCAGAATCTGAAGGTATCCATTGCTCATCTCTCCACAGCCATCCCTGGTCACCTACAACAAAAGCGAACATATTTCAGGTTACAACCCATCCTGGAATAGACAAATCTCAAGATATATTTGAAACAAAAACACATCATTGCAGTCTACTGTCTGTTCTGGCCCTGACATGGTGTGCCACATGAAGCAATATTACTTGGTTTGGTTTCCTAATGATCATGGGAACCCCCGACTAACCTTTTTAGGGTTTGAGGGATTAAATGTGCTGATAAGATATCACGGTACACCCTGAACCTACATAACTCATCTTCAACAGATGCCAGCTCTCACAGTCAACCAAAAGACATTTCACAATGGCCTAAACGGGTTCCTACTAACTTGTCAGCCTCCCTGTTATAGGGTATCTTTCATATTAACCATCTGCAACTCCGTTGTCAAAAGGAGACCATAAACTTATCAATCTGTGTGACTTCGATGCATTGCTCTAAACTATGAATGACCATCAATGAAAGGCCTAATCTCAGGACTTCCCGCTTTGCTAGTCAAAAAATTCATTATCAAGTCAACATACTATCCGAAGCACGCTCTTGAGTGAATCATTGTTAACACTGGCAACATTCCTACCTTCAAACTACTTCTCCTGACCTGGTTTTACGATGAAAACATTCCTTTTAAGGAAGCACTACCAAAATATTGCAACTGTAAATGAACCTTATCTCCAAGAATACTACATTGTCTCTGGAAACAACGTCATCATCTCAAAATCTTCACCCAAAATGGTTGTGTGCCTACAATCTGCAACTCCAAGGTTTTATGAATTGCTAACAAAATCATTCAAACCCATTGTCCCAAACAAAAAACATCAACACTTGAGTCGCAACCGGTCAGCCAAGGAGCTTGCATATCTGCAAAGCACAGAACTCTCTTTTGCATCAGGCCTATAAAAGGAGATTTTCAGGAGAATGTGAGAATTTAAGAACCAATATGTTTGCTCACAGGAAGCAGCCCTGTATCTAACTTTTTTGAAATGTCTTCCCACTCTCAGTGAAAGCCAGAAATTGCACATATCCTAAAGCTCAAAGACAACATTGAACAAGCTGCACTGTCAACCAGACCTGATATTTTCGAGAGTGAAAACAAATACACTAAAGTCCTTCTCTCCTTTGTCAGAACAATCGTTTAAAGAACTAATATCAAATATCGATCAGTTTTAACTCACATCACAGCACATTCAACCCCACCCCACTTAGACTCTCTCTTGCACTCATCATACGGCATATGAAAAAAGATCTCTGCAAAAGTGACCCTTCGGGGGACCCATTGGGCATTACAGTGCTGGACCAACGAGGAGCAACAGCTCAATGATGAAGCATGACATCCCTCGGGATGTGTGAGGGCAACATGTAACAGTCTTGCTGACTGCCATTCTTCATGTGCTCCAACCTTGTTCAGCCTACTCATACCTCCTCTTCTTCTCTCTAGGAACAGTGACCCCCCTGTTTGCATGTATAGGAAATTACAATAGCCCTTTTCGCTCCACACTAAATTCCAGACTCTCACAGGATTGCTTTCAAGGCACTATTCTTAACGCTTTCCTCTGAATTACATCCCTCACTTCAACTAAGAGTCAGAGGATATTATCTTTCAATCTATGTTTACAATTTTTTTACCTCAATCCTCATCTAGATAAAGAATTTACAAAACCACCACTTTCAAGAAAGACATAAAAATACAGAACTACACGTTTCAGACCCTGGGGTAATCCCCAATCCCACTATTAGGAAGAAACTATTAGCCACTAAAACATATCAAGTTTCCAGACTGATCCTCACAAGTCATAGCCGGATAAAATCTAAGAGATTTTCGGTGATGTCTCTATAGATCACCAATATATCCCGATCTCCAATGGAAAGAAGAGGAAAATATTCCCTCTGGGAAAAGAGTCAGAGATTGGGTCCTCAATATATATGCTACATGAAGCACAATCTTTCACTTCTCACATGCCATATTGGCATGCACACCAGCTGCAAATTGGTTTCAACAACACGGTCAGACCACACGCATGACACACAACTCTTACCGGGCAGAACATACAACAACTAGAGGCCTTCCAACCGACCCTACTGGTATGAGTGCTACGATGTGCACTGTACAAATGACAGATAACATATTGTAATTTTTCTTATGGTAATATCTGAGCTAACATCAATTCAGCACCTGTGCCTGTAGATTTCTGTAACTGTGAAATTAGCAGGGTATTGACAGAAGCTGCAGCAGGAACAACAGTGCAAACAGTTCCCTCTCTTTCCTTGGGCCTGTTGACTCGAAATTTAAACTCTCCTGGGAAAGTGTAGATTTATATGACTGTAAACAGTGGTGGATCTACCTATTACTGCTATGTCAGCATACCTTAAGTGAAGCAGCTTCAGCTGACCCATCAGTTGTACCTGTGCACCTCAGTGAGTTGCCTTACTTTGCATTGAGATGTTCCTTTTTAGGTCGAGCCTGGGCAGTGCATGCGCTGCTCTGCGAGCCATCCTGTATTGGAGTATGTACTTGAAGCCCTGCCCACTTTCCGCCCATATTTGTCTTTGGCTTGTGTCATTGTCCTTTGTAAATGGCTTCTGATTCGTAATTTGGCTTGTTAGTCCCTCCTTAGTACCAACTTGTCTTCATTTGTAACCTCCCATAAGGAGTGGCCCTTTTACTTCGGTTGTTAGACGGTACATCGTCTTTAGTTTGTAAGCACTATTTTCTTCAATGAGTTTCTCTTACTGCAGGAGGGTCTGTCATGCATAGTTGTGTCCACCAGCTTAACTCATAGCAAACGGGGAGCTCTTCAGGGGCCATGGGAGACAGAAGGGGGTAACTCAGCGATGCCTTTAGGGAGGTCAAAGGTGCGTGATGTAAATTCCGCTAGATCTGGTGTGTTTATTTTCTGAACTAACCGCTATGTTAACCATGAATATGCTTTAGGTTTGCTGTTCCGCTAACTTGCTAAAAACCATGACTTCAACAAAGGGCTCATACCCTCTTTTCTCAATGTGTTCCTCTGTGAAATGGATCCAAAAAAGAAAGAAACTCTTTGGCTGCAAATGTCTCTTTGGACACACTCTCCCGCAACCGTAAGCGCGAACCCTACCGGAAGGTATTGGAGCGCTTTACTGAGCAGTTCTCCAGTTCCAAAGTGGCAGCTCACTGCGCTTTGCTCCTCGGCGCAGATTACCTGTAAAGGGTGTGCTTTCACCCCCAGCTTAACGTTGCCCTCACTCATTTGCTTTTCTCCCCCTGCCCTTCACATTGCTCTGTCTATCATTTGCTTCCCTTTACCCTCCCTGTCCCTTCCCCCACCACGCCATCATTTTTGCTTCCCCTCACCGGCACCCTCAGTTTTCCTTCCCCACACCCTCCTCATCTGTGTTCCTTCTGCTACCATCTGTTTGCATCCCCCCCCACCACACACACACTTTTAAACAAGCATTTGGAATGCAATAGGTCTCGCATTTGTGAGAGTTTAAGCTATTGGCATTGTAAATGGCAATGCCTTTATTTATGTTTTAAAAAACAAAACATAAATAAAAGGCCTTGTCTTACAATGCCAATAGCTCAAACTCACGTAAATGCGAGACCTATTGCATTGCAGATGCTTATTTCTTTGTGTTTTAATGGCTAGTGGTGTTCTAAGCTAGGCAGCACAGCTCTCACTCAGGGCATGTGTATTGATAAATTGTTTAGCCAGAAGGTTTGTAGTGCATGGATCCTGGAATTGAATTTATTTGCTAAAGAGAAGCTTCTCTACCAGAAAAGTAACATTTGGCAAATGGCACACATAATAACAAGGCTGCTACAAACACAGAGTCAGTAAGAATGAAGGGTAAAGGAACAGTAGTTGAAAGACTTTCCTAAACTTAAACAACAATGTAGTCTAAGAGTGGTGTAAAAGAGAATGTACATAAGCACATGGCAAACGGTTTTGCACTGTTTTTTCCTTGTGTAATGTGAAATGACACAAACCAGTTTTGTACCATTCTATATTGCAGACATATTTTGGCATAAAAACAAAACTACTGGAAACTTGCTGTGAAACCAAATATATGTATTTCTTCTACGTCACTTTAAATGAGTGATATAAATAACAAGCATTGGCAAAGCCAATAGGTTTACTGCTATTGGCTTTTCCAGTGTTTTTGGCCATGTTGTACAGCAGTGTACAGTGGAAGGGAGCGGCATGGTGTAGAGTGGTGTGGAGTGGCGTAGAGTGGAGTGGCATAGACCAGAGTGGAGCAGAGTGTGTTGGAGTGGCATAGAAGAGCGTAGAGTGAAGTGGGGTAGAGTGGAGTGGCGTAGAGTGGATTACAGTGCAGTCGAGTGGCATAGAGTCAAGTGCATAGAGTGGAGTGGTGTAGTGTAGAGTGGAACGGACTGGTGTCGAGTAGAGTACAGTGGTGTAGAGTGCAGTGGTGTGGATTGGATTGGAGTAGAGTTGAGTAGAGCAGAGAGGAATGGGGTACAATACAGTGGCGTAGAGTGGTGGCATGGCGTACATTGGTGTGGAGCAGCATAGAGTGGTGTAAAGTGGAATGAGTAGAATTGCTTGGCGTGGCACTGTGTGGAGTTATGTGTTTTAGAGTAGAGTGGCATAGAGTGGTGTAGAGTGGAGTGGCATAGAGTAGAGTTGAGTAGCGTAGAGTAGAGTATAGTCGTCTGGCGTAGAGTGCAATGGTATAGAGCACATTGGTGTAGAGTAGTGCAGAGTTGAGGGCAGTGGTGCAGAATTCAGTGGCATAGAGTGGTGCACAATAGAGTTGAGTAGTGTATAGCACAGTGGGGTGGAGTGGAGTGGAATTGAGTGGTGCAGAGTAGAGTGGCATAGAGTGTGGGGCATAGAGTAGAGTGGTGCAAAGTAGATTGGAGTGGCATAGAGTGCAGTGGGGTAGAATAGAGTGCAATGGATAGAGTGCAGTGGTGTAGAGTGCAGTGGTGTGGAGTAGAGTGGTGCACTAGAGTACAGTGGCATAGAGTGCAGTGGCAGAGAGTAGAGTGGTGCAGAGAAGAATCGAGTGGCATTGAATGCAGTGGCATAGAGTAGTGCATAGTAGAGTGCAGCAGCATAGAGTGCAGTGGTATAGAGTGCAGTAGCATACAGTAGACTGGTACAGAGTAGAGCAGAGTGGCGTTGAGTGTAGTGGCATAGAGAAGAGCAGCGCAAAGTAGATAAGAGTGGCGTAGAGTGTGGTGGCGTAGAATGCAATGGTGCAGAGTAGAGTAGAGTGGCATAGAGTGCAGTGGTGTAGAGTGCAAGGGTGTAGAGTGGCATAGAGGGGTGTAGAGTCAGTGGGGTAGAGGGCAGAGGCATGGTGTAGAGTGCAGTGGCGTAGAGTGCAGTGGTGTAGAGTGCAGTGGCATAGAGTAGAGTAGCTTAGAGTAGAGGAGAGTGGCTTAGAGTGCAGTAGTGTAGAGTGCAATGGCCTAGAGTAGAGTGGTGTGGCAGAAAGTGCAGTGACGTAGAGTGCACTGGCATAGAGTAGAGTGGTGAGGGGTAGAGTGTCACAAAGTGCAGTGTCATAAAATGCAGTGGCGTAAAATGCAGGGGCGTAGAGTGGTGCAGAGCAAAGTGCAGTAGCGTAGAGTGTAGTGGCATAGAGTGCAATAGCGCAGAGCAATGCAGAGCAGAGTGGTGTAAAGTGCAGTGATGTAAGGCGGTGCAGAGTAGAGTGGCGTACAGTGCAGTGGCCTAGAGTAGAGTGGTGCAGAGAAGAACAGAGTAGCGCAGAGTGCAGTGGCATAGAGTGGTGAAGAGTAGAATGCAGTAGCCTAGAGTGCAGTGGCCTAGAGGGGTTCAGACTAGAGTGCAGTGGCGTAGATTACAGTGGAGTGGAGTGCAGTGGTGTAGAGTGGTGCAGAGTAGAGTGCAATGGCGTAGAGTGCAGTGGCATAGAGGAAGTAGAGTGCTGCAGAATAGAGTGGCATAGAGTGGGTAGAAAACTAGTTTATTAGGAGAATTGCCCAAAAAACATTCTAAACAATACATAAAAACAGTTAAAGTACAAAATTGACTTAAAACCCATCGAGCCCATCCATCACCCCAGACTGTAACCCATCATTAAAGCTCTATTTAACAGAACATAAAAATTGAGCAATTCCTTCTGCCACATCTAAATAAGGCATTTCTGACAGCAACTCTACAGCCTTCATCCATTGTACTATATTTAAAAAACAAAGGTCTTAGTAACTTAATCAGGTTCGGAAGATAAAAAACACAGTCCATTAGTATATGCAACAAAGAGCTTTTTACATTCAGGGGCAAGGACAAAGACCCTTATTATCCTAGACCCAAGTCCACGGATGGTAGATGAGTAGGGGATGAGTAGACTGGATTGCATCCCACTTTTACCCTTAGCATTTCATTCCATAGGCTGAGATCAGGTACCTACCTGCGTCAGGCAAGACAGAACAGTATCCAGAACTAGAGAGGGCATTGAAAAATTAATCAAGAGTTTCTGACTCAGGTAGGCTAGGCCAAGAGTCCCAGCCACATTTGCTGCAGACTCTTTAAATCTTTGTTTACCTGGAAAAGGGGACCGGGACGTGATTGTACCACACTCAGAATGGAGGTTCATAATACCTCTTAATCTATTTCTTACTTCTCTTGCCCACCTTCTTTCGCTACCTTGGAGTTTAGAGAGCGTTACTTCACCTCGCCATCCTCCGAGAGCCTGTTAAAAAAAGCAACACATTCCAGGACGTAAGATTCAGCTCCCTCCTTATGCCGTGGACCATGGTGCCTGGTGGAAGCGACACAAGCCTTCTAAAGACCGTTGCCTCTAACTGGTCCCACTCACAGGAGGGTTCAAGGGAAAATACCTTGACGGCGTAAAAACCCAGGGGGAGTATTTTCCCTACATAGACAAGCAGCTGGCTTGCAGAAACTACATCTGCTTAATACTATCCCAAAGTGTGTCCCATTTAAAGCTCCTTTCAAAAGTCAAATCTAAATATTTATAGGAGTCAACTATATTTATAGGAGTCAACTGAGTAGAATAGAGTGGTGTAGAGTGCAGTAGAATGGAGTGCAATGGCCTAGAGTAGCGAGGGGAGGCGTACAGTGCAGTGACATAGAGTGCACTGGCGTAGAGCAGGGTGGGGCAGAGTAGAGTGTTGTAGACTGCAGTAGCATAAAGTGCAGGGGTGTAGAGAGCAGTGGCATAGAGCGGGGCAGAGTAGAATGCAGTGGCACAGAGTGGGGCAGAGTAGAGTGATGTAAAGTGCAGTAGTGTAGAGTGGTGTAGAGTGGCGTAGAGTGCAGTAGTATAGAGTAATGTGGTGCAGAGAACAGCAAAGAGGCATAGAGTGGAGTGAAGCAGAGTAGAGTGGTGCAGCTCAGTGGCCCAGAGTGCAGTGGCATACAGTGGTGCAGAATAGAGTGTAGTGGCGTAGAGTGCAGTGACAGAGTGCAGTGGCATAGAGTTAAGTGGTGCAGAGTAGAATGCAGTTGCATAGAGTAGAGTGGTGCAGAGTTGAGTGTTGTAGAGTGCAGTCGCATAAAGTGTATTGGTGTAGAGTGCAGTGGCATACACTGGGGCAGGGTTGAGTGCTGTGGCAGAGAGTGGGGTTGAGTGCCATAAAGTGCAGTGGTATAGAGTGGTGCAGAGTAGAGTGGCTTAGATTGCACTGACATAGAGTAGAGTGGTGCAAAGAAGAGTAGAGTGGCATAGAGTTCAGTGATGCAGAGTAGAGTGGTGTAGAGTGCAGTGATATAGAGTGGTGCAGAGAATAGTGTAGTGTCATAGAGTACAGGGGCTTAGAGTGTAGTGACCTAGAGTGCAGTGGCATACAGTAGAGTAGAGTGCAGTGACGTAGAGTGTAGTAGCATCGAGTATAGGGTAGGGTGGTGGGAGGGTATAGAAGCAACATGGAAGGGAGACCAGAAGGAGGGAATAAAAGCTACATGGATGGGGTTATGGGAAACGAAATGAAAACACATGCACTTTGGAGTGCTTGAACACAAAGAAAAAAGTAGTTCCAAAAACGGGAGCAGTGGATGGACAATCACTTTGTTCATGCTCCAGGGGAGGGCCAAGCAAAAGAAGAGGACATGACGCCTCCCCTGAGGCAAATCCTGACGCTGCTTTCATGATGCTGAAAGCAGCAACAGGATTGGATGAGCATCGAGGATTTGTGCTCCTATTTAGACTGGGAGCCTGTGCTTGCTCTCTCCAACCCTGCAATGCACCTGGGGTTGGAGAGAGCTTCAGTGTGCATGACGGCTTGGCCGGCCTGAGACGGCCGGCCAAACAATCATGTGCACTGAAAACAGTGCCCTGCCCACCACTCCCTCTCCATGACGGCCCCACCTCCAAGCCTTGGCTATTGTAAGAAAAATAAAACTATAATAAACACTTTTATAATAGTTTTATTTTTAAAGTTTTGAGGCTGATAAGGGGGCAATGCTCCTCCACCATAGTGGAGGAGCTGCCGCTGGAGGCGAGCATCTTGCAACTATGGTTCGCGAAGGTGTATAACCAAGCAACTCTCAGTTCTGTCATAAAAAGAAAACTGTGTGCTTCTCGAAAATTACAACGCTTGCAAAGTTTATAACAATGGTGGCAGCTTCAGCAGCCCTTTGTAGGTGTAGGAAACCAATCATGTGGACCCACACAGAAAAGAGTTGAGTCCCGACACTTAGTGACAGTTCTCCATCAGAGACCCCACCTCAGTCACATTCCATGTCCTTTCTCCATTCCCCATTTCATGCCCTTCCTTCCATTATAGCTGGTAGCGACCCAAGGCAAAGGCTCATTTTGCTTTATCCAAATTATCACCCTGCTATGGCCGAAGGCCCCTATACCCAGCCTGTGACATCCTTGCCCACCATTACAGGAATTCACATGAAGTCGATCCCCACCGCTTTGTGGCTGGAACATACTGCAGTTGGAAAAAGCCCAGTTGTGCCCATCTGCAAGCTCCCAGCAAAGACATACAGCTTTTGAAATGTACCCAATGTAGCCTGGCTGATACCCCGAAACCTGTCCCAGGATGCTTGTTTCCGGTACAAAGAGGACGTGGCCTGGCAGTTTGGGCTGGACTGTTCCCAGGGTCAAATCTGATTTGCATATGGCTGGGTCCAAACTGGAGTGGATAGTGAGCAAAAGAACGATGGATTAAAACCCAGATCTATTGACTGTGGGTGAGAGGTGAAAAGTCCATCATCTTGTTGTGTTTGCTATGCTCACCCTAAGTGGCCAAGGGTATGCCCAGACGTGGGTCCCTTGCTCGCTGTGCCACTGGATTCAAGCTATTTGAAAAAAGCGCCCCCCTAAAAAACTAAACTCATTTGGTCTGGAAGTGAGGGGGAAATCGACAAGGTTACCTATATCAAAGAGAAAGTTGAAAGCAAAACAATAAGATAGCGGATACCGTTAGCCCCTACGTCGGAATGATCGGAGTTTTTTCGCGCTGATGCATGAAATGAGAGTTCCTCACATACAAAAATAAGGACGCGCTCGGAGATTAAAATTAGCTTTTGACTGCAGATACCCCAAGTAACTTTCAGGGGCTCAGGGGGCGTTATTACTCCGGCTGGAGTGTAACTATATTACAAGCAAGAAGCAACAGAATCCCCACGGTTCACCTGCAAGAAAAAAATAATAATAAAAAAACCAATAGGTCCTGATGAAGATGGAGACAATATGTCATGTCCATTGAAACATACGTCGACCTGAGAGTATGATGCCCCAGCCATCAGCATAGCATCTGAGGGTTGATGTTTCCACCCCGAGTTTTTTTCATCTGTGTATGCGATGCTGCACTGGGGAGTGTGAATGTGTGTAGTATGTGTCAGTGATATGAGTTTTGACGATGTGAATGAGGTATCAGTGTGGGGTATACATTTATGGTTAGTAAAATTGATGTTAGTTTCCTGAGAGGAAAGATCTAAAGAATTTGTGTACAGATGAGTTTTCTGCACAGATTGTGATCATTATAAGAAAATGTATTATTGAAATGTGTTCATATATTGTAAAGAAACAACAATGTTTAAAAATAATGTGACAATATAAATTAAGATTGCTATGTGATTGTTTTTAAATAAGTGAATAATGAAATATAATTAAAAAGAAGTTTTTTATGAAACTTAAATCCTTGTGTGGAGAAATCATGAGTTAATGACCCGTTGCTATGCTATATGCTAGCAAGTACTAAAGTATTCAAGGTCATTATTTTTTGTTTTATTACTGGATTCAAGCTAACCTGGCTGAAGAGGGGTGATACCTCAAAACAGGTCCCAGTATGCTTGTTTCCGGTACAAAGAGGACCTGGCCTGGCAGTTCGGGCTGGACTGTTCCCATGAGAAGCAGGGCCAAGACTGATTTGCATATGGCTAGGTCAAACTGGGGTGGCATAGTGAGCAAAAGAATGATGGATGAAACCCATATCTATTGGGTGTGGGTGAGTGGTTGAAAAGTTAAAGCAGACCGTCCATCATCTTGTTGTGTTTGCTATGTTCACCCTAAGTGGCCCTGGGTATGCCCAGACATGGGTCCCGGGCTCACTGTGCCACTGGATTCAAGCTAGCCTGGCTGAAGAGGTGTGAAACCCCAAAACCGGTCCTGGGATGCTTGTTTCCGGTCCAGGGAGGACCTGGCTTGGCAGTTCGGTCTGGACTTTTCCCATGAGGCACAGGGTCAAGACTGATTTGCATATGGCTGGGTCTAAACTGGGGTGGCATGGTGAGCAAAAGAATAATGGATTTAACCCAGATCTCCTGACTGGGGGTGAATGTTTAGATTTGTTCTGCATTACATCCATCATTTGTGTGTCTTTTGCTTTCTTGCCCTAAATGCGCCGGGTATGCCCAGACATGGGTCCCGGGCTCACTGTGCCACTGGATTCAAGCTAGCCTGGCTGATGAGGGGTGAAACCCCAAAACCGGTTCTAGGATGCTTGTTTCCGGTCCAGGGAGGACCTGGATTGGCAGTTCGGTCTGGACTGTTTCCATGAGGCACAGGGTCATGACTGATTTGCATATAGCTGGGTCTAAACTGGGGTGGCTTGGTGAGCAAAAGAACGATGGATTTAACCCAGATCTCTTGACTAGGGGTGAATGTATGACATTGTTCTGCATTCTGTCCATCAATTGTTCTTCTTACACAGTTGAGAGAATGACCTATGGCCACACACGTAAGGGCAGCACATGTACACATGTGAGATGTGGCTTAGTAAACCTAGGTGCCAGCAAGCTATGTGCATACAAGGGAGGGGTGTGTATGTGCACACAAGTGAGAGAAAGAGTGTCAGGTGTGCAGGTGGTTCACACACGTGAGATGTGGCTCAGTGCTACATATATGGCTAACATAATAAGAATACAGTGATCAACCAAGATCCTGGCATGCTGGACCCATACCAGATCCATACCATATTTGTATGATAGCCACATAAAATATATTTACATGGAATTAATCTAAATGCAATCGACTTGTTATTCTTAAAATCTGGCAGATATTTTAGTATATTGTTTCCATTATTAATTATTGCAGGTTCATTTTAACTTCAACGATATCACTTTTTCTAATGCCAACAGGTTCAAATATCACTTTATGTGACTTCCTGTGATGTCACTAGGGTCAAAGGTTATATGTCATCACTTCCAGTGATGTCATCTGGATAGACCACGTGCATGTGATTTTGCTGAATTGACATCCATGCTTAAGTCCTGTCACAATGGGTTGACTGTTCATAAAAAGAATCATTAATTAGGCATTTGTTTACTTGTTAAACTCGCTTTCTGTATTGTCCCTAAAATAACCTACATAACTGACTGTTACAGGGCTTCATTTATTTCTCATTTCAGTCCTAACTCCAGGGTTCTCCTGCCAGTATGAATATATTTTGCATCTTGACTCAAACATTTTTAGAAATAGTAATAACATGGCTGATCGTATGTGGTATTTTAAAGAAAAAAACTATAATCTATGACTCTGAAAAGTTATAAAAAAACCTTTATGAGGCAACTTATTAGAATTTTTTTTTTTTTTAAACAACAAACTATCCAAGGAAAATAAGCATTGGCAAAGCCTATAAGTCTGCTGGTGGCTGCCAGCCTTTTGGCCTTATCCAGGGGCATAGCAATGTATGGTACAGCAGGTACCATGACACTGGGGCCCAGGAGTCTCAGAGGCCCACTAACTCTTTGTTATTGCTATATTTTATTACAAAATTAGATCTCGTGAGGCCCACGTTCCTTGTTAGTACTAGGCCCCATGGCATCACTGTTACACCACTATATTTGTCAATGCTTGTTTTGTTTTATCATAGTATTTGTTGAAGTAGCTGCCAGCAACTCACCAGTATATAAAACTAATATTGACTAAAAGCAAAATAAAATTTAGTTTCAAAATGCACACAGTGCCATAGAAGTCTCTGTCACTGAGCAGAACTTCTTTATGTGAGGATGCGCTCCTTGTGAAAGCTCAGAATGCCATCACTCATAGTAAAGTTAGTCAGTGGCTGAATTGGTTCACCCACTGCTCCAAGCTGCAGTGGGTGTAAAAACTGTGAATGACACAACACCAGGCAAATGAATGAAGAGCAGTGGCAGTTCCTCTGCTAAGGGGGAGGAGCGTCGCCCCACTGCCAGGAGCAGCAAAGAAAGGAAAAAATAAAATGATAATAACGGAATGTTCTTATCATTTTATTTTTTCCTACCGCTGCAGCAGTGCATGGCTGAGCTGCAGGGGGACGAGTGGTAGAACACTCATGTGCGCAATGACTGTTTGGTTGATCCTCTCGGACCGCCCAAAACAGTCATGCGAACTCCCCTGTTCTCCATGCAGGCTGCATTACAGCATACATGGAGAACATGCCATCCCCTACAGCCCCTGGCTGAAGGTTGTGTCACGGCGCTCAGACCAATCACAATGCTCCATTGGAACGTTGTGATTGGCTTAGGGGTGGGAGGTTGGCTGCCTGCTTCCTGTTCTTACTGGAGTCGGACACAGACGAGCAGGAGAGAAGACGCAGGACCCGGAGGCGGCAAGGTACATTTTTTTTTTTTATTATTATTTGTTTTTTTATGCAGCCCGCACCCCCCCCACCCGCGAGCCGTGCCGGCCACCCGTGATGAAGAGGACTGGCTGATAGACCTTATAAGTAAGGATATCATATTTATACCTTTAATAAAAAACAACGGTCATGGCCAGACTTAAAACAAAAATAAAGATTGTAATGAATCATAGGCTTCCAATGCGAGCAAATAGAAATTGTGTTGCTAAAGGTCATCAGTGTGGGCTGCCCTCCTTGCGTATCAGAGCAACATCACACACATAATTTCATATTTACACACAGATCAATCACCTTTTATTTAATTTGAGAGCATGTAAAATAATTACTCATCAAATCACTGTCATAACATGAATTCAATACCCCACATGTTATTGTTCCAGAAGCAGCCCTGTATCCGAAATCAATTCTTCATTGATTTCAACGGGAATAGATGAAAGAACATACAGACGCTGTGTGTTCTTTTTTCCACCAGGCTGGCTTTTACAGGTAATTCTCCCTTTGATGTTAAATTACTCTATTCTTGACTCTAACAACTGTACTTGTTCCTCTCTACTTGTGTTTTCCCCAGCCTCTGCCTATCTCCTCCAGTGCATAATTTGTAAAATGGATAAATAAAATAAATGCGGGTGCCCAACGTTTTTCTAAGGATCTCGAAGCCAGTGATAATGAATGCCAAGGCAGGGTTGTCTTCAGAGTATGCCTTTTTTCTTCCACCTCCCTGCACTTATTCTCTTTTTACCTCCCTCTTGCAAGTTATTTTTCATTCCTGCTTTCTTCCTTCATCACATTTGTCCATCATTTGTCTTCCCCTTCTTTATCTCTTTTCTGTCTTTTCTCTCCCTTGCTCAAAGTCTGAGGATAACAAGAAATGCCAGTGCCCTGCACCACCGGCACAAATCAAGCACTAATGGTTTAACTTGTTTGTGCACTGAGCCACAATGTGAAGGTAAGCACTGCATGCGTGTCGATTCATTTCAGTTTCGAAGGGTGGGAGTCAACGGCGCTCTCGAAATAATGTACTACACTTAATAAAAATCAGTGGAGAACTGTGCTGCAGTAGTTAGCTGTGAGATTACCAGCAGGCCCGGTTTGAACTATTGGAAAAACAGCATAAATTCTTCACGGGGTAGACTCCCTGTGGGTTCGTTGTCACTTCAACCACGAGAAAAATGTATTTCCGTGAAGACCAGGTAGTAGGGTGATGAAAGATGCTTTTTGCACTTTTGCAACAATTGTAAAAGAGCTGGCAATTAAAGACCCCATTCACAGCCAAACTCAGCAAGGATCTTGGTTATGTAAAGTGAGTTTAGTTAACTAGAGGCTACTTCCTTTGACAGTGCTTTACTGCTGAGCATGGCATCCAATTACATGAATTCGATGCTAGGATGCTAAGTAAGTGACATACATTTTTTTCCATTCAGCAGTACAATTACTATTAAAATGATGATAATCTTCACCACCTGATCTATCTTTTCCTTTTACTAAAGGGGCTCACAGGCCTTCACGTGGATTACGACACGTATCCATTCTGAGCAATGCCTGAAATATCTGGTTCTGGGTTCGAAGGCCAGTGTAGTGACGGCTGCGCTGCCCATGTTATTTGCTTTGTCCTGAAATGTCCTCATACACTGTATAAATAAAACACAAACGCATAGTAATTCACCACTAAATCCTTATGGGTTCTGTAGTAGTGTGCTGCTCGCCAAGAAAGTGCTTCAACACCCCATGAGGGGTAACAAGCGCTACATAAATGCAAACCTTTTTTCCCTCTTCTATCCCTCCGCTATCCTTCTCAACCCAAATAACTGACTAGTATCCACCACTCAAACTACTTTCATATTTCACTATACTAATTCTCCACTAATCCTTTATGGGTTCCGGAGTAGCGTGCTACTCGCCGAAAAAAGCACTTTAACACCCCATCAGGGGTAACAAGCGCTACATAAATGCAAACCTTTTTTCCCTCTTCTATCCCTCCGCTATCCTTCTGAATCCAAATAACTGACTAACCTATTCACCACTCAAATTATTTTCATATTTCACTATACTAACTCAACACTAATCCTTTATGGGTTCCGGAGTAGCATGCTACTCGCCAAAAAAGTAATTTGACGCCTCATCAGGGGTAGTAAGCGCTATATAAATGCAATTACAATACAACTACAATACAATGCGTGCGCAGAGCAGACCGTGTGAGACAGTCAAGCTCACTTCTGTGTACGCCTGAGTCTCCTATAAATGGGGGCGGTACAACGACATGGGGACGAGAATGCAGTACCCTCTGCCTGTTACTGCTTCTTGCTGCTAACTTACCCATGTCTCTAAATGCCTGGTGGTGTGCCCCACTGCCTCGATCTACTGTGGCTCATAACAAGTGGAACAACATCCTAGTTAGTGGAAGCAGGTTCACTAGCGCCCCATGGCGGCCAACAGAGGCACTGCAGTCCTGCATGAGCATTTTCCTGATCAGGAAGTGGCGCTTATGCATGAAACCCTGTCAACATCACACAAAATGAAAGAGCTGGTGGTGCCACACCAAGCAAGACAAGTTGTGCCAACCACTGCATCAAATGCCAAAGACCCACGTGTTGAAGCGGAGGTATTTCGTACACCTACTGTTAAAAACAACCAACAAAAATGTGGTGCACATTAACTGCGCAGCACACTCTGATTGTATTTAGGGGTGAGCAGTAAACTCCAATCCGCCAGCAGAGTTTGTGGAGTTTTTCCCATTCGAACTGCAGCGTGGCAGAATATTTCTTGCGCATGGCTCACCAATGTTGAGTATGCAAGCCAAAACAATTGAGTGCTAGGACAAGTCCTGGCGCGATTTCTCAATGTGGGCAGTCGTGGCAGGTCACTACTGTTCAAGAGGAGAATGCTGCTGCTCGAGCAGAAAATCTACTTGAGCAGCGGAAAGAAGCAACCGCCTCTGGCGCAGCATGTGGTGCAGTTCACACTGTTTTTACAGCGCGGAACAACCTCCTGGAGCTAAAAATCAGCGCGGGCAGTGCAACGTGCTGAAATTCTGCTGCTTGCAGAACTCCACAAAATATCGCTGAGTTTTTATGTTAAACGAAGAATTCAGTGGAGTAAAACTCTGTGAGTTCCGCCCACACCTAATTGTAACACAACTGCCAACCACAGAATCTTGATGGCGGCTCCTGCAAACACATAAACTTGCCGAGGTGACATTAGGGCAAATCCGTTGCCCAAACATTGGTCTATCTACATCGCTCTGTTCCCAGCACATCTACATGAGCCTCAACTGTGGACCCTGTGGTGCAGCGCATCCAGTTACTCACTCAGCTGCACTTATTCTCAGCAGAGGCTCACCATGCCGCATAGCGCTGCAAACGGCATCGAGCTATTTGACATGTTCTTGGCACCGTCATCGGTAGCAGCCAAATGGAGGAAAGCTAGTTGTCTGCCACTAAAGAGACTAACTCTGCAACAAAGTAGTCCATCCTACTCCATTTTGTTGGTGAGAAAGTGCACAAAATGTTATTCCCACCCCCACCTCCAATATTAACCAAGATAATCATTATGCTGCTGCACTAAATGTGTTTAATCTGCAATTTAGCACACAGGCAAACCCATATTACGAACACTTTGCTCTGAGGCTGGCAAAACAAGGACCAACAGAGTCAATCAACATACTCTAGGATCACCTCCTTGGGCTCGCTAGTACCTGTCAATTTGTTAATGTTTACGAGGAACTGCAAGCACAAATCATTCAAGGATCTCATTTGTCAGACCTTCAAAAAGAAATTTTGAGGACGGCAAAAACTGTCCTGGGCCTCCAAGCTTGCTCAAGTGAGAGCTCATGAGCTGGCTAACACCCCAGCGGAACACATGAAGTTTTCCTTGGTGGCTAAAAATATCAAGATAGCACCGACGGTGTCCAGTCAAAAGGCCTGTGCTATCTCCCATAAGCTGCAGAGCAGAAAGCTCGAAAAACATTTTGGATATTGGGGGTAATCTGAGGTACCACAGATATCAATGTCCAGGGAAAAGCATGGCGAGTGCTGAATGTGGCAAAACAAACCATTTTGCGAAAGTATGCTGATCTGTAAATGCAGTTGAATTAAGAGTCAAAAAAGCACCTAGAAAAACCAAACCCATGGTAAAACACCTCAGCACAAGCAATAGCGGCACTACACCGCCAGAAGAAATGAATGAGACTGTGTCTGACCATAACAGGTCCATCTGATCGCAGCCATTGGCAACCCTACTCTCCTTCGGAGGGAGACACAACCATGATATGTGTTGTACGTACATGGGCAGCCCATCACCAGCCTGATTGACACTGGGGCCACAGTGTGCATGATGCTGAAAACACACTATAGTATATGTAAGAAAGTGGCTCTGTATATACTGCACCAAAGTGAGGTACAGTGTGTACAGAGTCCAGCAGTCCCCAGAGGTTTGGCAGAGGTTCAAGTTAGATAGAACCTTACTCTCTAAAGTGGTAGCTTGGTCGAGCAGTAAGGCAGTATCAGAGGACAGTGTAAAGCATTTGATGTACACACTCAGTCAGCAAATGAAGCCACACACTCAAGAACTGAACTCGAGGCCAATTGTTTTGTATAAAAAATATACTGTTGTTTTATTTTAGAACCACAGGTTTGCATAAAAATACTTTCTCAAGATAAGATGCTGTTTGTTGAATACTTTCAATGAACAATAGACTTTAAATGCAATATGGCACAGGGGTTGCAATAGGCAACACAATACTTGGTATACTATAACATTGAGCTCAATGGGATTTTTAAGTAAACTGTAATAGAATTACTTTACGAAGGTTTTCTTACTCAGGGCTGGATCCTGGATTCAGCCCTGGTGCATTTCCTGTAAACAGTTGAAAGAAATCGTTTTTGTTACACAGGCGATTTTTAAGGAATATTTGTATGTTGCAAAAATCGACACTTAGAAGAATTTCTGGCAAAAACCAGGCAATGTTATCCTATGGAGGAAAATCAAGTTATCGGAAAATCACAGTTGTGGTCACTTTTTCTAATCAGTACTGGGCATCTAGATCCAGCACTGGGATCTCTCCTGAGAACAGGTGAGTAATTTCATTTTTGATATTCGGACGATTTTTAGTGAATATTTCAAGATTTCAAAAGTTGACACTTAGAAACTTTTTTCGATCAGTCCATTGAAATGCATTGACTTTTACTGTAATATGCAGGTAGGTAATTATCGCGTTACTTTTCTAACCTCAGGACTGGGTCCTAGATTCAGTCCTGGGACACTTCCTGCAAACAGGTGAGTAAAGTCGTTTTGGTTAAACACACAATTTTTAAGCAGTATTTTTAGTTTTTGAAACTCCACACTTAGTCGTTTTTTCTGAGAAAAATACCCAATGTTATCCTATGGAGGAGAAACAAGTTATCGGTTTGCAGGTAAGATTTTGACTGTGGGAGTCCAGGTTCTGGGGTTAGACTCAGGGGTCCCCCAGGGTCAGTGATGCACTCTTGTTGCACCCACAGCGGCACTAGGGCGGCCGGATGCAGAGTGTTGAGACCCCAATGTTATCCTATGGGGGATAGGGGCCTTCGGTTGGTGGCTGCTGGCTAGCAGGCCACTGGGTTGTGGGAGCAAAGCTCCTGGCTGTAGTCTTGGCACAAAGGGGGAAGCAAGTGAGCACCAAAGCGCACCCACAGCGGCACTCGGGCGGCTGGGTGCAGGGGGCTATTATGGCGTCGGGTTCCCTGTTGAAGTCTATGGAGATTCTCCGGACTGGACAAACACTGCAGGCTTGGAAACGAGAGTCTCCTGGGATCTACCAACACTTCGAGGGGTAAGTTGAGATGTCTTGGCTTAGGTAGGCACCCTGGGTTTGGGCACACAAGGCCGTGGGGCGTCGGGTGCAGGGGTGCCTTTTAGTGTCTGATTTTTCTTACCCGCTCTGGTCGCGGTAGGGGGACCCTCTGGACTGAGGCTGCAGGCTTCGTCTGGAGGCTTGAGGCAGGTCAGGAGTCGCCAGATTCCAGGTCAGGATCGCCGGGGAGACCTCCTCTGGGTGTTTTTTTACTCGAGCTTGGGTCGGGTTTGGCGGGTGCAGAGTGGGCTGGATTCGCGATCCTGGGCTGGTGCCAGGGGTACTGGTTTTGAACTAATCCGGTGTTCACGGGAGAAGCAGGCGGTTCAAGTGAGGCAGGCAGGTCCTCCGGGGTTTGTGAGGTTGCTGGCTGCAGGACACACCGGGATTTCGCAGAAAGCAGGTTCAAGGGGAGACAGGCCGGTAGGGCTGGGGCCAAGTCAGTTGTTGTCTTCCTCTTGTTAGCAGGCTGCACAGCTGTTTGGTCCTTGTTCTTCTTTTCTTGTTTTCGTTGCTGGATCTGAGGAAGGAAGGTTCAGGGCACCCCTAAATACTAAATTTAGGGGCGTTACAGCTAGGTAAAGGGCAGGGACCAATTTGTCCCTTCCCTGGAGTGGGTACACCCCTATTCTGCCACTGTCCAGTGGGAGGGGGCAGGAGCCTGTCCCTGGTTGGCTGGGTCCCCTCATCCTCAAGATGGCGGGGACTCAAGGTTGTGCTTCACCTCGCCTCCCCACCTTAGGGGTGGAGTTGGCAGAGGTGGGCACACCTCTTTCCTCACTTTGTTTTTCCCGCCGGTTCTCCCACCGAAAGTGGGGGTAGAACCAGTGGGGACCGGCTGCTGAGTACAGCAAGTGGTCTGGGGAAGCTCACAAAGGCGGCAGGCCTTTGAAGCTCCCCCTTCGTGGACCCTGCCCATCCTGGGGGAGGAGGCTTGGCACCTCGCCCCAGGATGTGCATTATTTCAGGCCCCAGAGAGCAGCAGCTCTTGACCCAGGGGTCCAGAAACATGTCTGGTGGTGGCAGCCTAGGCAGCCACTCAGTCAGGATACGAGAGGTTGGTTTGGTTTCATGGGGCATCTCTAAGATGCCCTCTGGTGTGCTTTACATTAAATCCCACACTGGCATCAGTGTGGGTTTAATGTGCTGAGAAGTTTGATACCAAACTTCCCAGTCTTCAGTGGGGCCATTATGGTGCTGTGGAGTTCGTAATGACAAACTCCCAGCACCATATACTCTTAATGGCAGCACTGCACTTACAATGCCCAAGAATGGACTTGGGCACTGTAGGGGTACAGGGCTCATGCACCTGTACCCGCACCACTGGCAGAGTGCACCCAGCTAGAGGGGTGGCTGACCTAGGCCAGGGCAGTGGTTTGCAGGCATGGCACACATGGATGTGTACAATAAATTCAAAAGGGGGTAGCCAAGTGCACTATAGTCATTGATGTATACAGGTCTAAATACGTAAACTAAATGTCAATATTTTAAATTTGTAGGGAACCCCTGAAGAAGGGCTATAAATAGCCCAAAATGCATTGGGTAAAGAAATGAACCTTCTGAGGATGTTTTATGCATTCGTCATGCGCCAGAAAAAGGCCCGGATCGGCATATCTGTTCGCATTAGAAACTGTTAAATGCATAAAGGCCTCACATGTGACAGGATGAAAAAAGATGAGAAATATGAACTTTTGGATTACATGGAATTAAATTGCTGAAACGTGGACAACTTTGCAGTTGTGGTTGTTAACGATTCAATATGCTGTGCATCCGGCGGCGAGTGTAACCTCGCTCCCGCTTCTATTGTGTGTACACATGGATGTGTGCCATGTCAACTCTTCACTTTTGTTCTGCACCAAGACACACAGCCTGCAAGGGCAGTGTGTGTGTGTAAAGGTACAGGGCCTCTAAGGGTGGCACAATAAGTGCTGCAGCCCTTAGAGGTCTTCCCTGGTCACAGTGCCCTGGGTACCTGTGGTACCATTTACCAGGGGCTGACCTGTGGCCAGGGATGCCAATTGGGTACAGTTTTGGGGAAAGAACACAGGCCCTGGGCACCTGATTGGCAGGGACCCAGGGCACATCAAGTCAAAGTGCATCAGTAGTCTGGCAAAAAGTGGGGGGGTTACTGCAACAGAAACCCACTTCCTTACAGTATACTGTGCCCATCGCCAGACCTCCAGATCACCGCTACATGAATATACATTTATGGTAGTGCAACTCCCATTGAGCTAGGTGGAGTTTTCACCATGAGGGTGACCGGCCAACAAAAACTGATCTTTGCATGCTTCTTTGTGACTGAGATCAAAGGCACCACCCTAAGTTGCAGCGTTGCAGCGCTGTTGAATCCCTGAAGCTTATTGCCTTTGCGTTGTGGTGCAGATGCTGGGAGAATTTACAGATGTTTTCCATGGCATTGGATGTCTCAAGGGGAAGCCAGAGAAATTCCATATCAACCCGACCATTCAGTCAGTGGCACTTCATCGCCCCAGGATACCGTTTCACGTGTGTTACAAGTAGAGCTAGAATTGGAAAAATTGGAAGCTGCAGAATAGTATGTAGAGGGGCCCGCTCCATGGGTCTCCCCTATTGTACTGGTCAAAAAGCCAAAATAATCTGGTGCTATCCACATATGCATCCATATGCGGATGCCTAACAAAGCTATAAAAAGGAAAGGGAACACCACCTGACACTGAGAGTGGATGATATTGTTACCGAAGTCAATGGAGCAAAATGGTTCTCCAAAATAGATCTGAAGTCAGGGTGTCATCAAATCTGACAGAGCAAAACATCAATATATATCTCAACCTTTTCTACACATGAAGGACTACAGAGATACCATTGGCTCAACTTCTGTATCCCTAGTGCAGCCAAAGGTTTTCAGAATTGCATCAAAGAGATGCATTCTGGTTTACAAGGGGTACTAAACGTCAGTGGCAATATTTTAGTTGACTTCGACTAGTTTATGTCACATCACTTAAACAGTACCATGAACGCATCCAAGCGCTGCTAAGATGGATCTGAAGTAATGGACTGATTCTCCACTGCAAGAAGTGTGAGGTGCTCATAAATAAAACCAAATTCTTTAAGTGCCACCCTCAGAAGGACTGCTGTGTTTACTTCCTCAGCTCATCAGGAGTGATGACTCTTCACCTTGTAGGGATGAGCTAGATACTGCTTTACCCTACTCTAAAGGCAACCAATCCTCATGCTGGCTGACATCACTATTTACTGAGAACAACAGCCCATCATTTCGGTGCTACAAAGATTTTGAAGTGTAAACTGAGGCAAACTAAAATCATTTGAAATGTTCAGAGGTGGTTTATGAATAAAGCAAGTTTTTATACTTCACTGTGTTGCACTGATCTCTCTTTTTCTCTCACTATATATCTCTCTCCACTGTGGCCTTTCACTGTTTTTCTCTTTTGCACTTTTACTTACCTCTCTCAGAAGCTTGTATGGGTCATAACTGAACGTTGGAAGGAATATAGTGTTGGTCGGCCTGTCTATGAGCCAGGACCTGCCCACGTTATTTGGTTTGTCCTGAAATGTTGTCATACACTGTATAAATAAAAGACGTTTGCGTGCGCAGAGCACTACTTGTGCAACAGTTAAACTCACTGCTGTCTGTGCATGATTCTCCTTTGAACAGGCTTTGGAAACTTGGGGCCAACAAAACAGGCCAGCACTGAGCTGCTTTCTATCTGCCAGAGTAGCACCCTCTACAACCGTGTTCATCAATGCCCAAAGTCCCACACTTAGACTCCCATTTCTAGGGAGTGAGAGGTATATGGGTGACAAGCAGTGACTATTGCTTTTCCCCCTCTACCGCGAAGTGCTACATTCATAGGCTCGTACTCTTACGTCTGGATGGTGGTATCGCCCTACTCCATGGCCTCCTAGACTCCACACTGACAGTCTTTAAGGGCATCCTCCACACCGCAGCAGGTCTCATGCAGGGCTGGAATAAATATGATCTCATCACCTCAATCCTGATGAAAACCATTTGGTTCCCTTTGCCAGACATGATCATCTTCTAAACCACCTGCATCATTTACAAAGCGAAATGACCAGCACCCCGACTTATCTGGTGGACAAGCTCACCATCTCTGGTGGCTCTTGGTATAACAGCAGCCAGGCGACCATCAGACTGGAGACTAAGAAGTGTAAAAAAGAATAACCAAAGTTTGGCTAGTCTTGGACAACATTCCTCGTTACCATAAGGCCCGCCCAACTCTGGTCCAATTTAGGAAACAGTCGAAGATCCACCTCTTTAAAGAACCCTGCAAAACAATGCAGTAACAATCCAAAAACCAGCTACCTCTCCTCTCGCTCGTTGACTGTATGCTTACCTTTGCCCCTGTACATCACTCCTCATCCTTTTTAGCTAGGTTTGCAGTATCTAAATAAATACCACATACATACATACATACTTACATGCATGCATACATACATACATTCATACATTCATACATACATACATACATACATACAAGGGCTAGGCCAGTCCTGAGTAACAGCAATGGAACACAATTCCAGGCAGGAGTATATCCCATCCACTATGGTCCGTGAAGTGGAACTTCGCTTTGGACAAACTCGAGAAAATTCATACTTCCTCACAGAGGTTAAAGCTTTGTGGCTGAAGATTTACACGCTGTTCATGTCTTTTAAAATCGAAACAATGCAGAGAATAACAATATGCCCCCTTCTATGCATTGCAAAGTGCGTAATGTACTCTTCATCAATGTAAATGCATGGCGCGATTGTAAAATGTCTAAACCCAGTGCTTTAAATGGATCGGTACTGCCCGGTCCTGAGTACCGGCATTTTTATATTTTCAGAGGGAGAGTACTGGCTCTTCTCAAGAGAGACATAATACTTTGAATTGAAGAGTACCAGCACTTCTCAGAAACAAGCAGGTACTCTGGCACAGAGTACCTGCACTTCTATTTTTCCATTTCAGGCACTGGTCTAAACACGCACATATTGAACCACAAACGTATTTTGGGAAATACCAAGAACAACAAGCATTGGCATAGCCAATAGGTCTCGCCTTTGGGACCTTATAAGTGTTTAGCCATGCAACAGTTAATGTTGTTGCAGTAAGGATATTGTGCTGCATAACTAAATACTTATAAGGTCCCAAAGGCGAGACCTATTGGCTATGCCAATGCTTGTTTCCTTTTCTCTGCAAATACCTGATTTTGTACATGGTGGCAGAGCCTCGTGGGCTATGGTTGCTTTCATTGCAGATAGCTGTGAGTTTCTGTGGGGAGTGGAGCTTCGCTCATGGAAGCTGACGCCGAGTTGCTATGAGTTGGTGGGCTGTGGTGCTGTCCACAGCAGAGCAGCCAGGATGATGTGATAGAGTATGGCTGTGGCTGCACTTCCATGTTGGAGTCCACGAGTCGCGCTGTGTGGGCGTGCTGTGCGAAAAGCAGGGCTCTTATGCGGAAAGAAGCAAAAAGGGTGATTGGCCCCTTTGGGCATACATTTATTGTTTTTGCTATTGTTTCTTAGCCTGCTTTTCATAGGTAGACAAGTTATTTCTGCCTATTGGAGAGGTTACCCTGAGTCCTGTGTGGTTTGTGCGAGAAATTAGCACCATTACATTGCTTGATTTTGCTCATGAAAAAGTGTCACTCATAGTTGTTGAAATGTCACTCATAATTACACTGAAATTATGAAAATGTCACACATAGCAATGTGAAACCTTGGCAGCTATGCGTGAGTCAAAGGGAATGTGCAGCTGCGGCCATTTTGATGCATGTGATTGTCACAGAATGGAATGACGGCCTGGAATTTCTGTTGTTTTCTGACAGATGTTTGCAAACTGCATGTACCTGTTTCTCTAAAAATATGCATTTTTGTTTTCTTGCAGTATGATATTGTATCGACGACTGTAATCATTCCTGCTTTTATCCTTAAAATAATACTCATGTGTATCTAAAACAACATAATATATCAAACTATGCTCTAAAGTAATAACGTAAAACACTGAAAGGCTCTTAAGGATGTATTTTGGAAGCCAATGACTGGCAGTGGAACAAATACGTCTAGAATGAGGCATCGAAGGGATGCTCTCTGCAAAGATTTACGAATTACTTTTCAGGCCATTTGACTGCAGATTCATGGAGCTCTCTGGTTTGTAATGCTCTTTACAAGCAAATAATTCCCTGTTAGTCGCCTCGTGCATTTGGAGCAAAGACAAATGCGCCTGCTGTGATGGTAAGATGCACCACTTTGATGGCTTATGTGCCTGTAATATCCCAGCGTTTCACTTCACGGAAGGCATGGAAACCGGCTTTATCTGCTCTGGCACCCGTTGTATAGGGCTGTGGCAAAAGGGGTTTGGCATCTACCCCGGAAGCACTTGATGAGAGGAAAGGCACTGTGAATTTCTAAGGAATGTAATCAGTTCGCAAAGTTCACAAAACCGCAGCGCATTGGCGAATGAGCGGGGGACTGAATGTGCATGAAAGAAAAGGCGCCGAGAATGAATAGCGCTCAAGAGTGAATTGTTCGCTTTTCTGCAGTCAATGTGAAGTTATATTTCAGCCAGAGTTAACGGGGCTGAGAGGAAGCGTGCACGACTCTGCGCTGGAAGCTGCAGCCACACTACCGGAGCCCGGCCACGCCGATCGGTCCTCCCGAGCGGATCCCTCCATAGACACAGAGATGCCCCGCAGCACCGAGATCTCCTGACAACCGGAAAGCGCGCCCTGCGACCGAAGCTTCCACAGAAGGTCCCGATTCGAAGGTATTTCCTCGTCACACAGTCAGTGATCACCGCCGGCCACTAAGGAGACACGCCAGTGCTAAAAAAACAAGCGCGCACGGCAGCATGGGGAGGGGGGAGATGAGGGGGCCTGTGCGATTCCCTTGCGGGAGCGAGCGGCGCCGGGAGCGATAATTGCTACCATATGGCGCTGCTCGCTCCCGCAAGTGAATCGCCAAACGTGCACGCGTTGCCATTGAAGGCAATGGAACGCGTGCACGTTTTTGGCTGAAAAGCCGAATCGATAGCAAGAGGTCTTTTTTCCTATGCAACGCATGCGCGCTGCGTAGGCGAGACCTAAAAACCTGATTCACAGCACGGGCGGACCCAATTTGCAAATCAGAGTACTATAAACACAGACCTAATCTTTAGATACGCGATCAAAGCCAAACAAAGCACACACACACAGATGCTCAAGGTCCCTGCATTATTTCGGGCTTCCGGAACTTCAATTGCTCGTCATACAAGTACAACTGCAGGTGCAAAGGCAGCCCTTGTAACCAAATATAGAGGCCCCAGCCAGGGCCGGACTGGCCGTAGCGGGCATCGGACATTTTCCCGGTGGGCCGGAAGGGTGGGTGCCGGTTTTGTACCAGTGGGAGCCTGTTTTGTTACTGGGGTCCGGTTTTGCAACAAAAGTACTTCTCACTAGCACCCCCTCCCCCCCGCTCCCGGGGCCGGTCCAAGCAGCAATCTGCCAGGGCTGGTTGCTGTTCCCAGTCTGGCCCTGGCGCCAGCCCCCTTCAAAGCTCAGGCTGAGAGCCAAGATGTTCAGGGGGTGTATACAGACAATTCATACTGAAAACCTATTGCTTGGACAAGGACACATTCCAAACCTGCTTGATGCAACAGGAAATGCACTAGAGAGATACGCAGGGGCATTTTCCCTATAGTTGGCTGTGCCAATTTTTGGCTCAAAGTGGTTTCTTGGGCCCTGAAGGTAGCCTGCATATCGTGGAGCAGTCCATTTTATCAAAAGTGCAAAAGCACATAATGGGTGCCCAATTGTGTTGACACCACGAAACACTGTTTTCCCAGGTTCCCCATAACAATCAATTGTGTAAAAGCAAAGTGTAATACCAAATGTCTCTAAAATCATGGATTGTACTTATGTGTCTGTGACCCAGGATTAACCCATCAATCCACGATCCTCCTTAGCAGCTGGATACCACATACCCTCGCAACATACTACTCACAAAAGACATGCTATGAGAGTACAACCCCCACTCCCAAATGATGTGTCTGAAACACTGTTCCCTTTTTACCTAGCTATAATAAGAAAGAAAAGAACAAAGCCACAATGCATTGAGGTAGTGTGGCTTTGATAGTCATTAGTCGACAATGTGATGAGACATGCATACAAGATGTGTTCCCACAAAAATTAGCTCCATTAATCCATTATTGACAATTATACGACATCTGTAGTCACATCACAATTCAACATAGAAACCCTGCAGTCAATGAAGAACACTCAAGGAAACATAAAGTCATCAAGCATGCATAGGCTTTCTGAATTCTATTACAAGACCGGAGGCTCATATTATGCCGTCTTTTCTTGCTGTTTATTAAATAGCAGCCAATCAAAAAACACAACTACATTACCCAGAAGTCCTGGATAAAAAAACTACAGTAATGACATCATAAAAGAAGCACCAATAGGACATCGAGTTAACCTAATAATTATCTTGACTGAGAGCAACAAATCCTCTTTTCTTGCTGCTCGCAGTCGAGATAAGTACTATTTTTCAATTGTCACTCTTCTTTCATTGCGGTTGTACATGTTGAAAGTATTTCATTCCTAGTACTGCTTAAATTTATCATATTTCTATTGCTTTTTACCAATGGCCTGTGTTCGCGCGTGTGCTCTTTAAACGTGTTCCTACCCCTCACGATGCTCGTTCTTTTCAGTGCAGCGACGGCCTTCATTCCAAGCACGTCTCTTTGCCTGCCGCCCGTGACACTCTTATTGCGTCTCTGCCTGCTTTCTCCTCACCAACGGTAACGCTCTGCCTGACTGCATTCCTGCGGCAGCCACTCCTTTTCACACAGGCAAATCCCTGATGCACGCCCCTGTTGCGGTAGCCACTCTCCCTAGCTTCTTTACTCTGTTAACCCTTTCTTTTCACTTGAAAATTTTGTCAGTTGAAGTTTTGGGTAGTGTGGGTATTTTATTTACATTTTATTTACATTTTTCCTTGCAATAATAAATTATTTCTTTATTATGTCTGAGGAAGAAGATACTCAGGGTTTTAAAGATAATTTGAAATCCTTTATTAAGGATTCTGTGCAACAAGCTGTTGCAGTTTCTATGTTAGATGTCTCAAAAAGTTTAGACGCGTCCCTGTTTAAAATGCTTTCTTTCTCTGAGGGTCCTTCTAAAAAGGGCAAGAAACATGCAGCTACCTCTGGTGACACCCATAAAGGCATTTCTCTTACTACTGGTCCTCCCACCTGAGAGGTTTCTTTTTCGGGTCTCACTTCCTCTCCCCTTATTGTTACCCATCTCAAAGACACTGATGATGATGATGACAATGATGTAATGAATCACAATTTAGATGGATTTTCCTATCCTACAGTTTATGGGCCTCCAGAAAAAAGGCGGAAAATTTCACCTAATGATGATGGTATTGCTCACTCAGTGTCTACTGATTTAGTGGACCATCTTGGGGAACCCATGTTTGACCCCCTCCCTCATTCACCACCCCAGCTCTACTGAGTGATTGCCTTCTGAGCATGTGGCTGACTGTGTCTCCTTTTATCTTTGCCACGCTCTTGATAAGATATCACGTAACAAATTAAAATCTGAATGTCCCCGCCCTTCCCTTCCTAATAACATAACTTCTACTCCTGTAATTGATCCGAATATGTTAATGTTTTTCACTAAATACAGAAAAGACCTAAGAAAGGTGTTGATAGGGCCTGGTCCAATTGTCAGGATCGCGTTTTAGATCTGGCTGGTCCTCTCACCAGGATTTTGGATTCAGCCGAAGAGGCTAAGATGGAAGGCACTCAGGTGGATCCAGATACTTTATCTAACTGGCTTAATGGGCGATATGTACTTAGAGCAAACCCAATGCCCATATTTCACAGGAAAGGAGGAAAAGCCTTCTGCTTAAAATGTATCCCAAACTCAGTAGTATGGCCACCAAGGTTGAAGGTCCACTGGCTAATGGCCTTTTATTTTGGATATTCTTTTATAAAAGAACTTGGGAAGTACATCTCCACCTTTGCTACTATGGGCAAAGTCTAACTTTCACCCAAGAAAATGTTCTCCTCTTGGGTTTTTGCCAGGGCCAGCAAAGGCAGGACCCGCTTTGCTGGTCGCTACAACACAAAAGATCAATACCTCTGAAGAAGTTCCTTCGATCTTCGGTCCCAGGTCCACGTCTATACTGGGTTCAAACCACTGTTCTATCCCCATCGTTCCAGAGGATTCGATTCCAGGGGATACAGGAACAAAAGAGACCAATTTTCAGGTAAGACTTTCCGGTTCTGGCCTTCCTCCCGTAGGAGGCAGATTAGCGATTTGTCTAGACACATGGTTATCTCTAACCTCAGATCCTTGGGTGGTTCAGACTGTGCAAGGTTATCAAATAGAACTCTATCAATACCCAATCCAATTCCATCTTCCCCCTCCTCTTCTTTTTTCACAACAGCAATCTCTTTTAATTCAAGACAAGATTGCCTCTCTTCTAACCAAGGAAGTCATCGAACAGACAGATCTCGATCCTTCAGGATTTTTCAGCACCATCTTTCTGGTGCAGAAGGAAAATAAAAAATTTAGTCTGGTATTAAATCTGAAGGTTTTCAACAATTTTGTTGTGTATCATAATTTCAAAATGGAAACCATTCTCCATCTCTTGGATATCCTTCTTCAGGACGATTGGTTGGTCAGGTTAGATCTTCAGGACGCTTATCTTTCTGCTCCGATTCAATCTTCTCACAGAAAGTTTCTTCATTTACAATGGGAAACTTCTTTCTTCCGCTTCAAAGCTCTCCCCTTCAGACTTTCTTCAGCTCCTTGGTGTTTCACTAAGATTCTCAAACCTGTTGTAGCCTTTCTCAGAGCGCAAGGGATCAGACTCATTGTCTACCTCAATGACTTCTTGATAATGGCTCAAGATAAGAAAGTACTAATAACTAATTTACAATTTTGCCAGGACTTCCTTCTTCGTCTCGGCTTTCTAATCAACATTTCTAAGCCTGCATTGATTCCTTCTCGTCAGCTCGAGTTTCAGGGTTTCCTAACAGATACCTCTCGATCTATTCTGCAAACTTCTTCAAAAAGTTGCCCTCATTAAAAAGGAGATTAGTCACACTCTTTCTCTCAAGCATTTTTATCTGAGATCGTTAGCCCACTTGGTAGGGCTCCTAGCTTCCTCCATTCAAGCAATCTTTCCTGGCCCTCCTCGTTATCGGGCCCTTCAGAGATTAAAAATCCGGCATCTTCACAGAGGTCTCGCTTATTCCGACCCCGTTTCTTTTTATCCAGAGTCCAAAGAAGAACTCCTTTGTTGGCTGACTCATTTAGATGCCAGGAACAGGAGATCAATTTTTTCTGCCGCCCAAGATCTTGTCTTAGAGTCTGATGCAAGTCAGACAGGTTGGCGCGCAAAATGCGGTCAATTCTTGACTGGAGGTACATGGTCTCCTCTGGAGTCATTCTTCCATATCAACAGTTTAGAGATGCTTGCAAGTTCCTTTGCCATCCAGTCCTTTACAAAAAACAAGGCAAAATGTGCTATTCTCTTACGAATGGACAATCTGAGAGCGGTCCGATACATAAATCATCTGGGGGCCACAATGTTCAAAATTTGGGCCGGATCTCGCCAAACGTCTTTGGGAATATTGTCTTCAATGCCAAATCTCAGTCAGAGTTGTCTATCTCCTAGGAAACCTGAATGTCGTAGCAGATTCGTCCTCCAGACATCTTCACGACTCAAACGACTTGCAACTGCACCCTTCTGTATTCAATCAACTTTCTTCCATCTTTAGCACCATGTCAGTTGATCTACTTGCCTCCTGACTCAATACACAACTTCCTACCTTTTTCAGTTGGAGACCGGATCCTCAAGCTTTACCTACCGACGCCTTTATTCAGTTTTGGCCCCAATCTCTTCTCTATGCCTTTCCTCCCTTTCTTCTAATTGTGCGAGTTAGCCAACCTCGCAGACAACATTCTTCTCTGGTTCTAATGATTCCCTTTTGGGCTTGGTTTCCAACTCTGTTGGAACTTTCATCTGACTTGCCAGTTTGGCTCCCTCATTTCCCCGATCTCTTGCTGAACCCTCAGGGCCTTCAGCACAATATGATCCTTCAGGGATCCCTCTTTCTTATTGCCTGGAGGATTTCGGGTCTTCCTGGAGAACTCCAGGAATTTCACAAGAGGCAATCCTCCTCATCCAACAATCTTGGGCCCCTGGCACTTTCAGATTCTATGAATCAGCCTGGTTGGCCTGGTGTGGCTGGTGTCTGGACAGGGATTCAGATCCCATTTCAGCAGATGTGACTCTTGTGTCAACTTTTTAGCCTCCCTTGCTTCTCAAGGAAAAGCTTAGCGCACAATCAATACCTATAAGTCAGCCATTTCTGCTGAGCACTTTCAAGTGGATGGAAGACCCATTGGAGAACTGTTAAAGGGAGTACGTTATGTCAATCCTCCTCTACCTAAGTACAAAACTTTATTGGATGTTAATTTGGTATTGAAATTGCTTGTTTCATGGCAAGATAATATATTTCTCTCTCTCAAACAGTTATCTGCAAAATTGACAATTCAATTGTGTTTAATATCCTTGAAATGTGTTTCTGATGTCAAGGCTTTGGATGTGTCCACTTTCCAATATTCTCCCCTTGGTATTACTTTTCAGGTACATAGAAATACAAAAACTAATTTGTCAGCAATTCATTAAATTATCCCTTTTTCCCTTCTCAACCAAAATTATGTGTTGGAAATTGTCTGAAATCCTATTTTTCATGAACTGCAGATTTGAGGTCCCTATAGTCTCCTCAGTTGCTAAATTCTTTTCAGAACCCCCATAAGCCTGTTTCTTCTCCCTCTTTAGCCCGCTGGGTAAAATGGATTATGTCTTTGGCTCGCATTGATGTTTATTCTTTTGGCGCCCTTTCAGCCAGAGGGGCTATGACCTCTAGGGACTTTTGGGCAAGTGCAGTTTGCTCGATATTCTCAAATCTGCCGATTGGTCAAATGTTAAAACGGTCAGAACCTTCTATTGTAAACCTATTGCACATGTATCTGATTCTTTTATTTCAATGCTTTAAACACGCACTCCGGTCTTCTAATAATATTGAGATTTTCCTAGCCTTGGTGTCAGAAAGGCTACATTTTATTAAAGACATTGAGGCGAGTATTATCCCACCACTTAGAATAACCCACCCTGTTTTGTTTTCTGCAGTTCCGGCGCCATCATCTGGTGCTTCCACCTCCACATAATCTTTCTGGATTTTCATATTCAATGGAATCGGATGCTGCTCTACATGGATCATTCCTTCCCTTCCAAAGGACTTTTCCTAGGCTGATGTTGTCCTGCCTAGCAGATTTATTAACTGTTCCTATTTCTCTTGGTTCAGTGTTGTTTTTACTTTCCATGCCTCACTTTGACTAACTCGCTTCAAGAAAAGAGGATTTGTTTCTCTCAGTCAAGATAGTTATAAGGTTAACTCAATGTTCTATTGGTGCTTCTTTTATGATGTCTCCACTGTAGTTTTTTATCCAGGATTTCTGGGCACTGTAGTTGTATTTTATTGATTGGCTCCAATTTATTAAACAGTAAGAAAAGACGGCATAATACTAGCCTCCGTCTCTTTAATAAAATCTAGCCTTTCTGACACCAAGTCTAGCAAAATCTCAATTTCGGTTCAACTAGAAAAAGGCCAGTTTCAAACTGCCAACTAAAAACTTGCCCTTTTGGTTTAAACCAGACTCCACTGCTTCCTAAAACATTTGGCCCACTCTAGGAGGTCCTTTGCTCAGGCTCACTATGATGGGGGCCATCAGCATAAAAGGGCAGGCATAAGGGAGGGGATATGAGTCTTGGGCTGAATGCTGCCACTTCCTCAGGAGGTGTAGTGGCCAGTGTTGGAATGCACAGTAAGACTTGTTGGACATAGAGAGGTACAAGTGTGAGTAGGCTCATCAAGAGTAACTGAACCCACAGGGGCAGGGTGGAGTAAAGCACTGTTCATGGGGGCAGGGGAGAGAGAGAGAAAGAGAGAGAGTGAGCGTGAGAGAGAGAGAGAGAGAGAACGACGGGGGTGATGGCCCCATAATCGAGTCAAGACCTGTAGCCTCAAACTTTTGCTTTATCAATTTCACTGCTCCATACAGGTCGCCGACATGTCCAATCACTCCTTGTCTATTATGCATAGTGATTGAACCCACATGAGTATCCCAGTAAATCAATAATTGGGTTTAGCGTTATCCAGAATAAGGCTCTCATTTTATTGGACCCATCAGAATTCAAACTTGTACTCTCCTTTCACCTGCAGCAGGGGCACCAAGTTTCAGCAGCAACAGGCATACAGAAAGACAATGGCATCAGACTAAATGAGGTTTGTAATCTATGCCAGGTGGTTTACTAGACAACAGATAGTGGTGGCAACCTGCCACAGATGAGATGTGCTTCTTTCCATGGCTGCACTGACTGTCATCTCTAGTGCGAGAGTATAGGAGATGGTTTTCAGCAATCTGCAATGTAAGAGATAGTCCTGCTGCAGTCGAAATGTTACTTGAGAATGTGTGTTGTAGGCACTGGAAAACACAGCCTTTGGGGAGCTTTTCCACGTTTAAATGTATATACACTTATAACCATTGTTTTTCAGAATTTTGGAAAACACTGGAAAATAGCCACTGTAATTCGCAAAAAATAAATATACTGAAAACAGAAAGTCATAAGCAACATTTGGAGCACTGAATGGTCACTTTCCACGTCTGCACCAAACTGGTGGGGCCTTATCGCTTTCACCAGGAAAAAATTGCAAAATACACTGCTGTGCTGCATGCTCCACAATGTGTCAATAAGAAGTTGTGTGCCCATGGCTGGAGAGTATGACCAGGCAGGTGATGGTCCAAGTGATGAAGGGCAGCCACAAGCTGAACTGGAACAACAGTGACAATGAAGCTGGGGCATTATTATTGATTAATCTGCTTTTTATATTCACCTGTTTCACAAAAAGAGCTCACTACATCAGTGCATTAAATCACATTTCAAGCATATTGCAAGTGTTCAAAATCTATTTTGTGACCCCCTACACCATATCTCCCACCACACTCACACCCAACCTATTTAACACAATCCCAGACTATCCTAAAATTCCTTCTAGCTGCCTAGTCCTATCAGCTGTAGTAACCTCAATTATCACTAACCAGGGCACCTTAGCCCCACTCCCAACATAAACATTCCATTTACCCCCCTACACAAACCCACACACACACACTTTTCTACTTCTAACTACTACTACAGGAACTAAGTACAAGTAGGACTAGGGTGCTTTTTCCTTGGGAATGGTTTGACCTTCCCCAGAGATTTGCGTAATGCAGACTGACCTCCTTCATAGCATTTCAGCGGGCACCTTCTTGGAGGACTGGGACTGGGATGTAGCACGGGGAGTGGCCAATGGCTAGTAGAACTACTGTCCATTGTGAGTGACTTTGAATCCCTGGCCCGTATTACTGAAAGGGTGCACTTTCCCTGTGTGCACCTTCGTGCACCTTTAAGCAAGTGTACCAGGTGCAGACAGGGAAACTGCATCCTATTATAAAGGATGCACTGCCCTCAGGGCAGCCGCGAATCGAACTGCCCCAGGGCAGCGCATTCAGGAGAAATATGAAGCAGCTGTTTAAAAGCTGCTCTGTGTTTCTCTGTGCAGGCAGCAACCTGCCTGCACTTTCAAAAGGTATTAGTGAGTGACTCTACCTGCCTGCACAGGGATGTCTGATGAGGCACATGGGACCCCCTTTAATCCCTTGATAGGGCTGCCCTCACGGGGTGCACTGACAGTGCACCACCTTTTTGTGGCAAATTTTCAGTGAGCCTCCTATGGGCATGTTAGCCTCAGCACCCACGTCGGTAATATGGTGTGGGCGAAGAGGCAAAGTGATACCCTCATTTGCATGGGACTATGCCCCCATGCAAATGAAGGAAGCCTTCTCTCGGAGGCACTACATGTGTGCCAACGCTATATTACAAAAGGGGCTGCACAAGCATCTGCGGCTCCTTCCATAATGCTAAAGCACAAAGCGGGTACAAACGCACGTTGGCCTCTGGGGCCCTTTGTGTAATATGGCCTCTGGAAGACATCCTCTGTATTTTGGCCTCTCTAAGAAGTGAATCATTTCCTGCAGTAATGCCATTTGTCCTTGTGCTGTTTCTTTGGCCCTGTTAGTCATGGCGTTACAATATAATGCGGTAAATCAAAGGACCGTTGGACCTGGTATAGTACGATAGATGCAACAAATGGTTCATACAAGATATGCCAA
Source organism: Calotriton arnoldi (assembly GCA_963921515.1). NCBI lineage: Eukaryota > Metazoa > Chordata > Amphibia > Caudata > Salamandridae > Calotriton > Calotriton arnoldi. Next base: position 1,483,324 of record CAWUFW010003219.1, read on the forward strand.
AGTTTTTTGCAAAACAGAAAAACAATTCTCACAGACCAAACAAACACTAATGTGTTTAGGCCCTATGCAGTGTCAAAAATGTGGGAGATAAGCAATAACAACATCAGAGACATGAAATATTCAAAATGTCATGTATATTTAAGTTATAAAGATTTATAATACAGTGGTTGCTCCATCGTGTGAAAACTGAAAGAACAAGTGCTCATGCAAAAGTGATAAGTGATGGAATTTTCACATAAAATGATGAAAAGACTAATCGCAGTGCATGCAGGCAACTGCACACAGCTTGTCTATCATAATACTTTAGCACTAGTAGCTAACTTAACGACTCTAATGGACAGTTTCAAATTTCTAGATCATTCAAAACAACTCCTACAGAAGGAATCAAGGCACCAAATATGTCTACAACTATTTCAGAACCACTTCTACTTTGTTTAGTTCTAACTGGTGATCCTCACACTGGCTCACCACCCAAGTGCTCTACATGATAAATCTTCGGGAAGACTATTGCCAAATAACATGTGCCATACCACCCTCGGAGCAATGTAAAATATGTGTGTTCCCCACAAACATAATAAACTCCAGGAATAATAGGATCCTGACCTCCCTTGACTTATGACCAGTTTCGCACGTATTAAAAATGTGATCACAATTGCTCTTTCTCATAAATTTAGTATGAACTATGGACTTACCTCTAAGCACACATCATTTTCCCTTGTGTTTCCAATCTAAAGTTAGTGCAGGCATAACTCCTGACTCTTGATGTTCTAATTCCTTTTTAGCCCACTTATTTCAATACTTTTGATCCTTTCCTATTTTCCATCTAGTATCCATTGCCCTTCTCATGTCTTCTAACAATTTAAAAAAATTCTTCTCAACATCAGTTAAGAAACAAGTCAAATTATGCCTATGAGCAAAAGCAGTATCTAATGTTGCAATGGGTATAAAGAAACACTCAGCTGTATCCATCTCTTTCTAATTGGGGTGACGATTCAAATGTTTAAACCTAGGGAGTTCAGAAAGCACTAAATCATAATTAAAAAAATAATACTGAAAATGACCTTGTCCATATAAAAGGCTCATTACAAGACTACATGTAATACCATATGTAAGAGGAATCTGATGATAGGTAATCCCTTCTGCAGTTGACGCAGGTAACTGCGTACATACGTAGGAATTCTTAGTGTCAATAGTATCAATATGTTCTTAAAGCAACTCAAAATAAGCGTTTGTAGAACTATCTCCTCTAGATGAATCTACATGTAATGACTCAAAATCAAATGTATGCAAACTATTGTCAGTAGAAATCAGGGTTTTCAAGGTAGTCTTAGATCTAAGTTCAACTACATTGGAAAATGTAGGTGAATTTAATCCAAGAAGCAAAATAATTAACCCTACAATTGTAGCTATTTATACACCGGCCAGTATAAGCCTACATATAGTATGATTATTAGTTTCCATGAGGGCGATCCCCAAGCAGGGATCCACCCACTAGACACCAGGGAGGGGGGAGCGGCCCCTTGGGCAAGGGCCTTTGCTCCCCCCCAAAAATTGGGCATATTCAGTCTTTCTGCCCCCCCTGGGGGGCAGATAGGGGCAGTAGCCCCCAATCTGCCCCCCGGGGGGGGCAGAAAGCCCACTTGACACCAGGGATTTTTTTTGTTGGCATAAATAATTAGGGTGGGGGCTGCCCAAAACGGGCACGCCAATGCCCCCACCCCCGCCACCATTACAGCCTTTCTGCCCCCCGGGAGGGCAGGAAGCCCACTTGACGCCAGGGATTTTTTTTATTTGTTCCCATATATTATTAGGGTGGGGGCTGCCCAATATGGGCATGCCAATGCCCCCACCCCTCCCCCCACACAATTCCAGTCTTTCTGTCCCCCCGGGAGGGCAGAAAGCCCACTAGAAACCAGGGATTTATTTTATTATGTAAATTAGGGGTGGGGGCTGCCCATTATGGGCATGCCAAAGCCCCCAACCCCCCCCTGCACAATAACAGTCTTCCTGCCCCCCCTGGGTGCAGATAGGGGCAGTAGCCCCCAATCTGCCCCCCCCCGGGGGGGCAGAAAGCCCACTAGACGCCAGTTTTTTTTTTAAATGATTAATTTAGGGGTGGGGGCTGCCAAAGATGAGCATGCCAATGCCCCCACCCCTCCCCCCCGGGGGGGCAGAAAGCCCACTAGAAACCAGGGATTTATTTTATTATGTAAATTAGGGGTGGGGGCTGCCCATTATGGGCATGCCAAAGCCCCCAACCCCCTGCACAATAACAGTCTTCCTGCCCCCTGGGTGCAGATGGGGGCAGTAGCCCCAAAACATTTTTTGATAGGCAATCTTGATGTCGCCTCAATACGTTTTGGAAATTTGTGTCAGCCCATTGATGCCACAACTTTCCCACACAAAAAATGTGTGGGAAAAGTGATTTTTTTCAGCTAAATTTGAGGTTTGCAGGGGATTCTGGGTAAGATAACGTTGGGGGATCCACGCAAGCCATACCTCCCTGGAATCCCCCGGGTGTCTAGTTTTCAGAAATGTATAGGTTTGGTAGGTTTTCCTAGGTGGCCGCCGAGCACGGGGCCAAAAACCCAGGTGACCCCCCTTGCAAAACCAGGTCGTTTTCTGATAGGCAATTTTGATGTCGCCCCAATACGTTTTGGGCCCTTGCCTGTCGCGGGTACTTGGGCCTCCCACATGAGTGAGGCACCATTTTTATCAGGAGACCTGGGGGAACGCTGGGTGGCAGGAAATTTGTGTCAGCCCGGTAATGCCACAACTTTTCCACACAAAAATGTGTGGAAAAAGTGATTTTTTTCAGCTAAATTTGAGGTTTGCAGGGGATTCTGGGTAAGAAAACGTTGGGGGATCCACGCAAGCCATACCTCCCTGGAATCCCCCGGGTGTCTAGTTTTCATAAATGTGTGGGTTTGGTAGGTTTCCCTAGGTGATCGCCGAGCACGGGGCCAAAAACCCAGGTGACCCCCTTGCAAAACCAGGTCGTTTTCTGATAGGCAATTTTGATGTCGCCCCAAAATCTTTTGGGCCCTTGCCTGTCACGGGTACTTGGGCCTCCCACACGAGTGAGGCACCATTTTTATCGGGAGACCTGGGGGAACGCTGGGTGGTAGGAAATTTGTGTCAGCCCGGTGATGCCACAACTTTCCCACACAAAAATGTGTGGAAAAAGTGATTTTTTCAGCTAAATTTTAGGTTTGCAGGGGATTCTGGGTAAGAAAACGTTGGGGGATCCACGCAAGCCATACCTCTATAGCATTCCCCGGGTGTCTAGTTTTCAAAAATGTATAGGTTTGCTAGGTTTCCCTAGGTGCCGGCAGAGCTAGGGTTCAAAAACTACAGCTAGGCACTTTGCAAAAAAAGGGTCATTTTTCACTGAGAAAATGTGGTATGTCCACCTTGCGTTTTGGGCCGTTTCCTGTCGCGGGCACTAGGCCTACCCACACAAGTGAGGTACCATTGTTCTCAGAAGACTTTGGGGAACGCGGGGTAGGTGGAATTTTGTGGATCCACGCAGATTCCAGAACTTTCCACCACAGAAATGTGAGGAGAATGTGTTTTTTTAAAACAATTTTTCAGGTTTGCAAGGGATTCCGGGTAACAGAACCTGGTGAGAGCCAGTCAAGTCACCCCATCCTGGATTCCCCTGGGAGTCTAGTTTTCAAAAATGTATAGGTTTGCTAGGTTTCCCTAGGTGCTGGCAGAGCTAGGGTTCAAAAACTACAGCTAGGCACTTTGCAAAAAAAGGGTCATTTTTCGCTGTGAAATTGTGGTGTGTCCACCTTGCGTTTTGGGCCGTTTCCTGCCACGGGCACTAGGACTACCCACACAAGTAAGGTACGATTTTTCTCGGAAGACTTCGGGGAACACGGGGTGGGTGGAATTTTGTGGATCCACGCAGATTCCAGAACTTTCCACCACAGAAATGTGAGGAAAATGTGTTTTTTTGGACAATTTTTCAGGTTTGCAAGGGATTCTGGGTAACAGAACCTGATGAGAGCCAGTCAAGTCACCTCATCCTGGATTCCTCTGGGTGTCTAGTTTACAAAAATGTATAGGTTTGCTAGGTTTCCCTAGGTGCCGGCGGAGCTAGGGTTAAAAAACTACAGCTAGGCACTTTGCAAAAAAAGGGTCATTTTTCACTCTGAAAATGTGGTGTGCCCACCTTGCGTTTTGGGCCGTTTCCTGTCGCGGGCACTTGGCCTACCCACACAAGTGAGGTACCATTTTTATCGGGAGACTTAGGGGAACTCAGAATTGTAGAGCAACTGTTATTACCTATTGACTTTCGATGCATTTCTGCCTTCCAAATGAAAGACAATGTGTAAAAAAGAAGTCATTTTGAAAAATGACCTATAATTCTCATGCTAGTATGGGTACTCCCGATTTTGGAAATGTGCAAATATCTACTGTTTATAAACTCTATATTTTGTTCCCATTTCAGAAATACATAGGTGTCTTTCATACCAATTTTTCCATGTATACATTTTCCCAAAATAATTGCTATATACCCGGTACATAATAAAAAACCATTGCAAGACGCTGCTCAGTTATTGGCTCTGGGTTCGTCGGGTTCTTGGTGAACCTATAAGTCCTATATGTCCCCACAACCAGAAAGGTCCAGCAAATGTAACGGTATATTGCTTTCATACAGCTGTCATAATTAGAAGAAGTTACAGGTGAAAACGTTGACACAAATGGCTGTTTTTTTCAACTAATTTTCAATTTTTCCTATATTTAACTGTTCGTTTCTATGAAGAAACCTTGAAGGATCTACACAAATGACCCCTTGCTGAATTCAGAATTTTGTCTACTTTTTTAAAGTGTATAGCTCTCCAGGATCCATTATTGCTTTCATACCCATTTCTACCATTAATTGGAAGGAGGTTGAAAGCACAAAAAATAGCAAAAATAGGCTATGTCCCAGAAAAATGCCAAAACTGTGTAAAAGATTTTGGTTTTCGGACAAAAGTCTGCTTGTCCCTGAAAGCTGGGAAGATGGTGATTTCAGCACCACAACCCCTTTTTTGATACCATTTGCAGGGAAAAAACCAGACGCTTTCATCTGGTTCCCTTTTTTCCCATTTTTCAAAAAAAAAAAAAAAGAAAATCTACTGTTTCTAAACTCTATATTTTGTTCCCATTTCAGAAATACATAGGTGTCTTTCATACCAATTTTTCCATGTATACATTTTCCCAAAATAATTGCTATATACCCGGTACATAATAAAAAACCATTGCAAGACGCTGCTCAGTTATTGGCTCTGGGTTCGTCGGGTTCTTGGTGAACCTACAAGTCCTATATATCCCCACAACCAGAAAGGTCCAGCAAATGTAACGATATATTGCTTTCATACAGCTGTCATAATTAGAAGAAGTTACAGGTGAAAACGTTGACACAAATGGCTGTTTTTTTCAACTAATTTTCAATTTTTCCTATATTTAACTGTTAGTTTCTATGAAGAAACCTTGAAGGATCTACACAAATGACCCTTTGCTGAATTCAGAATTTTGTCTACTTTTTTAAAGTGTATAGCTCTCCAGGATCCATTATTGCTTTCATACCCATTTCTACCATTAATTGGAAGGAGGTTGAAAGCACAAAAAATAGGCTATGTCCCAGAAAAATGCCAAAACTGTGTAAAAAATGTTGGGTTTCTGACAAAAGTCTGCTTGTCCCTGAAAGCTGGGAAGATGGTGATTTCAGCACCACAACCCCTTTTTGATACCATTTGCAGGGAAAAACCAGACGCTTTAATCTGGTGCCCTTTTTTCCCATTCTTCCCAAAAAACAAAAAAACAGTTTGCTGTATTTTGGCTAATTTCTGGGTCCCCTCCAGGGGAATCCACAAACCTTGGGTACCTTTTGAATCCCCATGATGTTGGAAAAAAAGGGCACAAATTTGGCGTGGACACCTTATGTGGTCAAAAAGTTACAGGGGCCTAAGCGCGAACTACCCCAAATAGCCAAAAAAAGGCTTAGCACAGGGTGGGAAAAGGCCTAGCAGCGAAGGGGTTAACTGACATCAATGCGTTTCTGAGGAGTGAGTGATGGTTGATGAAAACCTAGAGTTATCACTTGTTCAAGGTGAATGGCGGTGATGAATAAACTGATAACGATAACCAGAGAACATGATCATGACAAGGAAAGCACATTCTAAAACAGCCAGGTTTTTAGCATCTTCTTAAAGTTTGTGAAGTCTGGGCAGGTACAAAGATGAAGCATGAGTTTGTTCCATTGATAAGGCACCGTATAGGAGAAAGATCTGCCCCCGAATTTTTAAGTGAGGATGCATGAGGTCAGCAAAAAAGCCTGATTTGAGGATCTTAGTCACCTAGATGGAAGGTAATAGTAATGGCGTGACGAAAGGTAAGCTGGGCGGGCCTTATGAAGAGCCTTATGTGTCAAACTGAAGAGCTGAAAAAACAACCCGCTTTCTGATGGGCAGCCAGTGTAATTTCCTTAGGATAGGGGTAAGGAGGAACAAGGAGGAAGGTTGCAAATCAGCTGTGTGGTTGTACTCTACACTACTTGCAACTTAGTTAACAGGGTATAGTTTACTCGTACCTGTAGAGCGTTGCCATAGTCCAGGCAATTGGTTGAGTGCTTGGACAAGGGTTTTTTTAGAGGCAACCGGTAGCCAAGGATAAGCATTTTTCAGAAGCCTCACTGTGGCAAAACAGGTGTCACATATGGCATTGACTTGATCTTTCATGGAGAGTGACTGATCTACTTTCACTCCAAGATTTTTCATTCACCACCTGCTTAGGTGCAGGGTCAGGACCAAGTTCCACTGGCAATCAGTCTGCCGACCACAACTCGTTGGCTTTGCAAATAGCATGATCTCAGTCTTCTCGCTGTTTAGTGGGAAACAGTCCTTATTCATCCAGACAGTGATTTCCCTCATGCAGCCTGAGAATTTGTCCATCACTTTGTCTGGATCAGGGCCAAAAGAGATGTGAAACTGAGTGTCATCTGCTTACGACATGATCTCCACCCCGTATGCTTTCACAATTTGGGCTAGAGGTGCTACATAGATATTAAACAGAGTTGGACTCAGGTATGACCCCTGGGGGACTACCTTGTTTATTTCCATCAGTCTTGACTTGAAAGGGCCCAGTCAGACATGTTGTGTGTGATTATCAAGAAAGTCACTGAGCCTATGTAGCACCCTGCCATGAAGAAGAGCCTCATGAAGTTTGAGAATTAGAATGAGGTGGGAGACCATGCCGAAGGCCAGCGATAGATCCAGTAACACAAACATGACTGGCGTTCCTGCTTCTAAAGAGAGCCTGATGTTATCGGTAACAGCCAAGAGAGCAGTTTCAGTACTGTGTAACTCTCTGAAACCGGATTGAGAGGGATCTAAGATCTTATGCTCCTCAAGAAAAGATAAGAGCTGTTTATTAACACATCTTTTGAGGGCTTTTGCAAGTCGACGTAACAACGAAATCAGTCTGTGGTTGGAGAGGACTTCGGGGTTAGCTGCTGGTTTTTTAAGAAGCGGAGATACTTGGGCACACTTCCATTCCTTGGGTATTTTTGGCCTTAGCCAATGAGAGATTGAAGATATCCCTGACTGCTGGTGCCAGAGAGTGCACTAAGCTGGCCGTTATCCCAGAAGGACATCAATCCTGAGGGGAGCCAGATTTGGCAAGAGCGAGTATCTACTGCGCTTGAGCTACAAAGCAGCATTCAAAAACGCACAGGCTGGCCGTGGCATCAGGGTGCCTTTCAGACCCGTTTTGGATCATTCTGGACTGGCTAAAAAGTTCTTATAAATTGTGATAACCTTACCTGTCAGCTAAGTCGTCACAAAGGTTTAGGGAAGCCACAATGGTAGAGGCACAAGAATGAAGTTTCCTAAAGCTATTTAGTGCTTTATATAACTCTTTAGTGGAATTGCCCGCATTGGCAATCGTGGAGGTAAGATGTGCTTTCCGTGCTGCCTTGATCATGTCTTGATCATGTCTAGCCTAGTCCAATATTCTGCTTTATCCTCTCAGGAATTAGTAAGACGCCATCTGCGGTGTAGCCGTTTGCAAATCGTCTTTTCCTGACGCAGGCTGTCAGAGTACCAGGGAGCTCGATTTCCGGAGGAGATGTGCAAATATTTTTTTAAAGGAGTGATTTGATCAAGAGTGGTTGTGAAGGAGTCATGGTAAGCAGACAGAGCCAAATCAATATCCGAGTAGAATGCAAATGAGGGGACCTAAAAGATCTCATTAAAGGAGGCTTGGGTGACCTATTTCCAGAGGCGTCGAGGTCTATTGACTTCTTTCCTAGGTTTTACTGGGGCACTCTCTTACATGGGATAATAAACTTGATTAGATGATGATCCAACCAAGTAGTAGGAAGTGGAGGTTCACATGTTACTTTCAGTGTTTTTCTTAAATTAGAAGGCCCTTTGCCTGAGCAGGGGTCTTCTCCATAGAGTTACCAGACATGTCTTCTGAACGTGTTTCTTCACCAAGAACCAATCACCAGTACTGAGGTCATAGCACTGCGGCCTGGCGGTAGCAGCTCTGACCTGGTGAGACACAGACTACACCACATCAGCTTGTCCCTTGTAGGAATCAAGAATCATGTCATCTGTAATGTTCACAAGTGCATTTGCAGGCAATGCTGGCAGTCTCATTGCTCAACCCATGATGATTTCATGTGGGGACAATCTTTTCCTCCTATTATGAATACTGCGAAGACTCATTAACAGAAGAGGCAAAGCATCAGGCCACTTCAGAGACGCTGATGCATATACCTTGGCCAACCTGGATTTCAACGTTTCATTTATCTGTTCCACAATGGCTGATAACTACAATGTAGTCTTTGTTCCACTTGTAATGCTGCACACAACATTTTCAGGACCTTATTATTGAAACAAGTTCCTCGGTCTGACTCCAGCGAAGTTGGGAAACCGAACCTGGGGATCAGGTCCCTCAACAAAAACTAATCTACTGTGAGAACTTTGAGACTGTCATTTCACCAGGACATATCTCAGCCCCTTACACACAGGTCTCCCTAAATGGCTTAATGTCACTGTGGTTCTTTTCCCTGTATTCATTTGTTGGCACAAAACACATCTGTGACACAATACTTCAGCCATCAATCTGAATCGGGTGTTAAACCAGTTCCGTCGAAACAACCTGACCTTTGCAACCCTTCCAACATGTGAGGGACTGCGAAAATGTCTAGCCATTGGGGACAGCAGGCTATCTGGCAATACAGGATTTCCATCTGCTGAAACCCAAATGTCATTCTCTCTTTTGGCACAACCTGCTCTGACCCAACCCCGCTGTTCTGCTGTTGGTACTTCCTCCTGCATCCTTTTCACTTCCTCCCAAGTGTCAACTGTTGTTAACAAAAGACTTTATTTGGTCCCATCTTCAAATTCATTCACATTTTCTCCATTAAATGTTTGGGACCCATGAGCACAATATTGTGCAACCTCATCAGCATATTGGTTGCCAACTGTTACATAGTCATCTCCACCTTGGTGGGCCGAACACTTTTCAACAGCAATTTTGGTAGGCAACTGCAATGCCTCCAATGATCTCAGGACATGTTCTCCATTGTGTATGGGGGATCCTGATGACATCATCAATCCCCTCTGTGACCATAACTGTCCAAAATCATGAACAATCCCAAAACTATGCTGACTATTGGTAAAAATAGTCACTCTCAGCTGTTCAGAAACAGAGCAAGCTATAGTAAGAGTGATCAATTCAGCCACTTGCGCAGAAGATACACCTCGAAGCAAAGAGGCTTCCAATACCCCCCTGACTGTACAGACTGTAGAGGCAGCTCTCAGGTTTCCCCCATCATCTCTTAGGCCGGAACCATCCACCAATAATATGCAATCATACTTTGCCAATGCCGTTCAATGCTGACACCTACTGACGCTACATCTGAAATGAAATGAAATGAAAAAACATTTATATAGCGCGATAGCTACCCTGAGGCATCCCAGCGCTGCAGACGAACGCGGACAGAAAGGGAAAGCTCAGTGGATTAGAAGCATTTGTTAAAAAGCAGTGTTTTTAAGAGTTTGCGAAAGGGTAGGAGATTGGGATCCGTCCGTATGCGTGGGGGAAGAGCATTCCATAGCTTGGCGGAGTTATAGGAAAAGGAGCGTCTGCCACATCTAGCTCTCTTTATTCTAGGGAGTAGGGCGAGGGAAGAGGACGCTGAGCGGAGGTGTCTACTAGGTTGGTAGGGAGTTATCATGGATCGGCTGACTGCTGGGCCATTGCTCCAGAAGGCCTTGTGCGCAATGCACATGGCTTTGAATTGGATTCTTTCCCTGACCGGCAGCCAGTGAAGGCTCCTCAGTGCTGGGGTTGCAGATTGTCGATGAGGGGTCTGGAGGAGCATGCGAGCTGCACAGTTTTGAATAATCTGGAGCTTGCGTGTGGTGGATCTTTAAGGCATCAGGGCAGTCCTGCAGCTACAGGGTCAAGAGTAGCAGAAAAATAAGCCATAAGTATTTGAGTATTTGCATGCATTTGTGTAAACACTGAGAGAGCTCAGCCCTGCCTCTCACTGCAGAAAAGCAGGCCAGCTGTGTTATAATCAGGCATTCCTAGTGCCGGGTCATGACAGAGACTTTCTCTCAGCTCTAGGAAGGCAATACAGCAATCGTTATCCCATGGTACCAGATCAGACACATCCTTGTGTGTCAGTCTCTCCAAAGGCTTGGCCACTAGGGAAGAGTTGGATATCTACTGTCAACAGTAGCCCACCATTCCCAAAAATATCCTGACGTCTCTTTGGGTGGTTGGCGGATTCATTTCCAGAATCACCAAAATTCTTTCTTGCAATGCCTCCCTTGCTCCCTTCTCAATGTGATGTCCGAGATACAAAACTTCTGTTTGACAATACTGCAGCTTACTTGGGGACACTTTATGTCCATTCTCAGCCAAGTGGTTTAGAAATGCAATGGTGTCTTGTTTACAAACTTCTTAGGTATGTGATGCTACTAGCAAATCATCTATTTACCGCACTATAACAGAGTTACAGGGCATTACTAGTGACTCAAGGTTCTTTTTCAGGATCTGATTAAAGATCAAGGGACTCTCTGTATACCCCTGTGGGATTTGGCACCATGCCAAAACACAATTCCGGAACCGGAAGCAAAAAGGTAGTGGCTGTACTTATGCAAAGGTATAGAGAAGAATGCCTGGCACAGATCTATCACAGTAACCCACTCAGCCTCACATAAAATCTGAAATAAAATCACAGCTGGATTTGGTACCACAGGACAACTGGGGGCAGTTATATTAATCTTTCTCGGGTCCTGCACTATGTGGTACTTACAGCTAGGCTTCTGCAGGCACATGATGGTGAGTTACGTGGACTTCGCATTATCTTTTTCAAAATACCTTGTTGTATCATAGACTTAATCACCAGGATAATCCCAGCAATTGTTTCAGTAGTCAAATTGTACTGAGACTTACTTGGATATTCAGCATTAGGCTTAACATTTATACGGACAGGATCAACTCCTTTTCATGAGACCTATGTCCTTTCCTGAAAAGTCCCAGACTTCAGGCTTCACCGTACATCTGAGTTCCGGTGGCAAATAATCAGTTGTCATCAAAGGGTACCGTCCAATGTTTGGCCCTTGACTCACCAATTTGAAATCAACATCTTCATCATGAGTCTGAAACGCCACACCTTTCGGAGTGCATTAAATGGTGTAATTTAGCTTACACAGCAGATTGCATCCCAAAAAATTCAAAGGACTAGAATCACACACCACAAACTCTTCAAATTACCTTATTATTACAGGCATTTCTTGTGTGACTGGGTTTGTCATTTGTTTATTTGCAACTCGGATTCTTTTTCCAGAGAGGGGCAGGTTTGGAACTTCCATTGTTCTAATAGTGGAACGGGTAGCACCAGTCTCGATCAAAAATTATACAGGGTGGCCATTCACTTCACCTTCCATGAATGGACCACTCTGGCCTACCTCTAAGACTGCACCAAGCACACAATCTTCCTCCCCCTTAGACACCATCATTGTGACAGATCAGAGCCATAGCCCTCAATTGAGTCAAACACAAGAAATTACTGGAAGAGGATTATGGTTCTGAAAGGACTTTGGTCAAAATTTGGGACATGGTTAGTGTTAAATCTGGGACCATGTACATTTTGCTGAGGAATCAGGGCTTGAGGAACTTGTATCACTGGAACTTGTTGCATTTTATGACCGTGCGTCCTCTGTATTGGCACATTTTGTGCCTGTACTGGGTTATTAACCTGTGTCTGCCCAAACACTGAATTTTGAACCTGATTTTCATTCATTACTCTGTTGGGATCCAGATGACATTCCCGCTTCCAATGCCCTAACTTGTTATAATAATGGCATGGATTCACTTTCTTCAATGTAGCCACATCAATCCCAGTACTCAGGCCAATTAGGACACCATGACCGCCACGCTGTTGTGGATAACCATTTCCACCTTGCATCACAGGAACTCCCTGTTGATACACACCTTGAATAGTACCAACAATTCCTACATATGGTTGACTCAGACTTCCTCTCTGTGCTGCTTTCAGTTGAGCCAGCATCAGCTTCTCTTTGAACCACTTCTGTTTCATTCCCAATTCATCACTGCAATATTTTGCATACCTCAATATCTCATCAATTAACTTATTTTGCCAACAAATGAAATGCTGTTGATTCATCAAACTAATCTCAGGTCGTTATCCTATTACAAACCGAGACACCAAACTTCCCATGTCTTTAGTTTCATGATATTCCTTTCCACTGTGCTGTCTAAACACTTGCAGCAATCTCCCATAAAAACATACACAGTCTCTTTAGGCTCTTGAGTGGTTCTGTCAGTCTTAACCCAAACTACATTCTTCGCCGGGATCTTCCCTTTCAAAAAGGTAATCACTTGTTGATACATTTTCGTCAGACTATCCTAAATATAGTGTTCCGTATGCACAGCCAGAGAGATATTATCTATATCTGTCGGCAGGTTTTTAAGAAGCATGTGCTATTAGGAACAATTGCCCTCACTCACCCGAATCATCCTTCGGCTGCGCTCCATGTCGGGCTGGCACTGCAATACCCGACGGGCCCCACAAGGGGGCACTTTACCAGAGATGTTTTTCAAGATGCATAATGAACAAAGATGGACTATGAGAAGTACATCAAGGAACTCAGAAGATTGGAAAAAATGTGAGGTTAAAATCAACTATGGACCATATGTATCAACTTATTTAATGTGATCTCACTGGTCAATGTTGAGATTAAAACAAAAATGACAGAGAGATCAAGGAATAATGGTCCCTGTCTATGTTTTTAATAGAGTGTTGGTTACCTATGGACCTGCTGGTGTGCTGGGGTCTGAAATCAAGATCAACATGTTTCATGCCTTATTTAGTCGAAGAGTGATCTATTGGCATTACGTTAGGACCAGAATCAAAAACATGTCACCTAATCTTCTCCGCAGGGTGAGGAGCTCTATACTATATTAAATCCCCGGCACACACAGTAAATAGGTGATAAGGTGCGCATTGACATCTCACCGCCAACAGAAAACACTACCTAATAGAGTGCTCTGTGTAAAAGCATGAGGTAACCTGCATAAAAAATGAAAAATAAAAATAAAATGGATGTACAATTTTACATACAGTGTTAAATATAAAATCATTAATGAATATAGAAGGCTAAAACCAATATGTGGTAACTATACACCCCCCTTTCTTTCTTGTCACACATTAGTATAGTGACTATCAGATGTGTGGGACACATGTGGGATACTTGCTACAGACACAGTGAATCCATACAAGCCGCTGAAACCACAGTGAACCATGTGAGAGTGCACAAACACATACAAACAAAAATACAACTATACGTTCTTCGCCCTCCAGAAAGTCAGGGTAAAAGACCTTTTAGATAATGAGGACGATACACCAAAAAGCAACCTGTGTCAAAAATATACGGTCAGAATGACATTAAGTTAAGTCAAAAAGCAGGAAAGGAAACAATAAATTAAAATAGATGCCCTAGCATAATGCCGGGGGGATCCATGTGGAAACCACAACTTACTTGCATAATCTGGTGTGCGTGTGACTTCCACATACCTCCGTCCTCGCTTCCTTAGGTATTGAAAGTAGAAGCAGCAGATTTAAAATAGGGACCAGGGAGGGGTATCGTAGCCAATTGAAGGAGCCCGAATCAATGGGGCGTGGCCAACGTTGCACATACGGACCCTTGTGACATGAATCAAAGTTGACCAGGGTGGGACAATGGCTCTGATTGGTTCATGCAGCGCGTCTCAACATGTAGAACATATCCCTGTAATTCGAATGACCTTGGCTTATGTCTTCAACGGACATAGTGAGAGTAGAGTATGTCTGCAAAGTATGCATTCTGCCTCCTGATAGGGTAAGTCAAAAGACATAATAAGATGAGTGCCACAAAAAGCAACATATGTCCTATATTAGACTAAACAACCCTAAGTCTTGTTATGAGACAGATATTTCCATAAAGGGACATAGATTAGGAGCCCTATGTGCCGAAACATCTGATTCGTATTACACACAGTATTTCCAGGATGTATACCCGGTCTATGTGGGGTACCCAGATAAGGGCTAGTGAAGAGAAGGGCTATCAAAAAGCCATAAGTGGGGCATGTTAAGACAATCAATAAGCGGGTTCTCGTGAATGCCATATATAGGGCATGAATTCATAGGTGCCGTCATATGGATTAAGAGACTGGCAACAATCTGGGCATATAACCGAAAGAAAAAGGGGCAGTGTGGATAGCAGAGTGGACACTTTATTTTCTGAAGTCGGCCCACTGGATATCATCATTCAGTGCTGACATGTCAGTACGGAGACGGAACACCCACCCTTGTTCCTTCTCATATAGTCTCACGGGTATGTCATTTCCAGTCACAGTCTCAATGATCGTCCTTGTAAGGTCTATGGTGGTATGGTTGGTAATTACAAAATATGTACTAAGTTTGGTGGTCAGTCTCTTCCATCAAATGTTATTCTGCTGTTTGTTATTTCTTGTCTTAACCGCCTTGGTGTTCATCCCCACGTACCTAAGGCCACATGGGCAAGTTATGAGGTACACACAGTTCTTAGTTTGACAATTAGTGTGTTTGACTTTGCACCATTCTTCATGGAGACCCAAATCCAGAGCCTTCATCGGTCGAATGAGGTGGCATACATTGCACCTACCGCAGGGAAAATGGCCCGTTACTGGTGCTAACCCCTCCATGTGGTACTGATATTAGTCAGTATCTTGGTTGTACGGGGTCTGATATGCACCAATAAATCCTGAAATCCTGAATGTTGTTTGTGCACTTGGTAGGCAAAAAAAGGTTTTTCTATCTTGGAATCTCCCACATTGAGAATGGAACATCTCTTGTAGATCACTTTGGTCACTTTGTTTAATGTAGGGTTAAAAGTAGTCACACATGTGAGTCGTGGATTCGAGGTTCTGTCATTAGGGGCTAAGATGGCGTCATGATGATAATTGTGAGCTCTCTTGTGTGCCATTTTAATGAGGCGACGTGGGTACTCTCTTGCCAGTAACATCCATTCGAGATTGTCAGCTTGTTTCTTAAAAGTATCAGTACCACTGCAATTGCGTTGGAGTCTGAGAAATTGACCAAAAGGCAGGTTGGTCCAAAGTGATCGGGGATGTATAGTAAGAGGCTGTTCCGATATGTCAGTTTGTTAAATGATCATCGGATTCCTCTGAGGCTCTTTCATTGGCCACTGTATAGCCATTTTACATTCTGTCCATAAGACACTCTGTACCACAATGTCAAAAAGGGTGTTCAAATCCACCTAAAGTACCTATGAAATCTTCACAAATTGATCAACCTGTGTGTACCACTTCACTGCTTCTCTCTCAATTTAGGGAAATTGTTTGTAAATGACGGAAGATCACTTCTACTCCATGGTACATGAACGTAACCATCATCAGGCACCTCTCTCAATGGGAAATTTGAAGCACCTTCTCCATCTATCAAAGACACAGACAGCTCACCCTGCACTTTCTTCTGCTCTTTCTTCTTGACCCATCTACCTTCCCAACTCACTCAATTTCTGGAAGCTACCAATGAACTCCTTAATTTGCATTTTCAACCCTGATGTCCTCATATTGGTTATGTCACTTTCGTCAAAACATACGTGATAACTTTTCTGTAAGGATTTGGTCCTACTTAAATCTACATCTTACACTCATGCAAATTCAGACAGTTTATCATGAGCTCATCCTGCACATTTAGTGATGTTCTTGCACATGCATATGAGTTCATTTTCTTGATAGGTATCTAATTGGGAAAGATCAAGATTTCCTAATGTCATCTCATCCAATTCAAATGTTAATTTGACCACATTCACTGCAGTCTCCCGCCTCAGATACTGAAGCTTCCTACTCAATTCCGAACCTTTGCCTTCTCATTGGGAACCCATTGAAAACCCTAATCAAATCGTCCAACTCTTGTGAATTAACACCATTCTGGACTCCAGAATTATTGGGCATTATCCCTTTACGGGGACTACTGCTTGAAATACATTGAGGTGATTTTCAAATGGAAAGGTGAGAATTGTGTGACCACGGAGCTGGTTCCTCTATAAGGGGGGATTCCTGTCTGATTCATTGCCAATGGTATAAGAGTGACATAAGGTGGAGTCACTTTATTAGGGATCAAATGAGTTCTGCCCATTCCCGCCCATCAAGGGACAACAGGAACAGTAGTTGATGGGTTTACTCCAGTAGGAACCATCAAAGCAGGCGTCGTGGTTCCTGACGACTCAGGTTTATACAAGAGAACTGTGGGACCAATAGTACCTGGAACACTTATTGCGTCTTGAGCATTAGAAACAGTAGAGTTAACAGGGGCACAAATCCCTAAACATTCTACCATAAGGTTCTGACTCGTATTCACTGGGGTGGTGGCTCCTTTAGGGTGCCCTTCAGGTTGGGTCACATTATAAGGCAATGGACGGGTTGATAATCACACCTTCAGAAAGTAATCACTTGAATCGCTATCACTATCTTTGCCTGAACCCTCTGCACTCTCTACTATATACTCTTTCTTGTTTTTCTAGTTCTTGATGTTCCTCACTCGTCAATGCAAGGTATAACTCAGTTCCCTCAATTATATCAGCTCTCCATTTCTGTTCATCAGCATCCCACCAAGCTTCAGCACAGCTACGTACTGCCTTTCTGGCTCTGCCCTGATATTTCTCTTTCTCTTTCACATAAGCTGCACGCTCCCAGGCATTAAGTGCCTCATACTGTGAGGGTCAAGGAGGCTGCTTCATCTCATACAATACTATAATACAGATTTTCAATACTTTTTTGATTAAATGTGCCATAGCGTGGGAACTTCTTATCAGTGATCTTATGCCATTGACTTAGTCAAATGCATGTGCGGAGCCTCACATTTATGGCCATATAATGACCAGCCATGCCTTCTGGCGCCGCCTCGTCACCTTCTCGAACAGGGACTCTCACATCTCCCCTAATCAAGTCTCTGATAGCCCTGAAACATTTCATTTTTCAGCAGTAATATCAACAATCACAACTAGAATTTTGTTTCAAAACAGGAAATTATTTCTTTGACTACAGTTCTCACTCAGCGTCAACAACCAATCTCAACGCAGCGCTCTGTGATGTCATCGACCAATAACCGCGCAGTACTAACGCCAACCGTCCAATCTCAGCACAGCACACTATGAGGTACTTCTCACTCCTTAAAGTGGTTCACCCTTCTTTTCCATTTTTACGAGGGCATCCTTTCTCAACTCTAAGCAAGCATAAAACAAAGCACTAAGCGATTTCAACAAATAACATTTGTCTGTTCCACTAAAGAATTCAAGGCATTCAATTACACAAGAAATGGTTCAGAGTGACATTTTCCGACCTATTCAGACACACACTCGAGCAATGCTTCGACCAACTGGTAATCACCCGGGTTAGTGCAGTTTTTTCTTTGTGCAATATGATCCATCACACAAATCACACCTTACTCTCACACAAAGGTATATGTCCCTATCTCAATTGTGCAGCCAATAGTACCTCATGACTAACACCACAAAGCCTAGCAGTCAAATTACAACACAGTATATTCACACTTATGTATTTATCCCGGGATCTTAGGCTATGCCCAGCCAGATAAAAACTTCAACTGTTCAACATTAAGCACATTTGCATCTGTACAACAGCTAAAGCATCATCGCACCATGCAATCTCAACAAACTACTGTAAGCTTGTCATACACAATTTAAACGTGCGACCAGCGGATAGCAGGCAAAAGGTGGTTACCGCACTAGTCCTATCGAGGCTGGATTATTGTAACAGTCTCTATTTAAACATCCAGGAACGTTTTATGAACAAACTTCAAAGGCTACAAAATGCAGCGGCAAGGCTACTCACGGGAACGCCTAAGTTTGCCCCAATTTCTAAAGGAATTAAAAAACTACATTGGCTCCCGGTGAGGAACCGAGTGCGTTTTAAGTCCCTGTGTATTGTTTTTAAAGCACTCCAAGGAGTAGGACCGGACTACCTACAAAAACAGTTTAAATGGTACATACCGAAAATAAATTTAAGTTCGCTATGGAGCTAAGCTTGTTAGTGTCCCAGCTACAAAAAAGGCGATGTGGGGTGACCGAGGTTTCGTTTTTAGGGCAGCCAAAGCCTGGAACGACCTCCCGGTTCACCTTAGAAACGCAACAGACTTGTTAGCTTTTAGGAAGGGGCTGAAAACATGGTTGTTTGATAAGTAATTCTGCCGGTGCCACGCTAGCATGACGGATAGGTAACTAGCGCCAGGACACTCTTGGGTAATCGTGCGCTTAATAAATATCCGTAACATAACATAACATAACCCTATTAATACTCACTCCTCTGCTGTTAGAACTCTCTTCCGAACCGTTGGAACTCCGCTGATCCTCCAAATCGAGATATGTGCTTTAAGGACTTGGACTGGGTTTGGGCAAGTCTAGAATTTCTACAGGAGTACTCTAACTCCCTTTGCTTCAGTAACCAACCATATGTCGCTGCTACCATTTTAAAGATCTCTGGTGCCTAAAACACAATCTCTTGGTAAAGGGGTTAAAGATTTAGCCCCATTAGTCATATGGACCTTTGTTGGTTGCCGTGAAGCACTGAAAGGGACAAGACATCAACAATGCATTTCTAACTTATGAAGCTAATGTGACTCCACAATAAGGGCCAGGAGTCGCAAAATATGGTCAAGGAAATGTTATTTTGGATTATCAATCAATCCAGTATATATGCATTCCAATAAGAAGGTCAATAGGTTCAGCAGTACAGCAGATAAGCTGAAATATCTTAGTAGGTTGAGTCATAATAAAATGAGATTCAGAACTGTGACAGCCAAAACAATAAAGAAACAGATTAATGTAAACAGGTGTTCCATAAAGAAACTTCCCTTCTCTCTTCTGAACATAAGTCAGTTACTGAATCATCTACCAAGGGACTCTATTTTGTGAGCATAGAAGGTGTCAGCATGATCAGACTTCAGTAGAAGTTTTTGAAAAAGGAAATAAGTGTTTTACTTAAAGCTTCGCACTTGCAAAAATAAGCCTGACAGAGAGGTCTGTTCCTCTCGAAGTCTAAAGGGAATCTGCCTTGTCTAACTGTGAGAAAACAAATTAAAAAGCAATAGGAAAGTCAGAAATGTCCTTATCTCCTTTCACGCCACCAGGAACCAACCAAATCGTTACTCGAGTGCATCTGCAACATCCCTTCCATTTCCCTTCGCATCGAAACTTGGACTGTAATTTCTCAACCTTGAACATCTCCCCATCCTGGCATGTGAAGAAGAGAAAGCCTCTTTCGCCCATTAATTCTTCTCGTTCACTGCCAAATTTTTCCCTCCAGGCTTCACTATCAGCAATCTAATACAAACAATGAGCCTTTCTCTAAATAATAGAAATCGTGATAATGCACCCGCAAGAAAGAAAAAACATGCTGGCACAGCTAAATGCATTCCAAATTAGGCCTATAGTCAGGCTAAATTTAGTTGAGCAGTTAATATCAACTCAAACACATGATTATACATACATAAGTATAACTTTCATAATAATTGCAAATATAACTTGAAGTATGTGTAAAACGCGAATAAAGAATACATGATTACATGTTTCAACTGAACAATAGTGCACACTTGTATAAATCTCCTAGTCTCTACAATGATTACATTTCATGAATACGTTTAAATACTTCATACACGTTAATGAAGTTAAGGCACATAGTGAATTAATTTCAATTATCTGTACATAATTGTAAAATCGTGACATATAAGGGTGGAGTCTAAATAGTGCTGCTTCAATGTCAGTGCTGTAGGGATGGTTTCTTCCCATGGTTCAATGTTGCGATGAGATACTGGGCTCCAACTGTTTGCAAGACTCTCCTTCCTGTACTTGCATCGCAGGTCAATCACCTTCCTGATAACGTCGTTAAGTCTTTTTTTGGCATTCTTTTACTGTGTGTGAAGCCAACAATCATGTTGTTGGTAATCTTCTCTGAACTGGGTTTTGCATAATTTGAGAGCTGTTTTTGCCATTATCTTGGCCATGATTTCTGCCTCTTGTGTTTTTGGCTACATCAGCCAATAAGGTCAGCTCTTACAAAACTTCTGCTCCTGGTATCCTCCTCAGCCTTGTCATTAGTTCTGGAGGCATCGTACGTGCAGATTGGCCCCCTTGCTGAGCATGGCAGTGGATGCACTTATTTGTAAAAATGAGGTTTGGAATTCACCAAAATGGTAGACCATTGAGGCTGATATTGTTTGTATACAGTGTTTGACTGTGGCTACTTTACTCTTTCCCGACATGCAAAGGAAGTTGGTCTACTGTCACACTTCTTGTGATATGGTCACATGAATAATGTATTTCCTGTTTTCCACGTCAGAAGAAGTGTTTGTCTCATGCAGAATACCAGATGCAGTTCTGCACCGGATAGAATCGCAGGCGATCATAGACGTAGCTTCCCTTGGTGCAGCAGGTACGGAGGCACCGGGGCCCAAAAGCCTGAGGTGGCCTCTGAACCCCGAATATTGCTGTATTTGACAGTTAAAACTGCAGCCAGGTGGGCAATTTTTACCTGACACACTCTGCAAGCGAAATCGCAACCGGATTTAGCAGCTGCAACCTGTTGATCAATTTTACGAGTGGATTTGGGCCAAGTATCTGATAACGTGGGTCCATGATAAAATGAGTAATGGTAATCCGGATCCTGGATTTATGTTCGGTATCGGAGTTACCAAGTTCACTGTTTTTACCGGTTGTAGTTAGAAAACTCGTAATGGGCACTAAGTATTATAAAAACATAGCTCTTATAAAGTATTGAAGAATATGTGCTTCATGTAAGGCCCTCAACCTTTCCAGTTAAATATATTGTAGGGCAAATTGAAAGATTAGCCGACTGGCTGAAGTCCAAAGAGACTAGTCGAAGTAGAAACAGATTCAGTTTATTCTATGATTCAAACATAGTTAAATATTAAAATAGGATATTTTCAGCAGATGGAATTCGAGTGCAGATGAGAGCGAAATTCCATTTTCTGCCATTTGAAATTCTTAAATAAGGACAAGCAAAATTTCTTGACTTTACCAGAATGTGCCTTCCATGAAGCAAAGTCCTCATTGACACCTTTGATGAAGTTTACCAGTGATTTCATTTGCGTAGGCTAGAAAGGGATATTAGGTAAATACCTGGTATTGTGGGCTTGAGGCTGGCCAGCTGCTGTGAGCAGGGGCGTAACACGGGGGTGCGGGGGGTTTGGGGTGTTAAAAAATGTATTCTGTAGAAAATAGTTGGGTACAAGTACTTTCAGTCGGGTAATGTGAAGTGTCAGTCGGATTTCAACTGGGATTTTTACATGCCCACACTGATAAAAACACACTATTGTCTATGTATTGAACGCCTTAACAAATGTTGATTAGTTTGAAAAATGTTGCGTTTTGTGTACCCCTGACAATCCACACTTTTCTCTCTTTCCACTGCACCTTAAACCCCCTCATGTCTGACTTCTCATATAATGTGCTTTAACAAGATGTCCCAGTATGATTATTTGGAAAATCTGAAGCTCACCCCCCACCCAATCCTACTGACCAAGCTACGCCCCTGACTGTGAGCAGGCGATGGCAGTCCACCTGCCGTTCTTCATTGCCTTAGGGTGCAATGGAAACCGTTTTCCAATACTTTGAAGGGACGCTAAACTAAACCCCCTTTGTAGGTCTCACTTGAGACAGCGCATGCGCTGTCACTTGCAAGACATTTCGTTTACATACACAGAGCTTAGAGCCTGCCCATTGCTTACCATTGGTTGGCTTCATTGTCACTCTCATTTCCTTGCTTCTCTTTGGTTAGCACATGCTAACCCTCTCTTGTAGCTTGGCCCAAGTGCTGCTTCCTTTCCCAATGTCCTTCCACTGCTCGCGCTTTTTGAGCAACTTTTGAGGTCGAGCCTGGGCAGCTCATGCGCTGCTCTGTGAGGCATGCTGTAATGTACACTGTGGCTTGAAGCCCCTCCTCTTTTTTTTCATTTGTTCCCGTTCGTGCCTTTTATAAATGCATGCTTCTGTTTCGTCAGCATGTCTAATTCCTCCCACCTTTTGTTGTTTTAGATCCTCCCTGCGGATTGCCCCTGCTACATGTGGTTTTCCACATTCTTTAATTAACATGGATTTGTGCTCACTCCTTTTTTCTTTGGGTGATGGCTTGTTAAATGAGGCGTCACTTTTCTGTGACAGACGCCCCGTTTACATTTTGCAGTGAGCCTTTTTTTTTTAATTTTAATGCTCACAAGTGTTTTTTTCTTTGGGTGATGGCTTATCGTTTTGCAGTTTTATATAGCGTGAACTGGACCCGAAGGGATTGGAACGCTTTAGGTTACACAAGGACACATTCATTTTTGGTAAGCACGGGGAGCCGATGCCGAGACTTGACCCTGGTTCCCCAGCTCCAAAATCAGCAGCTCTGGCCGTTACGCCACATCCTCTCTAATTGCGTGTTAACTGTAATTGCCAACCAGAGCAGGAAGTGACATTCGTGTTAATTGTAATTTGCCAACTAGAGCAGGAAGTGACATTAGTGAGGAAGGCATTGTGGGCTTCTCATAGAACAGGAAACAACCTGCAAGAAAGAATGGGTCTGACACTGAGTGGAACAGCAGAGGGACCTGTGCATGATTTCTTCACCTGGCTGCAGGGAACCAACACCGTCTCAGAGTTCGCAGTGACCGACCTCCTCCTGTGACAGTAGTTTGGGACTGACGACAGGCTTCTGGTATGGATAGATTTAAGGTATTTTGGTTTTAGCGACACATGCAGGATGGATCTTGGAAGGCACATTGCACCCACCCACCCTCACTGCTGGAACTGGTTATGTAGGCACTTTTAGACATTCACAAAGCCAATAGCTCTGGCTAAAAACATATTTTTTCTCTCTTACTGCACCCATCCAGACCATGCCCGCAGGTCTCTCTTTCCCTTGATCTGCTCTATTACCTCAACGGGTGAGGGTTTACAGCTGCTTGGCCAATGTTTTAGATCCTTCTCATCACCTGCCTGGCAGTGACCGTGTCACGCCGCAACTGCACCCCATAATGGCAGCCAAAAGGACTTGCTTTATTGGAAACTAAACCCTTTATAGTGTTTATTGCACACCAATAGTGTCTCAACTAGTGAACTGCCCATGCTGGGAACAGTTTTATAGAGTTCTGATTCTTGCGTGTGTTGTGTTGCTTGTAACCCCGACCCATATTCTATATGGCGTATCTTATATGAATATGCTGTCCAGTCCGTTTCTCTTTTGCATTCTGGGACTTGTAGTTCTTTGTATATGATAGGCAGGTCAAAGCTACATGTACTTAGATTGCAAAACCTAGCCCAGACAATTGCAAATGATGTCTCAGCCCATGCCTGACATGCATAGCATTCTGGTGAACGACGTGCTCCCAAACTCCCATTTCTCTTGATTTGTGTAGCAAACATTGTTAAAATGCAGCCTCAAAAGTAGCATAAAATTTACATTTTAGTTTTTTTTAGTTTACATTTTTGATTTTTCTAGAAAATGGCAAAGGCAAATTTTCAAGAGACTGGATATCAAAACCAAAGTTTAAAACGTAGATGTATTAATGTTTGCTTTATAAGTGTTTTTATTTCTAATGTTTGTTTGGTTAACACTAATTGTGCCTTATTTTATGTCTCCTACTAAGAATAATATTACTAATAATGTGGTGAGTGAAAAAGTAGATGTGGGAAAACTTAAAGAAGAACCACAGACAAACATTGAGAAAATAACAAGTGATAATATAAATCACCAGGATAACTCTATTAATGATTTTTTGTTAAATGTTTTTACTAAATTATTGTATGAGTACTTGGATACTATGGATGTGAGAGATTGTTACGTGTGCATGCAATTACCTTCGTCTGTGTCTGAGGGGGTGACTTATCATCACCTTCGTTTAACATATGGAGTTTCATGTAGCGTACTAACAAGTTTGTTCTCTGAAAAAGGAAGCTTGCAGTACTTCTATTCAAATTATGATTTAGTATTTTCTGAAGTGCCTGTTATAAAGAATATGAATAAGGTGAATAGTGCGAAAAATGCCAAATACTTTGGTGAGTTCGTTCATACTACTAAAACGATAGATACTGCGTTTGCACATCGTAATAATTTAACTTGTAGTTTGCGTCAGGAGGAGATTGAATTTATAAATTTAGTGGAAGATAGGAGACAGAGTTTTAAGAAGAAAGCTGCTGAGCAAAAGTCCCATATACCTCCTTGGGCTTTTAGAGAAGGTGATTACAAAAAGGGTGAGACACATGCTTCAATGACTCTGGACTGGCACCATAGGGGAAAACTTTGTTTACTAAGACAGAAAACAGACTATAACAATTATTTCATTGGTTCTAGTGAATGTGATCATATTTTCCTAATTACCGGAGGTTGGGGAATAAGAGGTGGTACGGCTCCTGTTTTCCCTGGAATATATTATGTGTGTGGTAAGAATGCCTATTATAGGTTGACTGCACATTGGTATGGGTGTTATATGGTAATTGTCTTTCCCAAAGTCTACCATTTGGAGAAATGTCATGGAACCAATGAAAGGAAGGGTGAACTAATACGAAATAAAATGGGAATTAGTGCTGCAGAGATTGTGGGTGATATTTTTGGAGCATTGATACCTTCATTTGGGGTAATTTTTAATTTACATAAAATTAGAAAATTGTCCACAGTGGTTGATCGTTTATCAACATACACTGCTGGTGGGTTCTTAATGATTGATACAGAAATGGTGGCTATAAGATCTATGGTCTTGCAAAAAATACTTGCTCTTGATGTATTATTGTCAAAAGAGGGTGGAGCCTGTAGTATGTTGAAAATTCAACAGTGCTGCACATATATCCCTGACAAAAGTAAGAGCCTAGAGGGATATATTACAAGTATTACACATTTACGGAAAGACTTAACTGAACTGAAGGTTGAGTGCTTGGGAGAGACTTGGTAAGGGTTTCTACTCAGTGGGTACTTGGTTTTCTACTTTTCGTACTAGCTTGTTAGGAAAAATACTAACTCCAATAGTTGTTGTTGCTACAGGGACACTAATGCTGCTATTAATATATGTGTTGCAAGTGCAAGAGACAAACACTAGAAACTAAACATAGAGCAAGAAAGAGAAAGAGAGAATAAATAGAATTGGAAGACAGGAGAGGGAATTACCATGAAATAGTAAAGGATATAGATGGAGTTATGTTGAAACAGAAGAAGACTACTGCTTTCTAAGTAGTATAAACATGATGACATTCAGATTTTTGGGTTGGTTTTTATGATGGCTCAAGACGCCATCAAAGGGGGGATTGATGGAGCAGGGTTTTCGCGAGATAAAACCTGCTCGGATTGAACTCCTAATTGCGTGAATTATTAACAAAATGGTGTGAAAATTACCAGCGTAAAACTAAAAAGGGGTAAAAATGAAAACTGCTGAAGCGCGTGCTGGGAGAGTTAGTGTAGGCCGCAAATGCACGCGATTAATGCAGAAAATAACAGCCAAAAGTTTCTTTTCACTAACTGTTTGAAAAAAATGTGCAAAGCATAAGAGAAGCAAGCAAAAGCATTTATAGAGCGTTTAATAGTGGAGTTTTATAAAATAACAATGATATTCATACTTGTATTTGTTTTTCCTAGAGTGCATTTTACTGCTCTGCAGAGGAGCCCTCAAAAGTCTTTTTAGGGTTAATTTGCTTAATAGAATGTAGAAAGGAGAAATATGTAATTTGTCCTTCGTGAGTTCCTGGGGATGGCCAAGGTTGTGTAGAGGAAACAAATGAACATTATGAATGTAACTTCCTTGCTGAGCAGAGTATGTGGACAATTGTACTGCAAGATTAATACATTTTGGAGATGGAGAAATGTACAAGCCGCGGAACTGCGATATCATAATTTCCTCTGCTGAAGGGCTAATGACATGAGCTGCCAAATACAAAGGAACTGTTGAAAGTTAGGCACATCGAGAGTGGAGTGACTAGACAACCACTGTTTTTAGCCAATGAAATTTGAGATTTCTATGTGAAATGATACATGAGGGGTTGGATCTTAAGTGAATTTAGGATATAACTATTAGTAGAAAGAGGGTGGGGGCTAGAGCCTGCTTTTCCCTACTTTGCGAGAGGAGAGAGCTGTGTTGCTGTTTCCTAATTTTATTGGCTGGCTGTTGTTCTGCTGATCCTGAATCTTTGATTTAGCACCTCAATTTTTCTTGGGGATGCCCAGCTTACTCTCATGGCCAGAGGGTAGGTTTCCTGATTTCTAGAACTTTGCGTGATCGGTTAGTATGATATTCTGAATTTGCATAAATCTTATTTGCAAATGTCTTTATTCTTTTGTCTCTTCGCCTATCCACTCTCTCATTGCGCTGACATTGAGATATACAATCGAGTTTTGTTATCATTGCTGTTTCTTGTGAGATGATCTATGATTCAAGCTGGATTGTACTTGATGAGCAATTCACATATTTAGATAAAGCATTTTGACTTATAAACAGATTCTGTCTTCGTTAGTGTCATTCAGTTATTATGAATGATTATTTCTGTATGATGATACTTCTTTAGAATTCTGAATATTTTTTGCCAGTCCCTAACCACTATCAAAGATTCATCGAGAATCGAAGAGGATAAATAAGTAATGAGCAAATTGGTAAGATTGGTTTAAACTCTACCAGCGTGAAAGGGACTGGCAGGTATTAAATTGGGCCCAGATGATAGAAATTATCCCTAAACGCTGGATCAATGGCTACATTAATCCCTCCTTGCATTCATAGGATATAGTATGCACAGAGGTCCTACGACCACCAGGAATACAATGCATGACACGTTAAGGACATCATATAACAACTGGCGACAGACTAGGTACATTGTGATTGTGTAATGGAAGGGTAGGTTCCAGGTTTAGAGTTCTCGAATTTCAGGACATGGCATAAAGTAAAGTGCAGGGTTGTGCACATGGAGTCAAGGATGGCTGTCAACACTTTGAACTGGTTTAACACTAAGACTGGGCTTGCATGCTTATGCGGCAAGTTAAAAACATTTTAAACAGAAATGGTAAATGCGATGGGTGTGTTGTCGGTGTTCCAACACAATTAAACAGACTTTCATAAACTGTCTGTGCACAAATGCTATTTCATCACATTAATTCATGCCCTACTGGCTTTGGCAATGCTGGTAAAAGTAGCAAACAATGATCGCCTTTTGTATAGAATGCATATTGGAGGTAAAGAATTGAACCTGACAAACTGCAGGATGATTGATTACTTTTCAGATGTGAAATAGTCCCTCTTGCAGTCCAGTTGAAGCATTTCCTAGGAGACAGAATGATATATCAAATAGCCAATAACATGAGCATACTCCCATGCGTGGAAGCAAAGCCCACTATGTATTTTAAAGAATTGGCAACAATAGGTCTTTCAGACAAGTGCGCTGTCAAACCAGACCCAGTGGTAATTCCTCTTTCTCAGTCATCTAGGCAGTGCTGCGGCTGCGTCTCTGGTCCCAGTGGTAATTCCCCATTCTAAGTCGTCTAGGCAGTGCTGCTAGCTGCTACTCTGGTCCCGTCAGTAATTCCTCATTCTAAGTCCTCTAGACAGTGCTGCAGCTGTGTCTTTGTTCATACATCCGCTACACTTCGAACCAAAACACATAGATAAAAGACATTGTCATTTACAATGCCAATAGCTCTAACTCTGACAAATGTGAGACCTATTGCATTGCAAATGCTTGCATATTTTAGTAGCAGCACTCCATTAGAGTGCATGTGTGTACAGGCTGTTTCTCCACTGTATCCAGTGCCACGCTATTGCTTTGACCCACCCCTCCTGTTGCTTACCCTGTCCCTTCCACCCTCTTGTTGCTTCCTCCTCCCGCATTGATGCTTGCCCTCTCCCCCACCCTGCAGCTTTATTACATGCCCTTGCACCGTCCTAGTCAGGATGTACTTACATTAACATAATCATTTATGTATATTTCTCAGCCCAGTCCACATGCAATATCCTTTATTTTGAAATCTAGAATGGGTAGTGAAATGTGAAACACTCATGTCAGAACCCTGTTCAGAGAGCCATGGGTCAATCAGGAGCTACTGTACCCAACCGTTGGGGTTGAGGCCTTTTACTTCTGATGTCCTGGGGTCTGACTTACTATGGATCCTGAGCAACTGGGCCATGTACCCCATCAGCATTTGAGTCTCAGTGGTAGTGCAGATCAAACAGTCCAAGGGTTCGCTGGGATGGGTGGGAGGTAGATATAGGGGACATGAACACAGGCTCACAACTTGAAGTACATTCAATAGCAGTAATAAATGATTGTCCAGCCAATTACTGTTTTTTGTGACAAAATAAGTATTTATATACAAACACAAAGTGAAATACGGCATACATAAACAATACACACAACCCCCTGGGGTAAGGGCTTTAGGGTTCAATATGCCCCTGAATCCCACTCCCCATTTACTAGTGGTAGTAGTTATTCCCCAACTCACTATTGGCGATATTCAGGTTAAGCTCCACTAGCAATCTGGGTCTCAAAAGTCCCAGTCCAACTCTTAGAAAAGTCAAAAGGGTTCCAGCACCGAAGTGATATCTGGCAGAAAGGTTCCCCCGGGGCCTTCTGGCCCTTCTGTCAGTCTTAGCCACATCAGCAGGAATTGTCCTACTGTAGTCCCGAGAGCATCTCTCTGACGGGCATGGCAGCCTTTATTGAGTGTCACACATGAGAGTCTGCAGGTGCCCCACCTGGGTGTCCTCGGAGCTCCTCCGATGCAACTCTAAGTTTCCTTTGATCTTCCCCACAGGTGGAGGGAATTGATTGATTGATTGATTTGAAAACTTATAGAGCGCACGATTGCCCGGAGGCGTCTTGGCGCTAGGGTCGATGTAAAAGGATTGCCGAAGAGGTAATGAGCTGTCTTAAGAGGTAAAAAGCCACGTTTTTACGGCTTTTCTAAAAGACAAAAGCGGGGGGCTATTTTTTATCGTAATTGGGAGAAGGTTCCAGGTCTTGGCTGTCTGCAACAATAAGCTTCTCCCCCCACCTGACCTGCTTGAATTTAGGTACCTGTAAAAGTTTTGCATGAACAGATCTCAGGCTTCTGACTGGCTCGTACCGTTTCAGATGTGTTTTTAAAAACTGCGGTCCTGAACCATGAAGGGCCTTGTAGGCCAGGCAGACTGTCTTAAACATAATCCTCTTCTCCATTGGCAGCCAGTGAAGGGCTCTCAGTCTGTGAGCGACTGGCTCTGATCTGGAAATATCCAGCACCAGCCTTGCTGCTGCGTTCTGTAGACGCTGGAGTGTAGTTAAATGTTGGACTTGTATCCCAGCATACAAGGCGTTGCTGTAATCCAATCTGGACAAGGCCAATGCCGTAACTAGTGTTTTACATGAGTCTTGGGGGATAAAAGGCTGTAATCTTCTTATCATTTTTAAAATGTACCAAACAGTGGAGGACAATTTATTTATCTGGGCGTTGAAGGTCAATTTATTATCAAATATGACTCCCAAATTTCTGACTTTGTCCACTGGAGTTGGGCACTCACCCAAGCTGACTGGCCACCATTTAGGCGACCAAAAGTCCATATCTGGCCCCAACAGCATAACTTCGGTTTTATCACCGTTTAATTTTAGGCAGTTGAGCTGCATCCATTTATTAACCTGCCTCATGCAGTCATTGAATCGGTCGGCTGTTTCCTCCATATTGTTGGAAACTGACACCACTATTTGGGTGTCATCTGCATATGAAACTGGCAGGAACCCACACTTTCTTATTATCGATGCCAATGGAGCGACGTAAATATTAAAAAGAGTAGGACTCAGGGAGGACCCCTGAGGCACTCCACAAGGTGAACTGAAGGGTTTGGATGTGGAGTCTCCTAATTTAACTGAAAAAGTTCTATCCGTCAAATATGAGGACAGCAGCTTGAGTGCATCGTCTTGGACCCCCAGTTCTGCTAGCCGATCAAGGAGTATCCCATGGTTCACGGTGTCGAAGGCCGCCGATAGAGCCGCTGAGTTGCTATCTGGCCCGATTTCTGGAGTGGTCCTGAGTAACTGCTCATTTAGTCTAGGAACATCGATCTTAGCCCAGTCCTGATAGGTGACAGGCCTGTGATCAATTGTATTAATTTATTGTACCTGATCCACCTTTACAGTGAATACTATTGCTTTGTGGTCTGACCAAGGAACGGGCATTATTTCCTCAATTTCGATGTTTGGATTGGAAGAAAATTCACCAGCTTTGGGTTCTGATCCTCAGTTGGGGCTCTGGCCCACACAAGTCACTGTGGCTGCCTCTCCTCATGACAATGGCATCAGCCAGGCTCTGATCCTTGTCTCTTCCGGTGGCCCCCTCTGGCATACAGGGTCAACCACGTCTTCGCAACAGCCCGATCGGTTTGCACAGCAGCACGTTCCTCTTCACAATGGCCCCCTCTGGCATTCGGGTTCACTGACTTACAAACCATAAAAGGTCAGTGGCCTGATCAACACAGATAATTTCACAGTGACCCCTGCTGGCATACAGGCCTCCGACTTACAAACTGCACGCTGGCGAAAGCCTGATCAGCACAGTTGACTTTACGAAGGTCCCCTCTCGCATGCATGGTTACCGACTTACACACCGCACAGAGGCAATGACCTGATCCGCGTGGTTGACTTCAGGGTGGCCCACCTCTGGAATACAGGGTTGCTGACTTACACACCATACACAGGCGATGGCCCGATCAGCAGGGCAGTGATGCTGACCATGGCTAACTGCACAGCGGCCCCCTCTGGCATACGGGGTTGCCGAATTTAACCTGTACAAGGGCAATGACCCATCGGTGCAGCAGCCTTCCTCTCACATCTCACTACATGGATCCACTTGCCAGGACCCCACACGGGACGTTGCTTTCTCCAGTGCTCTCCTCTTCTTACTGGCAAGCAGGAATATATTGGTGCTCCAGGCCCAGGTGGTCGTGGGTGTCCCGGGGTCATGTCCCCCCACCTAGCTGGGAGACTGCAGACCTTAGCTTCCAGCCCTGGTAACAGGCAGAAATCTTGCAGAGCTTCTCCTCCTTACACAGCCCATCTGGCTGCTTGACAGTTGATAATTTTGGAGTCCTCGAGTTCCCCCTCTTATAGCCCATTTTCAGACACCAATTGTAATTTACGGTCTGAGTATTTGACGTTTATGTCAGGGGTCTGTTTCTGTTTGAAGTGCCCACTCCACTGCCCTGTCCTTCCTACAGAAAGCAATCTGTCACAGCAGGAGTGACTCCAAATCTGTTAGCCTCACAACACAGGCAATGAGAGTGACTAGAGGTTTACACCTGGATGTCAGCCACAGTGATATGTATATCAAATGGTTACCCCAGGGCCTCAACCCTATTGTTTATGATTCTCTTATCAGCCCCATCTCCTTCCTGAGATGTGCCTAGGCCCCTTTCCAGTGACCTCTCACTCTGAATCAAAGAACGCCCTTTGAAGTATGCTGGAGAGCCTGGCTCTCCTTCCTCCAGTATGTGTCCCACCCACCTCACAGGAATGGAGCAATCTACCAAGCTTTCTGGGGGAATTCCTCTACCTTCTCATACTCCTACCGTTATCCCTGGGTCTACCAAAATGGAACCCAGATCTGCCATGTATTATACCATTCACAGGCACACATACACACAGCATACACCAAGCACATGCAGACTACACACAAGCACTACACAGAGCTGTAGATTAACTTGATATAGGTCAATGGTGAATGAAGCACACAGCTGCAGACCTTACATGAGTGAGCCTGTAGGACTCACTTCAGTGACAAGGGTAAAAAGGCCTGCTCACGTCTACTGATCACTACACGTATCTTGCCAATACCATGCTTGTGCTGCTCAGCTCATGGCGAAGGAGCACCTCCCATGCAACAAGACTGCAATCTGTGAGACAGACCTATGTCATGGCGCACAGGCATGATCCTTATTCGCCCATAGCAACAAAAATCAGCACTAGTGATCCTGACATCGTTGCAACTGGGGCCCTCAGGGCAGGGGTACATGACCATCCTCATGCAAGGGATGTTTCCGTCCCAACAATACTAAAAATAAGCTAGGGCACTCGCCGACACCAGGGAGGAAACCAAAAAGAAGTGTGTGCATAAGTGAAAAATTGGTATCAATCCATCTTTTAATGTATTGTCCTTTTTACCAAGCTGGATTTCAAAACAGAAGAAAAATGCATAAAAGATTGCTAATTGTGTTATGGCGATAATATGGTGCTGGGAGCAAATTTTCAGAATGACAAACGCCCCACTCAGTGTACCCATTTGGGAAGTGTACATCTGGACTACCGAGAATAAATAGTTATTTTTTTACTTTTGGAAACTTCTGCCCAAATGTGCACTAATTGTGAACCAAACAGGACAGGTCACTAGTAAAAGTTTGTCTATTGGGAAATACTAAACATATGTGTGCATTTTTAGCTGTTGTTTACTTGTGGGAAATGTGGCATACATATAGAATTAGTGAGCGCTTACAGCCACAAATACATTTGCATATTTATGTCTAGATCCGTGATGTCCAAGGCATAATACACAGAACACTTTGATTTGCGAGGAAACCTAACAGCCTGCGTATTTCTCATGTAAATTCCACAGCAGGGTACAACAATTTGCTGGAGAGGATAACCTGTGGAAAAGGGTGGGGTATATTTGGGTCTACACAGAAGCACCCGGAGAGCTTTTACAGCAGCTCATCTCCTCCTGGTGAAAGTCTGAGGGAGAGGTTTACATTTGCTCCCTTGAGGACGAGGTTTCATTTTACTCCCTTGAAAGAAGACAACAATCAGTCCAGTCTATTTACTTACAAATTAATATATTTGTTAAACCCTGTGTCTACACTGTCCAATGTCACGTATTTTTACAGCTCTTGATGCCGGAGGAATGTTGGAAGGGCTTGGGCCCAATTGTTCAGTTCTACTCCACTGTCGGTCTTCCGATGTTTCTTTTTAGCAGCATGGACGTGTAAAGGGGAGTAAAATTCCGTGAGTCAATTTAAGACACAGTGTAACTCAATAATGGCTACGCAATAACCCGAGTCGACAACCAAATGAAGATTAGTCAATTTATTACAGATTCAAAAATAGTTGGATATACACAAACATTAGCATGAGAGTTTAAAAATACAGGGGAAAAAGAAGGAATCCAAATCTTCTGAAGATATTCGCTTGGTGCAACATGGAAAAAAAAACAAGTTTGTAATAAGCTAATTCCTTGCGTAGAGGTGACACAGCAGACGTAGCCGAGAGATGTCTTTATGATATTTATTTAGTTCTTAACATCCATAGTAACAGGGTTAGCAGTCCCACCAGGAGCAGCCTGCTAGCTGCTCAGACCATCTTCCAACTGTCTCACACACACCAGGCACCCAAGCATTCCACTCATGTCAACATTCCACACAGAACACTCACACTGGCTTTGCAGCTAGTTACAAGGTAAAGGGGAACACTATAAACATAACATGAAGATACTACATTATCTTCTTCCTTTAAAATTGAAAATTAATTAACCATTACTAAAAAGCAAGACAACTATACACAAAATATACAAATGAAATCAATAGTCTAAAACCCAAGGGTAAATGGTAAAAACCACACCACAAGAGGGAAAACAGACTACACAAAGGAAGAAAGAAGAGTCAAAAGATATACACAAACTATAACCATCCTCCTCCTTTAATAAAAAAAACACAAAAAGAAATGGCAAAGAACGTTTAGCTCACTGACAAAAGTGATAAAACACCACATGAACAATACATGTAAAACAAAAGTGCAGAGAAACACGGTAGAAAAAAAAACTATGAGAACTCTACACAGTGACGAGACACAAGGGAGTGAAACACCCCCAGAACTCAAACACTATGGGTGGACCACACCCATGTACGTACAACTTAAATATGAAACAGACACTATGGGTGGACCGCACCCATGTACATACTCCTTAATATTGTAACAAACACTGTGGGTGGACCGCACCCACGTACGTACTTACTATGGGTGGACCACACCCATGTACGTACACCTAACTATGGGTGGACCGCACCCATGTAGGTATTCCTATGTAAGGAAAACAACCAAGAAAACATGCCAAAATGGGACACAAACCCATAATGCAGACTGTAAATAGGACTGATACCCAATACAAATTACATAGGTGGGACCAACACCCCCTATAAAATGAGTAAATGGGACTAAAACCCATTACTAAAAACGTAGGTGGCACTAACACCCCCTAAAAACTGAGTAAATGGGACTAACACCCATTACTAATAAGGGAGAGACAACCCTTAAACCACCCCTCAAGTAAGGGAAAAGTGGCTGCAACGTGGAAGTGGGACTGAGACCCCTTCCCATCCCTTAAGAAAGGGATACAGACTTGGTAATGCAACATGCCAAAAACACAAAGAAAAGAATCTGACCATCCTTCAGAAAGGGACAACACAGCCGTTAGGACAACACACACTAGTGCAGCACAAGGTGACTTATGCACTAACACAACGCAAACAGTAGAAATGAGACTGGAACCCACTTTAACATCCTACCCCACTTAAAGAACACCCACCTGTAAGACTTAACAGAACACACAAAATGAAACACCATAGGCATGGCACGCAGGTGGAATAATTAATGCACACCAAAAGCATATTACATTAAAAAGGCAAGCATGCATTGATACCCTGTAAAAGAAAGCACTGCCCACAAATACATTAGAACAAAGTGGAACGTAACCAGAACAAGTCCGGACGACTATGAGGCAAAGATGACAGAAATGTTCAGCAAAAATGTACATCACAGAAAGTGCTGATCGCAAAGTCTCCAAACAGCTCACATCATAATTGTAGAAATCGGAAACCATTACTACAAACACAAATATGAGGCACAACGTGACTAAAACACACTACAACAATA
Organism: Calotriton arnoldi; assembly: GCA_963921515.1. Taxonomy (NCBI): domain Eukaryota; kingdom Metazoa; phylum Chordata; class Amphibia; order Caudata; family Salamandridae; genus Calotriton; species Calotriton arnoldi. The sequence goes on from CAWUFW010003219.1 coordinate 1,518,834, forward strand.
AAAAGATGCGCGGGCAACATACACACAAAACTGTAACACAGTTTCTACTTTCAGTCATACAAATTAATTTTCTATTCCCATGAAAATATAAACTTGTAGTCCCTCGCCGGTGAGCGACCTCTCACCTGAGTAGTGCCACTATGGCCAACACTCATGACAGGATGACCCCATCACATGTATTACAAGTTGCAGACAACGAAAGCAAATCCACTGTAATCCATTTTAAAAAGACACAGTGACACCAAAACAAGGCAGGTATACCAAAAGGTGTAACTCTGCTGCCGCAAACAAGTACCTTTGAATTGAGTCTCCGCTCCAAGATGAATAAAAAAAAAACAAGATAGTGCTGGTCGAAATTTGTTTCAGGCAAATTACTGTTCACGAAGACTGACATCCTCAGAAACCCCTGCGCTTGTGTCAAAACAAAGAACTAAGTGGCTGCCCCACGACTGTTCACTGTTTTCAGTCATGCACATACACCAGGAATAGAGAGGAGAGAGAGAGTACCTGTAGCTTCACGGTGCTGCACAAAACCATCCACAGACAAGGAAGAAAAGATGAAGTGCAACCGATCTTCACACCGCGACGATCCTGCTCAGCTTAAACCATCAATTAACTTTATTGACAAGAAAATAACGTGGTTGGCAGAGAACTGCAGAAAGAAAGAAAGCTTCCAGGGACATTCCAAGACTACATTGAAAACCTGCAGCCTCCAATCCAAAGATGGCGGCACGCTGACCACGCCGCGCCGGATGGCTCCCGGCACGTAGTTGCTCCCAAAACGTAATTGGGAAGAATTGGCTCGCAGATGAAAAGAAAGAAGCACACCTCGCAGCAGACGCATGCCGAGTGGCTCCCTGCACGTTCAAGCTGAAAATGTCTTGAAGCAGCGCGCATACGTGTCAACCTACAGAGACGTCACCAAAGTCCCTTCAGCTCCATGCGACCGTCATTGAGCAGGTAAGCTTCTCGCACAAATATTGGCTCGTGCACAGTTTTTAAATGGCACAATGGCAGTTAAACTGCCCTCCCACGAAGAAAAACAAGGTGAAAACAAAATTAAAAGAATCAAACTCACCACGATGAAATTCAGACCACTGATGTCCCCGTCATGAAACGAAATTGACATCATGTGTCAAAAAAATAAACGCACAGTTGTTAGTAATTGAAACGCCGCCTAGAAAACAGCTTCAACTTCTGCAGAATAAGAATGTTCATGCAGCTCACAAAAAAAACAAATTACAGCACTCGTAGATCTTCTTCCAGATTACTTGCAATACTTGAGCACGCCGCTAAACAGGCACAAACTGACGTTCTGAAAAGTAAAAACAGCTGCACATACTTATTTTAGAAAAAATACAGCCTGTCCCAAAAGATGAAAAAGAGTGCAGCTTTAAAAAAGGATACACAACTCACTAATGTTGAGTCAAACTGTATTTTGTAGAGCTGGATGCATCTTTAAAGTCCAACAATAGCTATGTTTGTGAGCAAAGCATGCTTGGGCTGGGGCTGTCCAGTGTGAGGGACACTGGTGGGGCTGCGAGGCGTGTTGCTCCAGTTTCTCTTGTTTCTTCATGCTCCATTTCAATAGTTTCTTGTGGCTCTTTTTCCATCTGTGTCCACACTTCCCCTGTTGTCTCTTATTTACCATTTCCTCCTGGAAATGTACTTGCTCTGTCTGTGTGCTCATCTGTGAACCAGGACACTCTCCATGTGACCTCTGCGCGTCCAGTTTCAGTAACATCCTTCCAACCTGAAGACATCCTTTGCTTGTCATCTTTAACTTCGATGAGACCACTTGTTGTGCGTGGGTAAGTCTCCAAATCATTGCCAAAATGTAACAGAAATGTTCCATGCGTAGAGGTGATGAAGTAGACGTAGCCGAGTAGTGTCTTTCTAAGTTATTTATTAAGTCCATAACATCAATGGTAGCAGCCCCATCAGGAGCAGCCTGCCTACTGCTCAGCCCATCTTCCAACTGTCTCACACACACCAGGCACCCAAGCATTCCACTCATGTCAACATTCCACACAGAACACTCACACTGGCTGAGCAGCTAGTTACAAGGTAAAGGGGAACACTATAAACATAACATGAAGATACTACAAAGTTCTATGACTGTTATGCAGGAAATAAGTTAAAAAGAATTAAGGTTCCCCTGCATCCACACTTTGTCGTTGTAAAGCATTTAATTCTATATATCCCTACTCTAATTCTAAAAGTGGCATCCCTAAATTAGCATATGTGCAAAAGATTCGAAAGAGAAAAGATGTCAGTGGGTAGAGCCTTCCTAAGAAGTCACTCCACCATAAGATGGGTCTGCGGCTTGGAGCCACAAAAAGGAAAGGGAGCAAGTTAGCACGCAGGTGCTCTCTGTCAAGAAGGCAAGGAAGAATGGGGTATATTTCCCTCTCTACAATGCATCATATACTTAAAGTCGTATTCAGCAAAGTCCCATAATGCTTTCTCACACGTACTCTACAGTAGGCTCTGTTACAAAACTTTTCCATGACATTGATTCTTTTCGTGGCCTTCTCCATGTATGCCCCTCTGCAACAGTTCGTCCTTGGTCTCCTCTCCTCCCGTGTAAAGCACCTCCCTTCATCTTATCATCGCCAGGCCAAGTTAACTGTAACTCCTACATTCCGCAACTTATCTAATGAAACAATACTCTTACTCTTTACTAACAAACGTTGTCCACCTGAAATGCAAACATGGGAACAAAAAACATTCTGCGAAACTCACATGAGAATCTGAGCATTAGTTTCAGAAACAAGAACATTTCAAAATGTACTTGCAGATTCAGGCCTACGACTTAGGATAAATTAATGAAATTTCCACGTTATATACTTTAGTATTTCCATAAAATCATTAGCGTCCAATAGGGACATTTTATCTAACTACATTAATACGTATATTTCAACTACATCATTAGCCTAAGAAACATTCAAAATGCAGTTAACATATCACTGTGTCACATCACTAATGAGGCCTATAGACGCGGGTTACATTGGTTATATGTTTCAGTACTAATTCTATGAATCATTTATTATGCTTCACATCGAATGGTATTGATTTCTTAAGAACATATTGCTTAAATCACGTTTCCTCTAACATTTAATTTCTCAAATAACACAGAATAACATGTGAGTGCGTACTACAAGCAGTTACATTGCACTCCTAACAGATACCCCATGTAGGATACAAATTTTCGCTCTATCAATGTAGTGTATAAGTACTGTGAATAACTGTGTTTCTATGACAATATTTAATGGCACTCAAATCTCCCAGCTCAGAATGATTGAAACTCGTGACCTGCCATTCATCGTAAGTTTCAATGGCGAGTGTTTGACTAACCGAGCAATCAGCCACTGTTTGAAAGACCAACAGTGCTGCGAGGCTATATTAAGAGCATCACAGCACTACACAAATCTTCATAACATGGCATAACCCATCTAGTAGTGCTGTTTATTGTGTGTGTAACTGTAATTCTTACTTTACTTGAACGCCCACTAATTGAATGGAAAACTTCAGTTAGTGTGTTTGTACAGCAGTGTATTAGAAATATACATATAATATGACATTGTTTTAAAACTATATATTGAATGTCCAGTCCCTTTCACATTGTTGCTCTCTCCATCACTCCTGCCCCCTCCCACATTGTTGTTTATTGCCCTGCCCTCCCACCCTCTCTTGCGCTGTTGTTGGTGTGTGATGATGCAGTGGAATGTTGGATGAGTGAGGGAGTCAGTTGGAGGATGGGCTGAGCAGCAGGAAGGCTGCTCCTGGTGGGGCTCTTCATACCATCTATCTTAATAAACCAACTTATCTAATCTACCCTGGAACTGGACATCTTTTATTACAACAATCTGTCCTTAGGAGAAGGAGGAAGTTCAGTTCTGCTCCACGCCTTTGTTCTGATGAGGTCATTCATCCACTTAACAGCTTTTTGTTATCTGGACTGCTTCTAAAAAGTGAAACTATTTCTGATGGAACCATTTAGATCAGTAGAATTAGGTTTGTCTCTTTAAGAAGCTAACAGCCATTATAATAGGGCTGAGACAAGCGAGCTCTCTGTGCTCCTTGCGTGTGGGTTTGATTTTGGAGCCAAAAGGGGAGGATTTGAGGTGCCTCGAAGAAAATCCCACTATACAAATTTATGAACGAACGCAAGGGCACTCTCAGCGCTGAACGTGCAGATGGATTGTTTGCTAATTAATTCAGTGATTTGTAAAACATTGCTTAACTCATTCTACATTACCTAGCACTTAGGGACCCATCAACCTGATGGTAAACTTGAACCACTGGCAAGTACAGCACCTGAACTAATAGGATGTTCCACAAAGTAAACTACTTATTATGTTAATGCATTATGCAATGATGGGCATGTTTTACCAGCCAAACCACTCATTTTAAAGCCAGTGTTGGACAATCTCCACAGCATAATGGCACCTTAAAAGCGCAGTATATCAAATGTATGTCTGTGTCCTTCAGTCACCAGTCCCCAGTATTTACTTTGCTGTAAGGCAGAGAACAAGACAATTAAGGAATTTGTGCCGAAAAATAAACTACTGTTGTTTCATGTAAAACAAGATGATAGAAGGAATGCTCCAATTAAGCTCAGCTAGCGAATATTCGGCCGCAAACCAGTCCATGTTTTACCCATGGAGCCACACTTCAGAAAAAGCCATATGCAAATCAATCCCAGTCCCCCCTCAATAGAACAGACTAGCCTAACTTCCAGGCCCCGCTGAATCGAACAACCCAAGACTCGCTTCTCTTCCGTGAGGCAAAGCTCCAGTCTCTTGGCACAGTGATGACCACGTGCTCAGTGGGCCACAGTACTCCTCACTGACGAGGCCTAATAGGCTGATCCAGTTTGGGGTTGTTTGTTTTCCCGATCAGAGGAGTTTTGTAATCCAGGCTGACTGCTGCTGCTGGAGCAGGACTTAAAGTTGCATGAGTTTCAAAAGCACAGTGAACCGATGCACTGGAATGCGACCAGATTACCAGCCGCAGATCTCATTTGTGTTCTTCAGCAGTTTCATGTACTTCAGTTCACCATTTTTAGGTCGAGCCTCGAGTAGCGCGCAAGCGCTGCCCTGGCAAGACTTTAAGTTAGGGGTTTCACAAAGCTGACCAGACACTCGTGCGTCATGGCCTTTTCCCTGCGGTTACCCGCAAGCAAAAGGCCATGGTGCACGAGCGTATGGTCACGCCTGCTGCTCGTAAGCGCGCGCACCACTCGTGTGCTTGTTATTTTTTCTTAACGACGCTGCAGCGGCTTGTTTAAATTTGTGCGTGCGCGATAATGAAAAACAGATGTCACGCTGTGGCGCGCGCGCACCACTAGCGTGCTTGTTGTTTTGAGATCTTGCCCCGTCCTAACTAAACGATGCTGAACCGAGTGAAACGAGTTTTCGCACAGTTCTTTTCTCCCAACTTTGAACCGCGCTGGGGTGGTACGGAAAGCGGCAAGGCTCACAAACGTAATGCCTTGAACCCTTCGCGGCCGGGAAGGTATTTCTTGCCGGTGCCACCTCCGCGTCCCCTGCTTTGAGAAATATTTGACATGCGCCCAAGGCGCTGCGGAGAATGGCTCCTTTGAGAAGCGCCCATCACGCCAGCGCACTCGGGTCACGACTGCACAGCCCACTGGTCACGGCCTTTCTTCGAAAACTAAACCATTACACGAGTGCGTGAGCAGGGGCGGGGGCCCACGTGAAGGGGCCCTGCTACACGTCAGATGGACGAGGGCGCGAATTGTGGACATGGACTGACTGGCTGCATAACCAAGCTCGCTCCGGTGAGGGGTGGGGGTCCTCGTGGTTTACTGGGAAGCCCCTCGTGAGCCTTAAACGTGTTAGCGGGTTTTTTACGTAGTCGAGTGCACAAATTTAATGGTTGCACCCAGGGCTTTAAGTGGGATAAAAAACGGGGGAGGGGGTGTTCGATGTAATTAAGGGCGTGGTTTAATAAGAAGGTAACAAGCATTGGCATAGCCAATAGGTCTCGCTTTTGGGACCTTATAAGTATTTACTTATGCAGCACAATATCCTTGGTGCAACAACATCAACTGTTGCATGACTAAACACTTATAAGATCCCAAAGGCGAGACCTATTGGCTATGCCAATGCTTGTTTTCCAAGGTGCAGTTGGCCGTTCAAGGATCGCTCGCTGCTCATGGCTTTTATTAATGCGATGGCTGGGAGCTCTAGATTGCACTTCAAGCAGAACACAAGACATGTTTTTGACAATTTTCTGTCTTGAAAATCATAACTTCTAGCTTAAGTCTTGATCATAAATAGAGCCTGTTCGGGGAAGGGATGTGACCAACAGAGCTTCAAGGTGCGGTTTCAAGGGAGTTATTTCCGAATGGAAATCTGTGGGAATGTGGCTTCTGAGACGATATATGCAGAAACTGTTCGTAGATGCTCCTGCTAGGAGCCGAAGTGAAGCACACAATTTCTGTAACTGGAGAATTACCACTGGAGCGGACGTGTTTTATGATTCTGAGACTTATGAAGAGACCACACGGTCCGTCCAGTTCATAGGGAAAAAATGTCACTGTTACACCTGCTGCTCAGTCAGTGTGACTGTGGTTGTGGAATGTTGGTGTGTGGGGATGCTGTGGAATGTTGGTGAGTGAGAGAGTCAGTTGGAGGATGGGCTGAGCAGCAGGAAGGATGCTCCTGGTGGGGCTCTTCATCTTAACATATAGCCTAATAAATCAACCTACATAATCTACATGGACCAGGCGTCTTTCATTTACAACATATTTTGGCGATGATTTTAAAAGGAACCAAAGAAGGATCTACGCGTGTGAACTGTGAGAGAGAAACTATGGATACTAACCACAAAAAACTAAGCTGATGAATAATGGAAGAAGAATTTTAAACCAACCTAACATACAGAGTATGCTCTTCAGCCCCACCGGGGTCCTGTTCCATCGGACAGCCTACCAGCCAGGGCATACTTCAGCTTGTTGCTGTAACATCCATCAGGTCTCAGGCATCGGATTTTCATGTGGCCCTGTGTTGCATTTGGAAGTGAGGAGAATCGGCACCGCTAGTGAGCTGCGTATTTGTTCCCTCAAGACTTCACCACTTTCACCGGTCAAATGGATGGTGTGAAAGTAGAGCAAAGACTTATGTGGATGACGCCTGCAGCCTGTGGTCGGTTGAGGTGGTAACCAGCAGCGGTTTAGTTCTGTGAACTGGCTGAGGAACTAGTGAAAGATGGCTTCCAACTGCTCCTCTTCCATATTGGTAAAGTCTGACCTGTGAGCGTACTCGTATCATCTGGAGAAACTGGTGAGGCGTTTGGAATTCCTGTGAGCGATCCGCCTTATCAGCTTTCTTGGTTTATGATTTCCCCAGCTCTATTTGACTGACTATTAAAACTTGCACATGTCCTCGGCCTGCGCTGACGTTGGGTGAAAGTTGGTAAAATGACCTTGCGCAAGAGGCTTTAATGTTGTTGTTCTGAATGAACATGGAAGGTCTTGTTTCCTTGTGACTGCCATTTATGTAAAAAAAAAAAGATTTGGGGGGAAAGGAGTTAGTTCAAATGGTAGCAAATGTTCTCTTGTCTTGGGGGGTGTGTAGGCGATCTATCACCATTGTTGGTAGGTGAATCAATGCTGTTTCCCTTCCGACCTTTTGGAATGTTGTGCATTGCTATATGCATATACTTATGCAGTGCGTTTTGTGCACCTTGTGTGTTCATAGTACGGATTTAGTTGGGTGAATTGACGTGCATGCATGGATTGAGTTTGGTACGTCAGGTACGTATGTGTATATTGTGAATGGGAGCTTTTGTTATTAAGAGACTTTTTGCTACCCATATGGTATTGGGTTACTGTGCTGTTGCGGGAGTAAGACCTGCACATGTTTGGGCCAAGTTGGTATGTTCCTGAAATATGGGCCCTATGGTTCTTAGGTACACTGTTGATTGGCTCATGTATGGTGATTGTTTTGTGTTTTGTTCCGCCCTTCCTATGGGGAATGGGTGAAGGGCAGAGAGTAAGCCAAATGAATGTGTTCTTTCCACTCTTCCTACGGGGTAAGAGTGAGGAGCAGGATTAAGCCAACTTATGAGTGGTTGAAGGTTTGATGTGTTATTAGAATTTGATTCCACCCTTACTATGGGTTTGGGTGAAGGGCAGGGTAGATGCCAAATGACTAGTGTTTGGAGTGTGGAGTTTTTTTTCACCCTTCCTACAGGGTAAGGGTGAGGGGCAGAGTGAAGCCATACTATGTGTGATTGCAGTGTTGTCCATCCTTACTACGGGTTTGGGTGAAGGGTAGTGTAGATGCCAAATGGTTGGTGTGGAGTGGTGTTCCACCCTTCCTACGGGGTAAGGGTGAGGGACGGAGTCTAAGCCACACTTGACGTGTTATTGGAGTTTTTTTCCATCCTTATGAGGGTTAGGGTGAGGGGCAGTGGTATGCCAAGGTGTTTCACCTTTTCCATTTTTTTTTTTTTTGCAGTTGTTTGGACGGTTCTCTACCGCGCCCTGTGGTTGGTACTCTACATACTGCTTTTTATGTTAGCCTGGCCAGCTGGCATGTTTTGTGGTATCAGGGGTTGGACTGAGGTTTTGTGGTTTAGTAGAGTGTGTGCTGTTGTCTGGTTAGAAAGGGAGAAGATGAGGGTGAGTGTATCCTTATTATTATTTACTGTGGTTTTGTTGCAAGTATTATGTTATGACATGTGCAAATTGCATTCAATGTTTTCTATCTGTTCTTTGTATGCACGTTTGCAATTAGTGTGTTACGACATGTCGTGCTTGAAATTTTTCCACCTATTATTTTTCATGCATTCGCTTTTGTTCTCATAGCTACATGGTAAGCATTCTTTTCAGAGTTCTAATGTTATTCTTTGTAAAGAAAGGAGATGTGTTATACCTGCTGCTCAGCCAGTGTGACTGTGGTTGTGGAATGTTGGTGTGTGGGAATGCTGTGGAATGTTTGTGAGTGAGAGAGTCAGTTGGAGGATGGGCTGAGCAGCAGGAAGGCTGCTCCTGGTGGGGCTCTTCATCTTAACATCTGTCCTAATAAATCAACCTACATAATCTACATGGACCAGGCGCCTTTCATTTACAACACAGATCTACAGCAATGGCGAAGGTGAACTGGAGGCTCTGGTGGCTATGGATCTGGCAGTAGTTAGGGGTCTGGCGGTGGAGGTGGCGGTTATGGATCTGGTGGTGGGTACGGCTACAACTACAATGACAACTACAGCACAGCAGCGCCCTCCAAACAACACGTGACAGAGAAGCCACCACAAAAAAGCTTCCTACAATCAAGGCTACAGAGCACACCTGAACCAGCCAACCTCCTACAACCAGGATCAGTATGACAATTATGGGCCATCCTCTGCAAAACAAAAAGGCTTCAACCAAGGTGGTGGTACAGGAAACTATTCTTACTCCAGTTCCTACTCTGCTGGTGGGGGCTCTGGCGGTTCCAATTACAGCTATTCTGAAACAAAGTATTTTTGTAAGCTTAAAATGGATTTTTGTTTGATAATTTTTGCTTTCTATGCTTTTCAATGGAATTTTAGAGCAGTCTTAGTGTTTTGTAAAATGCATATCTGCAAAAAAAAGCCTCTTGGTGCCAGGGACATCTTAAGAATTTTGGGGGCCCTGGGCCAAACGTGTTTTGTGGGCCGTTGTTCGGAACAGCTTTGAATTTATGATCCAGTTTCTGCTCTTTCATGCCCTCTTAGGCCAGGTCATTGGCAGTGCACAGGCAGCTGATCCAAATTCTAAATGTGTTCACATCTAAATATTCAGGGATAGTGATATGTGTTTCCAATATTGCAACACAGTAGCAGCTCACTAATATTACTGCAAATAATCTCTGTGACACCCTCCCATTTCTCATATGTGAGGTCCTATTTCGATCTATAAGAAACTTTTTTATAGATGCTGCTTGAAACATAAACACATTTCTCTGCAAAAAGTCTGTAAGGAAAACTGTATTTAAAACAATCTGTTTAAGAATTATTCAAGGTCATCAGGGCAAAACACGCTGCAGAACAGAGCTGGCTCTGTCAGGGGGGCCACCTGACAGGCTGGGACCGTGGGCCAGAGCCCACTTTTCCCATGCCTTAAAACGTGTCTGCTTGGCGCTTGTGTAGGATGTGCTTTAAGGTTTAACATTTCAGGGGGCTTAAAGCAACGGGTGTCAACATGTGACTGAGCTTGCACAGAAGTTGAGCTAATGTGCAACATGGCTTAAAGTAAAAAAAAGCGCTGATGCAACCAGCATTGACTGTGTCACAGCGCTTCTTTCTTTTTACTTTAAGCCATGTTGCACAGAAGCTCAAATGCTGTGTAACATGTACAAAACCATTGACAAAGCCAATAGATCTTGCATAGGCGAAACATATTGGCTTTGCCAATGCTGGTCAAATGTTGTCACTTATTTGCTTACTGTTTTATCTGGGTGTTACGTACCAATAAGGTAAAACTTTTGCCCAGAGAGAGTCAATGTGTAAAAATTATAAAGTACATTGATACCAACACAAAATATTCTGCATTACACACCATGTCTGCTTGCAGCATAATTTAGTCAACCCTGCTGCATAATAAACATGATTGTCGCACTAGCTGACCAAAGCAAATTGACAAAGCCAATAGACCTACACAACCTTTTTTAGGGAGACGCTTCACCAAGAGAACAAATTGGCGGGCACAATACCAGCCGAGATTCAGGGCCAATCCTCAGATGGATCACAACCAGTACTTAGTGACACGAAACGCACAGTACTGGAGGGAAGGAATGTGATTCCCATTTTCAATCTCAGTAACAATATACTCTCTGCAGCGACCCATACACTCCTAAATAAAGGACTATCTTATGTCCCACACTCGGGATTAAATAAATTCGAGCTTATGTCAGACTTAATGGCCTTCCTTCGCAAGGTTCGCCTTCAGGTTTTCTTTGGGCAAGAAGAAATAGATGCTACTATTAACAATTTTTCAGGATTAGCACCGAAATCCACTTTTACCCCTCAGTTAGATCAACTTCCACCTGAAATAACAGTGTTTGAAAGGGTAATATATGAGAAATTTGTTACCATCATTAAACACATACCCAAAACACCCTATAACCTTAGTAAGGACGAATATCAAGCCATGACCGACCTGAAACACTCTCCATCTATCACTATTAAAAATTGTGATAAGGGAGGAGGCATAGTGGTTTTGGATACCCCCACATACATTAGCAATATGGAACGTATGTTAGGGGATACCAATTTTTATCGACCCATTCATCAAGACCCTACAAATAATACAGCCAGGAAAATTAGAAGGCTTACCAATCAGGCCCTCAAAGACAACAAGATATGTGAAAAAGAACACCTGTATCTGAATGCCCAAATCCGAAAATGGCTAGCATTTATGGTATCCCAAAGATACATAAACATGCAACAGATCCACCCTATAGACCGATAGTCACCACCATCGGTTCGGTGACAGAACCTTTGTCTAAATACATTGATGTCATTCTTCGTCCTTACGTATCCAATATACCGTCTCATGTACAGGATACTAGACATATTATAAATTTGATAGAACATACTAGCTTCTATACCAATGCACACATAATGGTGACTTTGGATATAGAAGCACTATACAGCAACATCCCAATAGAGGGAGCCCTTGAGGCTGTCAATTGGTTTATGATGGATTATCACATTCCATGCTCAAAGATTTTCATCTTGGAATGTTTACGTATAGTCTTGGAGGACAATGTCTTTGAATTTAACGGCAATCTCTACATACAGGTCAAAGGAGTCAGTATGGGGGCTTCTTGTGCCCCGACAATAGCAAATATATATATGGCCAAATTTGAAAAAAATTTATTCAGAACGAGATCGCGCCATTCTTTGAGTCCGTGACCAAATGGTCACGATATATTGACGATATCTTTTTCATTTGGTTGGATACTTCAGAAAACCTCAGCGAGTTTTTGATATGGCTAAACCTTTGTGATCACAATATACGTTTTACATCTCACAAGAGTAGTACTCAGGTTGAATTTTTGGACATTGTCATTAAAAATGTGGAAGGTAGCTTGAGTGTTGATCTGTATACTAAACCTACAGCACGTAACACCTTGCTTCATTACACCAGCTTCCATCCACCTGCACAAAAAAACAATATACCTTTTGGGCAATTTCTTCGCCTCCGCCGTAATTGTACGAGTATTAAGGACTTTGACATAAGAGCAGTCAACATGAAAGAAAAGTTTCTTGCACGAGGCTACCCCAAAAAATTAATCAGAGACTCAATGAAAAGAGCTCGATTCTATGATCGACAACATTTGTTAACCACCAGTGTCACTAAAACCAACACATCCATTGTTTTTGCCACCAGACATTCAATGGTAAATGAAAGAATCAGACAAGCGATTTGTTCCAGTTGGCATATCCTTAATGTAAATCGCTCAAAATCTGAACGATTACCAAAACCCCTGTTTGCTTATCGGAGAAACAGTAACTTAAAAGATCATGTGGTACATTCAAGGATGAAAACTACTACCCAATTTACACAAAGATCTATAGATGGACTTAACCCGGTCAGAGGAAATTTTCGCTGTAATACATGTAAATCATGTCCACAGACAATAGAAACGTCAGAATTGATTTTCAACAAGCAAACCATTAAATCGAATGGGATGCATAATTGTAAAACAAAGGACATAGTTTACCTTTTACTGTGCCCCTGTAACCTCGGTTACGTGGGGGAAACTGCAAGATCTCTCAATGCCCGCCTAACGGAGCACAGATCAGCGGTTAAAACAAAGAAAATCTCTGCACCAATTGTTCAGCATTATCTAGATAAGCAACATACACCTGAAGATATACGCTGGTTTATTTTGGAGAACATACAATCTAAACCAGGGTCTAGTACTGAAGCCACCAGGAAACGCAGAGAGGTATATTGGATTTTTTTGCTTGATACTGCCACACAGGGACTCAATAGTGAGATCCCTTGGCACCAAGCCATTAAGTTCAATAATTAGCCTTTCCCACTTATATTCAATTTTTTTTTTGTGGGACATTTACCTCCTTTTGCTATACCTTAGGATGTAGTTTCCACATGAATACGAATGGTTGCTTCATTATTCCCCTTTACACTCATATTGAAATGCATCTAACAGTGGTCCCAGAGATCTGTAATACCTATTTATTTATTGATATCTATATTTCCAACTGGGCAACCTCCCCTGTTATCATTTGTTTTGCGACATATATGTCCATTTCATCCATTTTGTGTATCCTTCCCTCTACGCAAACAGAGGTTATGTATGTATTGTGGCCCCCATGGGCTGAAGCTTCTACATCATGTTATTCTACTACATTAGCGGAGTGTATCTATGTATACATCCATATGTTAACATAATTTCCATCCTGTACTCTGATTACGTACCAGTCTCTTGCCTCTGCATCTAATTTCTGAACCTGTTCCAATATGGCCGCCATAGAAGTGAGCTACCGCATTAGCCCGGTCGATGTACTGGGTCACATGACGCTCTGTTTCATGCGTCATGTCCTGTTAGCAAGGATTTATATCTCCTGCGGCAGTTTCCTCGTCTTACATCGGTAACATAGGACTCGTTCGTGCTCATTGGATCTATTGTTTTGAGTCGGTCATTGAGGTAAGTCAGCGGTTCGCTGTATTGCACATATTGGTCCCGTCTGTCATTTCAAGATAACGCTTTGTACCAATGCGGTGAAGCGCCTTAATCTGTTGGTTTTACTTTGAGTTAACAGGTTTTTTGTTCGGACGTGTCACCATCTCTATATCTCTGCCATTTAAGTCTCTTGCCGGGGCTTACTTTTTCGTCATTGGGTAGCTGAGGCATCAGAGCCATTACCGATAGACACCATTCTGTGTTTATCTACGATCGCGGCCCGGGTCAACAATTGTATGTTGGCTTGCTGGTTATTGTCATTCTGACCCATATGCCCCCTAAAAAACAGTAGTTGAGGTTCTTTTTAATGCTTGATTACATCTTTGTGACATCTTTAGGACTACTGATTCTATATGGCTTTCAGAGTATATAATGGGCACGTAAGTCATGTAGGTTTATACCACGTGTACTTTTATTAATTGTATTGCCATCTGCCCCTGTGATTACATAGAGAGCTATTATATGTAGACTCTATCTAGCAGATAGAAACCAGTTACATTATGTCTCTTTACATGCAGAACCCATCAACATTCTTGTATCTGAACATCGCTTTAACCCTGTGAAGAATCATATGTCTATCATCCAAAGCAGAGACTCATTAAACCAGCTTTCAGCTGATACAGTGAGTAAGTTATATTAGGGTAAGGACCAGTAATATGTTCTTTCCATTATATTTTATGATTTTTTTCACCTTTTCTTTCTGACCCTTCTTGTATTTTTATCTTTACAGAGTTTATTGCCAATTTGCTGGTTTCTCCTTTAAAACCAGTTTCATACATGGGTTTATTAAATATTCCACGTATAGTAAATACCCAGTGGAATATACACAGCATTAGTCCTGCTTAAGGTAACATCACTATTCTTGCCTATGATTTATCAGTAAAGGCACTGAATTTTTTGCCAAATATACATTTTATTCTTGTATCCGCATTCAGGACACACTTTTCATGATCAAGGGAAGTTCAGAACTCCAGCATAATACATTTCCGGTAGTTCCATAGGTAGCGTATCTATTTGATATACTCATTTTTGTCTCTTTTTAATTACACCAGTTGGTGTTGGTAATCACTTATTCACTGTATATAAGCCTGTGCACTTTCAGTGTCACACTTTTGGGTGTCATTTTTTATTCTTTTTATTTAAAAGGTTTTGTATGAAGTCTTCTATTACTCTAACTCTCCCGGTCTCTGGGGTGTTGTTTATCAAACTCGCTTATCCTTCTGCCTCATCCTGCTCTTAGTAGTAAGTTTCCTGAAGTCTATTCTATATGGACGAAGAAACCAATTACTTTTCTTTTGTTGTTGCATTATACCATTACAGATTCTAACTGAGACGGATCCCTGAAGAAGGCAAAGCCGAAACGCGCGTAGTGTTTATATAATTGGCCGCCAGTCCATATCAATGTTTATATAAATTACCACGTCCAGATTATTTCATGTTTATATAATTGATTGCCAGTTCATATCAATGTTTACATAAATTATCACGTCCAGATTATCTCAGTTTAAATATTGCTTTACAGTTAATAGGTACAACAACAAAGACTGCACTATCTGATTAGCAATGCTATATAAAAAGTTTTATTGATGATCATCGATTCATGTTAAGAAATGTATTTTAAATATATGCAGAAAAATGTTTATATAAAATATTTATGATTATTTTTCTATAAATTAAAGTATTGAATATCTCATCTTTGTATGTTTATGTATGTTCTTTCTAATTATATGTTGAAAGTATTTTGTTTGGTCTTGGTTTCTTTGTCCATATTAGCTTTGAGCATCGTTATGTCTTAGGCCACCTTCCTTGATTGTAAAGCCAATAGACCTTGCATAGGTGAAATCTCTTTGCTTTGCCAATACTTTATACAAAAACACTTCCTAAATCATGTTCCTGAATGCGTGCATGTGAGGCAGCATACTGGCAGATAGTCTAGAGAGTCACCCTGCGAAATTCATTTTTAGGTCTCACCTAGGCTGCGCATGCACTGTCTCTTTGAGACATGCTGTAGCCACTCTGTGGACCTACAGCTTGCTCATTGCTTTTTATTTGTTTCTTCTCATGTCCTTCCCATAAGCTTGCTTCTATGTGGGTAATTTGTGTTTTTTGTCCCTCCTTCTTGCTCCCTCCCACGGAGCAGAGGCCTATAACTCGTATCCTTTAACATTTGTCTATTGCAGTTCGTGACTGCGCACCATTTTTTTCATTTCTTTCAGCCTGTGTTTTGGGAAAGTTCCCTTTTGTTTCTTTGTAGTGTTGATGCTCCTAGCACTGTTTCTGTAAACAGCCCTGTAAATCCAGCCCCACCCTCCCTCATCGCTGCTTGCCCCCTCCGTCATCTGCAGCTCTTTCTGTCTCCTCCCCTCTGAGTCCTGCTTTGGCTTTCCGGTCCCCTTGCCCCTCGTTACAACTGTTTCCAATGGAGAGCTACACGCACATGTGAGACGGTCAATCACCACGCAGAGGCACGTTGCATTAACAATAATTATCGCAACCATATATGCAAACCCAAAACGTTACAGCTATGTATTTTATAAAATGAACCATTCACTTTTGTCAATTTCAGTTTGTGTATATGCACTATTTTTTTCAGTCAGTCTGTGTTTTGGGAAGGTTCCCTTTTGTTTCTTTGTAGTGTTGATACTCCTAGTGCTGTTTCAGTAAACAGCCCTGTAAATTTGGTCCTTATCTCTTCACATTTGCTGTTTTTCAAGGACGACTGTTCCGGCCACCCACCCCCCCTCCCTCATCGCTACTTGTCCCCTCCATCGTCGGCTGCTCTTTCAGTCTCCTCCCCTCTGAGTCCCGCTTTAGCTTGCCAACCCCTCATTACAACTGCTTTCAATGGAGAGCTACAAGCACACAAGAGATGGCCAATCCTCTCACAGAAGCAAGATGCATTAACAATAATCATCGAAACCATATATGCAAATCCAAAATGTTACAGCTATGTATTTTATAAAAATGAACAGTTCAGTTTTGTCTATTTCAGTTCATGTATGAGCTCTATTTTTTTGTTTCTTTCAGCTTGTGTTTTGGGAAGGTTCCCTTTTGTTTCTTTGTAGTGTTGATGCTCCTAGGGCCATTTCAGTAAACAGCACTGTAAATCTTGTCCTTATCTCGTCACATTCACTGTTTTCCGAGGGGGCCTGTTCCGTCCACCCACCCCCTCCTTCATCGCTGCTTGCCCCCTCCGTCGTCGGCTTCTCTTACCATCTCCTCTCCTCTTTAGCTTTAGCTTCCCGGCCCCTCGTTACAACTGTTTCCGATGGAGACCTACACGAACACGTGGGACTACCAATCATCACATAGAGGCACAATACATTAACAATAATTAGCACAGCCATATATGCAAACCCAAAACTTTACAGCTATGTATTTTAGAAAAGGATCTGTTAGTGCACAGTCTTGCGGCTACCTGCATGTTCCAAAAGTTAACGTTCCAGAGCAAGGAAAGCAGTTATGCGAGCAGTCCACTTCTTTGTGTTGCATCACGTGATTCAAGTTTGCTGACAGGTTGCGCAGAGACGATGCTGCAAGAGGTGATTGATTTACAGACAGACATTGATTCACACGTTTATGTCAAACTGCATCAGCAATACTCCACAAACCAGCTACCACATCTTTCATATGTTGTGATGGCTCGGCCTTGACAATATCCAGAGCTCTGCTGCCTTTCAATTAGGAAATATATAAATACCTTATACGTACAATTTCTGTAATGGAGGCTAAAATAAGACCTCCCCCCTACTGAAAGAACCAGGCCTCTGTGTGCTGTGCTAAAATGGCATAAAAAAAACATGTACTATAGCTCGCTGAACACATGCCAAAGGGAGCTTATGTAATCTGCAGTAACGGTTTCCAATTCCATTGAGGTAGTGCAGAGCATTAATGCTTCAGCTGGCTAACATGTGTGGGCTGGAGACAGAGCAGGATTTTAAAAGGCGCTAAAAACCTGACTCGTCAGGCAGGGGCAGTAGCATCAGGATTCTGAGTCTGGCTAGTCTGCTAGCGCCGGGACACCTCATCTGAAGGTAGCCGTGCACTTTATAAGCTGTCATTCATTCATTCATTATATCAACAAAAAACACTTGGAGAGCCAAGAGGTCTACCATGGCAGACAAAACATCCAACATACATCACTTAATCAGCAAAACATTAAAAACACAATTCTACACTTACAATCCACGCAACTACTGTAGAATAGCGAAAACAAAAATAGTACCTCTGGCAAAGGCGAGACCAATTGGCTTTGGCAGTGCTTGCTTCTAACTTTCGACCACGTCGTTGTACAACATTGCTAAAAGACAGTGACAAAGCCAATAGCACTCACATATGCGAGATCTATATGCTTTGCCAATGATTGTTTAAAACTCTCCCTTCACGAAGCTTGCACACAAAATACAAGTAGTACGCACACTCAGAAAGGACAGAAAGTTAAACCTAGACATAAGGTTTTCTTTTCAAAGAAGGAAAGCGGGCGTTTAACGTTTTCCTTTCCTACTGAGGTATATAACTATTCAGATACCCGTATTGATATATTCAAATCCATTAGGAAAATGAAATTAAAGAAGTGGCACTCTTTGAAAAAATCACGAGGAAGCATTGACTCTGTCACTGATCTGAATACCCGTACTTCCTCCAATCTCACCTTTGGAGATGTTGATACTCTCCTTTTGAGGAGTCTGACGAAACGCGTAACCTGTTCAGATTAAATTCCTTACTTGGCATTTCCTGAGTGTGCGTACTACTTGGATTTTGTGTGGCCGGAACTACGCACCACCTGCTTCGGGCCGAGGCATCCAGCAGGAGCATTTCGTGGATTTGAATATATACATAAATATATATATATATATATATATATATATATATATATATATATACACTACTATTCCAAATTAGACCAGCACTCTGGGGGGTAAATCCACATTAGGATTTTATTCGTACTGTTTTCAACAACAAACTCGTTTCAGCGGATCGCCTTCATCAGTGTCGGCGACAGCCGCATTCGTTCGGATTTTCTGAAACATATTGAGGGGATCGCATGGGAGCAAGATTTCCCTATGCTAGCACTGGATGTGACTAATTTATATACCAGCATAGCACATGAGAATGGGTTGGAGTCCATAAAATTCTTTTTGAAAAATCTCCCATTGAAATATACAGAACATAGTGGCATGCTACTGGAATTTGTGGACTTCTGTTTGCATAACAATATTTTTATTTTTCAGGACCAGTTGCACACACAAATTAAGGGGACGACCATGGGAACCTGCTTCGCCCCCAGCTACGCGAACTTGTTCATGGGCTGGTGGGAGAAGTGGGTGGCATGGTTGGATACCTATGACAAATGGGTTGAGCATTTTGTGAGCTGGAGGCGTTGTATTGATGACCTCTTTATAATCTGGCGGGGCACAGAGGAATCAACAAGAGAGTATATAACACTTCTTAATTGTAATGATTTAAATCTAAGATTTACCAGCGAGATTAGCTCCTCTGAGGTCAATTTTCTGGACCTGAAGGTATTCGTGAGGGATAACAAGATTAACACGGCACTGTACAGAAAACCCACATCAGGAAATTCTGTCCGGCATGCTAGAACCAGTCACCCTTGTAATCTGATAAATAGTATCCCATACGGAGAACTTTTGAGGATAAAAAGGAACAGTTCACGAGGGGAAGACTTTCAGATAGAGGCACAGGAGAGTATACAGAGGTTTAAAGTGAGGGGGTATCAAAAGGGAGTGTTGAAGAAAGCCATGGAAAGAGTACAAGATAAGAACAGAGTAGATCTGTTGCAAAAAGAGCCCAAGGCGAAGAAGACCAATTGAAGAATAACTTAAGACTGATCACATGTTTCTTGAATGCAGTCAGTCAAGTAAGCAATATCATACAGAGTAACTGGTGTATACTCAAGTTCGATATAGTGTTATGACATGATTTACTGTCCTTCCTCAATAGCCATGCAAAAAACACCAATGGGAGTGTGCTTCAAAAATTCAAATGAAATTGTCAGATTGTCATCTTCAGTTACCAGGAGTATTGATAAAGGCATAGCTGCCGAAACACGCCTGCAGATTGGTATAATAAAATTGGTTTATTGACCCCGTGAGTGCACGACTTTCAATTTGAAAGGAGCTTCGCGATATATATATATATATATATATATATATATATATATATATATATAGCCAAGAAATCCCGTAGTGTCAGTCAGCAAAGAAGAACACACAGGCACAGACCGCAGTTGCAGAAAGTATTTAATCCGTAGTTACATGGTCCACATAACGCGTTTCGGCCGCCGACCTGCGGCCTTGATCACAAGGAGCTTCGCGATATATATATATATATATATATATATACGAAGCAAATCCTGGTTTAATCCCCACCGGCGAAGGAAAACAGGTACGGACCACTCGCTGGAACGATTTTGAATACAGTGCTTCATTCAAATGGCATCTACACGGCGACTAGTCAATCCTGGCCAGTGCCCAGCATGACGGGTTTCGACCGAGACAACTCGGTCTTGATCACATTTTACATCACTCATGACACGGTCAGTGATATCACTGATCAGATCACTGTTGACATCTTAAATGACATCACTGATGACATCATCCACAAAATCACTAACACACCCACTCACACCACCATAGAACCTTTCATACACCCACTCCCACACAAACATTCACAAACCCATTCACAGACCCCTACCAGTACTTGCACCCCCACTCACTGATTCATAGATCTACACACAAATCCACTCACTCGCCCATACAGCTACTCATATACCCACTTAGTCACTAATTCAGCCACTGACATATCCACTCATACACCCATACAGCCACTCACACACTGAATGAGTCACCCATAGAGCTACTCACACAACCAATCACTCACACATACAGTCAATCACACAGCCACTTACTCACCCATACAGTTAGACACACACCCACTTGCTCACTCACCTATACAGTCACTGACACAAGCACACACTCACTCATACAGCCACTCTCACATTCACTCACTCACCCATACAGTCACTCATATACCCCATCACTCACCTATACTGACTTTCACATAACCAGTTACTCACCCATATACCACTGACACATCCACTCACTCACCCACACAGCCATACACACACTCATTCACACATACAGTCCCTCACACACACACTCACTAACCCATACAGCGACTGACTCACCCACTCACTCATCCATATGGGCAGTCACACACCCCCTCACCCACCCACACAGACACTCATACATGTCCTCAGACAACCAATCAATCACCCATATAGCCACTCACACACTCACACACCCATTCAGGAAAAGCCTTAAGACTTGGCTTTTTGCCCAATAAATCTCTCCCATTTCTTTTGCCACAGGAGTTGTAACTAGCACCAGGACACCTCAGGGTAACAGCTGCGCTGTATAAATATCATTAACATACCATAACATACAGCCACTTAGACACCAACTGACAGACTGATACAAAAATTCACACAAGCAGTCACTCACCCATACATTCACTGAGACATCTAACCACTCACTTATAGAGTCAGTCACGCACCCACTGAATCATCCATACAGGCACTCATACACCCACTGATTCACCAATACACCTTGGTATATATATTTAACCCTCATAAACTTTTTTAAAACACTCACAGTCACTGGACGATGCCACCAGTGATGTCATTTTAGATGTCATCAGTGATGTGATCAGTGATGTCACTGACAATGTCATGAGTGGTGTAATATGTGAGGTCATAAGCAGTGCATTGCAGGGTGCGAGTTATAGTTAGCTCAATGGCTGAATTTCACTGGTTTTGTACGAGTGAAACCTGAGCCTAACTATAACGTCCCTGTAGCCTTTGGTTTTTTCAGTGACTATATATATATATATATATATATATATATATATATATATATAGTCACTGAAAAAAACCACAGGTTTCAGGGACGTTATAGTTAGTTGTCATTTGAGATGTCATCAGTGATGTCATCAGTGATGTCACTGACCATGTCATGAGTGATGTAATATGTGATGTCATCAGCAGTGCATTGCGGGGTGCGAGTTATAGTTAGCTCAACTAACTATAACGGCCGAATTTCTCTGGTTTTGCACGAGTGAAATGTCCAACTAACTATAACGTCCCTGAAACCTGTGGTTTTTTTGGTGAATTTCTATGGTTTTTTAAATGCTAATTTCTAACTATAACGTCCCTGAAACCTATATTTTTTTCAGTGAATTTCTATGGTTTTTTAAATGATAATTTCTAACTATAACATCCCTGAAACCTATGGTTTTTTCAGTGAATTTCTAAGGTTTTTTAAATGCTAATTTCTAACTATGCCTACATAGGTAGGACATGTGCAGAAAGAGGAAGAAAGGCGCAGATAGAAGCAAGAGAAGTGCAGAAAGAGGCAACAGAAGTCCAAAAAGTGGAAGAAAGGTTAAGAAAGAAGCAAGAGATGTGCAGAAAGAACCAACAGAGGTGAAGAAAGAGGCCTACTTTGACTGTACCTTACAACAGACTCATACAAAGTACCCTAATCACTAATCCTTCTCTGAAGATGTCTTAAACCTCACTTTTCTCTTGAAGGTTCACTATTAATCGACTGCTCAGAATGTTAGACCTACCAAATATAAAACAGCAATCCTAAGCATATCACTGTTGTAAGTCTGACCAAGTTTGTGAAGGTATGCATGCGTGTCTATGCTTTTACCTAGTGACATAATAAATGTAAATAAACATACAAACACTTGAATACCTGTGTTTCAAGCAGCATACTCAATAAAATTGTGTAAAAAAAAGGTGTATGCATTTCTTTCTGCTCACAATACAGGGCACATGGGTATTCAACAGTATATTTGAGGGGCTCTATAACACATATATACATAAAACATGTCTGCCTGGGCAACCGAATGACAGAGCAGAACAAAGAAGATTTGACCACCTATAAGAGAAGCTACCCGCTTTTTAAGCTACCATCTTCAGATGCATAACACATGTGAGAATACATGTGCAAGTAGACATGTACCTCAGTCATGAGAGCACCCAGACCTTTAAACTTGACAGCTTGCACTTCCCATTTGAATATAGAAACAGGCGAGAGAAATACAGAAAGGAGAAAGAGAATTGCAGAAAAAAACGTGAGGCAAGAGAAGTGCAGTAAGAGGCAAGAAGGGCGCAGAAAGAGGGAAGAGGGGTGCAGAAAGAGGCACAAGTATTGCAGAAAGAAGGGACAGAGGTGCAGAAAGAAGCAAGAGAAGTGCAGAAAGAGGGATGTGGGGTGGAGAAAGAGGCAAGAGAAGCGCAGAAATAAACAACAGAGATGCAAACAGGGGGAACAGGGGTGGAGAAAGTGGCAAGTGGGGTGCAGAAAGAAGCAAGAGAGGTGTAGAAAGAAACAAAAGAAGAGCAGAGAGAACCAACAGAGGTGCAGAAACAGACAAGAGGGGTGCAGAAAGAGGCAAGAGAAGTTCAGAAAGGAGCAACAGAGGTGCAGAAGGAGGCAAGAGAACTGAAGAAAGAGGCAAGAGAGTTGCACAAAAAGGCAAGAGAGATGCACAAAGAGGGACGAAGGGTGCAGAAAGAGGCAAGAGAGGTGCAGAAAGAAGCAAGAGAATTGTAGAAAGAAGCAAGAGAACTGCAGAAAGAAGCAACAGAGGTGCAGAAAGAGGCAAGGGGGTGCAGAAAGAGGCAAGAGAAGTGCAGAAAGAGGCAAGAGAGGTGCAGAAAAAGGGAACAGGGGTGCAGAAGGAGGCAAGAGAAGTGCAGATATAGCCACAAGAGGTGCAGAAAGAAGCAAGAGCAGTGCAGAAAGAACCAACAGAGCGCAGAAGGAGGCAAGAGGGGTACAGAAAGAGGCAAGAGGGGTGCAGAAATTTGCAAGAGAGGTGCAGAAAGAAGCAACAGAGGTGCAGAAGGAGAGAAGAGAACTACAGAAAGAGGCAAGAGGTGTGCAGCAAGAGGCAAGAGAAGTGCAGACAGAAGCAACAGAGGTGCAGAAGAAGGCAAGAGAAGTGCAGAAATAGGCACAAGAGGTACAGAAAGAAGCAAGAGCAGTGCAGAAAGAACCAACAAAGGCGCAGAAGTGGGCAAGAGGGGTGCAGAAAGAGGCAAGAGAATTCCAGAAAGAGGCAAGAGAGGTGCAGAAAAATTTAACAGGGGTGCAGAAAGAGGCAAGAGAGGTGCAGAAAGAGAGAAGGGTGCAGAAAGAAGCAAGAGAAATGCAGAAAGAAGCAACAGAGGTCCAGAAAGAGGCAAGAGGGGTACAGAAAGAGGCAAGAGAATTGCAGAAAGAAGCAACAGAGGTGCAGAAAGAGGTAAGAGAAGTACAGAAAGATTGGAAGAGGGGGTGCAGAAAGAGGCAAGAGGGGTGCAGAAAGAAGCAGGATCAGTGCAGAAAGAACCAACAGGTGCTGAAGGAGGCAAGAGGGGTGCCGAAAGAGGCAAGAGGGGTGCCAAAATTTGCAAGAGAGGTGCAGAAAGAAGCAAGAGCAGTGCAGTAAGAACCAACAGAGGTGCAGAAACAGACAAGAGGGGTGCAGAAAGAGGCAAGAGAAGTTCAGAAAGAAGCAACAGAGGTGCAGAAGGAGGCAAGAGAACTGAAGAAAGAGGCAAGAGAGTTGCAGAAAGAGGCAAGAGAGGTGCACAAAGAAGGAAGAAGGGTGCAAAAAGAGGAAAGAGGGGTGCAGAAAGAAGCAAGAGCAGTGCAGAAAGAACCAACAGAGGTGCTGAAGGAGGTAAGAGGGGTGCCTAAAGAGGCAAGAGGGGTGCCAAAATTTGCAAGAGAGGTGCAGAAAGAAGCAAGAGCAGTGCAGTAAGAACCAACAGAGGTGCAGAAACAGACAAGAGGGGTGCAGAAAGAGGCAAGAGAAGTTCAGAAAGAAGCAACAGAGGTGCAGAAGGAGGCAAGAGAACTGAAGAAAGAGGCAAGAGAGGTCCAGAAAGAAACAAGAGAAGTGTAGAAAGAAGCAACAGATGTGCAGAAAGAGGCAAGAGGGGTTGCAGAAAGAGGCAAGAGAAGTGTAGAAGGAAGCAACAGAGGTGCGAAAAAAGGCAAGAAAAGTGCAGAAAGAGGCAAGAGGTACAGAAACAGGCAAGAGAGGTGCAGACAGAGGGAACAGGTGTGCAGAAAGGGGTAAGAGGGGTTCCAAACAAGGCAAAAGGGGTACAGAAAGAAGTGAGAGGTGCAGAAAGAAACAAAAGAAGTGCAGAAAGAAGGAACAGAAGTTCAGAAAGATGCAAGAGGGGTGCAGGAAGAGGGGTGTGAAAGAGGCACGAGGGGTGCAGACAGAAGCAAGAGAGGTGCAAAAAGAAGCAACAGAGGTGCAGAAAGAGGGAAGAGGGGTGGAGAAAGAGGCAAGAGGGAAGCAGAAAGAAGCAAGAGAGGTGCAGAAAGAAACAAAAGAAGTGCAGAAACAAGGAACAGAGGTGCAGAAAGAGGTAAGAGGGATGCAGAAAGAGGCAAGAGAGGTGCAGAAAGAGGCAAGAGGGGTGCACAAAGAAGCAAGTGAGATGCAGAAAGAGGCAAAAGAGGTGCAGAAAGTAGAAGAGATTTGCAGAAAGAGGCAAGAGAAGTGCAGAAAAAGAAAGAAAGGTGCAGAAAGAAGCAACAGAAATGCGGAAAAAGGCAAGAGAGGTGCAGAAAGAAGCAAGAGTGGCTTGCACACCATTAGTACCAATTTAACACCCACATTTAGCAATAAGTAACAGGTGACCATTCTAGGTTTGCGAAGGACCTTCCACCGCGCTGTAACACTTGTCGCTGCATTTTTGGTAATGTTTGAGCTAGAAACAAGGCTTTTTTTGTTCAAATCTGCAGATTAGGCAGCAGATGATGGATAATGTGGCTAATGCAGAAAATGTATAATTGTGCGAAAGTTGGTGCAGCCAAACAGTCGCATAATTCCAGTGGCCCTGCTCTTACCTCTGACTAGGTCCAGAAGTGTAAGAAACCGAATGGTATGCTGTTCCTAAAGAATACAGTAGGTTGATATCAAGTCAGTGATACATAGTTATTAAATCACGACAGGCAGGAGAACATTTCCTCCTTTTGGAAAAAGACCCTCACACACCCAAGTCACAGGATGTATTGCCTCATCATCGGGTCTGCTCCTTATCGGGTCGGCGCTGCAATACCCGATCGGCGCCCGAATTGGGGCCTTTTAGCGGAGATCTTTATTCCTGATGCCGTAAGATATAGTGTGTGTGGGGGTTCTGTGGAAAGTGTAGATGTGGAAAGTGTAAAGGTGAAGTTAAAAATAAGAGGAAGCGATCCACTCAGAATTATTTTAATGAACGTGGTCGCTCTCTTAGTTAAAAACGTGATTAGTGCACACCCCTCTTATAAAGTATTGGGGATGTGCGCTGAACAGGTCAACATGTTTCTTGCCATTGATTCAAATAGAAGGCAATTCTTCAGGACCATTTAAAATCTAACTACACTTTTTTGGTGGTGGACCCCAATGGTATAATAAAGTGTCCACTCGTACAGCACCCAAAAAAGTGGTACCTGTTAGATTAGAGTCTCAACCCTAATTGGGTCAAGTTATTGCTTCATCGTGTACCGGCAGAGTCTAGAACACTGAATAGTACAGTGCCAATTGTAGTACGCAGCCACTGGCGGGTCTACACCTACCCACAGTCTGCCGGTCCCGGGAGGTCCAGAAGTGTGCCTCAGTGATTCCTTCTTTTTTTTGTCTCATAGTTTAGTTCCTATGGAAACGAGGAAGACTAAACCTGAGGTTACCACTCCACAACACAGACTTCCATACCACATAATTACTCTCCATAACACATAATCCCACTCTACATAATTCCTATACACTAAATACCACACACTTTCTATCCACATAATTTCACTTCACAACATACCACATAATTCCACTACACACAACGTACATCCACTCCACTCCAAAAAACATTAGTAAAAAACTTTTACATTTACAACGTCAATAGCTCTAACTCCTGCAAATGCGAGACCTATTACATTACAAATGCTTCTTTAACTGGTAGTCGCGTTTGCAGACTGGTGAAGAAAGGGGGCTGGGCCTCCAACCAGCGCTCAGGAATTCTGCTGTGTAGGACTTACAGGAGGTACCATGAGGGCTTCTTGACCCCCAAAGTCCCTCAGGAGTAAAGCGGACTTCATCCCCCAACCAGTAGTGTGCCAGGAGGTGCGTTTGCAGAGTGGTGGAGAAAGAGGGGCGTGGCCTCCCAAGATCTCTTAGCAATACCTCTGTGTGGGACTTACTGGAGGTAACAGGAGGGGTAGTTGGCCCCCAAGGACTTCCTGGGGGCCAACTACCCCTCCTATTACCTCCAGTAAGTCCCACACAGCAGCATTGGTAAGTACTCATAGCAGGCCACGCTCCCTTTGCCCACCATTCTTAAAACGCGCTCCCTGGTGTGCTCTGGGAAGGGGATTAAAGTCTCCTTCACTGCTGGGGGTCCTTAGGGGCCAAATAGCCTACCTGATACCTCCATTAAGCCCCAGACAGTGGGGTTGCTGAGAGGTGGACACAGGCCATGCCCCCTTTCTCCACCATTCTGCAAACAGGCCTCCTGGCATGTTCTTGGTTTGTGGATGAAGTCCCCTTGCCTCCTGAGGGTCCCTCTGGGCCAACTAGCCCTCCTGTTATCTCTAGTAAGCCCTACACAGCTGGATTGCTGAGAGTGGTCCGAGGCCATGCCCCCTTTTTACACCACTCTGCAAACGCGCCTCCTGGCGCACTGCTGCTCGAGGGATGATGTCCACTTTAGTCCTGAGGTCCTCAGGACACAAGAGGACCTCATTGCCCCACCAGCAGTGCGCCAAGAGGCGCGTTTGCAGAGTGGTGTATAAAGGGGCGTGGCCTCGGACCACCTCTCAGCAATACCACTGGGTGTAGCTTACTGGAGGTACCTGGTGGGCTAGTTAGCCCCCAGGGACCCTCAGGATTCAAGGGGACTTAATCCCCCAACCCAGAATGCGCCAGGAGGCGCGTTTGCAGAGTGGTGGAGAAAGGGGGCGTGGCCTGTGTCCACCTCTCAGCAACCCCACTGTATGGGGCCTACTGGAGGTATCAGGTAGGCGGGCTTAAAACTGAGTCACAAGATGGCTGCCAACACTTCTTGGTTTGGAGTGTTGACAGCCAATCAAAATGAAGCTCGTGCTCGGGAGGGTTTGCAACCCTCCTTGGCCACCAGATATCGATATTTTTATTTTTTGAATTTCTCAGGAACTACTGAACGGATTTACACCATTTAACAAAAGGTCGCTTTCTGAACCAAGACCTACCTTTTTGCCAAATTTGGTGTAATTCCGTTCAGCAGTTTGGGCTGTAGCTTTGCCTAAAGTTCCCTAAGGAAATT
The DNA here is from genome assembly GCA_963921515.1 of Calotriton arnoldi. Classification (NCBI taxonomy): domain Eukaryota; kingdom Metazoa; phylum Chordata; class Amphibia; order Caudata; family Salamandridae; genus Calotriton; species Calotriton arnoldi. The sequence goes on from CAWUFW010003219.1 coordinate 1,546,917, forward strand.
AACATAGAGAAAAAGCGTTTTGGGCCCCCCTTTTTTCTCGGCCCCCGCTCAATGAATCACCCAGAAACTTTCAAGACAGGAGCTGACCCGAGTGAACCATTAGTTTTGAAAATTTCACGAAGATTCGTCAAACAGCGCCAAAGATATTGGCAAAAGAAAAAATGCTTTTTGACTAGAAACGAGGTCCTAACTATAACTACCTACTGGCGACCGCCAGTAGGTAATATATATGTATATATTTATTTTTCTATATATATACATATATATACACTATAACTCCAGTCCACCAGTCCACCAGCCATCGTGCCACCTGCCACGGGTGCTGCTCACTGCAAGGTGGATTGCAGAATCAATCCAATGACCGCTATTGCCCGTCCTGACAATAGCAAAATTATGAGCGCACTCTGGAGCAATTATAAATTTCAATAATTTATTCCACCGCAACCAGGATGACAGACGCGTTTCGGCACGGTCGCATTCCTCACTGATGACATCTCAAATGACATCATCCAGTGACTGTGTGTTTCTGTAAAGTTTAAATATGTTTAATATATATAGGGAAAGGCGTATTGAAGAATGAGTGGGTGTATAAGTGTCTGAATGGATGATTTAGTAGGTGCGTGACTAACTCTATAAGTGAGTGATTAAACGTATCTTACTGAATGCATGGGTTAGTGACTAAACTGGGTGAATGTCTGTATCCGTCTGTCTGTTGCTGTGTAAGTGGCAGCATGGGTTTGTGAATAGCTACATGAGTGTCTATATGAGTTATTGATTGGTTGGCTGAGTATCTGTATGGGTGCCTGAGTGTTTGTGTGGGTGGGGTGTGTGCGACTCTGTGCATAGATGTGTGAGTGGGTGATTCACTGGGTGGATGGTTTCAAGAGTGCATCTGTGATAGACTGTATGGGTGGGTAAGTGTGTGTAAGAGTGTGTTAGTGAGTGAATGTATGTCCCAGTGGTACATGTGTGAGTAACTACGTATGTGAAAGGCAGTATATATGTGTGTTGGAGTATATAAATAGCTATAAGCGAGAGTGTGTGATTGTGAGAGTGACTGTATGGATGAGTGTGTGCTTGTATCAGAGATTGTATAAGAGCGTAAGAATGTTTTAGTATTTGTATGAGTAAGTGAGCTGGTGTGTGTATAACTGTATAGGTGGGTAAATGGGTGTGTGCTTAATTTTTTGCATGACTGACTAGGTGTGTGAGTACCTCTATGGATGAGTGGCGGTGTGTGAGTGTTTATATAGGTGTATGAGTGCATATAATAGTCCTGTACTGAGTGACTATAAGTATGAGTGACTGTACGGGTGAGTGAGTAGATGTGTGTGTGTAGACCTAAGAATCAGTGAGTGTGTATATAGTAATTGGTGTTGGAGTGTCTATGGTTTTGACAATGGCAGTCTGTAATTTACAGTGGGTGTATCAAAAGTTATATTAGGGTGGAGAAGATGCATCAAATTATCACATGGATGATGTCATCAGTGATGTCATCAGTCATGTCATTTGAGATGTCATCAGTGATGTCATCAGTGATGTCACTGACCATGTCATGAGTGATGTAATATGTGACGTCATCAGCAGTGCATTGCGGGGGCGCGAGTTATAGTTACCTGAACTAACTATAATGGGGGAATTTCTATGGTTTTGTACGAGTGAAATGTCCAACTAACTATAACTGTCCCTAAAACCTATGGTTTTTTCAGTGAATTTATAGATATATATATATATAGTTGTAAGTGAGATGACTTTGCAACTTAAGAAACTCCTCCCTGAGATGGCCACCGTTATGATAATACCTAATAATGCAAAACTCTTGTTTCACCCCTCTTTACTGAGTAGTGCCACAGGACAAGCCATGTAAATGGTGAGAAAACGTGTCACGTAACTTCCCGCCACCAGCATCAGTGAGACTCTCCTGCGCATATTAAGAAAAATATACACGCCAACCTCTTTTTTTTTTTTTTGTCCTCATGCCACCATAATTTGCAAAGTCTAGCCTGACATCCAACCTGTACCGCTCCAGGCTGTTTGCAGTATCTTGATAGTCCTGCGTACCTGCCCGCCCAGTTTCCTGGTTGCTAGTTCCACGCAGGTGTAATCATAGGGCACACAGAATTTTTAAGCTCTCATAGTACCATTCCAGCTTAAAAATTCATCTCAGATTGTGCACTGTTTTCGAGTCCTATGTCCATTTTGCAAATAGTTTTAACCGCCTGGAGCCATTCCATCCCTTGTGGAGGTATAGCATCTGTCCATTTTTTACATATTTCTCTCCTAGCGAGAAGAATCAGATAGAATAGTAGGGCCTGCCTATTCGTCGATGGGGGCGAGGCCGGCTGATCCTCCAACCCCATCATGATCAACGTTAAGCAAATTTTTATATTTGAGCAAAAAATTTCATTTATTACTTTCTCTACTGACGTCCAATAGTCCTGAATCAGGGGCATTCAAAGAACATATGCCGATCATCCAGACTCAGCATACCACATCTATGGCATCTTGGGGCTACAGCTGTTACGAATTTTGCCAGTTTGCTTGGTGTCCAATATAACCTGTTAGTAGTGAAAAAATGGTTCCTTTTCAAATTAGCTGGCTTGACCACTTTATACAACAATTTAAAAGAAAGTTGCCACATTCGCTGTGGCTCTGTCATCTGAATAGCACATACCCAGATCTCATATGGTGCTTTCAACTTCTTTTCTTCGGATAGCATCAGGGTCCGGTACCAGTCAGTAACTTCTTTCTTTTTCGGGGCCTCGTTCTGTAGTTTCTTTTCAAACTCCCAAGTACCTCCTCCGATCTCTCTCCTATTTGCCTCCCCCCAGGATAACAACTGCAGATATTTGAACCTTCAGAGGGACCCCCCTGTCTTTGCTGTCAAGATTTCCCATGGCACCACCTCTTTCATGACCATGAGATCCCCCCATAGTTCAATCCCTGCCCTCTTTAGAGGAGTGCTTAACTGATCCCGCAAACATTCTGGCGTGCCTGGTGAGTCCCATATTGGTGCACCATCCGAAAAGTACCCGATTCCCTGTATATTCCTTATCCCTACCCAGAGAATAAGTGCTGCCTTTAACGTCTTCAGTCTGACTTTTTTAAAGAATTTTTTTGCACCAAATTTGTAAAGAAACCCTTTTGTGCCCCACTCCTTAACCATCTCCTCCAGCAACCCGCCCCATGCCATGGGACCCAGTGTACCTAGGAGAGCTCTGCAATTCTTGAACTGGAATGCCATACAATATAGCCTTAAATCCGGGAGTGCCAGCCCGCCTTCTGACAATTTTCAGCGCAATTTCTTCCAGGACATCCGTGCCCCCCCTGGCTGCCCAGACAAAACTACCTAGTTTGCCCTGTATTTTGTCTATCAAACCTTTGGGGAAAGTAAGAGGAATGCAATTAAAAAGGAATGTCAGCTTAGGAAGCAGCACCATTTTGATTAGATTTACTCTTCCATATAATGAGAGTGGGAGGTTCTTCCATCTAGAGAGTGTTTTTTCTAATTCTTTACTACCCTTTCTAGATGGTGCTGGGGAATTCTCTCTAATGCATTAATAATACCTATTTCGAGGTACCTGATCTCCCCCTGGACACTTCCACTCCAATCTGAAACATTCCACCACATTATCCCAGTTTTCTCATTATTTACTAAATATCCTGAGAAGGCTCCATATTCTTTCGCTAATAGCTCCACCCTAGGGATTGTAACAGCCGGATCAGCTGTATATATTATAAGGTCATCCGCATATAGCGCGATTTTCTTTTCATATGCGCCTGCCCTGAAAGCAATGATCTGTTCATCCTGGCGGAGCATCTGGGCAAATGGTTCGATATATATATCGAACAATAATGGGGAAATCGGACACCCCTGTCTCGTCCCTCTTAGGATAAAAATACTCTTAGTAAGAGAACCGTTAAGAAGAATCCTAGCTGTCGATCGATGGTATAAGGCCTTTAGTGTTGTTATAAAAAATGGCCCGAACCCCATGATTTCCAATACTGCCCATAGATAGTCCCAACACACACGATCAAAGGCCTTGGCGGCGTCCAAAGTGACCGCCGCCAAGGGTACCGACCTTGATGTAGCTATGTCGATACACCCGATCAGCTGCTGGGTCAACTCATGCAACTGCCTCCCGGGAATAAAACCCTTTTGGTCTTCATGGATAAGCTGTGAGGCAATTCTAGTCAACCTCCCTGCTAAAATGCTGACAAAGATCTTATAGTCTGCATTCAGCAGGGATATTGGTCGATACGACTCTGCTTTTACCAGGTCCATGGCTGTCGTCAATATCAGGACTATGGTTGCCTTTCTCCATGATTCTGGGACCTGTGTCACCCCCGTATATATCAAATTAAACAAATCTTCCCATACAGGCAGTACTTCCTCTGTTAGCATTTTATATACTTCTGAGGGGATAGCATCTAAGCCAGCGGCCTTTCCATTCTTTGCTCTTTTAATTGCCCCCCTAATCTCTTCCTGGGTGATAGGAGCTTCCATCATTTTTTTCCCTTCCTCATTCAGTACAGGGAGGCCGATTGTGCTAAGCCAGCTTTTTAACTTTGGAGGATCTGGAATGATATCCTCCTTATACAGCTGAGAAAATAGTGCCACAACATGTTCCTGCATAGCATCCCAGCTATCGAGCACCTCCCCCGAATCTCCTCTCAGCTCCTTGATCTCATTTCTGGTTCTTTCTACTCTAGACTTCCAAGCCAGCAGTGCCCCCGCTTTTTCTCCATACTCGAATTCCTTCTCATTTGCTGCTTGCCATCTTGCTTTACACTTTGTCTCCAACCTAATTTTAAATTTTAATTGAACCTCCTCTAGCCTCCTTTCAAGCCTCTCCCTTTCCTCTCCCACATTTATGGAATGCAAAGCTTCCTCCAACGTTCCTACTTCTTTTTTGATTTTTATTAATTCTGCCCTTTCTTCTCTACTTTTTGCGCAAGCAAGACTTTTCCATACCCCGCGAATATATGCCTTAAAGGCATCCCATACTATTCCTGGGGAGGCAGTATCTTTGTTATTAATGAAATATTCTACTGCAGCCTTTTTCAGAGCTATCTCTACCCCCCCTTCCAACAGCAAAGCACGCTTTAGCGTCCATCTCTTATATGGCACGGGCCTAAAGCTTGTAAAGTAATTATGACTGCGGAGTGATCCAAAATATGTGCTGGAAGATGCTCAATCTTTTTAATGTTAATTGCGAGGCATCTGTCGATTAGGAAATAGTCTAGTCTGGAGAAGTGATGGTATTTTTTACTGTGATATGTGTATCCTCTCACCTTCCCTTTCAAATGTCTCCACACATCTAGTAGATCCAAATCCTGTATCATACCCTTCAGCGCGTTCCTCATTCTAGGTGCACTAGCACTCTCCCTCCGCGTTGAACGGTGCAATACAGGATCCGGCAGTACACTAACATCTCCGCCCACAATTCCAGGAGCTGAAGTTTCTGCTAGTCTAAATTCCAGCTCTATAATGTGTTGCGGATCATCCTCATTGGGTCCGTAAAACCCGACACATATGAAGTCACTATCTACCCATCTTATTCGAGCTGAAGCCCACCTGTCAGAGCTATCTGTACTTGACGACTTAAGCTCGATCCCGCTGCCGCTTCTGATTAAAATTGCGACCCCCTTACAACATTGGGCTTGATCAGAAGCAATAAAATTTTGGACCCATCCACACCTACCAAACAACTCCTTACTCTCACTTGCTAGTAGGTGTGTCTCCTGTAGGATCATGATTTGTGCCTGTCTATCTTCTAGATACTTCATCACTTTCCTCTGCCTAGGTTTTGACTGTTCACATTCCATGTGAGAATATCAATACTTGGGATTCTAGCCATGATCCTCCCCCACGTACTCCACCTCCTGCTTCGTTACCAATTTACTTAGATTCTCCTGCCTATGAGGATCTGAGGACTTTTTTTGTTTTTTTAACCCACTGCACCCCACCCGTGCCCCCACACCCCCACCACCATCCCACCCCACCCCCCTTGACCCACCCAGGGGAACCCTCCCTCTCTTTTTAGGCATGACAATGCCTATGGGCGCTCCATTGGGGGAATTTTAACTAACTTACAACATACAAGAGAGCGAACTCTGAAATTGGTCACTTAGCAGTATCTCCCTTTTTTATTCTATCTATTAGTGACTCAACATCTTCTACTGTTCGAAAATTATACATTTGATTGTTCCACATAATCCGCAGCATTGCAGGGAATTTTAACTGAGCCTTCGCTCCCAGCTTCCGTAACTTTCTCCATCTTGTTTCCCAGCTCCCACTGCCTCTGTTCTGTGGCCTTACATAAATCTGACCTAACCAGCGGTGAGTACCCATCTACTAAGTATGGACTGTTTTTTAGGGCCCTACCTAGTATCTCCTCTTTGATGGTATATGAGCGAAAGTTCATTAGGATCTTCCTAGGTTTAGCTCTCTGAGGATATGCGCTCTTTGTACTTCACATTCAAGATTAATCTCTTCCTTGCCCTCCAAGATCATATTCCGCAACAACGAAATAATGAAAGCTTTCATGTCTGACTCTTCCTTGGCTTCCGGGACATTCAAAAACCTCAGATTATTCCTTCGGGAATGGTTCTCGACTCTCTCGATATCTTCCCTTAAGGTTTGGTTTAGCCTTTCCAGCTTAGAGATTTCTGAAGCATTTTTTTCAATATCCTGCTTTACTATGACCACCTCTTCCTCTAACATCTTTGTACGGAGAGTTACGTCATCCAACTTTTGCGTCAGCTCCAGGCATGATGCTTGTATGCCTGACTGGTTTGCTTCTGAGGTCTCGAAGCATTTTTTAATATCATTTTTTAATCCCAATAAGATAGATGCCAGTGAAGCTTCTGAAGTCTCAGGGATCCCCTGACTCACTTCATGTACTCCCACATCCGGACTGCCCGATCCGCTTTGGATACTTTGGCTTTGAGCTTGAGCAGGGTCTCCCATATCGTCTGGTGGCGAAAGGGGGTTAAACCTATTGCTCAGAGGAACTGTTATAGCACCTTGAAATGGCGTAGTGCCATTGCTTAACTCATTCGTTTTTGGAAGGCCACTGGCCCTATCCACACCTTTTTTCGTGTTGGTTACGGTTTCCTCTGAACACGCACTTTTTCCAGATCCGTCTGATGTTTCTACTTCCATGTGGAGGCCTGTGCCCACACCGCCTTTTTGCATACTTGGGAGGACTCGGAAAAAGGATTTAAGTGAGGGAGTTATTTTTACTTTAGTATGCTCGATTGCTCCCTTGCTTCTCTTTTTCCCCTCAATAGGTTTTCCTGATATAAGTGATTTACTTCCTCCCCCGCTCTGGAGACTCCCTCCTTGCCGCCCCCGCTTTGCCTTGACAATTACCTTTGCTCCTTGCGTCGATTCAGGCAATGTATTTGACAGAATGGAAAGAGAGTTCACCTTACCCCCGGTATTCCTGATCCTCAGAGTGTACCTGGAGGGTGCCTCACCTTCTTTAATAGTACCTGTCTCCATATGCGAGGGCTGCCCCACTCTCTCAAGCAGTTCTCTCTTCTTCCTCTCTCCTACTGGGTTCCTCCGGTCTCCGGCATCCTTCCTCGCTTCCTCCGGATTCTGCTGGAAAATTCGACTTGTTCTGTCTTTGCCCCTTGACCTAACGCCAGCCTCCCACGAACGCCGGAGCTCGACTGCTGCCTCTCTCCAGCACGACCCCGGGAAGCCAGAGAGCAACCTCCGACCCCCTGCAGGGACATCCAGCCCACATATCTGCGGCATTCTATGATTACGGTACGTCCAGGATGCCAATTCCCGCTGAATTCGCCTCAATTTCCGCTCTCCTCCGGTAGCACTTGCCCCGTCAATGGCGCCTGCGGCCGAGAACGTCTAGCTCACAGCCGCCATGTTCCCCCACATCCATACACGCCAACCTCTTAACAACTCCATGTGGTCTCTGCACCCCCCCCCTCAACCTCCCCCAAGCAATGGAACGACACACCAGCACACCTTCACTTTACAGTTCTTGCTGTGATGTCACTTGAGTCGACCACCCTATCTAGCTGTTTGGTAGAGTAGATGGCCAAACTTCGAGGTGAATGTGAAAGCTTTATCAGAAACGCAGACCATGCAAAACACATTCTTATTCTTACCAAAATATTCAAAGTAAACGTATCGCTCCATTTGAAAGATGACAAGACAGTTTGCATCGTTTTTCATCTCTGAACCCCTCGTGCACCTTTCAATAACCTGGGCTATGGGTTGGTGGTGTCACTTAGAAACATGTCAAGAATAACTGAAATGCTTACTCCTTGTGTTTGGTAAAACAAAAATAGAGGGGCATATTCTCAAGGAGCCATCGCCGAGTTAACGGCACTTTATCGCAGCCAAAGTTGCGATAAATTCATCGCCCCATTCACAAGCTGGTGCTAACAGCCCATAACACTAGTTTACCTGCGAAAGCATCCTCAAAAAACATCGCCACAGATGACCCCTGCAACTATCGCTAATGAGATGCAGAGTAGGCGTTCCCGAGCAAAAAGCTGCGACAACACCACACCTCAACATTCTCAACAACCAGCCCGATCAGCGATAAGACCACAAAACAGGCGATAAGGCGCGTTAGCAGCAGGAATCTAGCACCTGCTCTGACCTGGTGTAAAGTCGGACGACAACCTGCACCATCAAAGGGAGCCCAGCCCACAGCCACACATGAAGAACAACAGATGCCATGGATCTACTCACCATGCATCCAGGAGCCTTGAAAGGGCAACAACACCCACCGCCACCCCCCCTCCAACCCCCCCCGGATACCCACCACCCCCCCGGACCAACACTGAGGCAGCGCAGACAAAGACAGCAACCCTCCGAAAATGCACCAAGCCCACAGACCCAACACCAGAGAATGTCATTGCCCACTATATGCCCAAAGAGACAACCCTCCTCCGCATCCTGACCACCATAGCCCACAGGCTGACGGTACCAACACAGCGGACAACCAACATCCCACTACAGACAAAGCTGCTGGCCGTGCTGCACGTGTTGGCCTCTGGTACCCTCCAACCAACCTCCGCCTGAGACGGAGGAGTCACACAGCCTGGCCAATCCAAGTCCCCCACAAGGGTCATGGATGACACCATCAGCTTGGTACCCCACTATCCGTACCTCACACACACTGTGCAGGAACAGCCGGAGACCAAGCAAGGCGTGTACGCCACAGCTGGCTTTCCGCACGTGTCAGGGGGCAAGTGACTGCACACATGTCCTACTAGTGGCCCCTTGCGACACTGCACACAATAAGTGCAACAGAAAGCGCATGGATCCCACCAATGTGCAGGCAATAGTGGACCACCGTGGAATCTCCGCCAACGACGTCGCCAACCACCCAGGCAGTGTGCATGATACCTGCACCTCCCGACAGTCCATCATCAACCTGCGCCACCAGGATGGCACCCATGAAAATGCACTGCTCGTTGGCCTATACCAAATGCACACATCACACACCTCAACTCCACAATCATGCAACACACAACACAGGAAATGCACACGTCACAAGCTCACATACAACATGCACACCCACCAGACACAACAGCACAACTCACTGTGGGAACCTGGGCCAGCCATGTACATGAGCCATCTACGGCATGGCACCTCGGACACACAATAGGAGAATGTTGGAGGAGGTGGGGACCAGGCATGTGCGAAGGAGGCAAGGGACCGATGAATGAGAATGTACACAATGCCAAGTGTGGCGTGGATGTGCTGGCCAGACTGCAGTATGCAGACCACACACATATCCATATCGACACACACCGCTGGCGTTTGGAGTGTAGTGGACAGTGGACGCAACCATGTCACCCCAGCCAGTGGGGAAGTCGCAGAAATGTAGCTTGTGACGTCCCCACCGTAAGCGTGAGCGGAGTGGGCTGGCCTGGCGTACGCCAGGCCAGCGTAGGGGTGTGAATAAAAGGCACGTAACCCTGGGCGTGGTCCTCTTCCGGAATGCCCAACGTCTCTGCCAGGGCGGTGCCCCTCACCCCGCCACGAGGCCGACGCCGTGAGCGGTGTTGCCAGCGATCCTGTGCGCCTGCTGCACCCCGGGACGCTGGTCCCCAAATCAGTCCTGCCCGCCCCTGCGCACCCAGGGCTCAATGCCCACCTTCCGACACCGGCGTGTGTCATTGAGGGCCCACCACGTGCCGGTCCAATCTCCAAGCCCGAGGCCTGCGACTTTGGCAGCCTCCTCAGACCATCACGGCCTCCGCAACACAGGCCCGCAGTATTCCCTTCACGTTGACGTACTCCACCGGCATGCACAGCGGACAACTAGGTCACACATTTGGAACTGAGTCTTGATTACACCATCGCATAGCACATAAATCATGGCTGAGTGTATGTCACTATACACCCTTCGATGTGGTGCCAACAGGTCTTAGTGTTACATCACAGCCGCACGATTCTGTGGGCCCACGCGGACTACTGCTCTCGGCCTACGCTGCGCTCGAGTAGATCACAGAATTGGAACTGAACATCGATTATTCAAAGGCAGAGTAGGAATCATTGCACGCAAGGAGAAGCATACGAGGATGACGCGTTGCAGTTGGGAGGAAAAAAGGATCATCATTACGGAGGTGATCGAACACTACCGACAAATGTCCTGATATCACTAACTCTGTGTATTGCGAGCCTACGACACGTGGCTGTGGCCCACTGCTGACCGCTGCCTCCGGCCTACACTGCGGTCCAGTAGGTCACAGAGTCTTGAATCGTCAATGCCGGAGTTCACATCAGTGTACCGGCATCATCGCAGACTGCATCCCCTCTCAGCCCCGGTGCCACTAGTTCTGTTCCCCGACATTCATGGACACTCTCTGGTCGTACATTGGTGGCGTTTGAGTCTATGGACTAGGGGGTAGTTTTCATCCTCATGCAGCTGATACCGAATTGGTAGTGGCAACGAGGCAGTCGCTTTCCACTCCTCCATTTGCTGCTCCCGGATAGCCTCTGCCCTCTGCATCATGCCCTGGAAGAACACCTTCCACTGTCCCCCGAAACACTCCGCGACATTCACCTCCGACATCGACGAGGACCCGCTCAGTCTGCGTGGCCCTACCTCATTGGACCGCAAGTCACCGTCCCATGGCAGTGTGCCTGTGCCTGCCACTGTGCACCCGGGGCCACTAACTCTGTGCAGCTCAAGTCCGGGACCCTGTCTGAATGAATATTGGATGACCTCTGTGACGGTGGTCGTGGGGTCATCAACGCCATGTGCATGTGGCCCTGCGCTGTCCGCTGCCTCCGGCCTCAACTGCGGACCACCAGGGCTCACACATCAAATCGAGTCCTGACCGGCCCGGACGTCGCATCACCGTAGGAGGCACATGCCACCATCGCCAGGGCCAACTCCAACCACCATCTACCAGAGTCGAGACAGTGGTACTGGCAGACTGACGGAGTTGCTCAGACCTGTCATGGATGCCATCATCTGCCTGATCCCCTGCTCAGCACTCCAGGTGCCACTGACTCAGTGCACCGCAACCAATGGAACATTACTGATTGAGTTTCGTGATGTGGAGATGTTGCGCAGCAATTACACCTCAGGCAGTGTGGGAGACCTGGGACGTTGATGAGGAAGTTGCTGCAGGTCTAACACACCCCACTGCATCTGCATCAGGAATATCCAGAATGGACACAATCCAAGTTATTTTCATCACATGAGCGCGTACAGCTCCAGTGCCCCAACCTCAGTGCACTGCAACTCACGGACACTTCTGTTTGTATGTTGGGTGACCTCTGTACTTGCTCCGGCTCCCTCCATGTTGCTCAGCAATTGACTCTGTTATGCATGTGTTTTCTGTTTCCATTGCACTGGTGTCCACTGTTCAAGTTGTTGCCAGCACCGAGCACTCCGTGCAGGCTGGCTTATGCTCACCCCACACACATCCAGCACAGGCGTCACTGTACATGTAGCCCTGCCAATAAAGGGGGCGGGCGCACGTGCCCGTAGCCAGTTCAACATGATATCTGCATGTGTCTCTATGGCAGTGTGGGTCTCCTTTGTGGGGTGTCGGTGGTCCCTGAAGGGTAATTGACACCCACGTATGTGATCTAGTTCACATTCCATGGGTTCGGACCACACCCGCACCTGTTCGGCCACCTCCTTTTGGCATTCTGACACCTGGCATTGGGGTGCCATGTGTGGGTCGGTGAAGTGTTGTGGGCCAGCCTTGCTTGCATGTGCTTCATGCTGTGTGGTCTGTTGCAGGGGCTGGGTTCTCCTCAAAGTAGCTTGTCTGCCCTGGTCCTGGTGGTGGGTTGCGTGGGATGTCCATGGGCTGTTGTAGGGCGTCGGTGTCGAAGGTGTGTTGGTCGTGTCCTGCATCACTGATGGGTTGTCTGGTCTGACCTGCTGGAGGTGTTGTTTGTCCCTCTGCAATGTGAAGGGGAGATGCATGTTGACATTGTGTTGGCATTTATGTTGGCGCATTGTTCTTGTAGACATGCAGACTGTGTGACAATGTGCATTGTGGCTGTTTGGGCGGTGCTGGCAATTTGAGGGGGGACAGTGGACATTTGGACTACATGACTGTTGTGAGGTTGTACCAGTACATATGCATCTCACAGTTCCCTGCTCTGTCAATTGTGATTGGCCTGTTTATGCGCATGGGCGGACCCAGTTGTGTCCCCTGTTCTGCAGTGTAGGTATTGCACTTTGTGCCACATTGTCATGGGATGTGCTGTGTTTGCCATGTGTGTGTGCTGCAGTGTGCCACAGGGATGGGGGGCATGACCCTGGGTTATTGTGGGTGTGCAGTGTGCTACACGTCGTTGTGCATGTGTGCCATTGTGCCCATCTCCCCCCGTCCCCCCAGGGCCTGTTCGTTACTCACCCTGTTGTTGTTGTGTCAGGTCCTCTCGAGCTGTGTCCGTACTCCCACCTCCTTGCACCGTCTCCACACTGATGGCTGGCCTCCATTTCCTCCCGCTCCTCCTGTGGCGCAGGTCTCCCACCTCCTGTCGCCGTAGCTGCCTTCCTGTTGGCAGCGGATTTGGGCCTGGTTTAGGTTTTCACGTCATGCCAGCGCCTCTTGGGCACTCCGGCTGCATTCAAGGTGGTCTGAATGTGGGTCAGTTGCTGGTAGTGTTCTGTCACATCCGTGACGCTGGTCTTGTTTTCCTACGGACTGCACCCCGTCTTCCTCTCCCTCTTCTCCTTGGCCTTCCCAGACCCAGTTGGTCCTTGCTGGTGGTCTGTGGGGCTTGTGGGGTTCGCGTTGGCCTCAGCGCTGGGTCAGGGTGCATCCATGTTGCTACGCACTTTGGATTGTTTCTGGTGTGTTGTTTTCGTTGCTTCTATGGTGCATTTTCCCGCCAGACGCTTGGGATTTACAGGCCTGCCGCTGGTTTGCGCTGCTTTTTGTATCGCGATCGGCCTCATCGCAGCTTTTTTTGCATTCGTGTTTTGCATTTTTGCGGCGTGGCGTTGATTTTAATGTGGTCAGTTGACGCGTTATCTGGAGACTATCGCATGGTACCGCCGTGTTGTGAATACTTGGTTAACAAGGCGTAAATGTCCCGTGATGGACTGCGATGTTGAGAGTTGCGTTAAGTCACACGTTCTTGAGAATATGCCCCAGAGTTGCTTGGAATAAATAAATGTATGTGCAGCGTAACTGACGGAATTTGTTCTTGTCTAAAGTTGATCATTGTCATGAAAACGTGATTCACATGCTGCTTGCGACACCGTGGCTCCAGAAACTGGAAAGAATCGCATCGTTTTCGGTATTGCTGTTGTGTAGTAATGCAAACCTTTGCTGCTAACGCTGCTCTCAGGCTAAGCCCAAGAGACACGCAAATGAGATCCTTTTGGGAACACACTCACAGTGTGGTATACTGCAACGACTGGGAACAAACCCCATTATCTCGAAGATGCGGCCTGTTATTAGGCTAGTCACTATCATCATTGGTTCAACTTCCTTCTGTTGCTATGGTAACGTCAGCCAGTTCAAATTGAAGCCTTCTTTGATCTGCAGTGGAAAACTTCCAAAGGAGGAAGACCTTACCACCTTCTACCTGTGCAGCCTTACAGTCACTCGCAGTGACTTCCTGCGAGCAAGCAGAGAGCAGAGCTAGTCGTAGCAGACGAGATGTAGGCAGACGAGGAGGGCATATAAGCAGGGTAGACTCAACAGGAGGCCGAGGTGTGTCTGCGCATACAGAGAGGACCTGACGGAGACCAGATGCAAGAAGGTTCGAGGCTTGTCTGAGAACGCAGAGGAACGCTTAGCATGTGCAACGACAGGCACGCGCAGAGCAGAGGTTAGCAGGTGCAGAGAGGAAGTGAGCAGGTGCAAAAGATGAGAGCTGGTGCCGGGGTCCAGGTGCAGAGCCGGGTTCAGTGAAAACGAGCGGTCAATGCGCTGAGTGGAAGTGCACAGGTGAAGACGAAAAGTGAGCAAATAAAGAGCAGAGCGGAACAGGTAGTTTTCCTTGAAAAGACTATTATGCTACCTATCTTTCTGCTTTTTCCCGCATAGAGACACGGGGACCATAGTGATGCATGTGAGTGAGAGGATGCTGGACGGGGGAAGTCTGCTGCAGTTAGTATTTTATATCTGTCTGCAGCATTTAGCAGAGTGAGCCGCAGCTTCTTCCTTGATTTTATTACGTGATCTAAACCTGGGGGCCGGCTTTAAAAAAAAAAAAATTCTTACCATTTAAAACCACAACTGGAGCACCAATCGGTTTCCCACGCAGTGAAAAATTTCTCGAAATACATTAACAACCACAAATAGCAATTGCTCGGTTGTGTCCTTCGGGAATAAAACAGATGAGTTTTAGCAACTGTGCAAATGTAACCATAAAGGTTATACACTATGGTCAGGGCCGGCTTTAGAGCTGGTGGCGCCCAGTGCGACAATGTTTACTGGTGAGCCTCAATGACCACCTTCTCCATGGATTCCCTCAGCACCGCCCTTTAGAAGTGCCCCTCAAGTCTCAATAACCACTCTCTCTCTCATACATTTCTTTTGTTATATAGCTCCACTCATACCGGTGTAAGGTTTCAGAGCACTTTACATCACATCACATTATACAGAGACAATGAATCATAAGTGTGTAAATAAGTGTATAGGAATGTTACATCAGACAATGAGGATTACAAGGTGCAGGAGTACCATGTCATCCATAATGGTAGACAATATAGTTTGAGTGCTTGGTCTGGAGAAGCACAAACTCCGAATTTGAAACGCAACATCATGGTTGGGGGTTGGCTTTACTAATAAGAAGTGATCTCTACTCAAGTGAACCCTTTTTGCAACATTAGGATATTGAAAGACTGGGGGAAAAAATCATAACGCTCTAATCTATACCTTGCAGTTTACAATTTACATGCAGCTCTTTGATAACAGTTAATAGCTCACTGTTCAATATTAGGATTTAAACTTATAACTGCAAGTAACAAAAGGGTCTCTCTTATAGAAGCAGTAACGCACTGACCTTTTTACATTGTACGCACTTTGTGATCTGAATGGTACACGTGCATTGCAGCAGGCATATTAACCTCCTGTGCTACTTAATGATGAGTCAAAACTGCCACAAGGCAGAACACCGATCTTTCTCCAGGAAGAACATTAATCACCAGCATTAGCTTGATATTTTTATGGTTGCCTAAAAATTGTTGGAGGCAAGGAACGCGACAGCAGGTGCTATTAACCCCGTATTGCACCGAAGTCAGTGCCCGGTGCTGTGGCACAGATCGCACTGCCCTAGAGCCGGGGCTGAGTATGGTACACATTAATAATGAATAATATACAGTACAGTATGGATTAATGGAGTACATTGGAGATCCCAAAGAGAGAAAAAAGTGCAAGTGCAGCATACAATATTTACAAAGATTAAACATGGAAAACCTCCATGATAAAATTACTATTTACAAGGGGTATTTTATCTAGAACATCAAGCGTACACCAATACATCCCTAGCATATTTAACGGTATTGGTGCAAATAATGCAGCAGAAAATCACCCTGCATAAGCCCCACACCAGCCACCTTATCTGTGGATGGGACCCGACCATATCGTCATCAAACCAAACCGTCCATCCATTGTGTGAAAGAGCGCCAATTCCGAGCAGCCCATTCTTGCGCCTTTCGTCCTTTACACTCATATAGCTTTATCTCCATATTATAAATAGCCAGAAATCTAGATCTCCATTCAAAAAATGTGGGGGGATTAGGGTTTAACCATCTTGTAGCAATACACATTCATGCAACTGCCATAGCAATAAAAACCATATACCCCTCTTTTGGCTAGCTGATTTTCCTGTTGAGTCCTCTACCACCCCATATACCCCCAATATAGCATTGATTTTAAACTGACCCCAGGAGACCTGTTTTAAGAATTTACCAATCTCTTGATAGAAAGATCCTAATGCCGGACATGAGTAAAACATGTGTACTATTTTAGCGGGCCCAGTGCCACATCGGTGGCAACAATCATTTTCTCTCCTACCCCACTTGAATAATTTCTTTGGGGTATAATACAGATCAGATATCGTTTTAAAATGTTGACTCTTTAATCCAGCTGTTAAAAGTACTTTACTACCTATATCCAATGATTCTTGCAATACCAACCCCTCCACTCCCAGCCTCTTCTTCAATTTAGCATTTTGAGACTCCAAATCATCCAGGGATTTTAGCAAGCGACCCTAAAATCTTAAGCAATTTATTAACATAGTCCCGGATCTGGAGGTATTTGAAAAAATTTTGTTTAGTGAGCTCGAATTTCTCCTGAAGGTCCCCAAATGGGCATAGTTGTTCTCCATCAAATAAATCCCCCAATTTTAGAATCCCTCTCTGTCTCCAATTCCTAACCGTCAGGTCTTGAAATATCAATGGCAAAGATGGTGTGCCCCAAAGAGGTGTATAATAATTAAATTTGGAAATTTTCATTTTCTTTTTAAGCTGTTGCCACAATCGACATGCCCCTTGCAAAACTTTAAATTTTGTTTTATTGTAATAACTAGGTTTGATGTTTTTTAACAGATAGCCTTTAGCCTCATCTCCCATTATCAGCTCATATATTGATGGGGACTCAGCTGGTCTGAGTGTGTATGTACTCCCCGTGATTAATATTCCCATATTTTGCAGCATACATGCCCAGTAATACAGAGCTATATTTGGTACACCCCATCCTCCATGATCCTTGGGAACAGTCATGTATTTAGAGGCCCTCCTTGTGTTTTTAAATCCCCAAAGAAAGCCATAACACATGCTCTCAATTTTCACTAGCCCCCTTCGATTGACTTCCAGCGGGATTCCCCTAAATAGATATAATAATTTGGGTAAAATAGTCATTTTTAAAATGTTCCCCTTTCCCACAAGTGAAAGATGGAGATAATTCAGTCTCCTGAGTTCCTGTTCAATTAAGCGTGTCAGGGGAGTCATGTTTATATCTATTAAATGCTCTACCACTGATGAGATCTGAATCCCTAGGTAGGTTACTTCTTACACCACCGGGATATCAAACTGCCCAATATTACTGGTACATACCACTTGGGCTTTTCCCTGATTCAATTTATAGACTGACTAAGCCCCAAATACCTTTGCTGTTTCCTCTATCTCTCCCAAAGCTTGCTGAGGGTCTGTTGTAATTGCTACGTCATTTGCGTTTGCTAATACCTTATATTCTGCTTGCCCTACAGATATCGGCTTAATCTGCTGATTCCTTTCCAGCATTGTAATTAAAGGGTCGATATACAGGGCGAAAAGAAGTTGTGAACATGGGCAGCCTTGTCTTGTCCCCCTGGAGATGCAGACCTCTTCCGATTCTATCCTGATAACCCGTAATTTGGCCCTCGGGGCAGAATATAGTGATTTAATAGCTCCAATAAACCCTGGGCCAAATCCATATCTACCTAACAAGGCCCACAAAAAGGTACATGACACCCGGTCAAATGTCTTTTCGGCGTCTAATAAAATAAGCCCCATTTCCCCCCCCCATGGTTTTAGCAATGTCGAATGGAGTGATTACTTTTTTAATATGGTCAACTGTCCCGCGGGCCGAAATAAACCTGTGTTCTCTAGAGGATACTAACGTAAAAATTATGTTACCCAACTGATTCGCCAAGACTTTTGAATATATTTTGGCATCACAGTTAATTAATGTTATTGGTCTGTAGGATCCTGGATTCAGCGAGGGTTTATTTTTTTCCTAAATACGACTATCTGCGTTGCCCCCCATTAAGCTGGTGTCTTCACTACCTGCGCTTTTTTGCAAAACCGATAGCATATCTTCTGCAAGTTCCTTATGCAGTACCTTATATAGTTCAAGGGGAATATTATCAGGCCCTGCCGCCTTCCCATTGGCTAATGAGCTGAGTGCTGCTGTGACTTCATCATCAGAAATTAGTTGCTCTAAGACTGTCCAATCTGTCGGGCTAAGTTTAGTCTTGTCAATTAACAGCAAGACCTCATTATAGCCTCCCACCAGAGGCCCACCTTCCTCCGTATACAGTTTCTTGTAAAACTCTTAAAAAACTTTAACGATTTCACTGGGTGACACATTTAGATCTCTGCTCATCTTCAATTGTGCCTATGCCTGTTGCCATCTCCCTTTGCTGGGCCCGAAGAGCAAGGGTACGTCCCACATTCTCTCCATATTCATAACACTCCATTTTCCATGTATGAAATTTGGCGGCAACCTCCTTGCTGAGATGCTGCCTGATTTTAGATCTCACAGCTGCTATTTTCTGATAAATCTCATTATTACTCAATCTATGAGCGAACGCTTGGGTCTGAAATCCCTCTAACGCTGAGAGGTCATTGAATAAAGTCTGAATCTCTCTGCGTTTCTTCTTTTCTAGATATAATGTATAAGTTAAAGTTTCTCCCCTGATCCCAGCCTTTAACGAATTCCAAACCATTGTCCCTTTGACGGATCCCCTATTGAGCTCCAAAAACTGGGTAATCCATTTTCGCATATCATCTACATACTCCTTGTTACATAAAAGCTTTTTATCAAACGTCCAATTAGCTCTCAGTTCATAAACCCCTGCGATTGGGACCCCTATAACCAAAGGGTTATGATCCGATAGGATCCTAGGGTATTTCTCAATTGTTATTTGATTACTGAGTACCTTGGAGATGAAGAAATAATCCAGACGGAACAATTTATTGTGTGGGCATGAGAAAAAAGTATACCCTGGGTCTGGAGCCATAAATTTCCCCCAAATATCATCCAAACCATGATTCTTCACCAAACACGAGAGAGTCTTAAAAATAGGGGTTGCCTCCTTATGTATGTCTGGGACACATCCAGTCTATTATCGACCTCTAAATGAATATTCAAATCTCCACAGATTACCAGTGGGGTCGGCCAATTTGACAATTCAATATTAAAAAAAGCCAGTTTATCGGCCTCGTCTGTGTTTGCTCCATAGATTGAACACAGCTTGAAGCGCCCACCCCCAATCTTGCAATCTAGGATAACCCACCTACCCATCTTGTCTGGAGTACTGTACAACAGGATTTTTTTGCTAGTATAGCACCCCTCTAGATGTTATCCTCTGTTGTGTACAGTCCAGCAGATCTAATCCAAGGTCAGAAAAAACATTCCTTTTACACCAGGGAATACGAGTCTCTTGAAGACAAATAATGTCAAATTTCTACATCCTAAGAACTGATGCCACCCTCGAGCTCTTGGCTCTATCATTTAAACCGCAGATATTAAGTGTAGCGATACGCATCCTACTATCCCGCATATCACCCTAGTAAATCCATGCACCTCATAAATTCACCTAAAGAATTATACAGAGCTTTCTGCTCTTCCCACTCTAACAACCCGATATCTGTAACTAGGCCTGGGCGGTGAACTCCGCTCCACTCGTGGAGTTTGCGGAGTTTTCTGCACTCCGCGTTACGCGGAGATCACGGAGTTCCGAAAAACTCAGCTTCGCGGTGCGGTGCAGACATTTTTCCTCGCTTGCGTTCGTCAACGTCAAGTTGGCGACCGCGAGCGAGGAAAATCAACCTCCTGGCGAGATTTTTCCTCGTTCGCGATCGTCAACATCAAGTTGGCGAGCGCGAGCATGGAAAATCAACATCCCGGTGAGATTTCTCAACGCGGGGGGTCAGGTTTCTCATTGCGAGTGGTCGCGTATGCTCGCGACCGCTCGCGTTGAGAAACTGCCCATTCGCGTTGAGAAAGCTGCCGCTCGAGTAAAAATCTACTCGAGCGGCAGAAAAGGAAAGCTTGCACTGTGCATGGTGCCATTCGCAATGATTGCAAAGTGCGGACAAGCATCCGGCACTGTGCAATCACCGTGAACTGCATTTTTCTATCATACTCCGCCGCTCGCGGAGCTCTGCGTAGTGCGACAGAGTTTTTTATGCACTTCGCGGTGTTCCGCGTAGGGCAACTCCGCGAACTCTGCCCAGGGTTATCTGTAACCTGTAATTGCCATCTTAATATCTGACCATGTTCCACCACAATTTCTATCTTCCTGAGCCCAAAATAAGGACATTTACAAAACAACTGTTCAATACACCAATGTAAAAAACTTTTAACCCATGACCCTCCAGATTGGTGCTCCTTCCCTCCCCTCCGCCCCCCTGTCTTACCTACCCCTGATCACCCACCCACTCCACCAACCCACCACCCAATCAAGGCCGATGGACTGTCTTGGTCGATTAAAGATTAACAGCACTGCACCCTAGCCCTCGCCCAATGCCTATTGATCATCAATCGGAAAAGAATTTCCCATCCCAAAAAAACCCATCAAAATCACACAACTAAACAAAACCAACATAATAGTATTTCATCTATCATATTCGTAATCCTGTATAGATAACCTGCACTTTTAGGGGAAGAAAACCCCCCCAGACTAATCACATTATCCAATTCCCTTTTTCACTTGCTTTGATCAGAGCCCGCTACTATCCCAATCATTTAAAAGTCTCAAGAAATTCATTAGCCTTGATTTCTGATGAAAAATAGTGGGTTCTATCCTGGATTATGACCTTCAATTTAGCAGGATTCAGTAAAAAAGGCTGTCCCCCTCCCTTACTCTGGAAGGGCTGAATCATTTGGCTCAACTGCCATCTTCTTTCCACCGTAGTGTGGCAAAAGTCGGGAATTTCCACAAAAGAGCAGTTATTGAAGGTGCGTTTCTGATCTGGGCGTGTAACTTCAAATATTGCTTGGCAGAAGAGGAAATTCCCAAAACACACCAATATGGCTCTTGGTTTGGACCCCTCCTTTAGAAATGGCGGGTGTTGCTTAAAGGGGAATGTATGAGCTCTTTGGATTTCATTCTCCCAAGTCCAAGTGGCAAGTTCCGGAATGGCTCCCTTGAACAGGTAATTCTCCACCCTTTCAGGGACGCCCACACTCTTAGATTGGTCCTCCTCAGTCTGTTCTCTAGATCTCCAAGTTTCCACTGAGTGTCCGTCATCTGGTATTCCAGGGATTCTGTTGCTTTTTTACTACTTGCTGCTTCGCTCTCCAGGGTTACCACCCTGTTTTCCATCTCCGCTATTCGCACAGTAAATTCCGAGCAGGCTTTTGCCACTCTCCGTATAGCTGCTTGTATCTTTCTATTTGATATCTCAGCTTTCTGGCTTTCCGAGCACGTCTTCTCCTGGTGAGCCATGATACTCTGATTGATTATTTCCAGTGTCGGGGTGTCTGGAAATGTTGATCCCTCCAATCCCTCTGCATCTTGTCCAGCACAACTTTTTACTCCTAGGCTCCTGCCTGTGTAGTCCCATTGTAAATCACGGGGTGTCTTTTTCCTCATGATCATAAGTTCCTCTTGTTGAGTTCCTAAGGGGGGATAGGGATTCCTCTTTATCCGGAGGGGAGCTTTCATCACTGATAATCTATCTTGGGAGTATCTCCTACCCAAGAAACTCCAATTGAGTGCAGCTCATCCTCGGGACCATATGAGTGATCAGAGAGAGAAACAATAGCTCTCCCACTTCCGCTTCAACCCATGTGCCAGATTGATTGGACCCCTCCTTACTGTATCTGTATCTGCTGGGACACTTTCCATGTCAGGCCTGATGACTCTGTGAGGTTTTGTTGCACCTGCAGAATTTGGGGAGATTTATTGCTTCTCAAATCCTTATTGTTAGTTGAAGGCTCCATCGTGTTTTAAAAAAAAAAAAATCAGACATTGCTCCCACCGTTTTTTTTGATCTTCCAGATCTCCCGGGTTCCACTGATGATATATTTACTAAGCCTGGGTGGCGAACTCCACTCCGCCAGCGGAGTTTGCGGAGTTTTGCCAACTCCACGTTCCGTTGGGAATGCGGAGTTCAGGCAAAACTCCGACTCCGCAGCAGAGTGGAGTTGGCACCACGCCAAAAAAATTGTTTAAAAAAACACCACTTACCTGCTCTGGCGTCTCCGGGCTGCCCTCCTCCTCGCCGCCCTCATCCTTGCTGTTTGCAAACGCCTATGTTGTAAGTTTTGCAAGGACTGCGCATGTGCAGTCCTTGCAAGACGTACAACGTAGGGGCTTGCGACCAACGAGGATGGCGAGGAGGAGAGACCACAGCCAGGAGGAGGGCAGCCCGGAGATGCCAGAGCAGGCAAGTGGTTTTTTAAAACTATTTTTAAGTGCAGGAGGGTGGAGTGGAGCAGAGTTTCACAGAGTTTTTTTAAACTACGTGGAACTCCGCTTAGTGGCACTCCCTCAACTCCGCCCAGGGTTAATATTTACCAGGCCACTGACATCAGTTGTTTTCTTCAGTGCCTCGCTCCGTCTTTGTCCAACCTTAGGATTAGGCACATTGTCTCCGACCCAAGATTTGGCACCCCCTGCAGCCTTAGGTGCCATATTCCCTGGTCGTCGTCTCGGAGAGAAGGAGATCCAACACAGGCTCTGCTTCTGCCTGCTCGAATGAACCATGCTGTGAATGGCACGCACCATCAACATATGCGCTGTCAAAGCCTGCCTTGCCACACCTCCACAGCCTCTGTTCCTATCCCTTGACTCTCGATAGGCAATGTCGGCAGAACGCCCGATGCAGAGCAAACGAGTCCACATCCGAATGCCTTCCCTTTGCGGCTGCCGCGTGAGATGAGCCGCGACCACCGAGGATGCCTGCAATCGGCAGCAGCTGAATCGGCAATAGGCGAGGTAAGGAGAGCAGCCGCACCGGCCACTCACACAGCCGCCATCTTTTACCCCCCTTAGGTTTCAGGTTTGATGTGGATTTGTTAATTTCTGACTGGCAGAACCCAACAATTTTTTTAGGTTACTTCTTTTCTTTCCACCTTTCCCTGTCATCTGTGGAGTTCAAAGAGCGCTTTTCCATTATCTATTATTTCTCCATCAGGGGTTCCCTTGGGCCGGGTGATAGAGTGCTGCAGCCTTCAATGTCAGACTCCCGGATCCAGCTGGAGCTTCTTGGGAGCTTTGACTCGATGGAGGTGTCTGATTACCCGGGGGAAATGCAGCAATGGACATGAGAAAATTAGCTCTTCCATAGCAGCAGTATGAATAGGTTTCTGCCCCTTGGTTGCACCATCATTGCCGATGCCCTTCACCTGGCCTGACTGCATGTGTTTAATTGCATCTCCCTTGGACTCAGAAATATGAGTGTGATACTTGACAGAAGCGTCAAATCAGTGGTGACGGCAGCTCGTTTCCACCTCAGCTTCCCATGAAAAACTTTGATGCCTACTACAATGAGAATAGAGACAGCCACAGTATAGGCTATAGTACTCTCTTGAGTACCATATTATATGCCCTAAACACAGATTGTGGTAGTGCACAAAGCAGCACACAACTTTTCACAGGTAAATGTCCTCAGGAAGGCAGTGTTTAGTAAGCACCCTCCCCATGCATTGTGCTAGATGTGGGCCTTGCATCTTTCATTTAGTTTTACAGTATTTACCAGTAAAATATTGATCATTCTTCAATGGAGTTGTCTTTTATTTACATGATTAGTACATTCCAGTTTTCACTAATGTATCCTCCTGACATCATGACATGTTGCTTCCATTAAAGCTCTTCAGAGGAACTTAACCTTGTTAAGCAAGTCTGGCTTTAAAAGCTGCGGCACAATTCAAACTGTGAAATACTCAGCTACCTTTTCCAGAAGGAAAGCAACCCTCTAGCAGAGACAACTGGCCATAGAAGCTGGCTGTTATGATTAACATACTGATAACTGAGTGCAACTGTGTTGATTAGAAATCTCTGATCAAATCCAATTTGAAATCATGTCTATGATATGGAAACCTACTAGGGATCCTTCCCGAATTTTCTGGCAGATTTTGTTAGAGTCAAAGTCAAGGTGCTTTCACTCCAACAACGACCCTAGACGTACTGTTGTGATGCACACCAGACTAAAGAAATGCAATGCCAAAATTCCTGCATGACATTTTTTTTTCTTTACTTTTATATATGTGGAAGGCTCCTCCTTTCTCAAAAGATATGTGTGTTAGTATATATTATGACTGTAATCCCTATTGGGTATTAACTCTTTGTTTTTAATGTGCTCCTGTTTTTATCTTATTCGTTTGTTTATGTTTGCATTATTATGTTTGTTGGTTGTTGGTATTGTTTGTAGTTTTGTTATTTGTATATATGCCTTGTTCTTTTTGCTACTTCCATTGGAGTACTTTCTAAATAATAAACTGAACGAAACTAAAGAAAAAGTTACTTATCTTTCTTACCTATATGCCTGGTAGATAGATACTCTTCCTGCAGATTTCTCACCTGATGAACTATCCATCAGCGTTTCAGATTTGTCTGGAAAGGCCTTTCCTTAGCAATAGCTCTTCTGTGCCATCAGATGGTGTCATGTGGCTTATGCTGATGGAGCAAGGACTCACAATGAGACTTGCTCGTAAGCAATCTTCTCACAGTAGTAATTAATTTGTACTAAAACCTTGTAATGTCATTATTAATATTGTGCAAACATTACATTTATCCGAGAGACGCTTGCCTATGTGTTTAAAACTAATAAGTAATCCTTGTCTAATCCAAAATGGCCACTAAAGCGCGGGAACTCAACTGCGCATGTGTCAACCATATCACGTGGTATGACGTCTTTCTTTGCTTGGAGGGAATCTTTGCTTCTGCGCAGTGTATGCTAAAATGGCTGCTTTATGTTCTCACATGCTAAAGCCTTCGCGTTGCTGCAATTAATAATGTGGTATTCTAACGCTACTAATGCGGGATAGATTTTATAATTAAATGGGAATAGAGTAGAAGTAGGGGGTATACAGTAATAACATTTATTTTTGATTTTAATATGTTTCTTCTTTGATTTCTATTAGTTCGTAAATTGGGCCTGGGTTAACTGAACAGCAGCTCAAGAGCCACGGACCCGCGCATGCGCTCTGAAACTAACAAGACAAATCGATGAAGTCAACTTGGAAGATGTCCAAGGAC
The DNA here is from genome assembly GCA_963921515.1 of Calotriton arnoldi. Lineage (NCBI taxonomy): Eukaryota > Metazoa > Chordata > Amphibia > Caudata > Salamandridae > Calotriton > Calotriton arnoldi. Next base: position 1,572,313 of record CAWUFW010003219.1, read on the forward strand.
ATGACCCGCTGGTCACCTTCACTGTACATCTGAGATGTCCTACCAATTGAAACAAGTTGTATACACTTTATATTAAAATTGGTCGTGAGACGGGTGGGAAATAAAGCAAATGTATTAATTGTGAGGGGCGGTATTTTAAAACAATGGGCTTAAAGAAATTGAACTAAATTGTCATGGTGTGAGGATCAACCCCCTGTCCCTGTCCAATCAGAAGTAGTGGGCCCATAATTTTGAAACATTAATGGGAGGTACCTAGGTGTAGAAGGGTATAATAGATATAGAATTAGTTAATTAGTTAGCTCAGAAGACTAGGCGTTGAGGCTGTCAGCTTTAATGACCACAGAACAAGCTGATCGATTGCAGACTGAACCGCTGTCCAGAGAGGTCCTGAGGAGGAGGCGGCGGATTCCATTAGAAAGAAGACACGGAAGAATCGAGGAGGAACAAAGTGTCAGAGAGGGGAACGACGCAGGCATCATTGGTAGAGAGGTCACCTGTCCTGCCTTGAACCTGGTCTGGAGGTCTTTGGTCTTCATCCTTCTTGGGACCCTTTCCAACTCCTTGGCCAAAAATATGAATGAAATTACAAGTGAAAGAATTAATGTCAGTATTACAGAAATGGGCAGAACTGGATAAATGGAAAACTAGGTGGACAAAGAAAAAGGAAGAGGCACGTGTCAGTAGAACAAATTCCGAATATTTACTGAAGGAAACAGGAAAAGTAGAACAGCTGTACCCGATGCGGGAGGTTCCAGGACGAGGTTATGTTCATGTCCCATGGAGCAGGCAAGATATTTTGTCATTTACGAGTGATTTTCCAAAGTTGAGAGAAAAACCAATTGAATGGTACAAGCAGGTTGAGAGGTTTGTGAAAGTTTCAAAGGTATTGTTAAAGGATTTGGATGGTTTGTTTGACATAGTGGTACCTGCCGATTTATGGACAGATTGTAAAATTACAAATCGACTGGCCTAGTGAAGAATATCCTAGAGATGCAAAGACAGGTGCTCCATCAAATGATGTGATGAAAAAGTATCACCAGGTGATAACTTATTTGAAAGGTAAAATACCACCAAAAGAAACAGATTGGGTGAAAATAGACAGGACTACTCAAGAGGCAAGTGAATCGGTACACGCCTATTACGAACGTCTATTACAGGTGTTTAAGCAGTACAGTGGTTTTGAAGATATTGGAGACACAAATATGAGTCAGTTTGTCTATCGATTTGTTTATGGTCTAAAACCAGAGATTTGTCAGATGATTAAGCAACACATGTTATGTTGGCAGGGAAAACCTATTGATGAAATTTTGAAATATGCTAAATATTGTGGAGATGATATTGAAGACAGACACAAGAAACTACAAGAAAAGGTGATGTGGGCTCAAGTGAAAATGGCTGAACGACAAGGAATTAATCTGGATAATCCAACAGATAGTCAGGGAAAAGAATCTGGAACGAATGGTGACACAGGGAATGGTGGAAAAGTGAGAGGACGAATGAGTAGAGAAGAGGCTAAAAAGAAATTTCCTTGTCATGGATGCGGAAAGTTGGGACATTGGAAGAACGAATGTAAAAAGATTCAAAATAATAATGGCCCAAATCATAATTTAAATCCACAGACGCAGAATGACTCACAACAGGGTGTAAATCCTCAGAGTCAGTTGCCACCTGCCCCTATACAGGGTAATGTAAGCAGAGCAAAGCACGGTACAGACGTCGGATATCAAGGAGGAAGTGGTAAGAATGAATATGTAACTTCACAGTTTCTTTTACAGGATGAATTTAATCCCTATAGTTATCAATGACGGTGCCTAGGAGAGGGGGAGAAGGAGTGCGTACTTGGCGCATCCTTGCCGGTAGATCAGTCAGGTCCATATGTTGAAGGAAAAGTAAAAGGTAAGGATATCACTTTTCTTTTGGGCACTGGTGCTACCCGTTCTACCGTAAGAACAGCAGACATCCCAGACCTCCCTCTCTCTGGAGAAGCTATCCAAGTTGTAGGTGTAGCAAATCAAAAGATCAAAACACCCCTTACTGAGCCCATGGAAGTAAGAATAGGAAATTTCCGAGAAATGCACCAATTTGTGGTGTGTGATTCCAGTCCAGTAAATTTACTGGGCAGAGATTTACTGTGCAAAATGAATTGCACTATTTTTTGCACACCAGATGGTGTTGCAATACAGACCCCGGATGAAGATCATGTTTATAAGTTCATGATAGCCAAACAAGGTACGGAAGTAGACGAGATGTTCTCCTTGATAACCAAAGATGAATTACCAGAAGAATTAAGGAATACAGTGAGCTCTAAGGTATTGGATTTTACTGGGAAAGAAGTAGGACTTATGGCAAAAATAGATCCAGTAAAGATCACTGTAAAAGAAGGCGCAATTTTCCCAAATACCAGACAGTACAAAATGAGTGCAGAAGTAAAAGCAGGAGTTACTGAAGAAATTGGCAGAATGGTGAAACAAGGCATATTAAAAGAAGTTCTGAGTAGCTTTTGTAGTTCGCCAATTATGGGTTTGAAAAAGCCTAGTGGAAAATATAGGATCGTTCAGTATTTGCGGAAGATTAATAAAATTGTGGTACCTTGTTGTCCTATAGTACCAAATCCTGCAGTGATCCTATACCAGATACCATGGGATGCAGAATGGTTTACCGTGATTGATCTGTGCCAAGCATTTTTCTCAATACCATTGCATCCAGATAGCCAATATCTGTTTTCGTTTAAATTCGAAAACCATGTCTAGTGTGGAATCGTGTTCCTCAAGGGTACACAGAAAGTCCCTCCATTTTTAATCAAATCCTGAAAAAGTGTCTAGAAAAGCTAGTACTGCCCAGGATCTCCGTCCTGGTGCAGTACATAGACGACTTATTGGTAGCGTCAAGAACTCATGACAATTGTGTCGCAGATTCAATTGCAATACTCAACCATTTGGCTGAGGAAGGACACAAAGTGTCACCTGAGAAGTTACAGTTCTGTACAAAGGCAGTTAAATATTTGGGACACCAAATTGAAAGGGGAAAAAGAAGACTAACGTCTGATAGAATAAAATTAATCAAGCAAATGAAAATGCCAGTAACACAAAGAGAAGTGAGAATGTTTCTTGGAATAGTAGGATACTGCCGACAATGGATTATAGGGTTTTCACTACTAGCAAAGCCTTTAATTCAGCTAACCAAAATGAAAGCAAAAGACCCAGTTGAATGGGATGATGAAAGTGCCGGTGCATTTGTAAAACTAAGAAATGCTTTGTGTGAGGCACCTGCCCTGGGCATGCCTGACTATACAAAAGAATTCACACTGTTTTGCTATGAAAGAGAAAATTGTGCACTTTCAGTGCTAACCCAAAGACATGGACTAGACAGGCGTCCTATAGCATATTTTTCTGCTACATTGGACCCAGTGGCTGCAGCATTGCCAGGCTGTTTAAAATCAGTTGCTGCTACCTGTATGAGCATTGAACAAAGCGAGTCAATAGTAATGGGATATCCTGTTAAAGTGTTTGTCCCACATGCAGTTGTGATCCTGTTGACAAGAACTAGAACTCAGCATCTCACACCTAGTCGGATGACAAAATATGAGCGAGTAATTCTAGGAGCTGAAAACGTGACCATAGCTAGGTGCACAGTTGTAAATCCTGCTACATTATTGCCAGATCAATATTGTGAAGAAGTTAAGGATGATCCAGAACATGACTGTTTACAGGTCACAGAGTTGTGTACCAAACCTCGTCCTGACATACAGGAAATGCCCCTAAAGAACCCAGACAGGGAGCTGTTTGTGGACGGCTCATGCCTAAGGCATGAGGATGGCAAATTGAGTGCAGCCTATGCTGTATGTGAACTTTCTGGAATAGTCGAAGCATCCTATTTACCAGGAGGCAAATCTGCACAAGTAGCTGAATTGATTGCTTTAATCAAAGTCTCCAAAATTGGGAAAAATCTAAAAGTAACCATATTTACGGACAGTCAATATGGGTACGGGGTTGTGTATGATTTTGGCCAACTGTGGACGCAGAGGGATTTCATGACTTGTTCAGGATCCCCAATCAAAAATGGGCAGTTTGTAAAAGAATTATTGGAGGCAATACAATCACCAAAAGAATTGGCAGTGGTGAAATGTGCCGCACACCAGTCAGGAGATGACTGGGTGGTAGCCGGTAACAGATATGCAGACCTAGTTGCTCAACACTATGCCAGAAACAGATTGGCAGTAAACAGAAAAGTTGAAAGGATGGGACTCAGCTGCCAACTTATGCTATGTTCAACACCTGAAACATGGAATGATGTGAAAAGATTACAAGATGATGCTGAGGAGAGTGAAAGAGATGTTTGGATAAAAATAGGGTGTACCCGAAGAACAGATGATGATGTATGGGTATATTCAGATGGCAGACCAGTCATGCCCGACTGCTTGATTTCACAAATTGCCAGAATGTATCACGGAGACACACATGTAGGGAGAGATGCAATGATTAGACTTTTCAGACAAAGTTGGTACAATCCAAAGTTTAGGGCTGCAGCAGAGAGTCTTTGCCAGAGGTGTTTAACTTGTCAAATGAATAATCCAGGAAGGAGAACAGTAATTGGCTTAGAAAAAATTGGAAAGGCCGAGGGTCCATTTGTGAGATTGCAATTAGATTTCATTCAGTTATGTAAAGGACTGAAATATGTACTTGTCATAGTGTGTCTGTTTTCAAGGTGGGTGGAAGCTTACCCTACTAGAAGGAATGACAGTATTACAGTCGCAAAACTATTGCTACGAGAACTCATTCCTAGGTTCGGTTTCCCAGTAACTTTGGAATCAGATAGAGGAAGTCACTTCAATAATGATGTAATTCGAATAATCTGTGAAGCATTTAAAATTGAACAAAAATTGCACTGTGCGTACCGCCCAGAGGCTTCTGGAGTGGTTGAACAAATGAATGGCACAATAAAATCAAGATTGTCAAAAATGTGTGCATCTACATCGTTAGATTGGCCAGATGCATTGCCTCTTGTCTTAATGGGACTCAGAAGCATTCCTGATAAAAATACAGGATTGAGTCCACATGAAATCATCATGGGAAGAGCAATGAGACAAGCCCACGTACCTGGAAATAGACTGCTGAACATAACTGATGATATGGTTCTAGATTATTGCAAGGCATTGGTTGACCTCGTGTGTTCTGTCTCTCACCAGGTTGGAGAAGACGCAGTTTCCAGGCAGCCTGAACAAGAGCATGATCTGAACCCCGAAGACTGGGTGGTAGTGAAGCATCACACCAGAGAAACGTGTTTATCACCCAGGTGGGGCGAACCTTGCCAGGTTATATTGGTTACGAACACAGCAGTGAAATGCGCAGGATTACCTAATTGGATTCATGTAAGCCACACCAAAAGGGTGCCAGCTCCTGAAGGAAAAGATCCTCAGTCAGCATCAATAGCGGAGGAAGCTGAAGGTTGGCCAATTGAAGAATCCCAAGTGATAGATTCTGGAGAAGCTGAAGAAGAACAACTGAGCACAAGTCAGGACTGGATACCAGTGGTTGAGATACCGGAAGTTTACAACAAAACAAGAAGTAGAGCTAAATTAGAAGAAATTAGTGAGGACCAGATAGGCGAAGAAGAAGCAGCTCAGGATAGGGAGAACGAAACAATAAGAGAACCTGAGCAGGCCCAGATAGGGAAAGGAAATTGGGCTCAAATTGACAACAAAACAGCAAATTTTGAGCAGGGACAGACAGGTTTAGAAGAACGCGGTCAGGCTGCAGAAGTACAAAGTGCAATAAGCCCTGATCAGAACCAGTTAGAACAAGAAAAACACGTTCAGGGAGAAGAAAACCAAGAAAACATCGAGCAAGGAAGCATCAAGCACGAAAACGTCAATCCTGAACAGGGTCAGTTAGTAGAAACTCACACTCAAGCAACTGAAGAAACAACAACAAGACCTGAACAAGAGCAGATAGAAGAGGAAACTGAAATCGAGGAAAATCAATTTGTGCCACACCTTGAAAATAAAAGAGTTTTTGGAAAAGACTCAGAAGGTGAAGATACAGTGCAAACAAAGAAAGTCAGAAAAGGTGATCATTGGCCTAGTGTCATTAAAAGAGTAAAATACCACATAGTAACAAGAAGTGAAGATCCAGAACAAGTAAATGAAGTAACAAGCTTATCTGGACAAACAAGTGGGACTGAAAAACGAAAAAGCAAAAGATTGAAACTTGTGAACAATAAGTTTAAGGGTCTTGATTGGACTTATATAATCCTTGAAGACTACGAGAGTTCAGAGTCAAGTGAAAGTGGTGACGAAGGAACAAGTGCAGAACTGACTTATGAAAAAGAAGTGAAACCTCCTTGATAACGTTAAAGCCTTGAAAGAAAAAGAAAAGAAGAAAATTCTTCTTTGTCAAAAATGGCTGACAACAGAGTTTCTGGGAGACCGAAACGAAAATGTTGTAAAAGATGCTGTGCTATATGCATATGTAGTCTGGTAGTGGTGCTCATAGTGTGGTTAGTTGTGATTGTAGCAATTCCTTACCTTATGATAATGGACAAAAAGAATAATAACGATGCTAAGGGAAGGATAGCTAACTTGAAAAGTGATAGAGTAGAATTAGAAGCAGAGGATGAACCGGATTATCATCACGTTGTAACAGATAACGATACTAGTTTAAATGTTTTCACTAAATTATTGTTTTAGTACGTAGATACAATGGAAGTTAGTGACTGTTATGTCTGTATGAAGTTACCTGAATCAGTAGCAGAAGGTTTAACATATCATCATTTGCCTTTAACTTATGGCATATCATGTAGTGTACTAACTAGTTTATTTTATAGAACAGGGAAACTTCAGTATTATTATTCAAATATAGATGTGAGATTTTCAGAGGTTCCTATTCGAAAGAATCTGAACCCAGTGCTTAGTAGTCAAGATGCACAATTTATGGGAGAATTTTTCTTAACAATGAAATCGATAGACATAAAACATGCACATAGAAGCAATCTAACATGTTCATTACGTGAAGAAGAAAAGATATTTTTGAACTTAGTTGAGAATAGAAGACATAATTTTCAAAAGAAAGCGTCTGAGCATAAAGCTCATCTTCCACCTTGGGCTGAGAAAGAGGGTATTTACACACCTGGCAAAGCTCAAGCTGCTATGGCTCTGGATTTTGTAAAGACAGGGAAAATTTGTCTTCATAGGTTAAAGACTGATTATAACAATATTTTCATCGGTACCAGTGAATGTGAACATCATTTCTTAATTCTTGGAGGTTGGGGACTAAAAGGAGGAACAGATTCAGTTTTTCCTGGAATTTATTATGTGTGTGGGAATAAGGCTTACTTTAGGCTTCCTGCACGGTGGTATGGAAGTTGTTATTTTGGAATAGTTTTTCCAAAGGTATACCACGTGAAAAGAAACACTGGGAGCAATGAAAATAATAGTGAATTAACACGTAGTAAAAGAGCTAGTTTTTCAGAAATTGTAGGGGATATATTTGGTGCATTGATACCTTCAGTGGGAGTAATTTTGAACTCAAGGAGAATATGTAAATTATCTACAGTGGTTGATCGTTTATCAACGGATACTGCTGGAGGATTTCTAATGATTAATGCGGAAATGGTTGCGATTAGATCTATGGTTATGCAAAATTGACTTGCTCTTGATATAATAGCAAAAGAGGGCGGAGTCTGTAAATTATTGAAAACGAAACATTGTTGCACGTATATTCCTGACAAAAGTGCAGAAATCGGAACGTATATAAAGAATATAACAAAACTTGAGAATGAACTGAAACCACTGGAAGTTGATAGTGTATGGGAAAGATAGACAAATAGCATTGCGTCAATTGGTACCTGGTTTACTAATGTAGGAAAAGGACTTATAGGTCAAATATTAGTACCCTTAGTAGGGATAGCAATAATAGTATTGTCAATAATGATATGGTGCAAATGTTGTAAAAAGAATGAAACATATAGAGTGACAGGAAAAGGCAAGAAACGGAAATTTGATGAAATTGAATTAGAAGATCTGAAAAGTGAAATAAAAAAGAAACTGAAAGGAGAGGATAAAAATAGAAAATGTAAAAGTGAAAGTGTAACCGAAATATGCTAGAAGTTGGCATCTGGTTGTGGGTAGTTTTGATGGCTCTGAAACGCCATCAGAGAGGGGATTGATGGAGCAAGGACTCACAATGAGACTTGCTCGTCAGCAATCTTCTCACAGTAGTAATTAATTTGTTCTAAAACCTTGTAATGTCATTATTAATATTGTGCAAACATTACATTTATCCGAGAGACGCTTGCCTATGTGTTTAAAACTAATAAGTAATCCTTGTCTAATCCAAAATGGCCGCTAAAGTGCGGGAACTCAACTGCGCATGTGTCAACCATATCACGTGGTATGACGTCTTTCTTTGCTTGGAGGGAATCTTTGCTTCTGCGCAGTGTATGCTAAAATGTCTGCTTTATGTTCTCACATGCTAAAGCCTTCGCGTTGCTGCAATTAATAATGTGGTATTCTAACGCTACTAATGCGGGATAGATTTTATAATTAAAGGGGAATAGAGTAGAAGTAGGGGGTATACAGTAATAACATTTATTTTTGATTTTAATATGTTTCTTCTTTGATTTCTATTAGTTCATAAATTGGGCCTGGGTTAACTGAACAGCAGCTCAAGAGCCATGGACCCGCGCATGCGCTCTGAAACTAACAAGGCAAAGCGATGAAGTCAACTTGGAAGATGTCCAAGGACTTGACCCGCTGGTCACCTTCACTGTACATCTGAGATGTCCTACCAATTGAAACAAATTGTATACACTTTATATTAAAATTGGTCGTGAGACGGGTGGGAAATAAAGCAAATGTATTAATTGTGAGGGGCGGTATTTTAAAACAATGGGCTTAAAGAAATTGAACTAAATTGTCATGGTGTGAGGATCAACCCCCTGTCCCTGTCCAATCAGAAGTAGTGGGCCTATAATTTTGAAACATTAATGGGAGGTACCTAGGTGTAGAAGGGTATAATAGATATAGAATTAGTTAATTAGTTAGCTCAGAAGACTAGGCGTTGAGGCTGTCAGCTTTTAGGACCACAGAACGAGCTGATCGATTGCAGACTGAACCGCTGTCCAGAGAGGTCCTGAGGTGGGGGCGGCGGATTCCATTTGAAAGAAGACACGGAAGAATCGTGGAGGAACGAAGTGTCAGAGAGGGGAACGACGCAGGCGTCGTTGGTAGAGAGGTCACCTGTCCTGCCTTGAACCTGGTCTGGAGGTCTTTGGTCTTCATCCTTCTTGGGACCCTTTCCAACTCCTTGGCCAAGGGGTTTGGTTTTCACACCTTTAGGTAACTATAAATGCGTAAATTTTAGTTGTACTGCTGTCTCTATCTTCTCTTTTTCTGAGGGACCGTCATTGATGCTTAATAGGTGATATTATAGTGTATTTCCTCCTTGATATGCGATTAAGTGCCATGTGGCTTGTAAATTACTCTGCTAAATAATTTAGATAAACATTTTAAAACTTCCTGAGTCAGTGGTTATTTCAGGTGTTTATGAAATTGTATTTGTATGATCTCATTTTTATCCCCAATTATCAAAGGTCCATTGGTAAGTCATTACTCTTCAATCAGGAAAGGTAATTGGTAGCAGGGAGTTTGATAAAGAGTACAACTGATTCCCACCAGCGGTGTCTATTAGTTAGCGTGAATGAATGGGCCCAGGTGAGTATTTTGTGTATGAATGCTTGTTGCTAGTAACCCGCTGGATCAATGCTACAACCCTTCTTCTGGAAATGATGGCACAAGTGTATATTAGGCGCCAACAAGCAAGCTGGAATCAGTTCCTTTAGTTTTTGCAGTATGCCAGGGAGGGGTGCTGAGTGGAACGGAGAAAGCAAAGGCACTGACAAATACGTACATAACATGCTTGCATGCCTTTGAATTTTATTAGAAACCTTGCTAACTTATTGGAGGAAGATGAAGCGTGATGATGATTCTGCAGGAAAATTACACATCCACCAGAAACAGCATCATCACCAAAAGTAAGTAACATTTTCTTCTGATTGATAGACTTTCACCTAGATTCTTCACCTCATGATTGAGTCCTAAAACAACAGCTTCCTGGAAGGTGCCATTGACTAGTGCCAGTTTACTAAGGAAGTCATGCAACACAGTTTGGGCAAAGTAACCATCACTGCACGCCTGAGACAAGAGGTAATAATGCTTAGCAAGTGTTGGAAAAAGGTACAATGTAGCCACCTGGCAGAAGTCAACCACCAGAACACCTCTAGAGTGAAATGGAGGCAGTAATGGCTCCAGTGGAATGGGCATAAATGCCCTCGCAGGGACTTTTTTTTGCCAAAGCATAGCTTTATATAAAGTGTGGCTCAGTGCAAAATGGTGTGTTTGATAGCTACTGTGACCTCTTATGTCCGGTAAAGCCCTCAAAGAGATGATCATCCACTCTGTTCTGATCACTCCAATCAATGCAAGTATGATGCCCAGTGTAGGAGTTGCTGTAACTAGTGTAAAATTGTTGTTGCATAATTTTGCAACATTACAGCAAAATTAGGTGAGATTATGGGGAATTACGCACAAAATGCACGCTTGAGACTAAAATGAACTTGAGGATGCATTTTGGACAATAAAATAGCGCTAAATACAACAGAACAGCAGCAGCTGCTCAAACTCTGGTCCTGTGCTCTCAGGTAGACATTTTTAACCCAAATTACTCAGTCGGCATCGCATAACGTTCAGTAATTTTGCATCATAATAGTAATGAGAAATTACCAAAATTACTCCCATTACTCAGTGTAATTAAAATTTTGCCCAGGCCTACAGTCTTGCTCTACCTCCTTTGTTAGATGTATAGGACAGATGGAAGATCGAAGGGTGGGAGACTGAGCCATATGAAATGCAGAAACTAACTTGGTTAAGAAGGATCGGTAGGTGCAAAGAACCAACATATCTTGTTAGAGAACAGTAAATGTGTACAAACTAATAAGACTGATATTCCTCCAACCCTACACCTTAGAGTTACTGCCACCAACAAAACTGTGTACCGGGTAAGAAGTCGAAATGAGCACCTGTACATCGACCTGAACTAGGATGCTATCAAGAAAGTCAAAATGAGATTCAATACCCACTGAGGAAAAAAGTAAATGAGTGGGAGGCAACAGGTAAGTAAACTTTTCAAATCATACACCACTAAACAGTGTAGGTTGATCAGGCACCACATGTATTCAGAAAGGACCACTAGATAGCCCTTAACTATATCCACCACCAGATCCTGCTGTCCAAGGAACAACAGAGGTATCAAAATGTCAGAAAAGTAGGATTTAAAGGGGTTGATGCCTTCCAACTCAACCAAAGAAAAAAGTTAGCCCTGTGCCCTGCATTGACAGATTTGGCCACCAAGAAAACAGCTGCTACTTCATAAAGAGATAAATGGTGCTTTAATTGGCACTGCTCAATTTCCAGGCTGCCAGACAATTGGTGTGGAGGAACTGTTCATTTTACTGCAGGAGCATGTCTGCTCTGCACAAGAGATGATGGGGCAGCCGAGCGGTGAGTGCCAACAGACCAGCATGTAGCTGCCACACATGGCCCTTGAGTGACAGACGACTGAAAGCGTGCTCAAAGCGAAATGGATTTGTCCCCATTTGCACATGCATGTAACTCCATTCAAATGAGAGAACACCTTTGTGAATGTACCTGCTCTGTAATACTAATGTGAATGCACAGGTAGAGAAGCTCTTGTTAGTGCATCCTGTTACAAAGTGGACCCTTTTTGGGTAGTTACCCCCAGTTTTTCATTTTTTTATTTTTGGGACTCGACTATTGGCATTATTAAACACTAATGCATGGAAAACTGTTAGCCCACTGCCCAGAAAACCCCTTTTTGACAGGTAACAAACTTCATTTTAAACATTTGTGAGTCACCCCAATGTAGGTGTGGTAGCCCCCAAGGCAGCGTGCATGGTATTTAAGAGTGGGACAAGTAGTATGTTGCCATGTCCCTACAGCGACAAGGTCCCACTGCTGTTTTCAATGCAGCAAGCCTAGCTGTTCTATGAAGAAAAACGGAGTACAGATTAAAATAGTAAAAATACAATATCGGGAATGGGGCCAGCTAAAAAAAAATGAAACCACTTCTTTTAATAGTTATTTTATTCCAATTCAATGGTGAAGTTGGATTTTTAATAAATAATCAAGCAAAGTAACTTTTAGAAAGTTAAATGTTTTCTTCCAGGAGCCTTCACAAGGCTAGTTGAGCATTAGCCTCTAACAGCTGGTCAACTTGTACTTGGTCAGAATGAGGTGTGAATGACATGTGAAATTCCTCACAAGAACTATACAATAGGTCATTTTGATTGACTGTTGGAAATGGCCCTTTTTGCAGGGTTATCCCCAAACCTTTTGCTTTTTCCTTCTATTTTTCCCTGACCTGTTTGTGTTGGTTTTAGGACTCTGGGCACTTTACCACTGCTAATCAGTGCTAAAGTGCATATGCTCTCTGTGTAAATTGTGTTATGGATGGGTGTTTCCATGATTGGATATTTGATTTACCTGTTAGCCCCTAGTAAAGTGCACTGCGTATGCCATGGCTGGTGAATAAAATGCTACTCGGGGGCCTGCAGCACTGGTTGTGCCACCCCCGTGAGTAGCCCTGAAAACGGTAACTCAGACCTGCCATTGCAGAAGTCTGCGCGCAGTTTGTAACTGCCATGTCGAGCTGGCCAGTGCACACACTGGCCGGTCCCTAACCTTCCCTTTTCTTACATGTCAGACACCCCTCAAGTAGGCCCAAGGTACCCCTGTGGGCAGGGTGCAGTGTATGTGAAAGGTGGGACATGCCCATGTGTGTGTGGCATGTCCTGATAGTGAATTACAGCCAATTTCGTTTTTCACCATTGCAAGGCTACCAGTTCCCCATAGGATAGAATGGGAGGTTTGTTTATAACATCTTATAAACATAACTGGCCCAGGGAATTCGGTAAGAAAATAGAATTTAGTATGCCTGAACTCAGAATCTAAAGATGCATCTTTTAGTGAAGGTGATTTTTACATTCTGTGTTTGAAAATACCACTTTTAGAAAGTGGGTATTTTCTTGCTCAGTCATCCCGTGTGCCTCTGCTGGAATGTGGATTGCCTGTCTGGGTTTTGGATGACAGAAGGCTGGGGGAACAGGAGGGGCGCCAGATGGTCTAGGTAGGTCCGGAAAGGGCTGAAGAGACCTGGGTTACGATGGGGGAAGGGGGAGGAGATTTCCTTGCACCTCAAAGGGCCTGCTCTGCCTCTGACAAATGCCGTCTCCACCTCCTGCCAGGAATTCACACCAGAGAAGGCAGAACTGGTCCTGACGGGCACAGGCCCTCTCTGCCTAAGAGATCAAAGGATTTTTGGACATAAATGCTGGGTCCCAGACCCCTGAACTTTAGAACTCATCTGGACAAGAAGACTGCCAAGAAGAAGAGCTGGAGAAGCTGCAAAAAGGAATGACTGCTTTGCTGCGTGCTTTGCTGGGCTGACCTGCAGTGGCTGCTTCTGCCTTGAGCAGTGAAAGGCCTGGACTGGACTTTCTGCAACCTAATTTGTGAGTCTCTCCAAGGGCTTGAGGTAGAGCTTGCCCCCTGTTCACGAAGTCTCAGGAACAGCAAAGACTTCAAGTTCTTCGACCCGCAGCACTGGGGACTGTGTGTTTTGTGCTGCAGCAAGAAGAACGCCAACTGAACGACGTCTACGACGCCGCTGCCGACTCCGTGTCCTGAAGGCACCGCAGAGGGCACGGCCGCAACGCCGCACCGTAACGCCGCACCGCAACCTTGGTCTCACCGACGACGCCTGTTGACGCCGACACCGAGCCGCTGCTTGCACCGCGACCTGTGGGCATCGCACTCCGCACCGCCTTGCTTCACGCCGAAGCTTTGGCGCTGCAGAGGGCACCGCCGCAATGCCGCACCGCAACCCTCGTCTCACCGACGACGCCTGTTGATGCTGACACAAAGCCGCTGCTTGCACCGCGACCTGTGGGCACCGCACTCCGCACCGCCTTGCTTCACGCCGAAGCTTTGGCACTGCAGAGAGCACTGCCGCAACGCCGCACCGTGACCCTGGTCTCACCGACGACGCCTGTTGACGCCGCTGCTCGCACCGCGACCTGTGGGCACCGCACTCCGCACCGCCTTGCTTCACAAGGACGCCTTGGCCTTCCTGACGCCACCACTTCCCACCAAAATTGATGCCGCTGCTTGCACCGTGGTTCGAGGGCACCGCTTGTAAGTCACACGACGCACTGCCGTCATCCTGCACCGCAACCTTGGCCTACCGACACCGGCGCCATCGACTCCAGTTCGTCAGCCGACGACAGCGCTTCAGCAACGACGACGACGCTGCTTGCACCGTGACCTGCTAGCACCGTGGCGAGCACCGCCTTCATCTCGCACTCCGACCCTGGTCTCACCGATGACGCCATCTGACGCCGTCACCGAACCGCTGCTCGCACCGCGACCTGGGGGCACCGCACGCTGCACCGCTGCGCTTCGCCCCGCAGCACCAGACGTCTGCCGGCGCCAGCGCTCCTGATTCCATCAGAGAGGAGCTCGACCTGCAACGCGAGTGACTTCAAGGGCCTCAACGCCCTGCATCTCTCACAGGTACTGTTTGCGGGTCTTCCCGACACCGTAGCTGGCCCGCGACCCCGCGACCAGCCAGAACTGTTGGATTTGTTGTTCACGATGCCGTGGTAGCCCGGACGATGCCGTGGAACTGTTTTTAATCAGCGTATTTTTGGAACTGTGAACTTTTAAGTATAGTATTGTGGATTCTTATTGTTTTTGGTCTTGTTTTAATTATATAAAAATATTGGATATTTTTCTAAACTGGTGTGGTGTCCTTTTGTAGTGCGTACACTATATTACTGTGGGTTATGTGCAAATGCTTTACACACTGCCTCTAAGATAAGCCTGGCTGCTCGTGCCAAGCTACCAAGGGGGTGAGCAGGGGTTATTTTAGACGTGTAACTCCCTTATCCTGACTAAAGTGGTGGTTTTTGCCTGGCTTTGGCCCACACCCTAGCCTACCAAAAATCCCATTTCTAACATTGGTTGTCAGCGGTGAGGATAGGACTTGCGTTTGCACTTGACTTACAGTGATTGGTGTGCACTACTACCATATCGCAGACCATTACGTGCCACATACTGGTTCTTTTTCTCTTTGGGCTATTTTTTGATCTTGCCAGTTTGAACTTGCTACTTCATCATGCCTGAATCAATTGCATCATCTGTTGCATCCTTGGAAGTGGCCTTTGAGGAGGAGAGGTTAGAAACCTACAAGGTGAAGGAATTGAAGGCGATCTGCAAAAACCTCAAAATCCAAATCAGGGGCCTCACCAGAAAAGAGGAGCTACAAAAGGCGCTGAGGGCCTGGGTAGCAGCCAGACATGCTAGTGAGCTGTCTGGAAATCTTGGCATGGAGGCAGAGGAGCCTATTCCAAGGGTGGATGTGCTTTTGGGAGGGGGGGCACCCTCTAAACCAGGTATCAGCAGTCTGTCCCCAGAGGAGCTGGAGGACAGGCGGGAAGCGAGGAAGTTCGAGTTGGAGAAACTCAGGATGGAAAGTGAGAGGGAAGACAAAAGAGTAGCCATGGAGGAAAAGAAGGTGATCTTAGACCATGAGTTTAAAATGAGAGAGCTGGACTGGGAAGCCAGTAGGGCTAGGCCCAGCCCAGATGGTGGCAGCAAAAGTGTTGGGTCCAGTACTGAGGATGAGGTACACACATACACAGATTTGGGGCCCTACTTCAAGGAGGGGGTTGACATACACCAGGGGGTTCAGGATTGTGAGGTTACTCCAGTGGTGCGCAGTGTCCCTGAGGTGGATTGGGGAACTGACACAGGGGATCATTTTCCTAGTAGTGGGAGGGACACTCTATTGACTCTAGATGAGAGGTGCAGGGAGAGGGGTTCCCCCATGATAGAAGCCCTAGTAAGTGAGTATGGAGACCAGCCAGAAGAGTATGGGTTAAGAGACAGCACCAGTCAGACACTGTCTCGCCAGTCTTGTGAGAATGATGTGGGGTACTTTTCTGAGGCACTGGATGGCTGGGTGAAGGGTAGTTTGGTTAACACCTGTGTGGGGCAGTGTGATTCAATTGTTGGAGAGCATATTTTAAGTCCCTGTTTTCCAGAGCTATGCCAACACCCAGTGGAGTGTGAGTTCTCTGACCCCAGGGAGCTTGCACTGGAGGCAGACCTTTTGGTGGATTCCAGAGGGTCTGGAGAAGCATCTGGGGGTGACCCGGAAGGAATCGGCTTAGGTATTTCCCAACCAAGCTTGGTGGGAAAGGTTTGTGGTAGCCCAGATAGGTCCCGGTGTCGTGGGAAGGGTGAAGGGACTCACGTCCTGTCTCTGCGGAGAAGAAGTGGGAATGGGCTGCGGCCGAAGGTGCCCAAAACCCGGTCCCAGAGCCTGGGTGGTTCCAGGAGGGAACACCAGGTGGGGAGCCTAGGCTGTACTGGTAGGCCGTCCGTTCAGGGGAATCTCCTACTGTCAGGAGAATGTGGAGTGTCTGTAAACAGAGCTCCAGCGGTTCTGGTGTCTGGCGGTGCTGCTCCTAAGTGGAGGGTGCAGAAGTCCGGATGGAGGGGTGAGAGGGGGATGCGTTCCCCAGTGGGAGGACCAGTGGGTCAGGGGCCAGCCAGAAGGGCTGAGCCTCCTAGGAGTGACCATGGTGACACCACTTCTGTCCTGGGGAATCTTCGCGCACTGTCAGATGGACAGGGGTTGGGAGATCTGTGCCAGGCAGACTGTCACACAACACATGAGTCATTTGTTACCCTCAAGGGGGGCATGCGTGCTCCCAAGGAAGTCCTGGTGCGCCGGGCAGGTGCTCAGCCGCAAGGTTTAGTCCCTGGGTTGGGAGGCCAGGTTCAGGTCCTGCCTGACCTGGAGGGAAGGACGACTGTAAGCAGTGTCCTGACCGGTTTGTCTTCTAGGGGTACCATTCTGAGTGGGAGGGTACAGAACTCTGGAAGGGGGTGCAGAGGGAGGGAGTCCTCGCCTCTGACCCCGATTCAACCTGAGGGTTTAGATCCGAGGGTGGTGGATCAGTTGCAGGGTCAAGGCCCTGAACTGGTGGAAGAACTGTGTAGGAGGTCCGGTTCCAGCGTCCTGACAGTTTTTGGTTCTGGGGGTGCTTTTCCTGGGAGGAGAGTGCAGGAGCCCAGAAGGAGGGGTGAGGGGAGGAGAGCCTCGCCCGAGACCTCTGGTCAGCCTGAGGGTACAGACCCTGGGTTGGAGGACCAGGTTCAGGGTGTCCCCCCTGACCTGGGGGAAGGGGCGACTGCTAACAGTGCCTCTACCGGGTTGTCTTCTGGGGGTGCCGCTCCAGCTGGGAGGGTACAGAGCCCCAGGGGGGAGGACCGGGTGTGGGAGAGCCCACCCCAGCCCCTGGTCCAGCCCCAGGGTACAGACCCTGGGCTGGTGTACCAGTTGCAGGATAGCGCCCCTGAACTGGTGGGCGAACTGTGCAGGACACCTACCACAGGTGCCCTGACAATCCTGGAAGGGAGTACTGCTCCAGGTGGGAGGGTACAGAGCCCCAGGGAGAAGGAGAGGGTGTGGGAGAGCCCACCCCAGTCTCCTGTCCAGCCGCAGGGTACAGACCCTGGGCTGGTGGGCCAGTGTCAGGATGCCATACCTGACTTGGCAGGGGGAGAGTAGAGAAAGGATGCCAGGCATCTGGGGCTATCGCCCTCCATTTTCTGACGCCACAGTGGTTGGACTGGCCGGAAAGGCATAAGGCCTATCTCTACTCACTGACAATTGTCAGTGGCCACTGTGGCTGGCTGTCCCGGTGGACAGAGTTGCCCCTGGGAGGGGGACAGGAGTCACACCCCGGGGTGGACTGGGCCACACCATTGTGTTGGCCATGTGGGTACTGACTGCCTGTTGGGACAAATCTGTGAGCCAAGTAAGTTTAGGTGCTGCGCAGATGGGGTCCACAGGGGAGGAGAAGGGTTCCCCATGGGTCAGCTGAGTGGGCCCTGAGAGTATGGATAGAGGGATCCAACTAGGTTCAGGAAGGCGGAGAACGGGAAGAAAACCCTGCTGTTGCGGGCCAGGTTCCTTGTTCTATCGCCCCAAGCAGGGAAGCCCAGCGAGGTATGGATTGGTCTCCGCTGGCTTTAGGCTGGAAGGGGGTTGTGTTGGAAATGGCCCTTTTTGCAGGGTTATCCCCAAACTTTTTGCTTTTTCCTCCTATTTTTCCCTGGCCTGTTTGTTTTGGTTTTAGGATTCTGGGCACTTTACCACTGCTAATCAGTGCTAAAGTGCATATGCTCTCTGTGTAAATTGTGTTATGGATGGGTGTTTCCATGATTGGATATTTGATTTACCTGTTAGCCCCTAGTAAATGCACTGCGTGTGCCATGGCTGGTGAATAAAATGCTACTCGGGGCCCTGCAGCACTGGTTGTGCCACCCCGTGAGTAGCCCTGAAAACGGTAACTCAGACCTGCCATTGCAGAAGTCTGCGCGCAGTTTGTAACTGCCATGTCGACTTGGCCAGTGCACACACTGGCCGGTCCCTAACCTTCCCTTTTCTTACATGTCAGACACCCTCAGGTAGGCCCAAGGTACCCCTGTGGGCAGGGTGCAGTGTATGTGAAAGGTGGGACACGCCCTGGTGTGTGTGGCATGTCCTGATAGTGAATTACAGCCAATTTCGTTTTTCACTATTGCAAGGCTACCAGTTCCCCATAGGATAGAATGGGAGGTTTGTTTATAACATCTTATAAACATAACTGGCCCAGGGAATTTGGTAAGAAAATAGAATTTAGTGTGCCTGAACTCAGAATCTAAAGATGCATCTTTTAGTGAAGGTGATTTTTACATTCTGTGTTTGAAAATACCACTTTTAGAAAGTGGGTATTTTCTTGCTCAAGCGCTCTGTCCATCATTCCCTTTGGTATCGCTTTGTTTGCCCTAAGTTGGCAGGGTATGCCCAGACGTGGGTCCCTTGCTCACTTTGCCACTGGATTCAAGCTAGCCTGGCTGATGACGGCTGAATGGCCAGAAACCGGTCCTAGGATGCTTGTTTCCGGTCCAGGGAAGACATGGCTTGGCAGTTCGGGCTGGACTGTTCCCATGAGGCACAGGGTCAGACTGATTTGCATATGGCCATGTCTGAACTGGGGTGGTGGAGTGAGCTAAAGAATGATGATGGATTAAACCCAGATCAGTTGACTGGGGGTGAGTGTTTGATTTGCTCAAGCGCTCTGTCCATCATTCCCTTTGGTATCGCTTTGTTTGCCCTAAGTTGGCAGGGTATGCCCAGACGTGGGTCCCTTGCTCACTTTGCCACTGGATTCAAGCTAGCCTGGCTGATGACGGCTGAATGGCCAGAAACCGGTCCTAGGATGCTTGTTTCCGGTCCAGGGAAGACATGGCTTGGCAGTTCGGGCTGGACTGTTCCCATGAGGCACAGGGTCAGACTGATTTGCATATGGCCATGTCTGAACTGGGGTGGTGGAGTGAGCTAAAGAATGATGATGGATTAAACCCAGATCAGTTGACTGGGGGTGAGTGTTTGATTTGCTCAAGCGCTCTGTCCATCATTCCCTTTGGTATCGCTTTGTTTGCCCTAAGTTGGCAGGGTATGCCCAGACGTGGGTCCCTTGCTCACTTTGCCACTGGATTCAAGCTAGCCTGGCTGATGACGGCTGAATGGCCAGAAACCGGTCCTAGGATGCTTGTTTCCGGTCCAGGAAGACATGGCTTGGCAGTTCGGGCTGGACTGTTCCCATGAGGCACAGGGTCAGACTGATTTGCATATGGCCATGTCTGAACTGGGGTGGTGGAGTGAGCTAAAGAATGATGATGGATTAAACCCAGATCAGTTGACTGGGGGTGAGTGTTTGATTTGCTCAAGCGCTCTGTCCATCATTCCCTTTGGTATCGCTTTGTTTGCCCTAAGTTGGCAGGGTATGCCCAGACGTGGGTCCCTTGCTCACTTTGCCACTGGATTCAAGCTAGCCTGGCTGATGACGGCTGAATGGCCAGAAACCGGTCCTAGGATGCTTGTTTCCGGTCCAGGGAAGACATGGCTTGGCAGTTCGGGCTGGACTGTTCCCATGAGGCACAGGGTCAGACTGATTTGCATATGGCCATGTCTGAACTGGGGTGGTGGAGTGAGCTAAAGAATGATGATGGATTAAACCCAGATCAGTTGACTGGGGGTGAGTGTTTGATTTGCTCAAGCGCTCTGTCCATCATTCCCTTTGGTATCGCTTTGTTTGCCCTAAGTTGGCAGGGTATGCCCAGACGTGGGTCCCTTGCTCACTTTGCCACTGGATTCAAGCTAGCCTGGCTGATGACGGCTGAATGGCCAGAAACCGGTCCTAGGATGCTTGTTTCCGGTCCAGGGAAGACATGGCTTGGCAGTTCGGGCTGGACTGTTCCCATGAGGCACAGGGTCAGACTGATTTGCATATGGCCATGTCTGAACTGGGGTGGTGGAGTGAGCTAAAGAATGATGATGGATTAAACCCAGATCAGTTGACTGGGGGTGAGTGTTTGATTTGCTCAAGCGCTCTGTCCATCATTCCCTTTGGTATCGCTTTATTTTCTTGCTCAGTCATCCCGTGTGCCTCTGCTGGAATGTGGATTGCCTGTCTGGGTTTTAGATGACAGAAGGCTGGGGGAGCAGGAGGGGCGCCAGATGGTCTAGGTAGGTCAGGAAAGGGCTGAAGAGACCTGGGTTACGATGGGGGAAGGGGGAGGAGATTTCCTTGCACCTCAAAGGGCCTGCTCTGCCTCTGACAAATGCTGTCTCCACCTCCTGCCAGGAATTCACACCAGAGAAGGCAGAACTGGTCCTGACGGGCACAGGCCCTCTCTGCCTAAGAGATCAAAGGATTTTTGGACATAAATGCTGGGTCCCAGACCCCTGAACTTTAGAACTCATCTGGACAAGAAGACTGCCAAGAAGAAGAGCCGGAGAAGCTGCGAAAAGGAATGACTGCTTTGCTGGGTGCTTTGCTGGGCTGACCTGCAGTGGCTGCTTCTGTCTTGGGCAGTGAAAGGCCTGGACTGGACTTTCTGCAACCTAATTTGTGAGTCTCTCCAAGGGCTTGAGGTAGAGCTTGCCCCCTGTTCACGAAGTCTCAGGAACAGCAAAGACTTCAAGTTCTTCGACCCGCAGCACTGGGGACTGTGTGTTTTGTGCTGCAGCAAGAAGAACGCCAACTGAACGACGTCTACGACGCCGCTGCCGACTCCGTGTCCTGAAGGCACCGCAGAGGGCACCGCCGCAATGCCGCACCGCAACCCTGGTCTCACCGACGACGCCTGTTGACGCCGACACCGAGCCGCTGCTTGCACCGTGACCTGTGGGCACCGCACTCCGCACCACCTTGCTTCACGCCGAAGCTTTGGTGCTGCAGAGGGCACCGCCGCAATGCCGCACCGCAACCCTGGTCTCACCGACGACGCCTGGTGATGCCGACACCGAGCCGCTGCTTGCACCGCGACCTGTGGGCACCGCACTCCGCACCGCCTTGCTTCATGCCTTGCTTTGGCATCGCAGAGAGCACCGCCGCAATGCCGCACCGCAACCCTGGTCTCACCGACGACACCTGTTGATGCCGCCACCGAGCCGCTGCTTGCACCGCGACCTGTGGGCACCGCACTCCGCACCGCCTCGCTTCACGCCGAAGCTTTGGCACCGCAGAGAGCACCGCCGCAATGCCACACTGCGACCCTGGTCTCGCCGACGATGCCTGTTGACGCCGCCGCTGCTCGCACCGCGACCTGTGGGCACCGCACTCCGCACCGCCTTGCTTCACGAGGACGCCTTGGCCTTCCTGACACCGCCACTTCCCCGCCGAAATCGATGCCGCTGCTTGCACCGTGGTTCGAGGGCACCGCTTGTAAGTCACACGACGCACCGCCCTCATCCTGCTCCGCAACCTTGGCCTACCGACACCGGCGCCATCGACTCCAGTTCGTCAGCCGATGACAGCGCTTCAGCAACGACGACGATGCTGCTTGCACCGTGACCTGCTAGCACCGTGGCGAGCACCACCTTCATCTCGCACTGCGACCCTGGTCTCACCGATGACGCCATCTGACGCCGTCACTGAGCCGCTGCTTGCACCACGACCTGGGGGCACCGCACGCTGCACCGCTGCGCTTCGCACCGCAGCACCAGACGTCTGCCAGCGCCAGCGCTCCTGATTCCATCAGAGAGGAGCTCGACCTGCAACGCAAGTGACTTAAAGGGCCTCAACGCCCTGCATCTCTCACAGGTACTGTTTGCGGGTCTTCCCGACACCGTAGCTGGCCCGCGACCCCGCGACCAGCCAGAACTGTTGGATTTGTTGTTCACAACGCCGTGGTAGCCCGGACGGAGCTATCCACACAAGGAACTCTTTTTAATCAGCGTATTTTTGGAACTGTGAACTTTTAAGTATAGTATTGTGGATTCTTATTGTTTTTGGTCTTGTTTTAATTATATAAAAATATTGGATATTTTTCTAAACTGGTGTGGTGTCCTTTTGTAGTGCGTACACTATATTACTGTTGGTTATGTGCAAATGCTTTACACACTGCCTCTAAGATAAGCCTGGCTGCTCGTGCCAAGCTACCAAGGGGGTGAGCAGGGGTTATTTTAGACGTGTAACTCCCTTATCCTGACTAGAGTGGTGGTTTTTGCCTGGCTTTGGCCCACGCCCTAGCCTACCAAAAATCCCATTTCTAACATTGACAGGTTGACCTGAATGGGCAGGGATGACTCCTCTTACTCAGCAGAATATTCAGGGTGGGGGATCATCCCGTTGACACTGCAATGTCAAATCCTGCCTGACTTGTTTGTCTTGGGTGCTGGTAATACTATTGCTTTCTTGAAAGGCAATAAATAGGATTAGAAAGCAATTATTGTGTATCTCCTCTCTGGCCTATGAGGGATCCTGCTTTATTTTAGTAGACTTCAGTCTCCTGTTTTTTTGTGTTATAAGGCCAGCTTAAAACTGGATTTTAGTGCTGTATGTGGAGGACACTGGTGATTTCCCTATGACACTCCCATGCACACTCCCAAGGCCTCAGAGCCCAAGTTTTCTGTGGCAAAAGCCTTTGGCCATTTTGGCATTGCCCTGACACATGGCATTTTTGGGCCTGGTTAGGGAGTGCCCTGGAAACACCTTCACCCACAATCTAGTGCCAGCCATCAATGTGTCGCCCAAAGGTACCATCTCCAGAAGACTATCTGGACCTGCAGAAGATCAGAAGAGACTGGACCTTCTGTCTGTGACATGTGAGGAGCCCTGAAGGACTGGACCTGCTTCCTCTTGTACTCAGTTGACTGACCACCTGTGTGGCTGCAGGGACACAACAAGCTTCAATAGACCTTTTCTCGGAAATGCCCAGCTGACCAGAAGTAACTGGACTGGGGCTGGACTTTGCTGTTGGTCTCTGATTTACACATTTGCCATCCTCTAGGGGACTGTGGGCCTTAGATGTTTACTGCAGTGGCTGTTTGGGCACCGGAACGAAGTTTGGAAACGTATGAAAATGTTTCCTCAGAGCCTCAGTGGTACCTGCCAGAAAAGTATGCAACTGGCAGTTCCAGTGTCGGATTGAATTTCAGTTTCATCCTGCTTATAGTTCCCTGTACCTCCGAAAAAACAACAAAATCCCATTCTGCGTTGGGAGTTAAAAATATTTCAGTGCAAAATCTCAAAGCTCCAGTAGACATGGAATCTCTGTAGAATGTGCTGACTTTAAAAATCTATTGCTTCTTTTCCTAAGCCACATATTCTCATTGTATTTAGTTAGTTTTCTAGCAGCCACACATTCACAAAGCTGAATGGTGAATAGTGTATTAATGCTTGCATAAAAACATGAATTCCATGACTTAATATCATAGGTTACAACTAAACTATTTCTGCCTTTAGAATAGTTCCTTCATATGCAGTGGAATACTGAATAGCTAATAGTTTAGACTGCAGGCTTCTTGTGGGGACTCAGAGAGACGCTAACACATGAATGTTTAGCAACCAGGTTGACACTTGTAGATAGCACCTTGCCGACTTTGTACGTTTACCATGGGAATGAAGAAAGAAGCAGCAGACCATCAGATGATCCTTCCTCATTGGATTGAGATGGGCTAACGCCAGTATGGAGAGTTACATATGTTTTGTGTTTTATAATATATGTGTTCCTAGTTAGAATTAAGGCAATGCAGTCCAGTATGGCCCAGGCCATTCTTCTTCGACCGTCCCTTTTCCTTTAGCACGTTTTACCCCATTTAATGTGAGCTATTGCAGACAGTGATTTCTGTAACCTACTACTTTGGGGGTGTCTATTTCTTTGACGATTATGGCTACTGCTGTGACTATTGTCTTAGCTTAACTTTGAACATTTGTTACTGCGACTGTCTGCTGATGCTGATTTGAGAGAAGAGACTCGGACGAGTTTCTGGAATTACTCTTCATGAGGAGTTCGGCTTCAATCTGATTCTATTTTTTTATAGTATAGGTTTTTATTGCCATTTTACTTCAGCAAAACAATATAGTATCACAGGTCATCATGATGACAGAATAGAAACATAGCAATGTGCGTTCAGCATCAAATTAAATCCCTGCTCTCCCAGAACCTCGCAACCCAAACCCAATCACAGTACAGCATAATGGACCACTAGACAAGTCAGATTTCCGAAACCAAGCCCGTCCCCACCCCCCATCCCGAGTCCCGGTGACCCTTGACCCCCCTCTCTCCACACATGTGGCCATCTTCCCACCCAGCTAGTTCATGGAGGACGAGTGTACGGGAAGTCCAACAGCTCAGTGAGCATTGCAGCCCATGCCAGCAAATCATCTGCAAGTTTATCATCCCTGTGGGTTTTCCACATATAGCATTCTTCTGCATTTGCCCATTCAGCCATTTCCCTTTTACACTCAGCAAAAGTGTGGCCCTCGGGGACAACCATCATATAGCTAGCCATCATTTGGCTAATGTGAGCTCCAACACTAAAAACGTCCTACTTCATTTATTTTTCTTTGTAAACGGGACCCGTCCTAGGAAGCATTGCCCTATATCCCTGGGGGTGGCCCAGATAGTGGCCCCAATCTGATTCTATTTTAATGCTCCTTTAAATCTTGCTCTATCCAAAAGGACTCTTTATTGGTTCTGGTAGGTTAGAATCTGCTTAGAGTAGAGTAGGGATTTGATTCCTTTATGGGACACACAGTGATTATCTTGATTGACTCTAACCATGATTTTCTTGATATTTCTGTAAACAGATTTATCTTATTTACCAATTTTAAATAAAGAGACCAAAACAATATACTAAACTCTTATAAATAAATTAAGGTTCTTGAACTGATCCAGAACTCTCATCATCGACTGAAGTAAATGACTAAATTGATTATGTCTATTGAGATGTTTTTATTGACGTTCCATTCTAAAACGGTGGCAAAGATCCATTGCAAAGAAGAAGAGTTTGGTGCAGAGTTGGAGACCCGTATTGTAAGTTACGGGTTGAACTGGAATTATTAAAGAAAAATGTTTCTGCGCCAGCACGTAGATCCAACATCATGACTGCCTATATCCAGTGCAAGCCGTCAACATCTAACTATATTGACTGTATTCTTCACATAACTGCAGGTCGATTTCTTCATCAATTGTGAGATTAAATAGACCCCTTCCACGACTGTCTGTATCCAGTGTATATCATGGACTGCTCCTCTCTCATTCTTAGGAGGATCTATGGAGAGCTACTTAGGCAGACATAGTCAGTCATAACTTGGCATGGTCAGGCAAAATCGACACTGCATTAATTTACAATGCTTGGCCATTCTTCTATTTTAACACTCTTATAATCAAGTCTTCCTCAGTAGTGTTGCTATTTTTTTGCTCCTCATCGAGAGTTTAAAGCACTATACAAATACACATACAAACACACAAAGTCACAACACAGTAAAAACAAGCATTTGCAATGCAATAGGTCTCGCTTTGTGAGAGTTTAAGCTATTAGCATTGTAATGATAATGCCTTTTATTTATGTTTTAAAAACCAAAACATAAATAAAAGGTATTGTCATTTACAATGCCAATAGCTCAAACTCGCGTAAATGCGAGACCTATTGCATTGTAAATGCTTGTTTTATATACTCTGGAAAAGCGCACCAGTTAAATTACACAAGGTCACATGCATTGTTTATAGGCATGGGGATATATGATGTGATTTACTCAGAATCATGGGACATTGAGCCAACACCAAGACTCCGAGTTCAATGGTTGGCAGCTCTGGCCGTAAAACCACATCCCGGGTAGAAGGATGCAGGCAGAAGCCACATGAAAGCTCGTCTTCTTATGGGCTCAAGGTTCCGACAGGACCTCGAGCTGAGCCAGAGCCAGGTTTCAGGCTGGAGCCTGTCTAGAGTTTTCAGTGGCTCGCCCCCGTTATTGAGAATGTTCAGTAGCTGCTAAATTTCCAATGTCCATGCCTGATGTGCTGCTCTAGTCCAGTTTTAGAATCCCTTGTTGTCAAGGAACCCTTGCCCGTCAGAGGTTTGCAGCAAGATACCATCGTATATGTGCTATTAAAGGCAATGAACGAACTACAGTTACAAGATGGCGACTATGTTCAATTAAGACAAGATGTTCTTAAATTGTTAGCATTCCGTAACAGCGCGTAGCCAACGGAATCTCAAAGCAATATACTGCTTTTAAAATATGACGAGTAAACCGTTTAGAAAGTTTAGAAAAATGTGATCCCTACACACAGTGAAAAGAAAAGGAATTGGCACATAAGGCTGCTACGTGCCGCCCTGTTTCTATTTCCATAGGCTCTACGTTGCTAGAGGGAAGCATCACCCCATTGGTCACTGTGCCAGCACAGGTTGCCGATGGAAACGGAAAGTAGACTAAGCCGGAAGCTGTGGGGTTTGTGAGGGTTCAAGAACGCCGGTACGGAGGCGCTCGTCTTGGCAGTGCTGGTCTCGGTGTGCAGGAATGGAGGTCACCAGGAGCAGTGAGTGAACGACGGTGCCTTTCTAGCCGCAAACTGCGCTTGCGCCACTGCCATTGGCTACGTGTCCAAAACCACAGGGGAAGGGTCATGGATATATTATAAGATAATAATGCATACACATGCCAGCAGTTGTTACTACCCGGCGTTGAACTCTATTAGATGATTGGAGCATGAATAATGTTATGTAAACAAAGGCATGCCAAGCTGAGTTTATAATCAATTATGCATGCCCCAGTAGAGTAGTAGTGTCAGGCAAAAAGGTAGAAACCAACCGTGTCGCTGTGTTCCATGTGACCAAAGGAGACGCTGTGTTGTAAGTCGCAAACGTGTCCACTGCTTATTAAGTCGACTGTTGATATTTTGCCCGATACAGCTATAGAAGCGGTTTGGTAAGATTTTAGGAGGAATAAGGATAAAGCTTTGAGCTAACTTATCTAGTGGGGCGACTACGTGTTTGTGGAAAGTATTTCTCGGCGCAATCTAATGCAGTGTCTGTTACAAGACCATCTTGCTTGGTGTTTCAGTAGTAACGCTCACTTGGTGTTAAAGGCACCCACGGAGCATAATTTGTGTCCTAAATTGTAGTCAGAACGTGGTATATAGCGCATAATACACTCTGAAGAGGTGCTGAGGTGAACCTGATGAAATGCCCATACCTCCTTCCTAGGCGTTGGCTTTAAGGCGGTCGCCGTATGGAACAGTCTAGCCTCATATGTGAAGGTGCCACCGGTGTAGCACATCAGATACAGGTAAAAAACAAGCACTGAAACACAAGTGCGGCCCGGCGCCGCGGCCGCGAAAGTGAAACAGTACTCCGGGTTAAGAAGTGGGAGGGGTGGGGGGAGTGCGATTCCCTTGCGGGAGCGAGCGGCGCCAGGAGCGATAATTGCTACCATATGGCGCCGCTCGCTCCCGCAAGTGAATCGCCAAACGTGCACGCGTTGCCATTGAAGGCAATGGAACGCGTACACGTTTTTGGCTTAAAAGCCGAAGCGATTCCAAAAGGTCTTTTTGCCTATGCAGCGCATGCGCGCTGCGTAGGCGAGACCTAATGAAAAACGCCATTTTAAGGCCGACCCTGTGCAGTAATTCGACACTGCCCCTAGGTGGCGCACTGTTCCCTTCCCTCTTGTGGAAGCGCGGAACTCGTGCACTTGTGCCTGTCCAGACCTTCTGCGAGATGCAGCGGTTGACGAATCGCATGGCTGTTTTGAAAGGTGTAGACGTACTGGAAACACACGTATTCAGTTCATCTATCTCCTCCTTCCGCTTGGCTGAAAGGATTGTGACAGGCGTCCTCTGTCTGCCTTTGTTGGCTCATTAGAAACTGCATTTCCAGGACAAATTAGGATGCTAGATAATACTCTGCTATTCGGAAACAGAAAATGTTCATTCAGGGCGGTCTGTTTATCACTGCACTGAGTGAGCTACTTGAAAGGCTTAGGGAAAATACCCCATCCCTCACTGTCACGCAACGATGCTCAAATGAACAGGTATTATATTAGCTGTTGGTCACTGTGAATGCCTGGAGAGCCTGAGGCTGGCAGGGGCCATGACAGTGTGAGTCTGGCCCGCCCACTGCTGGCACCTTTGATATCTAAGGCAGGTTGGGCATTTGCTCCTCAACTTGGCTTAGCTGTCAATAGGATTTACGTCATGAAGGTGCTTTCACCCACACAGCATTTTAGCCATCAATTTGCATTCTCTGAGTTTGTTTGCTTTTAACCATTAAACAAAGAAACCGAAAATCGGGGCGTGCAAAGTGCTATTGGCAGAAAAGTCCAGGACTGACCTCTCATGGTTGACACATTCAGTCCGCTCTCATTTTAGTCAGCAATTTACATTCTGGGACTTATACATAGAGAATCAAAACTCCCAGCATGCAAAGTGCTATTGGCAGAAAAGGTCAGGAATGGCTGAAGTTGCCATACAATAAATCTTTGCTTTAAGTGTAATGAAAAAACTAGGGGATCTCTCAAGGGGGCGTGGCCGATATAATTAAGGGTGTGGCTTACAATTACACAAGCTAAAAATCTGTGCTTAGCATACTGTGCAGCCTGACTGGTATTTTGCTACTTCTTGTTTTGAAATGACGAGACTGTGAAATAACTAAAACCAGTCTCTTTAAAGTTACCTCAAAAGCAGTGAAGGGTGGCACTGCTGCAGAGATAAGATTTTTTTCACCCTGAGGGCAAAAATGGAGAGCACCTGCTTCTTAGAACTGCCGGTGCTCAGCACCGACCGGACCCGGCTCACTTAAAGCCCTGCATTAAATAGGGCATCATGGCAGTTAGGTCAACCATCCCATCAACATTTGAAAAGGGTCTCAGGTGACACCAGTCCCTTCTGGAAAATGATCATGGTAGCGTGTACATCTTATTTATATTAATGTCACACAGTTAAGGTGCTGGAACTTTGTAAATACAGTATCCCTCCTGGAAGTACATGATCAAATAGCTGAACAAGACACTGATGTTGGAAACCAGTTTTTCTACATTTCAATATTTATGGCACTTGTATGAACTCAAAAGGATGCTATATAATCATCTAGAGGTGTAAAGTGGGGCGCTCTGATTACACACATTTCATTAAATTATTTGAAAAACTTTTAAACTTTACATTTTTTTGTATATTTCAAAAACGTTTTCTGGAGGAGAACACCAGAAGAGATTGTTTTTTTCAGACGTATTATTTAGCAAAATATATTGTTACCTTTTTTGTAGAAATTACAACCTGTGCATTATGGACCAGATGCACTTGATGGAGCAGGATTTCGCGAAAAGAAACCTGCTCAACCGAACCACCCTTTTATATGGACTAACAGTAAGTAGTGTTAAACGACTAATGTGCAGATTTACACTACACGTGGGAAGACTGCTTTATAAAATGCATGAACTAACTAGAACTAATGCGTAAATAACCGGAAATGTAATGATTTTGTGTTTTGAATGAATTCAAGAGGTTTGCATGGCAAGGTCGCAGAGTGTTTTTTCGTAAAAAGCATGGTGTGTGTTGCTTTATACTAATGAATAATGCTGCTTTTCTGCTTAAGCTATGCTAGACTAACCGTTAACATAAAGTAGAGTTAAGATGGGGGTAAACCGTGAAAATTACATTATCGCATAATTAATAATGTTCGTTTTTCTGTTCTTTTAGTAATGGACGAGTTTTCCATGATGTTAAGTTAGCCACAGTAATGGCGGGTGAACAAGAGGGCGAGTGGGAACCATGTGACTACATGACTGAACTGCTGAGCAAAGCTGAAAAAAAAACGTGACCTGGTGAAGGACATGAACATTGACAAGGACCCAACGCCAGTGTCATCGTGGGAATGGAACCCGAAGCTGTTGAATTTAATAAATTGTTAAAAATGTTGATACATATGTTCTCATGGGAGAGAAGAGGTATTGATGACTGTATAAAAAATGTTTAGAACAATGATGTAGTCAAAAGTAGATGATTTCATAGTGGGGTGACACTCCACCCCTAGAATCCCACCAATCCCTTAGCTAGAAAATGTGAAATTAGCAATTATCATGGGACGGACATGTTCTTTTAGGGTATAAGAATAGGCACTTTAGGGGTGTGGTTTAGGCAGCTGATGGTGTGGTGTGCGGACTTCAAGGGTCACGTAGGCTGAGAGAGGGAAGCGTCGCTGTTTTCGTCGGTGAGCTGAGAGGCCTAGATGTTCCTGTCCTGTCCCTGTCCTGGTTCTTAAGTCTTTGATCCCTGACTCTTGGTTCAGGGGTCCCTTACTACCGCCTAGGCCTGGGTGGTGGCTTTTCCCTTACAGATCCTCCGGGTTTGTATTTTGTCTACTTAGCATTATAGAAATCATATTTTTCTTTTCCGGTTGTTTTTCTTTGATATGTGTGCCTTTTGTCTCTTCATCTATCCCCTCCGCAATCGTTTTGGATTTTTAAGAGATTGATTATTGTGTATCTAATGTCTCTTCATCTATCCACTCAGTGCAACGTATATTTTGAATGATATTTCCGTTGTTACTGTGATTAGTTTGTTATTCTCTCCCATGAGGTCTCCAGTGTTTGAGGATATGATCGCTATAAGTAATTTTAATTGCTAGATAGAATTATTAAATCACACCGAGAGTTTGTGGTCATTTAATCAGTTATTATAAAGGGTTAATCCTTATCTGGAGAAATTACCATTGCCATCAACTCTTCAACTAATTGGTCCATCGACCAAGTAGAGGAAAAGTCGAATAAAATTACAAGATGTTTAAATTTTGTGTATAAATAAAAGGAATAAGTTGAAGAAAAGTTAACAAACTTGACACCAGCGCATCAGGGATTTTGGGTGACTGAGTATGGGCCAATGTATGATGTTATTGAATAATTTTCCCTGATCATTTCTTTGGGTTCGCGCTGGATCAGTTTCTTGGTAGCAGAGTGACGGTTCGATTATTGATTAGTTTTGTAAATGGTTATTGAATATTGATTATATGTTTAACATAAAGAGTTAGCATCATGTTTTATGTTGTCTAGAAGTACAGGTACGGAGTTGCCTGAGGAATCGCGGGAAGGAATTTGCCTGAAGTAGGCAGAAGAAGAGTGTGGTAAAGAAATCATACTGCAGCAGTACTTTGTCTGTTGGAAATAATACTGAAAAGCTAGGTAGGGCTGTCAGTGTTATAATTAGGGAATTTCGTATGTAAGTGGAGTGTATGAAATAGTGAAGGGTCCACTTTCGAAACTCTGGCAGTAATTCTCGAGGGAGTAACAGGACACCTTTCTAATGCCAAGAAAGTCCTCTTGTGAAACTTCGGCTTTATCCCTAGAGGAGTAACAGGTCTCCCCAGAGCTTGTTAGAAAAGTGAGATAACGCTGGTTGTTATTGTTACTTGCAGTGTAAGGATCTCTTGGAAAAGTGAAGACTATCTCTTTATTTAGTGGAGCAGACAAGGTAGCATTGTCTTTTTATGTTGTTACTAACAGAATTTTGATTAAGAAAATCTCAGAAAAATATTGCCGTAAAATTTTGTAAAGGAGGGGTCAGTAGAAGGAGTGACACTGATGTCACAAAGTGCCGCGCTGGTATTGGTCGGAGCAGCAGGCGTGTATCGAGTGTAGATTGTAAAGGGAGGGTCAGTCGAAGGAGTAAAAACTGATGTCACAAAAGGCCGAGCTGGCATTGGACAAACAGCGGGAGAGAACAGAGCTCTGATTGGTAAATTAGAGTGAGTCGCGCAGACATTAGTTGAGATTGAAGTTACGTAGGGAGCTGTGATTGGTTGGTTGGTGTGAGTCGCGCTGGTATAGGACAGAATCTAACAAATAGGGAAGAGAGAAATACGGAGAAATTTTTGTTGTAGTTATTATTGAGAACAGACCTTAATAAAGAAGAATTTTGTAAATGGGTTTGTTAAAAACCATAAAGAATTTCTTTAAAAAAGACCAACAAATTGTGACGAGAGAAGGAATCCCCATTCCACCCCCAAAAACGCTTGCCTCTTATATGATGATGGAGCGAGGTTATTATCATACGTGTGTTTGGTTAGAAAATTGGACGAAATATACGAAGGACGATGGAATGTTAGCTTTTCCTGAGTTTGGAACATTTAATGTGAGAATTTTACAGAATTTGAGAGCTAGGATGAACATGCTAGAGCCAAATCCAAGACTTACTCAGCATGAAGCGTTGGAGGAATGGGAAGTAGAAGCTTATGAGCGAGAAAAAGATCGAAGTGGTAGGAGATTCAGAGGTTTCATGCCTAGATATCCATTCGAGAGGCGAGAAGATCAGATGAAAAGATGGAGAAGAACGGTAGTGACCGAGGGTCTATATCCAGTTTTGACAGTAGAGAGTCAGACAGGTACCAAGTGTAAAGAGAAAAAGAAAAATATAGAAACGTCCGGAGAGGTCTTAGATGAGTCTGATGATGAATTATTAGAAGAAATTATGACTAAAAGGCCTCCGCCATATGAAGTAAATTCAGGAGAATTGATTCCAAGTGCCCCACAAATGGTAACCCCATTGACTCCCCAAGTTACCAAAATGGCTAGAATGGTGCGAGAAAATGAAGTGAGTTTGTTAAACAAGGCTAGAATGGAACAAGTACAGAAATTAAATCAGTTAAATTTGAATGCAGAAGCTTTGACGGTACCGGTGACAATTGGTCCCGTGGTTCCATTGTTTGGAGAAAAATCGACTTTACCTAAAGTACACACGTTGTCAGTTCCAAGAAGTAGTGTAAGGAGTGAAATAGTGTCAGCAACAAATGAAAATAGACAAAATGACCAAAATACTACACTGTTAGACTTACCGATTGATAAATTATTAACGGAAACCCCGAGGAGAAGTATTCAACTAGACCCAAGGAAATTAGGGCCAAATATTACTCCAGTAACAGGGAGTTCAGCAAATCCCTCTCCAGAAGAATTAACTCATTGGATAAATGAAATGACTAAACCAAAAGCCTAACCACAGAGTATAAATGTAAGTCAATTGAAAGTAGATTTAGAAGAGATGATTATTGGAACAGTAAATCCAGATAGATTAGGGACTTATAGTGAAGAAGAGTTGTTGTTTTTGTGTAAAAGTATTACTTGGAGAGCGAAGAATTTCCATGAGAAATTATCAGAGGTTGCTAGTGAGTTTGGTGTAGATATAGAAAAATCGAAGGTGTTACAAAAGACATACAGAATGGCTTTTACTGACAAGGATTTAGAGAGTTTGAATATATCAGGGAAAAGATTGCAGATAAAAGAGTTAATGAATTTACTGAAGAAATGGGGAACTTTATAACGATGGAGGAGTAAGTGGATGAAAAAGAAGGAAGAAACTGCGGGTAGGGGAACTTCCATGTTTCCATTAAAAGAAAACGAGCAAGTTGAAAGGGTATGTCCGATGAGAGAAGTTCCAGGTGGTGGATATGTTCATGTACCTTGGACTAGACAAGACATATTATCATTCACTAATGATTTTCCAGGATTGCGAGAGAAGCATGTTGAATGGTACAAACAAGTGGACAGATTTGTAAAAGTCTCAAAGGTGTTGTTGAAAGACTTAGATGGTCTTTTTGCAATAGTGGTTCCAGCTGACTTGTGGACAGAATGTAAGATTACTGTTGATTGGCCTAAGGATGAATATTCCAGAGATGCAAGAACAGGTGCACCATCTGAAGAGGTGATGAAAAAGTACCATCAAGTCATTACCTTCTTGAAGGGGAAGATTTCTCCTAAAGAAACAGATTGGGTTAAGATTGACAGGACAACCCAAGAGCCCAAAGAGTCGGTGCATGCATATTATGAGAGATTGTTACAGGTGTTTAAGCAGTACAGTGGGTTTGAGAATATTGGAGATAAAGATATGGGACATTTTGAGTATCGATTCGTATATGGATTGAAACTAGAGATTAGTGCAATGATACAGCAGCATTTGCTCTGCTGGCAAAGTAAGTCAATAGACGAAATTTTGAGGTATGCAAAGTATTGTAGTGATGATATTGATTCAAGACTTAAAAAGTTGAAAGAGAAAATGATGTGGGCTCAAGTGAAGATGGCAGAACAGCAACAGGAAAATAGTAATGGACAACAAAGTCAAAATCAGACTGGTCAGGTAAACAGTGGAGGTAGAGAAAAATTTAAAATGTTAATGTTAATGTTAATGTTAACGAGATTTGTAAAGCGCACGAATACCCGGAAGTGTCTTGGCGCTGAGGACATAGTACGCCCACTGTAACGTCTAATTCTTAAACAGCCAGGTTTTTAATTCCTTCCTGAAGGTGGAAAGGGAGCTCGCAGCTCTGAGCACATTCGGAAGAGTGTTCCAGAGTTTGGAGGTGCCGTAGTAAAAGCTACGACCGCCCCAATGCAATGTTCGAACTCTGGGCACTTGCAAAAGTCTAGCCCCTGTTGAACGGAGGTGTCTTGTTGGTTCATACCAGACAAACAGGTTTTGCAAGAAGGAAGGACCTGTGTGGTTCAGAGCTTTATATGCCAAGCAAAGAGCCTTGAATTTGATGCGTTGTGACACCGGAAGCCAATGCAGGTTGCGAATCTCTTTCGATACAGAGTTTCCCCTGGGGATGTCGACCAATAAACGTGCTGCTGAATTTTGAACCATCTGAAGCTTTTTTAAGCACTCTTTCTGAATGTTCAAGTAAAGCCCGTTGCAATAATCCAGTTTAGACTGGATTAACGAGGTAACCACCATTTTCCTGGAATCTAAAGGGATATAAGGAAAGATCTTCCTTATTTTCTTAATAAGAAAGTGGGAGGCAGATACAGTTGAATTTGTCTGCTGTGAAAACGATAGTTTATTGTCAAACCAAACGCCCAGGTTCTTAGCCTTGACCGCTAAAGCTAAAACAAAATTTCCTTGTCCTGCGTGCAGAAAAATTGGACACTGGAAGAATGAGTGTAGAAATGGACAAAAGGGCAATGAAGTAAATCAAAATTTAAACCCACAGATGCAGAATGAGGTGATTGGGAATCAACAGCAGCAGCAGCAGGTAGTTACTCCACAGTTACAGGTGCCACAACCTCCTATGTCCCATAATGTGAAAGTCATATGCAGATGTACAGTGCAAGTACTGGATTCCACGGAGGAGAGCAGTTTGGTAAGAATCCACTGGTTTCACAATATTTGGTACTGTGTAGTGAGAGTGATTCGGATTCGTCTCAATGATGGTGCCTGAGGGGTGAGGAAGAGTGCGTACTTGGCGCATCTTTAGAGGTAGATCAGTCAGGTCCATTTGTTGATGGAAAGGTAGAAGGTAAAGATATCACCTTCTTGCTGGACACTGGTGCTACCCGTTCTACTGTGAGAGCAGCAGAAATTCCAAACCTACCCCTCTCGGGAGAAACTATCCAAGTTGTAGGCGTTGCAAATAAACATATTAGAACTCCTGTCACTGCCCCGGTAGAAGTTCATATTGGAAACTTCAAAGACATGCATCGGTTTGTGGTATGTGATTCCAGTCCCGTAAATCTCTTGGGCATAGATTTACTGTGCAAAATGAATTGCACCATTTATTGTACACCAGATGGTGTTGCTTTTATGACACCTGATGAGGATGTTGAGTACAAAGTATTGATGGCCCAGAGAGAATCAGAAGTGAGTGAATTATATTCACTCCTCACTGATGAAGATTTGCCTGAAGAGTTAAAAGATAGAGTAAGATCAGAAGTGTGGGATTTCACAGGAAAAGAGATTGGATTAATGACAAATGTGGATCCAATCCAGATTACAGTAAAAAATGGTGCTATATATCCAAATACCCCACAGTACAAAATGAGTCCAGAAGTAATAGCAGGTGTCACACCTGCGATTGACCAAATGATTGAACAGGGAATTTTAAAGGAAATAATGAGCAGTCCCTGTAATTCGCCCATTATTGGAATCAAAAAGCCTAATGGGAAATATAGAATAGTACAAGATTTGAGAAAGGTGAATAAAATTGTAGTGCCATGTTGTCAAATAGTGCCAAATCCAGCAGTAATTCTTTATCAAATTCCCTGTGATGCGGAATGGTACACTGTTATTGATCTGTGTCAGGCATTTTTCTCCATTCCTTTGCACCCGGAAAGTCAATATTTATTTGCATTCCGGTTTGAAAACCGTATTTTGGCCTGGTGCCGAGTTCTTCAAGGGTATACTGAAAGTCCCTCGATCTTTAATCAGATTTTGAAAAAATGTTTGGAGACTTTGGTCATGCCTGGAAACTCTGTTTTGGTTCAATATATTGATGACCTACTGTTGGCATCAAAAACACGAGAAGCATGTGTGACAGACACAATTGCTTTATTGAACCATTTAGCAGAAGGAGGACATAAAGTATCACCATCTAAATTGCAATACTGTAAACAGGAAGTTCAGTATCTAGGTCACAAAATTTAAAAAGGGGTCAGAAAGGTGACGCCAGAAAGAATCAGTGTGATTAAGAAAATGAATCCACCCAGAAATCAAAAAGAAGTGCGAATGTTTTTGGGAATGGTTGGATATTGCAGACAGTGGATTTGTGGCTTCTCATTGATTGCAAAACCTCTACAGAGGTTGACACGAAAGGATGTGAAAGATCCAATCCTGTTGGATGAAGAAAGTATGGAATCTTTCTCAAGATTGCGAAACAGTCTTTGTCAAGCACCTGCTTTGGGAATGCCGGATTATTCTAAAGAATTTGCATTGTATTGTTGTGAGAGAGATGCATGTGCACTTGCAGTTTTAACTCAGAAACACAGAATGGCTCGAAGTCCGGTGGCATATTTTTCTGCCACCCTAGATTCAGTGGCTGCAGCATTGCCAGGCTGCTTAAAAGCAGTAGCCGCCACTTGTGTAAGTTTGGAACAAAGTGAAGCAATTGTGATGGGTTATCCTGTAAAAGTATTTGTACCACATTATGTTGAGATCCTTTTAACTTGCACTCGGACTCAACATATGACATCTAGTCGGCTGACTAAATATGAGAGAGTGATTCTAGGTGCTGAAAATGTGAGGTGGGGAAAAGGTGGGGTGTACTACTGTGAACCCAGCCACATTGTTGCCGGATTCAAGATGTGAGGAAGTGAAAGAAGAAGCAGAACATGATTGTCTGGAAGTGCCAGAACTTTGTACTAAGCCCCGTCCGGATATAGAGGTTGAACTGTTAGAAAGGCCAGATTGTGAATTGTTCGTGGATGGATCATGTTTGAGAAATAAAAGGGGTGACTTGTGTGCTGGTTATGCTGTCTGCACTTTTATCAGGAGCATTAGAAGCATCTTGCCTGAATGGGGTAAAATCCGCCCAAGTTGCAGAGTTGATTGCTCTGGTTAGAGCATGTAAATTGGCAAAAGGTCTAAAAGTAACCATCTACACCGATAGTCAGTACGGATTTGGTATCGTACATGACTTTGGTCAGATATGGATGCAAAGAGGATTTTTGACTTCCTCAGGTTCCCCAATTCAGAATGGAAAAACTGTAAAGGAATTTTTGGATGCTTTGCAGTTACCAAAAATAATTGCCATTGTAAAATGTGCAGCACATCAATCAGGAGATGATGATGTGACAAAGGGCAATAGGTACGCGGACCAATTAGCGCGTTACTGTGCACAAAATACAGTGGCCATAAACAGGTCAATTGAAAAGGAAAATACCGAATGCCATCTTATGTACACAACAACATTTGAGACTTGGGATGAAATAAAGCAAATGCAGGAAGAAGTCAGTGATGAGGAAAGGGAAGAGTGGAATAGAACAGGCTGTAGGAAAAATGCAGAAGATGAGGTTTAGGTCTATTACGATGGAAGACCAGTATTACCAGATTCTTTACTTTCCCATATGGCCAGGATGTATCATGGACTAACACACATCGGAAGGGATGCAATGGTAAGACTGTTCAAGCAGACATGGTATAATCCAAAGCTCAGGGCCATCGCAGAAAGTTTATGTCAAAAGTGTGCCATATGTCACAAACAAAATCCTGGAAGAAAAACAGTTGTAAATTGGGGTGTAATTGGGAAAGCAGGAGGTCCTTTACAAGACTTCAAATTGATTTCATTGAGCTGCCACCATGTAATGGGCTAAAGTACGTCCTTGTTTGTTTTCTCGCTGGGTGGAAGCCTATCCAACGAGAAGGAATGACAGCCTTACAGTGGCTAAGTTGTTGTTAAGAGAACTAATCCCTGGGTTTGGTTTTCCAGTCACTTTGGAATCAAATAGGGGATTGCACTTCAATAATGAGATAATTCGGATGATTTGTGCAGCATTACAAATTGAGCAAAAACTGCATTGTGCCTATCGACCAGAGGCTTCTGGAATTGTTGAACAGATAAATGGTACAATAAAATCTAGATTAGGGAAGGTATGTGCATCCACAACACTGAAGTAGCCTGACACTTTACCCCTGGTATTGATGAGTCTTAGAAGTATTCCTGACAAAAAGACTGGATTGAGTCCCCATGAAGTATTGATGGGAAGAGCCATGAGACAAGCATACATACCTACGAACAAACTAATGACTATGTCTGATGATCGTGTACTAGATTATTGCAAATGACTGGCTGACCTGGTGCGTTCTGTGTCTCGCCAGGTTGGAGCAGATGCCACAACGACACAGCGGAACCAAGCACATGATTAGAATCCTGGTGAGTGGGTACTAGTCAAGAAGCACGTAAGGAAAACGTGTCTAGAACCCCGTTGGAGCGGCCCTTACCAGATCACATTGGTGATGACCACAGCAGTAAAGTGTTTTGGCTTGCCGAACTGGATACATGCAAGCCATACCCGCTTAGTCCCAAGTCCAATTGAAAGACTTGAAGTACAGCAACTGAAAATTCAAAACCGAGTACCAGCAGCTGAAGTGTGCGAAGCTGAAGAGTCTGGAGTGACAGATTCTAATGAACATTTTGACGATGAACAGCCAAGCACAAGTCAAGTAAATTGGGCACCAGATATTAAAGATACTGTTGTTGAGTCAGAAAAAGGTGAGGCTGCCGGTGAGCCAGGAGAAAGAGAAACAGCTGTTGAGCTAGAAATTGGACCAAAGGAGAGTGAAAACACCAATGAGCTAGAAGAAGGTGAACTCATTGATGAATCAGAAGCAAGCGCTGAACCTACAGAAACAGAAATACAAAGGAGCAGAGAGGGACAGACAGAAAGAATATCAAACAAAAGAAATAGTGAGACAAACACAGAAGGTCAAAAGGTGGTACAGAAGAAAAGACCTAGTAAGGGAGACATTTGGTCAAGTGGAGCAAGAAGACTAAAATACAGAATAGTCAAGAGAAGGTTGGGAAAAAGACCGGAGCAAAGTAACGAAGTTTCAAGCCAAACAGAATTAGAGAACACAAAAAGAGAAACAACCCGAAAATCAAAGAGAACAAGAATTCCATGCAGAAAGTACAAAGCTCCTGAATGGACCTACGTTATACTAGAAGAATTTGAAAATTTAGGTCTAAGTGAAGAACATGACAGTAGTGATACTGAAAAGGAAGATGAGAACAAACTAAGACCACCTTAAAAGAACTATAAAGAGACAAAGGAGGAAAATTTGTCAGATGAACTGAATTGAGAACTTAAGAGAAACCCAAAAGACTAAATAAAAAGAAAGGGGTAAAGAAGAAAGTCATTAAGTGTAGGATTACACAGAACCATATTTTTGAGAAAATTAGGATTTTAGACTAGAAAATTGTTAGATTTTTTATATTTTTCTTTTTTGTAGTACATCAAAATGGCAGAAGTAGAAGTGACTGAACAACCAAATTCTAGACTAAAACGTAGATGTATTAAAAACATGTTTATGTAGTGTTTTCCTATTTACGCTTATATGGATCCTGTTCATTGTTATTTTACCTATTTTTAGTGTAAATAATATTGGAAATAATACTAATGATATGACAACTGAAGGAATGAAAGATGTGTCTAAAACACGTATAAATACTAATAGAGAACAAATAGATGGAAGTATTCACCATCATGATAAAACAATTAGTGTTTTTTCGTTAAAGTCTTTACCAAGTTGTTATATGAGTATACTAACACTATGAACGTGAGTAATTGTTATGTCTGTATGAAATTACCTACGTCTTTCTCTGAAGGACTAACCTATCACCATCTTTCTGTAACCTATGGTGTGTCATGTAGTGTACTCAGCAGTCTATTTTATATGCTGGATTATCAATATACTGATACAGATTTAGTATTTTCAGAAATACCAATCATAAAGGAATTGAATAAAGTAGTAAGTGCTAAAAATGCTCGTTATATGGGAGAATTCTTCCATATTACTAAAACCTTAAATATAGAATATGCCTACAAAAACAATGTAACCTGTAGTTTACATGTTGAAGAAAAATTATTTTTAGATATGATAGAGAATAGAAGAGCAAGTTTCCAGAAGAAAGCTAATGAACAGAAAACACAGGCACCACCATGGGCTTTTAGAGAAGGAAATTATGAGAAGGGTGAGACATACGCTGCGATGTCCCTGGACGGGTCACGAAAGGGGAAACTTTGTTTATATAGATCAAGGACTAACTATAATAATTACTTTATTGGCACTAGTGAATGTGAGCATACTTTCCAAATTACTGGAGGATGGGGATTGAAAGGTGGAACTGACCCAGTTCTCCTGGGAATCTATTATGTGTGTGGCAAGAAAGCCTAATATAGGTTACCAGCACGTTGGTACGGAAGTTGTTATTTTGGGATCATCTTTCCAAAGGTCTACCATAAAGACCGTGGGGACAATAGTGCCAATGAAATAAAACAAGGACTAATACGAAGTAAAAGAGCAAGTTTTTCAGAAATAGTAGGTGATATCTTTGGTGCAATGATACCCTCAGTTGGAGTTGTTTTAAATGCACACAAAATTCGTAAATTATCCACAGTGGTTGATCGTTTATCAACAGATACTGCTGGTTGTTTCTTGATGATTGATACCAAAATGGTGGCAATCAGATCAATGGTTTTACAAAATCGACTTGCCCTTGATATTCTTTTGGCAAAAGAGGGTGGAGTCTGTAGCATGTTGAAAATTCAACACTGCTGTACCTATATCCTGGATAAAAGTAAAGGGATAGAAGGAAATATTAGAAATATTACAAAATTACATAATGAGTTAACCCAACTGCAGGTTGACAGTGTTTGGGAGAGACTTGGTAAGAGTTTCTCTGCAGTAAGTAAATGGTTTTCTATCTTAGAAAATAGTTTATTAGGAAAAATAATAATCCCAATATTTTCTGTGGCAATAGTAGTTCTAGTAATATTAATAACATATAAATGTTGCAAATATGTAAGAGAAAGAAAAGATGCGAAAAACAAAAAGAATAAAAGGAAATAAAGGAAGAAAGAGAAAAAAGAGAAGAAATAGAGTTAGAAAAAGTAAAAGGAGAATATTATGACATGATGAAAGAGTTAGACGAGAGTGCCATAAAAGAAGAAAAAGAGAGTAAATGCTAGACAACATAAAAGGTGGCACTCGGTATGGTGAGTATTTATATTGGCTCTTAAAAAGCCATCAGAGGGGGGATTGATGGAGCAGGATTTCGCGAAAAGAAACCTGCTCAACCGAACAACACTTTTATATGGACTAACAGTAAGTAGTGTTAAACGACTAATGTGCAGATTTACACTACACGTGGGAAGACTGCTTTATAAAATGCATGAACTAACTAGAACTAATGCGTAAATAACCGGAAATGCAATGATTTTGTGTTTTGAATGAATTCAAGAGGTTTGCATGGAAAGGCCGCAGGTGTTTTTTCGTAAAAAGCATGGTGTGTGTTGCTTTATACCACTGAATAATGCCGCTTTTCTGCTTAAGCTGTGCTAGACTAACCGTTAACATAAAGTAGAGTTAAGATGGGGGTAAACCGTGAAAATTACATTATCACATAATTAATAATGTTCGTTTTCTGTTCTTTTAGTAATGGACGAGTTTTTCATGATGTTAAGTTAGCCACAGTATGGGCGGGTGAACAAGAGGGCGAGTGGGAACCATGTGACTACATGACTGAACTGCTGAGCAAAGCTGAAAAAAACGTGACCTGTTGAAGGACATAAACATTGACAAGCGGCCAACGCCAGTGTCATCATGGGAATGGAACCCGAAGCTGTTGAATTTAATAAATTGTGAAAAATGTTGATACATATGTTCTCATGGGAGAGAAGAGGTATTGATGACTGTATAAAAAATGTTTAGAACAATGGTTTAGTCAAAAGGAGATGATTTCATAGTGGGGTGACACTCCACCCCTAGAATCCCACCAATCCCTTAGCTAGAAAATGTGAAATTAGCAATTATCATGGGACGGACATGCTCTTTTAGGGTATAAGAATAGGTACTTTAGGGGTGTGGTTTAGGCAGCCGATGGTGTGGTGTGCGGGCTTCAAGGGTCACGTAGGCTGAGAGAGGGAAGCGTCGCTGTTTTCGTCGGTGAGCTGAGAGGCCTAGATGTTCCTGTCCTGTCCCTGTCCTGGTTCTTAAGTCTTTGATCCCTGACTCTTGGTTCAGGGGTCCCTTACTACCGCCTAGGCCTGGGTGGTGGTTTTCCCTTACAGATCCTCCGGGTTTGTATTTTATCTACTTAGCATTATAGAAATTATATTTTTCTTTTCCGGTTGTTTTTCTTTGATATGTGTGCCTTTTGTCTCTTCATCTATCCCCTCCGCAATCGTTTTGGATTTTTAAGAGATTGATTATTGTGTATCTAATGTCTCTTCATCTATCCACTCAGTGCAACGTATATTTTGAATGATATTTCCGTTGTTACTGTGATTAGTTTGTTATTCTCTCCCCTGAGGTCTCCAGTGTTTGAGGATATGATCGCTATAAGTAATTTTAATTGCTAGATAAAATTATTAAATCACACCGAGAGTTTGTGGTCATTTAATCAGTTATTATAAAGGGTTAATCTGTATCTGGAGAAATTATCATTGCCATCAACTCTTCAACTAATTGGTTTATCGACCAAGTAGATGAAAAGTCGAATAAAATTACAAGATGTTTAAATCTTGTGTATAAATAACAGGAATAAGTTGAAGAAAAAGTTAACAAACTTGACACCAGCGCATCAGGGATTTTGGGTGAATGAGTATGGGCCAATGTATGATGTTATTGAATAATTATCCATGATCATTTATTTGGGTTCACGCTGGATCACACTCATAGACAAGTCGCAATACTGGGTGGAAACTGCGCATTGAACTTTTATGACTTGCCTTTTATTATTGGGTTGTGACCTATTTGCGACTGTGTGGTGTCACAAAATGTCCAGTTACTCTAACCTAGAACCACCACTGTTCCTCAAAACCAGACAACCTGTTGCTACAGTTATGCATTCTTTTATATCACTCCTTTTTACTGATTTATCCTGTTTTTTTCAGCACCACTCTACCAAATGTTTTTAGATTTACGTACTGTGTGAGAGAATTTGTTGTCAATGGTGGAACCTGATGCGGAGCTCTTTTGCTGATGCTGAGATCATTGTAAATAGATGCCGAACTAGGTTGTTTAATCTAAGCTACAGCTCTGCTGTTTATAATTAGGGGTCCTGGTTTTCTGGTATTTATTTTTTCAACATTTTTGGCCATTTTATTGGTATTTATCCATATTTATTTTATGTTTT
Organism: Calotriton arnoldi; assembly: GCA_963921515.1. Lineage (NCBI taxonomy): Eukaryota > Metazoa > Chordata > Amphibia > Caudata > Salamandridae > Calotriton > Calotriton arnoldi. Next base: position 1,616,400 of record CAWUFW010003219.1, read on the forward strand.
GAGAATAAATGGGGTCATAAAATGGTATATTTCCACATTAATTTAACTGATAAACATGCACTCATACTTTGATGCCTGTCGTGTTTCAGCAAATTAAGCAGCAAAATATAACAAAACACTACATCAAGAAGTAAATATAAACATTATATACAAATATATGTTAACATATGCCTGTATTTAAGGGAATCTGATTCTGGTTTTAAATCCCCATGACATTAACCTGCTTAGCAATTTGTCCTGGAATTCATGAAGGTCAACAAGGAGAGTCACTCACAGGAAGCACAAATTTCTGTATTTTTTCTGATTTAAAAAAATAAACACAGACAGGAAATAGATAGTTTTCTGTCTGTATTCATCTGTAAATATCAGGAAAAACGGAAAACTGGAAGCCTTATTTATAATGTGCCTATTTAATTATCTGATTATATCACACACATCATGGACTGAATTGAATTTAGGTGCCTGAAAACACAGTCACAGGGCTATCCCAAACTAGGGAGTTTAAGAAAAGATCCAGCTTTTTAGCTCTTCCCTGAAATATAAAAGAGATAGGTTCTCCTTTGGATGGATTGAAAGTCTATTCCAAAGCCTTGGTCCATGAACAGAGAATATTCAGTAGCTCTGTAAAAGAGAGTTAGGGAACCTTTAATTATTAACCCTTTGGGTACGTCGTACGGCCGCGGGCCGTCCGACGCACCAGTGCTCATGTGCGTAGGACGAATCCCGGCCGTCCTCGCACATGGCACAGGGAATCCCTCTGGTGCGGGCACAGAGGGATTCCCTTTACCTCCCAACAGCCTCGGGAGCTGGGGAAGAGCTTCCCCAGCTCCCGAGGCTGCCTGCATGGTTTCCCTGAAATGACGATCAGCGCGCAGGTCGCACTGACGTCATTTCAGTGAAACCGAAACTGAAATGAGCCAAGAGGAAATTTGTGTCAGCCCGGTGATCCTGCAACTTTCCCACACAGAAATGTGAGAAAAAATAGATTTTTTTCAACAAAATTTGAGGTTTGCAGGGTATTCTGGGTAGGAAAATGTTGGGGGACTCACGCAAGCCATACCTCGCTGGCCTCCCCCGGGTGTCTAGTTTTCAGAAATGTGTGGGTTTGGTAGGTTTCCCAAGATGGCCACCGACCCCGGGGCCAAAAACCCAGGTGACCCCCTTTGCAAAACCAGGTTGCTTTTTGATAGGTCATTTTGATGTCTCCTCAATACGTTTTGGGCCCTTGCCTGTCGCGGGTACTTGACCCACCCACACGAGTGAGGTACCATTTTTATCGGGAGACCTCGGGGAATGCTGTGTAGAAGGAAATTTGTGGATCCACGCAGATTCCAGAACTTTCCCACACAGAACTTTGAGAAAAAAGTGATTTTTTCAGGTAAATTTGAGGTTTGCAGGGGATTCTGGGTTGGGAATTGTTGGGGGACCCACGCAAGCCATACCTTGCTGGACTCCCACGGGTGTCTAGTTTTCAGAAATATGTGGGTTTGATGGGTTTCCCTGGATGGCCGCCGAGCCCGGGGCCAAAAACTCATGGGACCCCCCTTGCAAAACCAGGTTGTTTTGTGATAGGTAATTTTGATGTCGCCACATTAGGTTTTGGGCCCTTGCCTGTCGCGGGTACTTGACCCACCCACACAAGTGAGGTACCATTTTTCTCGGAAGACTTTGGGGAATGCGTGGTGGGTGGAATTTTGTGGATCCACACAGATTCCAGAACTTTCCACCACAGAAATGTGAGGAAAATGTGTTTTTTTTTTTTTTACAAATTTTGAGGTTTGCAAGGGATTCTGGGTAACAGAACCTGGTGAGACCCAGACAAATCACCCCATCCTGGATTCCCCTGGGTGTCTAGTTTTCAAAAATGTATAGGTTTGCTAGGTTTCCCTAGGTGCCGGCAGAGCTAGGGATCAAAATCTACAGCTAGGCACTTTGCAAACACAGGGGTCCGTTTTCACTGTGAAAATATGGTGTGTCCACGTTGCGTTTTGGGCCATTTCCTGTCGCGGGCACTAGGCCTACCTGCACAAGTGAGGTACCATTTTTCTCGGAAGACTTTGGGGAATGCGGGGTGGGTGGAATTTTGTGGATCCACACTGATTCCAGAACTTTCCACCATAGAAATGTGAGGAAAATGTGGTTTCTTTTACAAAGTTTGAGGTTTGCAAGGGATTCTGGGTAACAGAACCTGGTGAGAGCCAGACAAGTCACCCCATCCTGGATTCCCCTCGGTGTCTAGTTTTCAAAAATGTATAGGTTTGCTAGGTTTCCCTAGGTGCCGGCAGAGCTAGGGTTCAAAATCAACAGCTAGGCACTTTGCAAAAAAAGGGTCAGTTTTCACTGTGAAAATGTGGTGTGTCCATGTTGCGTTTTGGGCCGTTTCCTGTCGCGGCCACTACACCTACCCACACAAGTGAGGTATCATTTTTATCGGGAGACTTTGGGGAACACAAAATTGTGGAGCAACTGTTATTACCTATTGACTTTCAATGCATTTCTGCCTTCCAAATGTAAGACAATGTGTAAAAAAGAAGTCACTTTGAAAAATGACCTATAATTCACATGCTGGTATGGGTACCCACAATTTCGGAGATGTGCAAATAGCTACTGTTTCTAAACTCTATATTTTGTTCCCAATTCAGAAATACATAGGTGACTTTCATACCGATTTTTCCCTGTTTATATTTTTCCAAATGAATTGCTATATACCCAGTACAAAATAAAAAACCATTGCAAGACGCTTCTCAGTTATTGGCTCTGGGTTCGTCGGGTTCTTGGTAAACCTACAAGTCCTATATATCTACTTAGTAGAAGTTACAGGTGAAAACGTTGGCACAAATGGCTGTTTTTTTAACTCATTTTCAATTTTTTCTATTTTCAACTGTTAGTTTTTATAAGAAAACCTTGAAGGATCTACACAAATGACCCCTTGCTAAATTCAAAATTTTGTCTACTTTTCAGAAATGTATAGCTTTCCAGGATCCATCATTGCTTTCATACCCATTTTTACCATTAACTGGAAAAATGCGAAAACTGTGTAAAAAATTTTGGTTTTCTGACAAAAGTCTGCTTCTCCCTGAAAGCTGGGAAGATGGTGATTTCAGCACCACAACCCCTTTGTTGATACCATTTGCAGGGAAAAAACCAGACGCTTTCATCTGTAGCCCTTTTTTCCCATTTTTCCCCAAAAAAACACAAAATGTTGCTGTATTTTGGCTAATTTCTGGGTCCCCTCCAAGGGAATCCACAAACCCTGGGTACCTTTAGAATCCCTGTGATGTTGGAAGAAAAGGACGCAAATTTGGCGTGGATACCTTATGTGGTCAAAACGTTACAGGGGCCTAAGCGCGAACTACCCCAAATAGCCAAAAAAAGGCTTAGCACGGGGGGAAAAGGCCTAGCAGCGAAGGGGTTAAAGACCTCCCATATGGAGCAAGGTTGCTATTTTTTGATCAGCCAGTTATTTGGAAACAAGCCCATGAAAGCACTTATGATCTGGAGCTGGAGTCTTGATTTCCACTCAGTTTCAACAGCAGCCAGTGTAGAGTCTAGTGCAGATGTAGGACTTGGTCACACCTTCACAAAAATCAGCAAAACAGCAGCATTCTGGACATTTTAAAGACATGACATGTGTCAGGAAGACCTCCTGAGATTGCATTGCCATTGTCCAGTTTTGAATGTTCTTAAAATGAAAAAGGCTTCAATTTGCGTTTTTTCTCTCTAAATTACCAGGAAATAAAAGGTGATTAATTCAGTTATCTATGAAATATATGTAAAACCTCAATGACAAGACATCAGCCTATTTTGGAAGCACACAACATCAATATCATTTGTGGGCTACTTCTACTCTAAGTTTGGGATCACAGAAGAACTTCGTAATATGAGGGATAGGTCTGTGATCTATGGTGTGGGAACGCTTAATGTCTATGGCCTGGACTTTGGTTGGCATCTGCAAGACTTGTCTAACCTAAGGGATCGCTCTGCTGTTTATTCCAACAACATTTGCAAGAACTTTTTCAGTAACCTCAGGGCAAATAGAGGTTATGGGGCCCTGATTGTGAGAGCCTTTTCCCACTGATGTCCTTGGGCGGCTACTCAACTATTGAGCCCAGACCTGAGTGTGCAGACCAGCTAGTATTCCTTTAGGCTGTTCCCAGAGGTAAAGTATTGGGGAGAAGCAATCAGCGTTGTCTGGAAGCATCCCTTGGGTTCCCCATCTTCTACCTCCAAAGTGATTTTGCCTTATTTCCTGTCAGTGTATGAATTGTCCCAAAGTCAAAGTTCTCCACATAATATCTCACCCTTGCACTGTAACTTTTGTTTCAATCCTCGGAAGGCAGGGCCACGATCTGCAGGCTAGGGGTGGGGTCTGCACTGCTCGCAGTGGTGTACAATCTCACATGGCCCACCAAGCGGGAATACGTTGACTCTGCTTTGGCCGATGTTGTTGCTGTCTGCAGCCTCTGTGTGCAGAAGCAGGCCTCTGGTTGGGGAAAGGGTGGCTGTGTGAACACATGTAAGGTTAGAGAAAGCTCTCCACTTGCTTCATTCGTGGTTGGGTGGATCTTTGCTTGGGATAATTTCTTGAGCTCAAACACAAACCCACCTCCCAAGCAAAGTGAAGAGCCCAAACCAGATCACGGGTAGAGATAATTGATGTTTCCGATTTTAAGCTGGGTATAGTGCCAATCTTCCAAAGGCACTTCTGCTGATCAGGCCACTAAATGCGGTTGAGATTTTTCTGTAGAACCCCACCATCACAAGCAATTTGGCTTCTTTTAGAAATACCAAATGCAGTTACAATTCTTCACAAGTGCCAATCCAATACAAACATGTCTGCTTCTAGGCATGCCGCCGTGCCCTGGGGTCTCAGTGCCTTATCGGTTGTGTGGTGGTGCAGGTCCTTCACTGTGTTCCGATGGTTCGCCTTCAGTTATCCCTGTTCCAGCTCCCCGCAGTCCTCCTTTTCTAGGCTGCCTCTTCTTTGTCTAATGGCAGCTCCTGCACTCTTCCTCAGAGGTCTATCTGCTCATTCTCTGAAGGCAGGTTCAATGCAACTCTTCTGCTGGCAGGGTTCAGAGCACCCAAATTCCTGATCCTGAACATGACAAAGGGGAGTTCACAACCCCAACCGTGAAGCATGCAATAGTTTCACAGACTCCATCACTGTGGACCCATGGATTCTGGCTGTTGAGAAATCTTGGCACCTGAATAGTGTTTGTGTTCCATATGTCTCCCTAGTTTGCAAACAGGGTATGTATATTCCGCAAGTGGAGCTTGGGACCAATATCAGACATTTCTTGACTTTTGTGTATTTCACCTAGACTGGTCAAGCCACAGTCTTTGTCCTCTAACGTGTCAGCAGGAAGGTGGGGTAGAGCTGGGAGCTCCCAGAGTGAGGAGACCCAAGAAAAAGGCACAAAAGATGGAGGGGCTTCCCCACTGAACTACATCCCAACTTGCTGTGGGTAACACTTCTGGTGAACTTTGGAACATGAAGGGGGGGGAAGGGTTTCTCTTGCTTTCCAAAGGAGCCATATATCTCCTACCTCTACATTCTAGAGTCTGGTACACTACAAGGAACCTCATGACTACTTTGAGGGCTCTGCAATTCGCATTGCTGTCTGGCGGGTTCTCTCTGTCTTCCATCTTCTGTACCACTCAGGTGCAGGGGATCAAAAGGTATTCCTGGCCTGCCACAGATACACACAGTGTAAAGTAGGGCAGTGTGAAGTGGTGAGTCTCTGATTCCACACGTCATTAAATTATCTGAGAAACTTTCAATTTTGTGATTTCGTTCATATATTTCAAAAACGTTATTTGGAGGAGAACACTGGGACAGATTATTGTGTCAGATTTATCATTTAGCAAAATATATTGTTACCTATTTTGCAGGAATTGCAATCTGTTCATTATGGACCACATGCATTAAGAGACAAGTTGCAATGCTGGGTGGAAACTGTGCATTTACATTTTGTGACCTGCTTTTCATTACTGGGAGTTACCTATTTACGAGTGGGTGGTGTCACAAAATGTCCTGTCACAGGGGGTCACAGAAGGACCTGTTAACGGATATTAATTGAGCAGGTAGCTATTTCCAACCCCTGCGATTGGCTATAAACACATGCGTGGGGGACTACAAGGGATATCAAACTACTATCCCTGTCTTTGCGAATGAAAAAGAGAAACATATTTTTTAAAGAAACGTGTTCGGTGGATGAGCAGATGCAACTTGTTAAAAAACCCTACCCGGTTGTGACCACTGCCTACTCTCTCAGAAGCTATCAGGCACAATTTCCAAAGGAGAGGCTTTCCAACCAGGATACCTTCTGCTTTGCAAATAAGTTGCCACCTTATCTCCTTTCATGGTTTTAGTTTTGGTCACAAACAAACAATTGATCTATTCAGGGCCACTGGAATTATGTGATTGTGCAGCTGTGGCGATTTTGCATAATTGTAGATTTGCCACAAAATTCATCATCTGTCTCACAATCTGCAGATTTTAGCAAAACAATTGTTTCTAGCGCAAACGGTACCAAAAATGCAGCAGCACGTATTGCTGCGCAGTGGAAGGCCTTGTGCAAAGCTGGACTGGTCACCTTTCTGATGCTTATTGCTTTATTTAGGTATTAAACTAGTGTTGATGAGGTGCAATCAATGCCCAGACAGTGTTACCAAGTTTAGAAATGATGAAATAAAGCTATTACAAAATGTGTCGCATTATGCCGCATAATTTGCCTTTTCTTGTCACATGATTTACTCGACCCTGCCCCATATTTTGGCCCTCTCCTGTGCATAATTCCAGTAGCCATGGAGATATCTCACTGCAAATTGGAAGGGAGGTACCTATCAAGCCCTCTCCTAACTGTTATTTGAAATAGCTGAAAATCCTCTTTTAGGAACCAGAAAGGCTTTTCTGGTCCGCACACCCTACGTGTCATAGAGTAATTTCGTATTTCATGTCAGCGTCGGCCTGGTGCGCGCACATATGATTGCTATGGAAATTACAGGTCAGGGGTGCAAGCTGCCCCGATCCGTGCAGGAGGCCTTCTCACCAGCTAAGCCACTGAGGTAATTCTGTTGTCTCAGGCAAAGCCTCTAAGAAGCGTATTCGAGCTCAGACTTATACATTGCGGCAACACTCACTCTTTGAGGGGTTTATGGATAAATATTACTATGGTAAATCAGAAATGGCTTTGCTGTAATGAGGAGTTAAGCAAATGTTAGCAGAGATTTAGCACAATACATTCTAGGGAATTCACGAGAATTCCGAGTTCAGGCCTGGCAGGATTTTCATTAATACAGCCCTCGGCAGATGTCTGCTTTATTATTGATATTGCTTCGAGAGAGTATGAATGCCTCCAGGGCAGGTACTCCAACAGAGCCTCAGTAGGCTGTTGCCTTACAGCACTACCACAGGTGGCCACCTGCGATGCCACATTACAACGAATGATGGCCCTGCTGCTGTGGCAGGTGGATCACCTCTGGTAAAATGCAATTTTGCTGGGGGCCACAACATCCGCCGCAGCCGAACTGAATGTCTCCGATAATGCATTACTATGATTGGTTAGTAATGCATTATGACTTTAGAAAACTAACAATAAAACTGAAATTGAAAACATTACGTTGAATTTGCAGTGCTATGGATGACTTGTGCTTTTAGGTGTGAATAACTTGTTCAGCCTGATAAATGCTCTTGCTTTGCTTGTCAGAGTTCCTCACCTGTACATGAACAGGAGTCCTCGGTTTTTCTGATTGGTCTAATTTGAATCCTATTCTAATGGGCTTGGATATCACTAGGGGAACTGTAAGAAAGATGAAACCTGGCCGTGACTTTAGGGACACTGGTATGTTCATTTTCTTACATGCTTAATTGTTTTCTTGTGTTGGTGCAATGCTCTATTTTTCAACAGTCGTGTTAAGTAAACTGCATCATATGAGTATAAGGTAATAAAAACAACTGTGTAGATACATAGCTCTTATTAGAGCAGAGTTTCCATTCTCACAAGCGGGCCTAATTTAACAGACCCTACTCGGGCCTACAACGACTGAATATTGGGCCCAGTGTGAACAACTTCTGGTGAAAAGAGTGTTATTCCATTGCACTAGAACAGAGAAGCGGTGTCCAAAGTTGGCCCACGCGGGTCGTGCCCACTGCGTATTTTAGGACTACTATTGAACAGGTATTGTTTCTCATTTAGAGAAGTTGTGTGACTTTTCTGAAAAAATTGGCCTGGATCCTGTCTTCCAAGATCACCGCTGGGCGTCTGTAATTCGGAGATTCATATGTGCCGGACTACAAATGGGAGATGGCAAATGTTTGTCCTCAGATGAGCCAGCTGAAAAGTGTCACTGTGTGGGCTGATTGTTTTTTTCTGTTTTTTTAATCAGGTCACAGCCCAGTTTACTACTTTCTTGGCTGCAGTTGGTGTAACAGTGAGCGATATTGCAAAGTTCAAACCCTCCCAAGTTTGCTAATTATTTTTTTTCACATTGCTAGCTTTGCAAAACGTGGAACTGGCAAACGTTAAAGACAAATGCGTGGGGCAAAGAAGAAAAAAACTCCTGCCTTGGCAGCGTCTGGAATCTGTGGAACAAGGTGTGGTTCCAGGCCCCTAGGGCAGCCACAAGTGACAGTGGAGAACTATTAGTCTCTCCAAATGGAAGAAGTCCCGTCCATGCTGGGTGGGTGTATCTAGCTGCATGGAATGTGCGGCTTCAACATTATTTGTGAATTGATCTTTCTTGACTGCAGGACTACACAGGAGGTGAAGCTTTACATTCAGCCCCTACGCCCCCGAATTCAGCGGCTGCCCGATGTAATGTTTAGAGTGCTGGCGGTCTAGTCCACCAGCCGGAACTGTACCCACGTCATCCGCAGGCCAGGCGTGGCCTGCGGAGCTATAATAAAAGGGGTGAGCCCGCACGTGGGGTCATCTCCCATACACTGTGTAACTGTGTGAGCGTCCAGTTATTTCTGAATCCCAAGCGATTAATAAATTAGGTCTACCAGCGTAGTACTTTCTCCGGCCAGCACATTGGCGACGAGGAGGGCCGTAACCCTCGCCTCGGATCGGCTGCCCCATCTGCCTCGACTGCCGCAGGGCGCACCCCCTGCCGCGCCGAAGAGCTGCAACCGCTGCGGTGCCAGGATCGTTGCGGGTGTGGTGTCACGACCCCACGGGTGAGTGCTGCCTGCTGTGGTGTCCCGCTGCACAATGGGAGGCTCCCCAACGATAACCGGCACCTGCCCTGCTTCCCCGACGAGCCGCTCTGCCGTCGCGCCGCTCACGAGACGAACGCTGTCTCCGCGGGGGTGGTGCGCTGCGGTGGGACGGCTACCACGCCCCAGGAGACAAAGACGAGCCCCAGATCCAGCGTGCATTCGCAAGGAGCGCGTTGCCAGGCTGCTGAGATGCGCGGAGTGAGCGCATGAGCCCCATCACTTGTGGAGTGCTACTGGGGAGGAAGCGTGTGAAGCGTGTGCCCTGGAGACTAGCCTCCTGAAGGACTGGGCCCTGAAAAGAGGAAACATAAAACTAAATGCCACACAGAAAAGAGGAAAACAAAAAGAAAACTAAACACCAAGAAAAAGGGGAGGAACAGTAACCCAAAAGGGAAACCACAAGGGAATACAGACTGGCACAAAAGTGATAAGCCTCAGTGGCTGAGTGGGAAGCCAAGTGCCCACACACAGACTAAGATAAAGAAGAGGCACAGCCCACTGGTGGGGCTAACAAGGAATATCAAGGCAGTGGGAGCACAGGCAGCGCACCAGACACACAACACACTAAGGTGGAAGACCAGAGGGCGCACAACCAGAGAGGAGACACCAGGAAAAGTGTCAAGACACAGATCGCCACACATACAAAGCGGACAAGAACAGAAGAGAGGAGTAAAGACACCCACCCACAGGAAATATGGGTGACGAAGACCAAGCACAGGCACCACATAGACTCCCAGCCCAACATGCACTTACCGGTATTGCCACTCTTCAGCGAACTAGAAGATCCGGCCACAGCGTCCCGAGGTGGAAGATATGGATAGAGCGCCTGAATAACTATTTCGTAGCCACCAGGGAGACCGACGGAGCAGTGAAGAGGTCGCTACTTCACTACGCCGGAGACGAAATATTCAAGCTGTTTAAACACTTGCCGAATACAGGTCTGGGCATGGATTACGACGCCGCGGTGGCAGCATTAAACGCGCACTTCGACCCCCAACTTAACCCCGATTTTGAACGATTCAAGTTGCGCCAGGCCCGCCAGAGGGAAGGGGAGTCGATTGATGCGTTCTACTCTCGCCTGCGCGAACTGGCCAGCACGTGTACGGAGGACGATTAACCAAAGGAGATCAGAGCCCAGCTCATCCAAGGGTGCAGGGACTAGACGCTACGAGGCCTCATCCTGCGCCAGCCGAAAATCACCTTGGCAGACATACTCATACTAGCAAGGACCCACGATCTATCGGCAGCTAGGGCCAATGAGATGGACCAAGCCCTGACAAAGCCTCAGGGAAGACATGAGACCATCAAAACGGAGCGGGTTGACGCCCTCCGAACGAGACCGCGGAGTGACACACCCAGGAAGACAAAGCCTGATGCGTCCAAGGCGCGGTGTGGGTACTGTGGGCACGAACCACATGCAGCAAAAGACTGCCCTGGGCAAGGAAAGACCTGCGCTAATTGTGGGATCCCTAACCACTTTGCAGCGGTGTGCAGGAGGAGAAATCTTGGCCAAGACACCCGAGGGCAGAAACCACCATCCCGGGCTGTACGTCAACTGTCCCTAACTGACTCCGGACAGAAGGACACCAAGGACGAGCCGAAGATATCAAGGGCCGGAGGATTCACTCACCGAGGAGGATGAGGTAGAAACATACCTGATCTCGTTCACACGAGAGCTCAAATGCCACAGAAGACCTCAACCCACCTGCATGGTGCAAATCACAGGATCAGAAGTGAAGGCAATTATCGACACAGGGGCGTCGGTAAACGTAATGGGCCTCCAGCAATACAGGCACCTACGACCCCGACCACCGATCACCCCGTCCCGGACCAAGATATTTGCCTACGGGAGCCACACTCCTCTGCCACTGAGGGGTAAGATATCCGTCCCGATCAGGTCAAACGACCAGGAGGTCACAACCATTATACACAGGAAAGATCGTGAAGCGGACACCCTAATCAGCAGTCACACAGCGGAGGACCTAGGCCTAGTGTCTTTCGCCAGGAGCGTCCAAGCACACCAGGTCGATGAGATCCTCGACCAGTTCCCGGAACTCTTCCAAGGGCTCGGACACATCAAATGCGATCCTATCAAGCTACACATCGACAAATCCATCACACCAGTCGCGCTGCGACACCGGCGAGTCCCTTTTCACTTAAGGCCCTTGGTGGAAAAAGAACTAGAAAATCTTGAGAAGCAAGGAGTAATCGAGAAGGTCTCAGTACCGACGCCATGGGTGTCCCCAATGGTGATAGCGGAAAAACCCAAGCAGCCAGGTGCCATACGCCTCTGTATCGATATGAAGTTGCCCAACCGGGCCATTAAAAGGGAGCGCCATATTACGCCAACAATGAATGACATAATTGCGGATGTCAACGGATCGTGGTGGTTTTCTAAAATCGACCTGAATGCAGGGTACCACCAACTACCTTTAGCGGAAGAAAGCCGCTACATTACAACGTTTAGTACCCACCTAGGTTTGCATCGTTACAAACGACTGAACTTCGGGATATCCTCAGCGGCAGAGGTATTCCAGAACACTATCCGCAAAATGCTGTCTGTGCTGCCCGGAGTGATAAACGTCAGCGATGACATCTTGATCCACTCTGCCACGGCAGCTGACCATCACAGACATCTGAAGAGCACATTGCGTCGCCTCAGTGAACATGGCGCGACACTACACAGAGAGAAGTGTCAATTCTTCCAACCATCGTTGGAGTTCTTTGGGTACGTGTTCGGCCAGGAGGGCATTCAAGTGGAACCCAAAAAGTCACAAGCCATCCAAAGCACCCCAGCCCCAACCACACCTACTGAAGTGAGGAGTTTCCTTGGCATGGCTACTTATTGCGGGAGGTTTATCCCCGATCTTGCCACCAGTGCCGAGCCTTTGAGGGCGCTCACGAAAACAGACGTCAAATGGCAGTGGGGACCACGAGAAGAAGAGGCGTTTCAGAGCGTCAAAGACTCGCTACTGGGAGAATCTACCCTCGCATATTTCGATCCGGCAAAGCGGACGGAACTACTGGTAGACGCCAGTCCCGTGGGACTGGGGGCGGTGCTTGCCCAGGAACAGGAGCCAGGTCGGTGGGCAGCCTTATCGTTTGCCAGCAAGTCGCTGACCCCCACTGAAGCAAGGTATGCCCAGATCGAGCGGGAGGCGCTCGCTATAAAGTGGGCGAGCAACCATTTCCACCTGTACCTGACGGGCCAGCCGTTCACCGTGGTCACCGACCATCAGCCTCTGGTCCCCCTTTTTAAGGGGACAGCCCCTCACCCACCTCCCCGGATTGAGCGATGGGCGGTACAACTCCAGCTGTACCAGATGGACGTGGTGTATCGGCCTGGGGCGAAGAAACCCGCGGACTTTCTGTCCCGGCACCCAGCACCAAAGGAAGAAGGGAACGACCCTGAAGGGTCAGAGCAATACTGTTGGACTTGGCCCTTTTTGCAGGGTCATCCCTAAACTTTTTGCCTTTCTCCTAGCCTTTTTTCTGACATGGTGTTGGTGGTTTTAGGACTCTGGGCACTTTAGCACTGCTGTCCAGTGTAAAGTGCGTGTGCTCTCTGTGTTAAATATGGTAAGATTGGTCTACACCTGTTTGGCCTATTTAATTTACCTGTCAGTCCCTTGTAAAGTGGTATCTCATATACCCGGGGTTGGTAAATTAAATGCTACTGGTGGGCTTGCAGCGCTGATTGCGCCACCCACCAAAGTAGCCTTGCAAACCTATCTCAGGCCTCTGCCATTGCAGGGCCTGTGCGCGCAGTGTTACTGCCGCTGTGACGTGGCACCTAAAGTAAGTGCCATGTCTGTGACCCCCCTTTTACTGCATGTCAGTCACCCCTAAGGTAGGCCCTAGCTAGCCCTATGGGCAGGGTGCATTGTAGGTAAAAGATAGGACTTGTACCTTAAGTGTGTGACATGTCCTGGTAGTGACAAACAGCCATTTTGGTTTCTCACTACTGTGGGGCTGCCCTCCCATAGGAATGCATTGGGGATTCCCTGATAAGTGTTTCAGTGGTAATTCCTGATATGAGAGGAGCAGCGTGGTCAAGTTTGGAATAGTAATAATAAATGCTGCGCAATGGTGTGCGCAGATTTATTATAACCATTTTAGAAATGCCACTTTTAGAAGTTGGCATTTCTGTGTGCTATGTGTCTGCCTGCCTGATGTGAATTGCATGTCTGGCTTTTGAGTGACAGGGGCTGGTGAGGTGTGTGTGGCTCCAGGAGGGGCAGGGTGAGTCAGCACTAGGCTGAAAGGGACATCTGCATTTGGAGTAGTGGGAGGAGAAGTCCCTGGTCCCTGAATAGGTCTGTGCCTAGCCTGTACAATGCTGGCTCTGCCCCCCTGTGGTGTGTCTGATGACGAGCCCCCGCCTGACAAAGGGGAAGAGGAGCCTGGTAAACACAGTGCTCCAATTCCCCCTGAACCAGTTTTGGCTGGTTCCCCCAAGCCCTGTGCCAGCGCAGACAAAGCCAAGATGCCATATAAATATAGGATTTGAATTGTATAACAAACGGGGCAATCTTTTCTTCAAAAAAACATATATTTAATATATACACAAATGAAAACAAGGGAATTACATTTAGAATCAACCAAACATATTGTTCAAGGTATTGCAATTTAACCTACAGAACAAATATGTAAACATCTATTCCAGAAGTTAACCAAGGTAAACGATCTGGCAAAACAGAAAACGGTTCCTTGAAATCAACGAAAGTTAAAGGAAATAGATGTGCTGTCGACGTTTCGGTCTGTGTTGGCAGTGAGACCGTCAGACCTTCATCAGGACGTGAAGTTGATTGTGAAACCACAACATACCCTTCTCAGATTTCTTATAGGGAGTGGCGCGCTCAATAGAGTCAAGGCGGGCAAAAGCGTTCTCCGTATGAGTAAAAGAGCACCGTACTTTAAAAGCCGGCTTCATGACACCACGCTTGTTTGCAAACTCTTGACCAGTAGATTGCACGTTTCGAGAGCATATGGATCAAGACTAGATTCCTTAAAGACGCCGCACAAATCATTGCACTCGGCAGTCCATGTCCGCAAGTTTTAAGTGGATACTTGCCTGACAATAACGTTAACTTGGCTACAGATAGTCTTTTAATCATACGGAGAACGCTTTTGCCCGCCTTGACTCTATTGAGCGCGCCACTCCCTATAAGAAATCTGAGAAGGGTATGTTGTGGTTTCACAATCAACTTAATGTCCTGAAGAAGGTCTGACGGTCTCACTGCCAACACTGACCGAAACGTCGACAGCACATCTATTTCCTTTAACCTTCGTTGATTTCAAGGAACCGTTTTCTGTTTTGCCAGATCGTTTACCTTGGTTAACTTCTGGAATAGATGTTTACATATTTGTTTTGTAGGTTAAATTGCAATACCTTGAACAATATGTTTGGTTGATTCTAAATGTAATTCCCTTGTTTTCATTTGTGTATATATTACATATATGTTTTTTTGAAGAAAAGATTGCCCCGTTTGTTATACAATTCAAATCTGTATGAAAATTGATTTACTTAAAAGCAAAGAAATTCTCCTCTGGTGTGTTTCAATCACAAGTTCATCACTGACAAGGGTGAACAAAAATTATTGCATTATAAAAATTTATTTAACTAAGATTGTTAATAAAATCCCTTGTAGGCACTCCCCAACTTATTTTTGATTTTATTGGCCAAGCCTCCAAGGGTTTATTGGGTTTGCCCACTCCTTTACAATATAAATATAGGGGCTGTGACCCCATGAATGTGGAGTTGTTCCTGTGCTTGGGGGGCTTGCTACTGCTGGGCCTCAGGAGGAACCTCCACGAGGGACTGCCTCCCTGCTGGAGGGCCCAGTCTGCCTTAAACTCGAAAAAGGACTGCCAAGGATCTAGCGCCTGGTGAGCGCTTTGCTTTTTGTTCTAGGAGAGCGTGTGGCCTGGCAGCGCGGGCTGTGACGTGCCCCGAGGGAATCCCGGCGTCTGGGATTCCCCCTGCGCTATTTTTGTCAGCGGGAGCCCACCCCGCATTTTGCCAAGCCGATTGGGAGCCTACCCCGCTTTATGCTTATTTTAAAGGCGGGTGCCCACCCGCATTGTGGTGCCTTTAGAGCAAGTGCCCACCCCGCTTTATGCTTTTATTTTTTAAGGCGGGTGCCCACCCCGCATTGCGGCCGTTGAAGGAGCCGCCGGCCCGACCTGGAAGCCAGGCAGAGTCCGCCTGACTGTGGGCGGGGCTTGGGAGCCATCCGGCAGAGCAGGGAGAGGAAGTCCCACCTGCCGCAGGAACTGTCCGGAGCCTCGCAGGCTCCTCAGGAGTGCGGGACCAGCAGTCTCCTCCACGAGCGGCAGCAGGAACAAGGGGGAGCCTCGCGCTTCCCCGCAGCAGCACGGAGGACTCCCCGAGAGCCCGGTGAGTAGGGCTTCATGTTGCCACATTGTAAGTGCCTAGTTTCTGAGCGGACCCGCAGGAGAGCGGGCCGCTCCAACGTTGGGGGCAATTTTGTTTAGAGAGCCCCAGAGCGGGGCCCCAGAGCGCCACTGCCCATTTTCTGCACAGCTGCACCGCAGTTAGCGGCACCTGCAACGTTTAGGCCAGAGCATTTTTAAGAGTTCCAGTGGGGAGCCAGTAGGCACAGTGGTGCCAGCGCAATTGCGCACTTTGATTTTGCTGCATTGGCAGCCAGCCCTGACATTTTGGGACATAGGGCATTTGAGCCCTCTGAGAAGGCCAGTTGGCCAGGGGGTCAGTGTTAGGTTGGTAGGGTGCCAGGCCCTATTGTGATTTATGTGGTGCCTATGATAAATGTCTCTAATGTGTTTATGCTTATGAGGTGATTGCATAATGTGTTTATGTTGGTGATACCTAATGCGTAAAGTGTTTATGCTTATGAGGTTATTGCATAATATGTTTATGCTGGTGAGGCCTAATGCGTAATGTATTTATGCTAATGAGGTTTGGGCCTAATGTGTTTATGCCTAATGTCATGTTATGATATTTTAGGATGGTGTCTAATGCTAATATGATAATGCTTAGGTCATTATGGTACCAGTAGTTACTGGTTGTGCTTTATATTTACTACCTGCATTGTGATGGTTCTGACCATGGCCCGATTGGCATGGTCCTGTATATAATCCCCTGTGAATATTGCCTAGTGCCAGTTGGCACAGTGTAAATGTGTGATTATGTTTCTAATGTGTTTATGATAATACAAAGGCTATTTTTATATAACCTTGAGTAGAGTTTCTTTTGTAGTGTGCCTAGTGTGTTGCTGCTGTATGTGTGTGTTGCGCAAACGCTTTACACATTGCCTCTGGGACAAGCCTGACTGCTCGTGCCAAGCTACCAAGGGGGTGAGCAGGGGTTATCTTCAACGTGTAACTCCCTTGCCCTGACTAGAGTGATGGTTTCTGCCTGGCTTAGGCGCAAGCCCTAGCCAACTAGAAATCCCATTTCTAACAAATACATAAACATGATCTCAGCGGCGGCGTGCCCCCAGGCAATGACACTCGAGGAAATTAAGGAAGCCTCCAAGCAAGACACGATATATACACAGACTCTCCAAGCGGTCCAAGAAGGGTTGTGGAGGAACTACCTCCAACAGACTAACACATGGGCGCCAGAAGACCGAGAAGAGCTGACGAAGATTTGGAGGGTGAGGAGCGAGCGGAGCGCCACGGCAGATGGAATACTCCTGAGAGGCTCGAGGCTGGTGATAACGAAAACTTTGAGGCACCAAGCAACCCAGTTGGCCCACGGAGGCCGTCAAGGTGTGACAAAAATGAAAGCGAGGATGAGGGAAAAGGTCTGGTTTCCAGAGCTCGAGGCAATGGTTGAAGACCTGGTACGCCGGTGCCCAGCCTGCCAGATAACCAGCACTCCTGAGAGGCTGACCCCCCTAATCACCGAAGAGGCCTGCACTCTACCGTGGTCGAAAATAAGCATGGATTTCGGGAGCTTCCCCGGAGGAAAACACACGCTTGTCCTCGTGGATGCTTTCTCTAAATATCCCATAGTGGAACCCGTTTTGTCGACCGCTTTCGCACATTTGGCCCCGGTCCTGGAGAAGGTGTTTGCCACATTTGGGTTTCCCCTGGAGATCCGGAGTGACAATGGGCCCCCATTCCATGGGGCGGAATTTGCTGTTTTCCTCCATCAGCGTGGGATCCACCACCGCCGTGTCACGCCTCAATGGCCCCAGGCTAACAGGGACATAGAGCGTTTCATGAGGACCCTGAACAAAATGCTGTGCATTGCAAGTGTGGAACAAGCGGATCCCATGTGGCGTATTCACGAGTTCCTCAGGGAATACCGGAGCACCCCACACTGCACCACGTTAAGGAGTCCATGGTCCCTTATGTTCAACGGCCCATTGAGGGACCTGATCCCCACGTGTTCAGGGTGGACACCCCGCCGCTGGACGTCCAGGAAACCCAAGCGAGGTGAGAGCGACAGAACCATCGAGCAAGCATTCGATGCCACGCTGCACCCAGGTCACTCCGACCCGGTGACACAGTCATACTCAGAGACCGCCGGCCTTGGGGAAAATTCCGGACCGCCCATGAACCAGACACCTGGACAGTTGTCGCCAACAATGGAACTATGGTGACAGCTCGGAAAGGGAGCAAGGAAAACTCGCGTAACATCTCCTGGTTCAAAGAGGTCCCGACAGAGTCTTCAGAATCCGGCATGCAAGTCTTGTGAGCCCGAGCAGGACCGTACAGAGCCAGGACGAAGACGGAGACAACGTACTGGAACCTATCCCCCCAAGCCTGCTACCTCCCGGTTCGCCTCTAAATGGGCCTTCGGCCAGTGAACCACCCCTACGAAATCAACCTCATCGATACAGTCTACGACCCAACCCTCGCCCTAGCCGACATCTTCAGGATTTTGCATGTTAAGACTCTAAAGACTGATGCAACTGAACTGTGTATGTCAACTGGACGTTTAGAAGTTTTGTTTCAAAAAACCAAGTTGGAGAGGGATGTAATGTTTAGCGTGCTGGCGGTCTACTCCGCCAGCCGGAACTGTACCCACGTCATCCGCAAGTCAGGCGTGGCCTGCGGGGTTATAATAAAAGGGGTGAGCCCGCACGTGGGGTCATCTCCCATACACTGTGTAACTGTGTGGGTGTCCAGTTATTTCTGAATCCCAAGCGATTAATAAATTAGGCCTACCAGCGTAGTACTTTCTCCCGCCAGCACACCCATGACGCGATGGTCTATTTCTGTTGTGGCCTTGGCTTTGTTAAAGATAGTGTTGAGGTGTCTGGGAGTTCGTTCAAGTATTGAAATATCTCTGAACCGTTTTCTTCTGAAAGGGGTGGGCTAAAAAAAGAATTTCTTTTGGAAATCAATTATTAATAGGATCGCCCACACCACTTTGTTACTTTTGTAATTTTACGTATCGCAAGCTCAGCGGCATTTGGAGCCTTTACATGAGTAACAGCTGCATTCTTCAAGATCAGATTCATTTTTAAGGAGAGAGATTTAAAATGATTCGCCCAGAATCACAGGATGTTGATCCTACCCGGGTCTGAAACTTGATTCCTCATTTTCAAAGTCAGGAGCGACGACCGTAACACCACATCATCTTCCAGAGACACATGAAAGAAGGTGGATACTGGACAAATTCTACAGAGGCAGGTGTTTTAAAGGGTTTGATATGACAATATCGACTTTTAAATACCACCTGGAGAACCACATACAACGACCCACAGCTTAATTTTCAGCTGCAACAACACCCTCCAACTGAAGTCAATAGGCAGATGTAATTATATTTCTTTCTCACAATCCCCCCCTCCCCCCATGTGTGCAGTGAAACATCATACCCCTTGGCAGGGCTTTAAGTGGGCCGGGTCCTGCCGGTGCTCAGCACCAGCAGTTCTAAAAAGCAGATGCTAAGACCGGTCCCTATCGGGCTCTCCATTTTTGATCGCACCCTCAGGATGAAAAAAGAAACAACACTGCAGCAGTGCAACCCATCCCTGCCTTTGATTTAACTTCGAAGAGACTCCTTTTAGGTCTTTCATAGTCTCATTATTTCAGAACTGATGCATTTTCAATATGCTGTACTACGAAGCCATAGTTGTTGCTTATTTATGTTATGCAACTAACAATCATTGAAAAAACCAATAGTCCTGGCTTTCTGTAGGTACAATGTTGCTTGTTCTATTATTTGTCTGGAGGCAATGACAGAAGCAGCAAATTCCCTGCGTTTTTCTCCAATTAAACGCAGGGAAAACGGAGATAATGCTCTTCGGAGATGCCCCTCTACTCTGGTCTCCGAATTGGTGGCCGGCCGCTCTTGGCCCACCCCCCATTCCTAAAACCTTAGTTAAGAATCTGGGCATCCATCTTGATCAGGCTCTTACTCTGAAGGAGCATGTTGCTCGAACTGTTAGCAATTGCTTCCACGTGCTGGGCATGCTACGCCGAGTCTTCCCCTTTTTGCCAGATTGCACACGGAAAACTCTTTTTCAGACTATGATTCTGGGCCGCCTTGACTACTGCAATGCTCTTCTGCTTTCCGCAAACGAGTCTTCCCTTAACAGGATTCAGGTGGTCCAGAACACTGCGGCACGGCTTATCACGAACTCCACTCCTGGAACCTCTTCTTTGCCGCTGCTACGCAGACTCCACTGGTTACCTGTCCGTAAGCGGATAAAGTTTAAGACTGGCTGCATAGTCTATAGAGCCATCCATAATAAGGGTCCCTCTTACATCTCGTGCAAGCTCAAGCCTTACTCTCCGCTTAGGACACTGAGATCTAGCTGTAAACTTTTTTTACAGGTACCAAGGGTTAGGAAAGCTAGACTTGATGGGAAATCCTTTTCCCTCCTCGCCCCTCTTTACTGGAATGAGCTCCCCCTACAGCTCCGACAATGCCCGGACTATCTACACTTCAGGAAACTGCTTAAAGCCTCCCTGTTTTAATCTGTCCTTACCCGCCCGCAAGTTCGCTCAGCGCAGAGATACCCCTTCGGGAGTGATTCAGGCGCTCTACAAAACCCTTAAATAAATAAAAATAAATAAAATTACCTCTCGGGCGGGACACTGAGCTAAGCACAGATTTTTAGTTTACTTTTTAAGCCACGCCCCAATTACATCGGCCACGCCCCTTTGAGAGACCACCAGTTTTTTCATACCACTTAAAGCCCTGCCCCTTGGTGCTCCCGTTTGGGCGCCTCCTACAGAAGCTCCCCAAGGTGCACCGGCCACAGCTTGCCAAAAATCCTGCAATTAGGTGCTCGCGCAGCGTGAATTCTCCATTAGGACCCGCTGTCTCGGGCGAGATGAATGCCTGTCCGGGAACTGCTTGTTGGATTGCAAAGCATTAAGACTAAGAGGCGTTCAAGGCAGAGAGCCCACCGCCGCGCCATTAATAATGCAAGGGAGCTGCCCCTCCGTAGCCGGGGGCTGCATTAGAGGGCTCCGGAGAGGCCTTAGAGCACCGGCAGCGGTATTAAATGCCCTTGTAGCGCCTCTTCAATATTTAATGCAATATTGCTTTGTAAAGGGGGGCTGTTATTAAGCCGTGTCATCAGATGCGCAGAAGAGGCCGTGCATCAGAGACGCCACAGCCCTCTGGGATGAGCAAGCAGCCAGTCGGCCCTCCTGTGAGGGAAACCCTCACCTCAGCGCAAACCTTCCAGGCAAGGCCGCGGGGCGCAACCCCCATGCACCCCAACTCACAACTTTCTCTACTTGTTATATTCAACAACCTGGCTTAGGGGAGAGACGTGGAAACCGGCGCGCAATGTAATGAGGCTCGCGCTGTGCACAGGAGGCGCGACCGTGCCGCTGGTTTTATTGCTGCTATTAATATTTGTTAGCAGACTTTGCCCCGGGTTATTGATAAAAGAGTCTTCCCCTTTCTCGCCCTCTCTCTCCTCCGATTGATTTCACTTGCCACTTTGGAGGGCTCCGGAGCGCTGCGGTTAGCCGCGATTAGGGTCCCGCTGGGGACGCCTGGACTGGCGCTCGTTTGTAAAGATCACGGGAAGCCCGGCTTCAGTGGAGGCCTCGCGGACGGCGGGCGGAGGCTCGAGCACGAGGAAGAGCCGAAGATCCCGAGCGAACCCTGCATTAGGAAGCCCCCGAGCTAACCTCGATGCTCACTTTTCCATGGTCAATGAATTCCGTCTGTGGTTCCAGTCCATACAAGTCTTGTTAACGAAGCCATTCATGAATACATTGATCCAATTATATCTTTCCTGATAAGTTCTGTGAGGCAAGATCCTCACGCACAAACGATGCCGAAGGTGAACAGAGGAAAAGTGAATTCAGGCAAATTCCAACTCACTAGTCACTACTGCCTCACATGCTAGGAAACTGTCAGGCACTTACTGATTTTGTCTTTATTTAGTGCCCACCTTTACATGACTTTTCTCTTGGTGACCTCAAGCTCGGTGATTTTTAAGCCATCTCACTTGCACCTTGTCCACTGACATTGAAAGGAATGGCCTGTGAATGCTGTAACAAAAATATAACTCTTAACCTACCGATCAGGTATGGAACTCTGCAATGACGGTCGTCACGTGGCAGCTCAACCCCTTGAGCTAAAATATTTTTTAGTGAGGCAGAAATGTGCCTTTGTCAGATGTCCCACCCTTGCCATTTGGAGGTGCTAAAAATCACAAAAGCTATCAATTTCCCTGCAGTCCACCACCAACAGCTACTCAGCGCCACCAGTGCTTAATTTGTTTTTGTTTTTTTAAAAAGGGCAGGGGCCTACATTTTTACTTGAGCCTGCTGCTGGCTCTGAGGAATGTCAAGATTGTGGAACAGCAAGGCTGTCTGGTCTTCAGGGGTGTGACATTTGCATAACTTGCTTTTGCGTAATTATGTGAACATTTGCAAAACGTATGCAAAATTATGTGAAATGCGAAACCTGCATATAGCGCTATATTTTCGCATGGAATTCGTCCTTGCTACGTTTGTAGATTCACAGAGAAACAAACACATCTGGATTTAGGGCGCAATTCTCTGTGGGACTTACTCCAACAGTGAGGGGGCCATATATTTGATCACATGCATTTACAGATAAGGGATTTATTCTAAGCATGACTGCACACAAGCTCAAGATTCGGATCATGGATCGCAGGAGTAACATCAGATGCAGGCGTAACACCATTAGGATGACTATTTATTTTATGCAACAGAGTCATCATGCGAATGGCATCAGATGTCCCGTGATAGAAAAACCCAGACCTCTGAGCACCACGCGGGATTACAGCTGCTATCTTCCGTAGAAGGAACAACAATGGGTTTTTAGATGGATTACACATGTCCCCTGCCTAAATGATGAACTATCATGGACTGTACTTGAGTTCGTCCTTTTAGGTCCCTGGTGAGTCCCTCTTACATTGACTTTGGAGGCAGTGAATAATCTTGTCAGACTGCAACGTTGTAGTTTTTCCCTATACTCTGGACGGTTTTAACCATTATTTGTTATTACCCGCTGTATCTCCATCACCGTATAGACAACACAATGTGGTCGACACTTGAATCGCCTGTTTATATAATTAGTCAGACTCAAGATTAAGACGCCAGACTGCACACCATGCCATACTGTAAATTATTAGCCACAAATTATATTCCCCAGGTAGTTGCAGTGTCAATGCTCCAGGAATTTAGTTAGTGATGAATGCCGGACATCCATAGCCACGTCCATACATGTACTTAATAGCTGTTATTGTAACTGATATGTTTATACCACCATTTTTTGTGCTATATATTTTGACATTCAGCCTAGTGCAGTGGAAAGAGAGATGATGCAGTGAGTATTTCTTGAATATGTGGATTCTCCTTTCATTTAGAATATCTAGGGGAAAAAGTTGACCACTTTTCAAAAAGTACAAATGTTGACATTTCCACAAAGTGACTTGGTCATTTGGAATATGTGACGTTACAACGCGATGATTTACATCGCGGTACGTTACATCGCAGTTATTACAACGCAAGTCATTACAACGACTTGTGCTGGAGGGCGCTAGACTTAGGAATAGTATGATTTACTATTCCAACTCCAGCCTACGTAACAGTAGGGAAGGTGTTGGAATAGTAAATCATACTATTCCTTAGTGTATAGCGCCATCCAGCGCAAGTCGTTGTAACGACTTGCGTTGTATTCACCGCGATGTATACGTACCGCGTTGTAAAGGTCGTTCGCCGGTCATTTGTCATACATAATTAACAAGGGGATGTTTGAAATGTGTTTTCTCCCTTCTATCACAGAGAGAAAAAGTGATTTCATAAATTGGTGTCTCCACACTACTAACCAGAAAGATCATGCAAAGGGTGATAAAGTGTCCAATCCGTATGCAGGAAAAATAACACAAGAAGGTTAGCAAAGATGACTCTACTACACCAAACCTCCCTAGGATTCGTCAAACAGTAGACAGAACTCCACAAATTTAGGAGATGTACAGGGCCGGCTCCTCCATTAGGGCAGAGAAGCGTCGCCCCACTGCTTTCTCGCAGTGCGAGAAGCAGAAACCTAAAATGGTATTTTAAATACCATTTTATGTTTCTGCTTCTCGCGTTGCGAGAAAGCAGAAGGGTACGCCTGGTTGGGGGCGGGTGGGTCGGGGAGGAGTGGCTTGCCCAATGCTGTGGGCCCTGATGGTTTGGTCGGCCCTCTGGGGCCAACCAAACCAGTCATGCGCACTCTGCATTTTCTCTATGTAGGCTGCATGTAGCCTACATAGAGAAAATGGCCTCGCCATAGGTGCCCGGCTGGGCGCTGTCCCCACCAATCACAACGCTGCCATTGCAGCGTTGGGTTTGGCTTAAGGGAGGGGAGGGAGGCTGCCTGCTTCCTGTTCCTGCCGGAGGCAGGGGAGCAGGAAAGCAGCAGGAAAACGCAGGACCCGGCCAGGAGCGGAGTCAGCGCGGGACCCGGTAAGGTACGTTTTTTTTAAATTCCACACCCCGCGTGAACCTCCATGCGACCCTCCTCACCCGCCCCACCCGCGACTCTTGCCGGCCGCGACTGGAGAGGTAGCCTTCTACTGAAAAGGGACAGGATCAAATGCAAGTTAAACCAAACAAGAAGAAATCCCTTTTGAGTCACTCACTCTCTCTATTCACATCATCCACCACTATATACTTTGTGTAGGTAAAACAAAAATTCTCCCTTCTACTTACAAATTTACACATACTCCACTCTCTTGACATTGAACACTGTTTCAAGTAAAAATGCCTAGTTTATTCAAAATGTATAAACCATTACATATTCAACGTTTAAAAATATACTGTTTACAGTATTTCATTGCAATTATTAAAATCTGTATTTAAAAACAATATTTATATCATGTACAGAATACCTCGCCGGCAAGTCCTGGAACGACCTTTCCCTCCACCTGTGAACGGTGCCCACTCTCACCGACTTCAGGAAAGAACTCTAGACCTGGCTCTTCGACAAGAGGCTGTCAGAACTTCAGTGCCTGGATATCCCCCAGGGGTGATGAGCCGCGCTTTACAAATACGTGATAGATACGTGATTGATTGACACACTCCTGTTAGAAAATACCATCTTGTGCATAATATTCCCCCAGATTTTTTGCCTTACTACTATAGTATACTGCACCCATTTTCAGTGCCCTCTTAGGACTCTGCCCAGTTTACTTTAGTGGTAAAGTACTTGTGCTCTCCATTTTAAGTCGAATAAAATTGCCATCCACCTTTTTGGTGCAATTAATTTACCTATAAGGCCCTAGTATATGATACTACATGTACCTTCGGTCTGTAAATTAAATGCTATAAGTGGGCTGCAGCACTCAGTTCAGTTCAGTTCAAAAGTAAAGTTTATTTAGACCTTAGGTCTTTAAACCACATAAGCTCTTACAGAAAAAGATAAAAAAAATTCTAAAACACTAGAAAATTCATCTTCTTATGCCATTTAAAATCAAAGTTCCCATATATTAAACATCTATTTATCTTAAAACATCATTCCTAACTATTTTTGCAAGCAAAATTTAAAAACAATAAAATTTCATATTAAATCACAATACTCGTAACTTCACTTAACTTTATAGTCAAGCAGGGAACCTATTTACAACCTGCATATATTTCCCAATAGCTATTGCAGTATCTAAATTTTCCATATCGGCAAGTAGCTCCCAAGCTTGTGTACGCGACCTTGCATCATATTTTAAAAAGATCGGACGTAAAAACAGTTTACGGTGATTTAAAATTTTTTGCCAATCCAATAAAATGTGTAGAATATTACATTTCATCCCCATCTTACACATACATTTTCCATCAGGTTTCGTTAAGCCTGATTTTATTATACTGTTTGACAAGGCCGTGTTAATACAATTCTTGTCCTTAGAACTTCCATTCTCAGCCATTGGTTCGGTAATGTGTCTAGATAGGGGTAACTGATTTCTTTCTCCCAGCTATTTCTCATAAACTTTACAGAGTCTTTCTTACTCAGGTACTCCCTATCTACCGCTCTAGACAATTCCTTCCCCTGCAATTTAAGTACACTCTTTATTACATCGATTTGCAAGGTCGGCAGATCTATTTTCACGTTCAAGTGATCACAAATGGTCCGGAGTTTACTTCTTGTAGCTTTGGCCCATTTTAACTCACTGTGCAGAATCTCCTTCATGCACCATTGGGACACTTTTGTAACCTCCCCAGATCCTAAGCGTTTCCAGAATCTAAGTAAGCTTAATTGCACCTGGACATTCCATGCGGTCAATCCTAGCTCCAATCTGATTGCCTGGATCATTGAAGAACTAGGGAGGGTCAATAATGATTTTAAACATTTCCTTCGTCCTTATCCCAAGAGCTTTTGCCATCTATACAAAGAATTTCTGCACCATATTGGAGTTGCGGGGGATCATTGCATTGTAGGCCGTTAGCAATGGTCTGTGGGACATGTCACCATAGCTGCGGTTGAATCTTTTCAGCCCACATACCGCAAGTTGTGCTTTTATTTTCTGCGCCTCCAAATGCATGCCCCACTTTAAGGAATTAACAAACCATATTCCAAGATATTTATATTCATTTACAATATCTAATTTGGTTTGACCCAAATACCAATTGAACTTCGTATTCCTCTTCCCAAAGCATAGGATTTTCGTTTTGTCCATGTTTACTGTAAATCGTTTTGCCATACAGTATGAGCTGAAGATGTTTAGCTTCCTTTGTAGACCCATTTCAGTTTGATCCAGAATTACTAGGTCATCGGCATACAACAAACAGGACAAATGCTTCCCATTCACTTTTGGGCTAGCACCTCCGGCAGACCCCAGGATAGAAGGCAGATCTGCTAAAAATATGGCAAAGAGTAGCGGGGCCAAAACACAGCCTTGTCTGAGGCCATTATTTATCGCTATTTCAGGTGTTAGGCCCCCTGATGTATCTTTAATAACCTGTGCCCAATTTTGGCTGTGCAGCTCCTGAATAACCAACTGGAGATCCTCAGGGGCCTCATAGTTTCTCAGGGTCTCCCACAAGCACTCCCTATCCACCAAATCGAAGGCTGCGCGAAAGTCCACGAAGCAGCAATACAGCTTTCCTTGCTGCTCCAAGGACTTCCGCGCCACTGCCCATAGGGCAAAGCAGTGATCAATAGTAGAATGTCCTTCCTTGAAGCCTCCCTGTTCCACTGGCACTTTCGACCGCCGCTCCACCCACTCCTTTAATCTGCCCAGGATTATTTTGGAGAATACCTTTTCTCCAATGTCCAATAGGTTGATTAATCTGTAATTCCTTGGGTCCTTCCTATCACCCTTTTTATGTAGTGGTCTAATAATCGCCCCTCTCCAAGATTTTGGGATATAACCTGAATCTAAAATAGCAATAAACATATGGGATAGGAATCCTGCCCACCAATCTATTTGTGTTTTGATTATAATGGCCGGAAGATTATCGGGCCCTGCTGCACGAGATAAGTTTAGCTTCTTAATTATTTCTTTTACTTTTTCTACTGTAAAAGCTGTTTTTAAATCTTCTATGGACCCTGTCCAATTAGGTTTTTCCTTAATTATTTCAGGTGCTCTACTCGCCTCATATAATTTGCCTAAGTAATTTACCCATGCAGCCTCCTCCACAACACAGCTCATATTTCCAGGGGTCCTACCTGAGGCTTCCTGTATCAACCTCCAAAACCCTTTTACATTTTTAGTTTCTATTGTCTCTAGCAGGTTTTCCCAACATTTTTCTTTAAAGATCTTTTTCTGCTTCCTCACTAGAGTTTTATATTCTTTCTTCAAATTGATCAAATTTGCTAGGCTTTCCTGGTCGTAACTTAACCTCAGGCGTCGCTCTATTTTCCGTATAGACCTTTTTTTATTCTGACAGGCTAAATCAAACCACCTGGATTGCCTTCCTTGCCTGAGTTGTGTGTTTACCTTGTCCTGTTTCCTATTTTTCAAATGCACTCTAAGACATTGCACGGCCTGTTCTAATTTACCCACATACCATGCTACCTGCTGGCCTTTAGCACTATCCATCTTTATATTTTGTTGAAAACTTGCTAATTTCTCAACATACTCTTCAGTCAATTTAGTAGTCAGGCGTTTGGGGTATACCAGATTTTGGGGAAGCACTCTTTCACACGGGCTTGTTGGCCCCTTAAACATTCACAATACAAAGCATTATGATCACTATCCTTCCGCTTAATTACCCTGAACCTTTTTACCATAGCATAGTTCCAGGCATGAATGAATATGTAATCTATAGGGCATAGTTGGTTGCCTAGTCTAAAGGTCTGTGTGGCTGGGCGGTCAGGGTCCTTCCTGCCATTTAAGCAGAATAACCCTTTAGATCCTAAAAATTCCCCTAACGCTTCATACTGTTTTGTGGATGAACACGTGGGGAATTTAGCTGGCCCTATATCATAAGAGCTCAAAATTTCCTCAAACCATTGATCTAACTTTCCGTAATTTAGTTTATGGTTAAAATCGCCCATTACCAGCATCGTATCATTTCCATACATTTCATTTAAGGTATTTATATCTTCTTTAAAGAGCCCTATTTCAGTATCATATTCATTTTGGGATCCCCATTGAATATACACATTTATGAGAATTAGATGGGCATCCTTCTCTTCGGTGACTAATTGGGATACCTTGCAAACCAACAACCATTTACATGTTGTACTTATTAGCTTCACCTCTTTCGCTATCCTGGTTGAGGTGAGAGTCATGATCCCCCCAGAGGGACGGCCAAATCTTTTCTTTTTGCTGGCTGGTTTATGAATTTGAACAAACCCTTCCAGTACTGGGGTGTTGCCGCATAGCCATGTTTCCTCCAAACAAATAATGTCAACGTACTGTGCTACGTGCTTTAAACTTTCCACTTTTGTTTGCCCTCCAAACCCATTTATATTCCAAGAGATTATTTTCAAGCTATGCGGCAACTCAGTGTCCTAATCGATTTCACTGAGGCACCCTGACCCATTCAAATCCCACGAGGATGTACTTAAAATGCTATTGCCTGGGCTCCAATTGCCCCAATTTTTATTGGGCTCCTGATTCTCTACCGCTATCGTAATATTTGCCCTTTCCCCGCGCCCCCCAGCTATCAATCTCACCTGCCTTTTCCCCAAGCCTGCATGGTATCTCAGAAAACCTCTGTCTCGCTGTTGTTCCCTTTCGAATTCTACTTCAGATATTATCCTTATCCCCTCTTTTATTATCTCCTTTTCAGCTTTCTGAATTGCTGCCTTAACAAGCCCAGAATAAACTTGGACCTTGGTATATTCAATGCCTATGTTGTTACTACTAAAGCCTACCTGTCTCAGATCCTTCGTCCCAATTTCTTTCAAGCCTGGGCATTTCGTAAAGGAAAATAGAAGTTGGGAACGATTTAAAGGTACGATCTTCCTTTGTTTTTTCCTCCCCATCTCTGATTCAATGGGTTTAAAATATATCCACAGCTTATTGCTTGAATCTAATGCTTTTGTATCCCAATTTCCTCTTCCCAACCTTTCCTTCTTTCTAGATAGTGTATTAGTTCTAATACCTCCAACCGCTGAACTTCTTGGAGATTCTTTCCCTCTCAGCTTGTTTCCACAGATTTTTAGGCTTTTGTCCTCTCTACTGGAATTGGGAGTACATTTTTGCGGGGCCCTTTTCCCTTCAGCTTCTACTGCTGCTAAATCAGATGAACTCCCTGGGTACCTTCTTTCCCTTTTACTATTCTGCGAGATTTCATTCTCATAAACTTGTACTCGGGGCTGCTCCACCTTACCCCTCCCTTTTGTAAAGCCCTTCTTTCTCCCCTGTGGTTGAGATAGCCTTCTTGGATAGTACCGACAGTTCAAGAGCTTTGGCCAAGAAAGGTCCCCCCGCCTCCTTATCAACATCGGCCATCTGGAGACATACACATCATGCTGATCACTCCCTTGCGCACAGACCCCAGTGCTACCTTCGGTACATCCTTTTGTTAGGGGGTCCTTCACTGGCCTAACCATTGATGGCATCTGACCCCTGATCCCCTGAAGTTCGTCTACCATTCTTTTAAACTGTATTTCATGATTTTTTAACAGGGTATTATTTAACACTGAGACTTCTAACAGCCCTTGCAACATTTTTTGCATCATCATCATAATGTCCAACATAGAGGCCGAAGATGATGACGTTATATCTACGCCCAGCGTGCTATTACACACCATTTCATTTATGGATTCTATAGACTTAGGACTTTGAGTACATGAGGGGCCCGTACTTTTTTCAAACATGGGCCTTGTAGCCAAATTCGACAATTCTATACGATGCCCCACATCTTTAGACCCATTCCCTTCTAATTCCACTTCCTCTTCCTCAACCCCAAACGAGGAGAAGATCCGCGGCGATGATGAGAGTCTTGGTTCCAAGAGGATGTCAACGTGACTTAAGTCACTCATTGTGCCACGCACAAATTAGCACAGTAAAACATGTCTCAGGCCTGCCACTGCAACCTGTATTGCAAATTTAAACTGCCATTTTAGCCTGGCAAAAAAAAACCTTTTACCAGACCTAAACCTTCCTTTTTAATATTTGTAAGTCATCCCTAAGGTAGACCCTAAAAACTCATAAGGCAGGGTGCATGGTTTTAAAAAATAGGACATGTATACTTAAGTTTTGCATGTCATTGCAGTGAAACCCTCCAAAAATCATTTTTCCTTTTGGCAAGGTTGGCTCTTCCATAGAAAAACACTGGGTTACATTGTAACAAGGGCAACTGCAATTATGTGACTGATTATGCGGTAGTGGCATTTTTTGCATAATTTTGGATTTGCCGCATTTGCAAAAAAAATTGTTTCTTGCTAGTATGGTTCAAAAGTTACTAAAAACGCATCAACACATGTTGCCATGCAGTAAAAGGCCTTTTGCAAAGGCTGACTGTTTACCTTTCTATTGTTTATCGCCATGTTTGACAGTATTAACACGTGTAAAAAATTACAAAATAATGAAGTAACACTATCACAAAGTGGCCGCATTACGCCACATAATTTGCATTTTCTTTCCTCATAATTTAGTCAACCCTGTCACAAAATTCCAGTGGCTCTATTTATATATATTTCTAATGCATAACTAAAGTTTGGGAACAGCTAGAAAAATACTTTTTCCACTCATTTGAATTGTAATTACAATTCTTTTTAATGATAAAGTCAGATTTTAAATTACTATTTTGAAAATGGCATTTTTAGAAAGTTGGCATTTTTCTGCCAAACCTAAGTGTGTCTTTCTGCCAGTGTCCAGGGTCACATGACTATTAATGGCTCTTCTGTGGCATGATGTGTATTCCTTCCAGACAGGGGACAAAAGGGGCTTGTGTATGGGGAGGGTGTTCTCCTGTTGAGCAGGTTGGCCTGTGGGTTGATCGCAGCCCTTTCTGAGCTTCAAAGTATAACCTGAGGGCTGTACCCAGCCCCTTCCTGACTTCTGAATAAGCCTGCCCTGTCACTGGCAAATGTAGCCCACACCTGGCCTGCCTGCCCTGTGTTTCCCTAGAGAGATTGAATCTAAACCCAGGGAAAAGGACGAACTGACCAGAACCAGTTAAAGGTTAGTTCAAGGGGGTGTTCCCCACAAACACATGCTGGCACTGGGTATAACAGTAGCACTGTCAGAACCTCTCTTCCAAACACTTGTGAACCTGAGAAAGTAAAAAAAAAGGATTGCCCTGCTGTCTGAAGAAGAAAGACTGGACCTGCTTGCCTTGAACCCAGGAACTCAGAAGTGATTTCAAGGGTCAACTGGCTAATCTCCTATATGAGCTACAGGGACACAAAAAGTTTCCAGAGGCCTTCCCTGTTGTCCAGCTGACCACATTCAACTGGACCTGACCTTGTCCTCCCTCCTGGCCTCTGTTGGCCTACGGAGTGAATCCTGATCCCCAAGAATAGCCCTCAAGGTCCTGGACCTTTGCTTGTTTCAGAGTGCACTTATTTCAGTTTAGACTTGATGCCAAGTGATGCCGAGCAGCCCCCGATGGACAGACTCACTAAGCTTGGCGCTGACCGGCATCCGAGCGA
The DNA here is from genome assembly GCA_963921515.1 of Calotriton arnoldi. Lineage (NCBI taxonomy): Eukaryota > Metazoa > Chordata > Amphibia > Caudata > Salamandridae > Calotriton > Calotriton arnoldi. The sequence continues at coordinate 1,648,094 of CAWUFW010003219.1, forward strand.
TAGCCCCACCGACTCTGATGCCGAGCGGCACCCGAACGATGGCTTCACTGACTGCGATATCAAGCGCCACCCAATCGGCGGCTTCACTGTCTCTGACTCCGAGCAGTACCTGATCACCAGTTTCCCCGACTTCAATGCCAAACCCCAATGAGCAGCTTCCAAGTGACTCTGAGACCTTGTGATGGGCTCTCTGTTGTTGCCAAGCCCCTCTTCAGACCCAACCTGCTGTCTGGCTCCCCTGGAGACCTTTAACCTCCACACTGACACCGAAGTCAGAAGGACCGGGACACACCTGGTCTTTGCATCCGACCTACCCCTGCATTGCGGTTGACCTAAACGTTTGACTATAACCGAGTTCTAGCGTGACCATATAATTCTGGTTAGCTCTTGGAGCTTCTAGGCAATATTTTTACCTAAAACCTAAAAAAAAACCTCTTGACTCCAGTTTTACTGATTAGTTTATTGTAGTTTTATTGTCATTTTATTTATTACAATGCTCCCTATTTTCTAAATTGGTTTGGGATTTGTCTTGTGATGGGATTTCACTTTATTATTGATTGAGCACTTCATAAATACTTTACACATTGCCTTAAGTTAAGCCTGACTACTTTGTGCCAAGCTCCCAGAGGTTCAAGCACAGGTTTAATTAGGGACTTCTGTGGTTCACCCTGACAAGGATTGTGTTTATTACTTGAGTGGGGCTCTCACCCTTCAAAACTAATATCCCAATTTATTACATTGGTGTTCAGTGGTGGAATCTAGTACTTGTGTTTTTGTAGTTCCACTCAGTGATTTGTGTGAAATCAAAAATCCCTTAATAACCTGACATCAGAATCATTTCTTTATTATTCTACTGTGACTTTGCTAGCATGGACACTGGGGGCCTCAAAGTGACGGAATTTAGGAAACCCTACTATGTGGGAGGGCTAACCTTAAGGAAGGGGGCCACAAAGGTGAACTTTCAAATAACCCTCAGAGCCTTTGTGTAGGTCCGCAAGATGCACACTTCAGCAACAGGGCTGGAGGTCTCCCACTAAGGCCACTCACCTGAATTCCCAGGACTTCTGCGGAAGCAAAGAACTTCCACCACTTCCCTTAGAGGTTAATCCTTAGTATCAGAAGAGATTACTGATACTGCTAACTAAACAATCGGGGTAAGGGAGTTGGAGAGAAAGAGAGAGAGAGCGAGAGAGATAGAGAGTGACATAGCGAGAGAGAGCAATAGCTTGGGTGTAACTGGAGCTCTTGTGAAAAAGATGGCAGGTGGGTGTATATCCTTCTGAGCAAGACCCATCAAGTTCTAGTGGCAAGGCACACTCCTGCATCAGGAGAGGTACTCTGCAACAAGAACACAATTATTTCAGACAATCATACATGAAAGCTTTACAATCAGCCTGAGATGCAAGTCCTTAATGAAAGATACCAAACAGGAATAACTAATAAGAAATTTGAGTCCATTTGATGGGACTTAGAGCACTGATTTCTGCACTGAATACTGAACACGTTCAGATGATTCTAAAAGCTTTATCAGTCCGTAATGTTGTGTTATTTCACACAGCTAGTCCTTTTCCTTCAGCCAAGGCATTCTTATTCAAACCGAAATTGCTAGGGTGTCCTGGAAGAAAAAGGGGATTCATCTGAACAGGTTGGTAGTGTGCTAACCTGATGTATCCATGTAATGGCCCAGAGTAGCTGGAGCGGTAAACAGCAAAAAGATGGTCATATTGAAGACAATGGGGGGCCCGGCTGCGCGGGTTAATCGACTAGGTTCCTTGCTTTCCCCCAGCTTCCATGCAAAGATGTCCAAGGTATTCTTCTCACAGGTGGCGTTGCTGGTGGGGGCCAATGGGAGACACAGCTCTCTATCAAGAGGGATCGACGAAGCCAAGAAGGGGACTAAGTTTAAAGAAGTATTTATAGCCTGTCCTACAAGTGTTAATCTGAAGCCTTCTTGAAGATTACTAAGCATTTCCTGTCAATTAGAAGGCTGTGTCCTGCAAAAGACTGGGGCAGGAATTAGAAGGTTAAGTTAACAAGCACATTAGGCACTGGGGCCTTCATGAAGATTACCGATTGGTTCCTGTCAATTAGAAGGCTATCTCAGGCAGGAGACTGGGGCAGTAAATAGAGGCCTTTAATTAGATGGCAGGGTAGCAGAACAAGAAGCAAGCATATTGGAAAGCCTGAGGTCAACAGAAAAAAGAGGCATTTAACTAATCAGCATCATGTTTATTCAAACTGAAATTCAAGCATTTGTAACTAGTTACAGATCTTGAAACAGTGCACTCAAACTTAAATACACAGCATGCTTAAGTAAAGTGCATAGCACAGTACATGACATCTGCCTGTTAGACCTGATACTCTTTAGGTAGTGTTTCCCTAAACCTTTTGCTTTTTTCCCATGGGTTTTGCTGATTCTCTTTTTGTGGTCTCTGGACATTGGCCACTTTCCTACTGTAATGCAGTGTGGAAGTGCACGTACCCTTCCTACACATGTTAGGAAGTGGTGCTTACCTGATGTTTTATAAACATGTCTCAAGCCTGCCATTGCTCAGGTTGGCCTTTCTAAATCATTGGCCAATGCTCAGGGTGCCTCTCACTATCACTAGAGCACCCTTAGGGTAAGCCTTGAGGGGTGAAGCCAGTTGTAGGTAAAAGGCAGGGCATGTACACAAGTGTGTTCCCTGCCCAGGAAGTGAAGAATACCCATGAGTGTTTTCACTACCTATGAGGTTTGCTCTTCCCATAGGTTAACATGGGGGAATATTTGAAATTACTTCAAGCTTCAACAGTGGCTTACAGTGGAACAGCCTCATTGCCCGTGGATTGGGGGCTGTGACACAGACGAAGAAGGGGAGGAGCAAGATGGCGGATTGACGCCGCCACAGAGCACAGCCGAGCGGAGGAGTCTCCCCACACCCTGCTACACTATGTGCTAAACCGGCAAACAACATCTAAATATTCAGTGGAATATTAACGGATAATAGCAGGAGCAAGGCACTTACCGTACAGCCTGTGAAAAGCCTGCAAAACTGTAGCGAATGTGGATAATTCGCGTGGCTAAGGTCGGGCGTTTGTTGCTCGCGTCTCGGCTTGTGCGTTGGAGCTCTGGACACAGGTCGGCGTTTTGCCGGTTGGGATTGCTCCTTTCGGCGGCTCCGACGCTTGTTGTCAACGGAGACATGGGACCACCAAAAACTGCCCCAAGATCTACATGGGCTGGACGAGCACCTGCAGCCGTCTCAGGAACTGACACAGATACGGCGGGCGGCAGTGAGCGAAGGATCAACTCATTAGCAGTGGGTAAGCCGCTCCTGCGATTGCTTCAATCGGGAAAAGCAGCGGAGCTTCTCTCTATTAGGGCTACTAGCGAGCAATTGACTGGCAGCGGCTTAGTTGAAGCGATATTGGAGGCTATCCCAGCTCGCTGCAGTTTTGGTGGAGAAACTTCTTTACTGGCAATGGTCGCTGGCAATGTTGATGACGGCACTGAGAAGGGCTGCGGTGAGCAAGGCGTACAAGTGAAGGTGCTCACAGATCAGACGCAGGTTCAGGCTCAGGCGCTTACGACATCGACGAACGCTGCGAGTCGGACCCTGGTGGTTAACAAATTAGCGGATTTGACGGAGCGAGTAGACACTCTGCCCGACGACAATACCTTGGGTTGTATGGGTGATTGTGAAGGCGGTGGAGAGGCTCACTTAAGCACTGTAAGCACTGTAAGGCTGAATAGCGAAGGTGATATTCAGCGGTCCCTGGCTCTGGCGGATGTGGGTGCGGATGCGGGTGTTGGATCGAGAGCTGACGGGTGCTGAGGCAGGTGATGAGGAGAGTGAAGAACCTGTATCTTCCATTGATAATGAGGAAATAGTAGAGTCTTTCGATAAATCCTCTAAAACATCTCCTGGGAGAAAAGTGAAGGCCAAAGTAAAAACAAAGAAAACACCCCAAGGGCCTAACAAACCACGGCAGAACACGACACGGCAGAATATGGTGCCTATACATGGAAAAGGCAATTCAGATAACAGCCCCCTCCGCATGTGGGTGCACGCGAAGGGGGGGAGTCAAGACCATGGTAGCTCGAATAACAGGCAATAGCCCAACAGAGAGCTGTATGATAAATGGGCATTCCAGAGAGAACAGGGTGTAGAGTGAAGACAGCTCTAAACAGGGGCATAAACAGGGTGCTTCTGCAGGGGCAGAACAATCTTCGATGCCTGTATTAAATTCTGCTAATGCAAGGGACCAGCTAACTAAGCAACCAGTAGCTAGTTCTCTAGCAAGTACTGAGCCTTCTCTAGGTCTGATATTACAGTCCTTGAAGGATCAAAGATTAGAAGCACAGGAACACTATATGCAGGTCAGATCAGACAACAATTTGATGCAACAGACACTGCAAGAAATGACAGCAAAAATCGGGGTACTTACAAGGGATGTTTCAGAGCTGCAACAGAGAGTTGGGGATACTGAGCAATTGGCTACTCTCACAGATACTTTGGTACAGAAACATGATACTCAGATCTCAAGTATCCAGGCCAAGCTAGAAGATCTGGAAAATCGCCAACGCCGACATAACCTTCGGTTATTCAGTATTCCAGAAGGCACGGAAGGCACAGATCCTAGGACTTACATGGGTCGTCTGTTTCAGAAAGCCTTCCCTGACCTGTCCGACTGGGACTGGGACTCTCAGTTGCAAAGAGTGCATAGACTACCACTGGGTCAGCAAAACCAGGGGGGTCAGTATCCCCGTCCGTTCCTGATTTGTTTTGGGAACTTTTTGCTCAAGCAGGCGGTTGCCCTAAAAGCTCGACCTAACGCCCTTGTACCAGTCGAATCAGTTACTTTTTTGTCAGATCTGACCTTAGCAAATTAACAATGGATAGGCGTTGGAAACTACGCCAGCTAATTGACCCGCTAAAGACTCTCGGGGTACAAGTTTACCTTCAAGAACCAGCACGTTTAAAGGTTTTCAAAAATGGACGCACTTACTTCTTTACGGATGACCAGGAGGCTAAACAAGTAATCGCTAAATGGCAAACTGAAGCTGCTAAGAAGATCTAGCACAAAAAAAAAAAAAATAACAGTATATGCTCTACTAGTCTAAGTTTAAAAGAGAACACAGATCTGAATTTGGACTTGGTCAGAAGCAGCTAAGAAGACCTAGTATAAAGAGACAGAATATGCTTCACTAGCCCAAACCTAAAAGAGAGTGCTCCCTATACTATTTTTTTTTCTTTTTTATTCTTCCACTGTTTTCACTGTGGTTTTATTATTTAAGGAATTTGATGAGGTGTGGGGTTTGGGTGTGGGGGCGGCCACTGCAGTGGCTACGGCTCTGATGGGCTGCCCAACCAGCGGCAGCAGGTTAAAGGGGAGGATTCCTCCTTTTTGGGACAGGGAGGGGGGTGGGTTTTCAGGTGTCCTTTGGGACAGAGGGAGGTATGGGAGGTATTTAATGGGGCAAAAAGAAGTCATCATTGGGGCACTTCAGGGTTATGGCATAGGGACAGCTATTAGATTGTGTGTTTTGTATTTCTGCACAAGAGGTCAAATGGTATCATTTAATGTAGGTAAAGGGAACTTGCAGGAAAGGAATAAAGCTTATCAGGCGAGGGTTAAATGCATATCATGGAATGTAGCTGGCCTCAACAGTGCAAATAAACGCCAATTAGTGCGGGAGGTGTTAAAAATGTATCAACCACATATAGTCTTAATAACAGAGACTCATTTGGCCTATAAAGATCGAAATCTGCTTAAACATTTGGGATATGAAACAATAGTTTGCACTACACAAACTATATCTATAAAAGGAGCTGCTATATTAAAGGATAAGAGGTTCGTTTGTAGAATAGTTAGGACATTGGCTGATCAGAGAGGGCGCTGGGTATTGGCTCAGCTTGAAATACGTGGCCAAAAATATGCATTATGTTCAGTTTATGGGACTAATTCAGATGACCTTGCCATTTTCGATTCTCTTAATCTTGAACTGTTGAATTGGGATGGGGAGCGGCTGCTCATGGGAGACTTCAACTGCGTCATGGACTATAACATTGACTCAACGAGAAAGGGGGGCACTCCAAGAATGCCAAAGACCCGGCGGCAATAATAGAAATGGCGAGACTTCAGTCTTTAAAAGACGCATGGAGACAAGTATATCCAGTCATCATATACGTACTATTCAGCCCCCCATAAGTCATATTCTAGAATCGATATGGTTTGGGTCTCTGATAGCTTAATCTCAGACTTAGATATGGAAATATGCCCCCGGGTCACATCAGACCACAACCCTATTTTACTATCATTTTTGGCCACAGCTGAGCGTAAAGTAGCCAGACCATTCTCTTTTCCTAGATACCTGCTTACAGATAGCGAATATGTGTCTAATACTCTACAACAGCTAGAGGCATTCTTCAGGGAAAATACTGGGACAGCATCTCCACTGATTGTCTGGGATACGATGAAAGCTTATATCAGAGGCATTACCCAGCAATATATATGGCGGCAGAACAAACAAAGAAAAAGCGATATGGAGCTACTGATCCGCGCCTTACGCGACACCGAAAAACAACATGCTGAGGCTGTAGCACAAGACCAGAGGGCTCAGGATCATTTGCTCTTTTCCCTGATAGACGCAAGAATGGCAGTAAAAAAGTCTTTTAGGGAAAAAATAGCGGCTAGATATAATAAATATCGTATAGAGCAATATGAATATGGGGAGCAAATTGGTAAGGTTCTGGCTTACCGGGCGGCAGAAGCAAAGGCTAAAACTAAGATAAGCACTATAAAGGGCGCAGATGGTACTATACATACGCATTCTTCAGCTATTTTAGAACAGTTTTCTCTATTTTATCGGGAACTTTATGCATGCACTTCAGTACCTGACAAAGTTGACATAGTACAGTACTTAGTAGATAGTAGCCTCCCAGTTTTGAGTGAGGAGGATGCAGCTGTATTAGATAATATGGTATCACTGGAAGAGATTGAGATGGCTATATCGGCACTGCCCTCGGGGAAAGCCGCAGGGGAAGACAACATACCCCTAGAATTTTACAAGGTTTTCAAAAGGGTATTGCTTGGACCATTTAGCATGGTTATACACTATGTTGGCACAAGTGGGAGGACACCAGAGTCATGGAATATGACACAGATAGTATTTTTTCTCAAAAAGGCAAACCTCCTACAGAGTGTGGATCATACCGACCTATCTCTCTTATAAACGCGGATGCCAAGATTTTTCGAAAATCTTGGCAAATCGCCTTGCCCCAATGATGTCAGGACTAGTATCTGAAAACCAACATGGGTTTATCCCTGACAGAAAAAAAACAACAAGGACCCCCTGAAACTAATAATAGTTCCTAGGACAGGGAAACAGCAAATATAATGTAAACAATCCTAGGCAACTTAAAACTTGTCAAAAATCAAGTCTAAATAATGTCAATAAATAAGTGCAAGATCAGTGTACAGCCATATTGTTTAAAAAGAATACATTTTATTATAAGACATGAAAACAAAATTGTTTTTAAACACAAACTTACAAAAATACAATAAACAATGTGTCATAAAAATATCACTACATACAATCACAAAACATATACATAACACAGAATAAAAATGATATCAGGATTTGATCAAGCATTGATGATAGTGTGGTCCCAACAAGCCACACATTGTAGGTACATCTGATAATCATAAAAAATCGTATTTATATTTAAAAAGCAATAGCTGGGCTGTTGAAAAAGTGGGTCCAAGCACTATATTACAAACCTCAAGCTAAACTGTCCTATTCAGGATTTTACTCAACTCCATTTGAAATTTGTCGCGGCACTAGACAGGGATGCCCCCTCTCCCCACTATTATTTGCTTTGTACATAGAGCCATTCATCCGTATGTTGCAATCTTGTATACATATAAAACCGTTAGTGTCTGAGATAACTAAACTCAAGATTGCGGCATATGCAGATGATATTGCGATTTTTACAATTAATCCAGCCAAGGCCGTAATAGCTATTGACACAGAAGCAATCAAGTTTGGCGCTGTCTCCGGATACAAATTAAACGTTAATAAAACGCAAGTGCTTGTCAATTTTAAACCCGAATCTCCAATTATGGGGGTTTGTACTACAGCTATGTATCTGGGGGTTAAGATCTCAGCTAAAACTGGTCAGATTGTAACCTTAAACTATATACCATTGCTGAACGATACTATCAAACTACTAAAGAACTGGCATAAGCTTCCCATCGGGATTCTAGGGCGATGTAACATATTAAAAATGAAAATACTCCCTAAATTTTTATATTTGTTTCACTCAATTCCCCTGCGGGTCCCCAATACATTTTTTAAAAAACTCGAAGGGGCTCTTAGTAGCTTCATATGGGGGTATAAGAAGCCTAGACAGGCGATTGATTCGCTCAAATCTCCTTATAATCAAGGTGGATTAGGCCTACCAGACTTTAAAATTTATTTTTGGGCTGCGTTTGCTGGACGTTTTTGCAGCCTTCTCAGTCTTGATCAGAAAGATTCTTTTTACCGGTTGATTTTAGGAAACGATAGCCAATTATTTCTATATCGTACTAATGACCCAAATTACTTTAAGCGAGTAAGATTTAAGACAGTAAGGGACAGTATTTACATTTGGCGGGCTATGGCTGCCAGAGGCAAACTATCGTTATTTCATGATAAGCTCCCGCTGTGGGGGAATCCCATGTTTCCTGAGGTTTTCCATGACCAGGCCAGTAAATCCTGGTCTAAATATGGGATTACATTCTTAGGCGATTTGTATGACGGGAGCGGACTTATGTCATTTGAAGGTTTACGACTTAGTTATAAAATACCCGCCCATTTCTTTTTCAAGTACATGCAGATCAGGGATTACCTGGGGAAAAACTTGGCTTTGAACGCGATAACTCATTCTACGATTTGGGACTGCTTGTACGTGGGCGAAAAAACTAAGTCCCTAATTGGCGACATGTATAAACATTTGTGTAATTTTAGAATGGACGGCAGCGAAAAATTGGCGATGCGTTGGAGTCAAGTACTGGGGATAGATATAATACCTGGCGTGATGAAACAGGCCTTAGGAAACGTAGGCAATACGTCCACTCTGTGAGCTTGCAACTACAGCAATTTCGTACGATATGCATGCTGTACTATACTCCGGAAAAGATAGCCAAATGGGCCCAAGGAAACAATTTTGGTGATAAGACAAAAATGCCCTAAATGCGGATTGCACGCTGCTAATCTCATACACATGTTCATAGAGTGCCCAGAATTGAAGGCTTACTGGCAGAAGATAGGCCAGGTGTTACATCTTAAACTAGGACTAGATCCCTCATTAACAGTCCCAGAAATAATGTTAGGCTATAAGGGAGACAAACCAGCACTAGCATGACTTTTCTCAATTTTGATGGTCGCCGCTCGATTGGCTATTGCTTGTGCATGGGTCTCCCCGACACCACCATCTATCGGGGAGTGGTGGACTATTGTTAGGGAAACATTTGGCTTAGAAACTGCTCTGGCTAAAGCTAGGGGTGCTCGTTCCTTGGTTAAGCTAGAAGCAATATGGGGACCCATGGGTCTGGAGACATCACACTAATTAACTAAATAAGGAGATCTGTATTGTATACACTATGCTAATATTTTGATATGTCGGGATCATATGCGATTGCTTCTTGTAAATGATCTTGCTTTTCTTTTTATCCTTGATTTGAAAGTGCTGTTTTATCTGCTTTTTCTCCCTTTATGTACATTGCTACTTGCCCTTTATGATGACAATAAAAAATATAAAAAAAAAAAAAAAGGAACAGCCTCATCAAGTTTCCTATAGTTGGATTCACAATGGAAAACCCTCTCTTGTGGTAAATGTGGATTTGTCATTAATAGCTTAGAAATGCCACTTCTAGAAAGTTGGCATTTCTCTGCTCTAGAACTCTTTGTGTGCCTTTTAGTTTGGCTCCAGTCAACACTGGAGGCTGGGGGAGCACATCTGTGCATTCCCCAGCGACAGCCATAAATATTTAGCAGGCAACTGGAATGACAGACCTCTGTCATTTGAGGACCTGGCTAGTTAGATTGGGGGAGAGGTTTTGACATTTAACCTCTGGGAAGCCAGATAATGGCTCCAATAAAGATTAAGATCTGCATTCGAAGGCCTCAGGGCAGACAGGACCGAAATCTAGGGGAGACATCTGTGGTTCAAAGGGCAACCCTCCAAACCACCCCCCCCCCCACTTCAAAGGCTCACTACAGTATAACTACTGGTGCCATACTTCAGCAGGGCAGAGATACACTTATGGGGACTTGGGACCGGACATCCTGGTGGTGGTGCACACTGCCACAGGAATCTGTTGTGCATAAGAAGGATTCCTGCCATTGGACGGGACCGTGCACCCTTCCTGAATAGTGGCTGGCCTGGGTTGACTACCTGCTGCTGTGTGGCACCCTGAAGTGTGCTCTCCTAGGGGTTGTTGGCTTGCCCCCTGTTCTTTGAGGAGGTCAAAGGGACATCAAAGACCTCCCTTGAGGGACCCACACCATCTACTTGTGATACTTGGAGAGCGGTGCCATCTCAAGCGCCTACTTCGTCTGCTGGATCCTGACTGCAGCGCGGTGTGAGCATGGAACTAAGTATTATGCCTGGAGACCAGATTGCCTTGTGCTGAGCCCTGAAAGTCTTGCCCATATATAAGGAGTGTGGCCCCTGCATTGTGGTGCCTCATCACGCACAAGCGTCTCATTGGTGGTGAGCGGATTCACCAGTTGCAGGACCCATAATGACCCGCTTTGTTGTCTGTGTCGCATCTCTCTTGTGCGACATGCCAACTGCATGCTCATTGTATGCTGTATCCTATTCACAGGTTGCGACCCTCGGAGGGAGGGCGCAACTGTAGTAGTGCCTCATTCTACCTTGTGCGGTACTACTGAACTTGCGACTGTGTGTGTGGGACCGGATTGTTGGTGTGATTTATATCATTGCGCGGCAGATGTTGTGCTTCATTCCAGGGAGGGTCAGCGAACCCGATTGTTGGTTGATTGTAACCGGATTGTCTGGTGCGACTCGTATCATCATGCACCAGACAATATGCCTCATTCCATTGAGGTATGGCAAACCCGACTGTGGGTTGATTGTAACCGGATTAACTGGTGTGACCCGTATCATCGCGCACCAGATGTTGTGCCTCATTCCATGGAGGTATCGCGAACCTGACTGTGGGTTGATTGGGACTGGATTGTCTGGTGTGACTCATATCATTGCGCACCAGACTTTGTGCCTCATTTACAGTGAGGTACGGAGAATCCGACTCGTGGTTCATTGTGATCAGATTGTCCGATGCGACTCGGATTAATGGTCACCAGACGTTGTGTGTCACTTCCTGTCAGGGTGCTGCGACAGCCGCACCCCCCATTCACCAAGTGGTCCGCCTTGCCCCTAGTGCGGCAAATCAACTGCTCTCTCCTCACCCAGTCTGATGACTTCGTGTTGCCAGGTAGTATCGCCTGGATCAGGCCGGTGTGGTAAGACTAAGTGACTTGGCTGAGGAAAACTTCAGAGAGCGATAGGAAGCTGGTCGAGAGACTGTGTGACCCCCCCTGTGCTTAGCAAACCTGGTCTGGTGCCGGAAGGGGAATTGAGGGACTTCTTGATTGAACTGGGACAGCCTCTGGCCAGTTTCTGCTCTGCATAAAGTGGGTGAACTTCTCCAGTGGTGGCCAACACCCCATTTGTCGACTAATGCCTGGTTATTCTGATAGTTACTCCAGCCTACTCCCCTGGGCCCTGACTAAGTGTGACTCTGGCCTTAAATCAGTCAAGTAAGGGGTGGGGAGGCTTTGAATCTAACCTGTGGGCAGAGTAGTGGGTGGGTAACTGAGTGGTGTGGGAGGGATTGTAGCACGGGGTCCACATTCATATTATCAACTGACCTGCCGGATATCATTTGCACTGCGTTACGACACTGAGTGCGTGTATGTGCAAGTGTGATTCATACAGACTTGCTGATATCCTTTGCACACTGTTACGGTGCTGTGTGAGTGTGGGAAAGTGTGCTGCATGAGAACAGCTTGGTAATCGTTGACCGCGCAGAGATGTTGTTTTACTTATTTGTTTCATTACCTAACGAATAATCCATTTTGATATTGATTTTACCCCGGCGGCCTTGGCCTATGGTGCTGCAGAAAAATGTTATAAATTCCTGAGTATACACATTCCTGATATCATTGCGACCTGAGGTGCACTGTAGAAATGTGTGGATTTGAATTGTGTTATTTGCCAGGGTGGGCCCAGTTCTGACAACTTATTGCACCGCATAAAGGTGCTGGGTGCAAAATAGGATTTTTCCCAAGTGTGCATATTACTGATGTCATTTTAACATTGTTGGGCCTAGTACTGCTAGTAATATTTACAAGTGTGATTTATGCCCAGAAATACATGATGTTCATGTTGTGTTAATTAATGTGTGTGTTGAATACAATCTTTATTTACATACACCACTTGTGGTCTCTTTTGTGACGCTCATTGTATTTATTGTGTGAAAGTGCCGTGCCAATGCTTTACACATTGCCTCTGTGATAAGCCTGACTGGTCAGTGCCAAGCTACCCAAGGGGTGAGCACAGGTTATACATTGAGTGTAATCAATGAACCCTGACAGGAGTGGTAGGTTCTGCCTGGCTTGGGCACCGCCTCAGCCAACCAGAAAGGGCCAGTTCCAACTCTGCCCAACTAGATCATCGTGACAACAATAGGGGACAAACAGCACCAGCAGACTGGGGTTTGGCAGGAGGGTGATCACCATGAGAATGAAGAGGTGGTTAGGGAAGATGAGGAAGATGAAGGAGATGGTATGGCCACAGGCCCAGAGCTACAGCAAAGAGAGGAAGAAAACTTGCCCATAGGTGACAGGTCACCTGCTACATCTTTATCTGGGTACCAGATTGGCCTGACCCCAGCAGACCTGGAGGACAGGCAGACAGAGAGAGAATTATGGTTGAGGCTGGCCAAACTGAAGCTGGCTATAAAAATAAAAATGCTGAGGCAGAAAGAGCCTTGCAGGACAGAAAACTAGCCTTGGCGGAGAATAAGATACTGCTGGCTCATGCAATGAGTCAGAAGGAACTGGATGTAAAGGCCAAACAGCTCTCAGAGTCCTGCAACAATGGTGGCAGTGAAGGTACATTGTTCAAAGGTGACAAGAGGGTCTACATACCCAAGGGCTTGGTGCCTAGTTTTGTGGAGGATGACAACGTAGACCAGTGGTTTGAAATCTATGACGTAGCTCTAGAGATGCATAGGGTCCCTGAGGAGGCTGGGGAGCCAATCTCTGGAGGCCTATGCCCACTCAGGAGAGGGATTCACTGTTGGCCCTAAGAAGAGAGAGCAGTATACAGTATCTTATGATGGAAGCCCTTGCTAGGAAGTATGATCTGACCCCTGACAAGTACAGGTTGAAGGTCCATGGGCATCCAAAAGATGTCAACCCATTCTTGAGTAGATTTTGTGGAGTACTCCAAGAAGGCACTAGATGGTTCAGTGAAGGGCAGTAATGTGGGAAATTATGATGAGCTCTACAATCTTTTAATAAATAATTGTTTTAGAGAGTTGCACTAACGCCACATTGATTCCAAGCTTACTGTACCCTGTAAGCTTGACAGAGAAAGGGACCTCTGGCTCAGCACTAGAGTCCACAAGATGGTACTTGGTAGAGACCCCTAGAAGGGTGGACAGGGCACCCCTCAGCAGATGGAGAAAAAAGGAGAGTTCTCTAAAGTCCCCCAAAAGAATTTTCAGTGGAGGGGTCCCAATCTAACCCTGATCAGAAGAACGGTGGGTTGTATCAGAAGTAACCCCAGGGCCACTTCCACCCCAAGTGCCATGGGTGTTACCAGTATGGGCACTTAAAAGAGGATGCCATCTGTCCCTGCAGGAAGCAGCCCTAGACTGGTGGGCCTACCCCAGGAATTCCAAGTGTAGTGCTGGGGGAGGAAACAGTCCCAGTCAGTGTTGGGGGAAGTGCAGAGGTTAATCTAGTGTCCCTGGTTGACAGAGAGATAGTGCCAAATGCTCACATGCCTGATAATACTAAGAAGTATAGGCAGTGGGTCACCATCAATGGGCATCAGGTGGAGGCTTTGAGAGCCACAAGAGTCAGTCATCTGGTGTCCTCACAGCAAGTAGTCCCTAACGTAGTCCACCAGGCTGTGACAGCAGACATCCATGTGAGTCACCATTCACTGGCTCTCTTTGAATGGGTGGGGGTCTCAGGTTCCTTAAAGGTAGCTGTGAATCAAGGCCATGCCTGTTGACTCTCTGTTAGGAAATGACCTTGAACACACCATCTGGAAAGAGGTGGAGCACAGGTCTCACCTCAATATGTTGGTATTGCCTGATTGGGTGTGCCTGACCACATGGTTCCTGGCAGCCCGAGAGGGGAGTCAGGAGGACTCGGAGTATGGAAAATGGCATAGGGACCGGCCAAAAGAGGAAGTGCAGGGGATATGGGAACCCTGCCCCAGAAGTTCCCAACGTACAGAGGAGGCTGAACCTGAAGGTGATGCCTCAGAACTTACAGGGGAAGACATTGCTGCTCTGAGAGACCTACCTGATCTAGCCAGATGGCAAGCTGAAGGAGGCCCATCCCACACAGAGTTCTGCCAAGCGTAGAAGGAGTGCCCAGCTCTTGAGGGCCAACAGTGGCAGGCTGAAGCCCAGCCAAATGAAGACACCTCTGGTGATCACCTTATCTACTGGGAGAATGGTCCCCTGTATAGCGAGTCTAAGCTTCTTGAGCCTGGGTTAGCCCATGTGTTAGTGGTCCTCCAGTGCTTTAGGACCATCCTACTGGAGCTGGCTCCTGATGTAACTCTGGCAGGACATCTAGAAAAGGACTAAACCTTTGACCAATTTGTCACCCACTTTTATTGACTCTGGATGAGAGCGACCACAGATGCATTCTGTAGGTTCTGCACTAATTGCCAGGACAGTGGAAAATCAGGGGTAAAGCAGAAGGCTCCCCTGCTCCCCCTCCTTAATGAGGGAACCCTCTTTGAGAGGGTGGGAATCAATATTTGGGGGTACCAGGACCTTCCTGGTCTTGGTGGACCATACCACCCGGTCACTGGAGGCGCTAACATCTGAGGTCAGTGACTACACCTGTGGTGGCCAGAGCACTGCTGGAGATATATACCCATCTGCCAACATGAGGTTCATGTAGGATGAGTGTGGGGTAACCTATAAGTTCTCCCCAACGTGCCACCCCAACCAATCGGCTTGTTGGAAGATTCAGCAAGACCCTCAAAGCCATGGTTATGGGCCTGAAATACACAAAAGGTGATGGGAGGAATGCTTACCACTGGTAATCCCTTGGGGTAGCATCCCAACCCGTCGTTCTTTTGCTCATGATGCCACCTCAATTTGGACCTAGCCATATGCTAATCAGTTTTGCCCTGCCACTCATGGGAACAGTCCAGCCCAAACTGCCAGGCCAGGTCCTTCCTGAACCAGAACACAAGCAACCCAGAACCGGTTTTGTTCTAGCTACGTGGGTCCTGTGCTCACTATGTCACTGAAACCAAGCTGCACTCGGCTTATGATCCCCTAACTAGGGCAACACCAGTCCTAGGTTGCTTGTGTTCCAGTTCAGGGAGGACCTGGCTTGGCAGATCGAGCTGGACTGCTGCCATTGGGTGCAGGGTCAAGACTGATTTGCACATGGCTGGGTCCACACTGAGGTGGCATGGTGAGCAAAAGAACGATGGGTTGCTGTGCTACCCCGAGCTATTGCCAGTGGTTGGATTTATTGCCAGCAGCCTCCCATCACCTTTTCTGTGTTTCATGATTATGGGCCTGCCAGAGTCCTTGAGACATAAGTAGGATGTTCTCTTACCATGCTTGTTGTTTGCCTACATGGAAGTGCCTCAGAAGGAGGTGGGGTTCAGTCCTGTTGAACTTCTGTTTGGCCTCCCAGCCAGAGGCCCTCTCAGCCTTGTGAAGAAGGGGTGGAACAAGCTCACAATAGCCCCCCACCCCAAAGATGTATTGAGCTACATGTTGGTTCTCCGGTCTCAGATGAAAAACTATTGGAAGAATGCCGCTGAGAACATGGAGGCCATCCAGGAGATCATGAAACACTAGCATGACCAGAAGGCCACTCTGGGTGAGTTTCAACCTGGCCAAAAAGTGAGGGTAATGGAGCCTCGGGAACCCCGGGCCTTACAGGACCAGTGGACCGTGAGCAGGGTGGGGAAATCACCTTCCTTGTGGACCTCCGAACACCCTGGAACCCTTTAAGGGTCCTGCATGTCAACCGCCTCAAAAGCCCCACTTTGAGAGCAATGAGGAAATTATGAGCTTGGTCACAGATGAATGGGAAGAAGAAGAGAGTGAAACTCTCCCAGACCTCCTCTCCTCTAAAGAGCAAGATGAGTCAATGTAGGGTATGATCCTCTACCCCACACTGACTCCAGAGCAGGAGAAATTGTCGCCAGTTGCTTAAGCACTTCTACTCCCTGTTCTCACTTACCCCTCTGGCTCCCTACTTGCTGTACCCAGGACATCGACACCGGGGACAGCATGCCTGTTAAGAATACAATCTAAAGGCTGTCTGATAAAGTGAGAGCCAGTATCAAGGAAAAGATGTCCAAGAGGCTGGAATTGGGGGTGATTGAGTACTCCAATAGCCCATGGTACAGTCCAGTGGTACTGGTACCCAAAGCTGCCCCACAGAACTTTGGATCTGTGTAGACTACCGAGGGCTCAGTCCCCAAGACTGAAGCTCAACCTATCCCCTAGGTGATGAGTTCATTGATCATTTGTGAGCTGCCAAGTTCCTGAGTTCTTTCGATTTGACATCAAGGTACTGGCAGATTGCCTTGACTGAGGTGGGCAAGGACAGGTCAGCATTCTCCACCCATATGGCCACTTTCAATTCAAAGCGATGCCCTTTGGCTTAAAGGATGCATTTGCCACCTTCCAGAGGTTGGTCAACCAGGTCCTGGCTGGAATGGAGAACTTCTGCGCCGCCTACTGGATGACATTGCTGTCCTCCGCTCCATCTGGGATGACTACCTGCACCACCTCCAGGAAGTGCTTCAAAATGGATGGAGGGTGCATTTTGCACTAAGAAATAGTGCAAAATTCAGCAGAACATGAATAGTAAGCACAGGTACCCACAGGCGCCTGATAAATGGGCTCTCGTAGTAGGATTTTTTCCTCCAAATTACTCTTAATTAAGCAAGCGAGCATAATTGCATTATTATAGGTAATTTGGTGCCAAAAGTATTGCAAAATTACCGAAATTACTTAAATTTTCTGGTGTAATTTAAATTCCGCCAATGCCTACTGCTCATAGTGCCTAATATCCACTGCCTTCCAGTTGGTGAAATGAAGGACTGTATTTCTCTATCCCTGCAGATCTATACCCCTTCTGAACCTCGCTTTTTCTACCCTGATAATATGTAGAATGACAGTAATTCACTTTAACCAGACCGATCCCCAACCTTCCTTTCTCTTGTAATTGTCTCTCCCTGCTGCAGCACCATAACTCAACTGGATGAACTGGATAGAAATTCACTACTTCTAAGGTTCTGCAGAGCGAATCTGTTCCACCAGCTAACGTAATTTAACCTGCACATCTACCTTTTACACCCATCATACCAACTTAGGTCCTGATTATGATGTCGGTCGGAAAGCCTTCAACCAACAGTCAAATTCCCCTATTTCGTGTCGGAACCCATCGTAATCGGTCAGTCGGAATTGTTTCCGACCAACCGATTACGATGCTCGTGGTCGGAAGGGGAACCGTTCGGTCATTCCGAATCGGTTCCGAACGGCATTTGGAGAATCCGAGTTAGTCGGAGCCGATTCGTACAGCTCTACGTACAGCATTTCAGACGGACCGATTACGATGTAGGATTCCAACAGCCATTCTGACTCGGTCTGTCCGACACGAAAAGGTTGTCGGAAACTGACTTTGGGGGTCCCTAGCAGGCACCCCTTCATCCTGAGGCCTGCTGTTTGGGGTCGATGGGTTACCCAAGGGACCCCACTGTAAAACCATGCACAGTGTGGCAGGCACTATGGGGTGCCCGCGACAGGGTGCAAGGTTTTCCGCAGGCACCCATTCTCTCCATAGGAGCCTGTGTTGTCAGTCGGAACACAGTCTCCCATTGAAGTCAATGGGAGTCCTTCCGAACGGTGTTCGGAAGCATCATAATCGGTCGGGAGGAACTGCCGACTGCGAGTCAGTCGTAACCGAATTCGACAAGGAGTCAGGCCGTTAAGGTTTAGCCCTTCGTCCCAAGGCAAGATAAAACCACCTATCTTGTCAATCATGCACAACATGAAAGCATAAGGTCAAAAGAAAGACAACACTGTTCTAACAACACACCTGCACAGTGTAGCATACTAAGATATGAATGAGCACTTCTGCACTCCACATAAGAATATTAAGTGCTATAGAAAAGCTATAATACAAAACATCTGTATGAATGTAAGTGCTTACTTCAACCAACCATCCTATCCTTGGCCACTCTTGGGTGAGGTGCCCTCCACCTGCAGGATAATAGGATAAAACATATTGACCATTCATACAAAGGCCCCTTCTCACCGCAATCCACCACTGAATTGAGTCCTGCTCAACAGTCATACCCACTCAAAACTAACACAACTATTTGCATGCATTACCTGGTGCTGAGAAGGCAATATCAGAACCCATTCGAACTTTGCCTTGCTGCGGAGTTATGCTACTGTTTTGGCGCCACCCGTACTTCAGGTCAGGGCGCCCTTATTTGCTACACGGACGGGAACCCTTCCCCCATAACACCAGAAGTAATCGTAGTGGGGGCTCGGCCAGCGATGTCATCGAAGGGCTCAAGGCCCACCAGGGGACATATAAGGCCATAGGAAGTCCTGAGACACCCTCTTTGTCCCCTCCTGCGTGTCCAGGATGGTTTGGATGGGCAGCAGTTTTTCTCCTCCAGCGTCGTTGTATTCTGCAGTGTTTTCCAGACCTCAAGGATCCGGGATCATGGTACAGGAGCTGGGTTGGTTGGGGGCGGCCGGCCTGCTGTTTGGGCATGGGGAGGGTGCCTCACAGCATAGTCAAATGCTTGCATGAAGGTTTCATTGCTTGGATGCAGGTTAGTGAGTGTCCTCTTCCCCCCCTCCCCCCTGCGAGTGGCATGCATCATTTTTTGTAGTACCTATGCTGGTGGTTCTATGCATGTGGCAACTTTTGTCTTCCTGCTATGCATGGTTGCATGCAGGGCTTTAAGTGGGATTAAAAAACTGGAGGGTCTCTGAAAGGGGCGTGGCTGATGTAATTAAGGGCGTGGCTTAAAAGCACGTAATCTGAAAATCTATGCTTAGCTTAGTGTGCCGTCCCACTGGTATTTGGCTATTTCTGTCATTACACCCAGATATATAATACAGCAAGTAACATTACACTTACAACTAGTCAGTACTATTGGCTTTGTCAATGGTTGTTAGTTGCATAAGATAAATAAGCAACAGCCATTACTTCATAGTATAGCATATTGTAAAGGCTTCAGTTCTGAAATGTGGAACTGAGAAAGAACTATACAGAATCTCTTTAAAGTTGCATCAAAGGCAGTGAAGGGTGGTACTGCTGCATAGGTAAGATTTTTTTTTTCATGGTCAGGGCAAAAAGGGAGAGCCCGATAGAGACCCGTCTCAGCACCTGCTTTTAAGAACTGCCGGTGCTGAGCACCGGCCAGACCCGGCCCACTTAAAGCCCTGGTTGCATGTGTGTGTGACTTTGCGGCTCGGCTGGGGTGGTAAGTATCACCAATAGAGCAGCATGCATGGGGGCATTGGTTTCGATGTCTGTTTTTTACTGCAGGCTTGACTGGGGTTTGAGCATCCACAGCGAGCTGCATGCATGTTTGTAGCTTGCTTCCATTTCAGTGTTGTGGGCTCAGCTGGGGTAGTGAGCCACTTGGAACCAGGTTCAAGTCTCAGCGTTTGCATCAACATCCTGTGATTCCGGGCAAATCAGTACCACAGTGTAAAGCAAGTGAAGCTAAGATCAGGGATCCGATGTCTGCTTTCTTTATTTGTATAATATGTGAATCCCAAGGGCAATAGCTTAGAGGCAAGGCCATGGCCATTTGGAGTTACAGGCCTCCCTACTGCAAGGTTTCAAGTACCACCATGGGAGGGGAGGTGTTGCAATTTATATTCTATTACTCTGAAGGGTAACTGTTCAATTCCTGGTGTTTCCCCAAAAAATAAAACAGATAGAGAGAAATAATAAGGGACTGCAGCACACCTTCAGTTCTCAGGCAGTGTAGTCTGTTTGTTTTACCCAGCTATATTATGGTTCACGCGGCTCATGCCAAGGTGTAATGTTCTTCTAACCTAGGCGTAAGGCCGCATTTGACCTCTTCATATTTATGCATGGCGAGCGATGTTAACATGCTGTTTCTCTCCCTTTCACGTAGTGTGCTTGGGAGACGCATCTAATCTTGCGCTTTTTTTCAGTATGTGGGTGCCCGTTTCCGATCATGGCTGCAAAGTGCGCCAGAGTCTCCAAGGATGCCCCAGCCATGCAAGAGGAATCTCGGTCGCTCGGCAAACTTTGGAAGGTGGCAAAGACACATGGCATTGAGTGGGCGCTGCAGAAGTTGTCCCATGGTCCTGAGAAGGAGCCACAACCAGCTGCTCCCTTACCACGTGGCAGAGAAAGGTCCCAGCACTACAGAGAGGCCCTCCCAGAACCCCCGCAAGCTAGGGCAGGCGTCCAATCGCATTCGGTTCCAGCAGGTAAGGTGGAGTCAGCGGGACAGCCCCCTGTGGCTCTATGTGAAACGCAGGCTCCGATCGGTCCCACGCTCAGCACAAGTGGGGGAGTAGTCGGGCAGAGCAGTGGGATCCTCTCTCCCACAGCACAGAGCGAGGGTGCCCCTCAGTCAGGGTCAGCACCTGCAGTGGTGCAGCCGCTAGGGGCGGCTCCCATGCAACACACCTTGCCCTCATCTATAAGCACAGCCATACTTACCCTCATGGCCCTGGTGGCACAGGTCAGGAAGACAGCCGTGGCACAGCCTAGTGGTCAAGCTCTTCCTGCTCCTATAGCACAGCTAGGTAGTCCCATGCTCTTTGGTTCTCCAGCGTTGGCCCCGCCATCGGCGATCGCTTGGCATGTGCCAGCGGAAACAAAGGAGAAGATCATTTAGGGTGAATACATTTATGACTTTGATCTGATTAACGCTGAGGTTGTCCCAGGGAAGAGCAGAGCAGGCAAAGAGGGAGAGCATAAACCAAAGACGGTATGGGTGGAGTGGTTTCTCAAGAACTGGTTGACAGGTTTTTCTATTTACTCAGCTATCCTGTCAGAGTAGTTCCCTGCAGTGGCTCCCCAATTGTTCAATTATATGTCAATGATTCATAGTGCTACCTCTGACTTTCCAGGCTCGGCCTGGCTTCAATATGATATGAAGTTTAGGCAAATGAAATCGGTCCAGCCAGAGATGGCGTGGGATCAAAGGGAGATAAACATCTGGCATTCAGAGTTCTACATGGTACCGGCAGTCACTAAAATCCCACAGCCCTTTCGGTCTGACAAAAGTGCAGGGGACAAAAAACTGGCTTGCTGGCAATATAACAAGAAAGAATGTAGCAGAGGGTCTGCCTGTAAATTCAAACACATAGGCTCCTTTTGTGGGACCCAAGGCCACCCGGAGAGCAAGTGCTTCAGGAAGCAGGGAAGATCAAGAGAGCAACATCGCCCCAAAAAACGTTAGCTTCACCCAGCCTAGCAAGTTGCCCACACCCATTCGTTTGCACATGCTCGCTCACCTTCTTGGCAAGTATAAATCTTGGCAAGATGCTCCTCTGTTATATCAAAGCTTCAGGTACGGGTTCCATATTCCACCTAGAGTTCCCCCAACCCCGGTACCTCCCCAATAACCAACTTTCAGTGCTTCTGCATCCTGAGATTGCTAAGGAAAAAATAATTAAAGAGGTACAGCCGGAAAGGGTTGTGGGCCCTTTTGAGTCTGTCCCATGCAAGGACCTGGTTTGTTCCCCATTGGGTCTGGTCCCTAAGAGGGATCCGGGTAAATTTCACCTGATTCATAACCTGTCCTTCCTGCAGGGGTCCTCGGTTAATAATAGTTCTGTGCCGTGTGGTACACCACATTTGACGAGGCAGTCCGCAAGCAGCAGAGGTTAGGGGCACTTTGATGACCAAATCTGACATAGAGGCCACCTTCCGCCTCTTGCCAGTGCACCCGGATGATACATGCTTGCTGGGTTTTACCTTTGAGGGGAATGTATTTGTCGATATCTGCATGCTGATATCACTTGCTCAGTGTTTAAGACATTCAGTAGGTTCTTGGAATGGGCAGTGAAGGACGTAGTGGCATCCCAGGATGTGGTACACTACTTAGATGATTATATGTTCTTGGGCCCCCCGGGCTCACCAGCGTGTGGGAAGGCCCTGCTGGGCTTCCGATAGCTAGCACAGTCCCAACGGGTTCCACTAGCTGAGGATAAGACTTAGGGCCATGCTACTAGTATGGCTTTCCTGGACTTTGAGATAGATTCTGTAGCTGGGGTGTGTAGGCTCCCGCAGGGCAAAGTTTCGCCATTCAGGGCATCCATTGAAGCCTGATTGGCAGCCAGGAAGGTCACCTTGCATCAATTACAGGTCCCGCTGGGGCAGCTAATCTTCGCCCTCAGGGTAATACCCATGGGAAGGGTTTTAACAATGAACATCACCAGGGCAATGGCCGTGCTGCAGGCAAAGCACCATCACACCAGATTGTCTTCTGAGATTAGGGAGGATCTGCTCACCTGGAACGGGTTCTTGGGCAATTTCAATGACTCCCTGTTGTGGCACGAACCGGTCCAATCCAATGCAGAGTTGGCTCTTTACACAGATGCAGCAGGTAGCATAGGGTTTAGTGCAGTGTTTGGCACAAGGTGGTGTATGAAACACTGGCCGGTGGAGTGGGTGTCCTCCGGGCTCATGCGCAATGTGACTATTTTAGAACTATTTCCCATCATAGTGGCCCTCCACATTGGCTGACAGGAGAATTATTATCTGGTCAGACAGCATGTCAGCAGTGATGGCAATTAATAACCAGAGCGCCAGATGCCCTCTAGTGCTTCGCTTAGTCATGGTTCTCATCCGCAAATGCCTTTCGCGTAATGTGTATTTCATTGCTAAGCATGTTCCTGGGGTGGATAATGTGGTAGCTGATGCGTTGTCTCATTCTTAGTTGACAGAATTTAGAGCGCTGTGGCCACAAGCGGAAGCGAGGATGTCGGACTTCCCTGAGGAATTGTGGAAGCTTGGTGCCCCATTGCCCCAGACCTAATAGCAGCTTTCTTGGCTCCCAAGACTAAGCGTATGTACAAGGTTGCATGGCGGGTGTTTGAGTTATCCTTCAGCTCGCACTTGTCTGCTGAGCGATTTACCCTACAAGGGGTGCTGCATTTTCCCACTAGGCAGAAAAGGGATGATAAATGGCGATCCTTCAAGCATAGTGAAATGAGAATCAACATTTCATAAAAGACACAGAGACTAACATTATGCATTATATACTGTAATTCTACTCCTGCAGCACCTTCAAATAACCTTGCAACAACAAAAAGCACTAGAACCAGAACCCTCCACTCTATAAATATGCCCTTCAATGAACATTCCACCTCTTTTAATGCAGCGATAAATCCTTTCTCTTTTCCATTTTTGTCTTCCTATCTGCCATGAACCCCACCAAAACATCTTTCTTGCTTATTATTCTGCGGAGAAAAAAGCACCAAACCCATCAAAATTCTCTTCTTCCTACATATTCCCTGTTTCTGCAAAATATTCTTAATGCATCACCAATAATGTATGTTGAAATACACATCCCATTTTCCCTCTTTTCTCACTCTGTATTACCTTCTTTCCTTTATCCTACTTATCCTTCCTTTCCTTCTCTTTTAACTTTTTTCTTTTCTTTTCTTATCCTCGAGGGTTGCAGAGGGCTGGATAATGTTAGCCTCCGCGTCTTTAATGAAATCTTGATTCTCATTTCACTGCGCTTGGAGAATCACCATTTCATTTCAAGACCGGAGACTACCAATATGCATGTTGGAAGCCCTTCAACACTATATTTGAAACGCGTTATTGGTCTGAAATAATGCTTTGCAAAAATACCCACATTTGTCCAATCAAATTTCCTCCAGCTGTCCCCCAGACAAATATAAATTGCTCGCCATCGCTCCTCGCAAAGAGTGTGATTTGGAATTGATCACATCAATAGCACCTTCCTTCACGACATCTTTCACCCATCTTGCAATCGTTGGTGTGCTTACTGTACCAAAAGGTTTCACGTAAGATATCAAAAACTGACTTTCCCAATGCTTCCTATATTCAAATACTCTGCTCTCATATTCACTCATGCAATCCACCACACACAATTTCCTTTCTTCTGGAAATCTTGGATAATAAATTGACTCTGACATTGTCTTTGTTCTCTTTCAGATCTCAAAACACACCCCGTCTGGTCCTTTTACCTTGTTACTTACATCTAACGCTTTCACATCCAAAACTCTCCTGCATGATACTAAACATAATAAAGTTGACAATTTTTTGGTAAGTTTCTTCAAATCCAAGTATCTATACACAGGCCAAGTCAAAAACAGTGACAACACCGCATTGACATCCCACAACACACTGTAGTGTGCCCTAGGAGGCCTTTTCAAACTCAGACTCTTTAGAATTCTACACACCATAACATTCCTTTCCACTGTTCTGTCATCTAAATGTGCATGCACTGTAGAAATTATTGGCATGTAGCAATTAATTGTCCGATATCCCAATTCTTCTTCAGACTTCTCTACTAAACAATGTATCACCTCCACTACAAGAGCCTCCACAGTATCCAAACTCCTCTCCATGCACCAAGTAGTCCATACTCTCCAAATCCCTCTATACCTACTCCTAGTTCCTGGAGCCCAGGATTCCTCCACCAACTCTGCAGCCCTACTCGAAAGTCCCTTGAAACAGCTAGATCTCCTGATACTGTCCAAACAAGAAGGTTCAGCACCTTGCTCTGAACTAAAGAATGATCCTCTCCTTCTGAGTTCCTGAGAAGTTCTTCCCTTGATGGAATCAAAATACCCTCTGCACATGCTAACTCCATCATTGTTGTGAATCAGACTCGTGACACCCAAAACGATGTCACCAACACTATCTGACATCTCTCCTGCCTCAACTTCAAGAACACTCTCTGTATCATTGTGAAAGAAGGAAAAGTATAGGTTCTTCTACCTCTCCATACCTGGTGGAGTGCGTCTACCGCTTATGACATAGGATCCAGCCTTCAGCTGTAATAATTCTCTATCTGGTAAATCAGTCGACTAGCAAATAGGCCCACCTCTAGTTGACCTCAAAACTTGTCTATCCTGCAAAAACAACTCCAGTCCAACTTCCAATCGATGTAATCCCTCAAATGCCTTGAATCCTAATCTGTGGTCAAATTTAAAACCCCTGGTAGGTACTCTACCTTCACTGCTAATCTGTGTTCCAAGCAAAATTTCCAAAACTCCTTCTCCAAAATTGCCAAACCTTGTGATCTTGTTTCCCAAAATCTGTTGATATATGCCACTGCCGACACGTTGTCCAACTTCATTAACACAAATTGTCTATCTAGGCTTCTTTTGAAACTCTTCAATACATACAACCATGCTGTCAATTCAAAGCAATTTATATGTCCTGACTTCTCTTCCTTTAACCAAACTCCACCTGTTTGTTGTTGCCCTAACCATGCTCCCCATCCACTCAAACTTGCATCTGCCTCTAAGACAAAATTTGGAGCACTTCCAAAGATTGAGCGCCCATTCCAGGCCTCCATATTGTTCATCCAACAAAGTAACTCTTCCTTCGCCATCACACTCAAAGAGATTCTGTCTCCATACCATAAGCCTTTCCTCAACGCCTCCCCCTCAGCCTCTGCAAAGCGCGATAATTAAGGGTCCTGGAAATATGGCCTCTATTGAAGAACACAGCACACCTACTATCCTTGCCAGCTCCCTTAATGTTAAAAAGTCTCTTTTCAGATTCTGATGGATCTCCTTTTTTATCATCTTCACTTTATCTAGTAGCATCAACATACTCTCTACTGTATCTACCTGGAAACCCAAAAACTCCATCCTCTGAGAAGGATTTCTCCTTGATCAATAAAAACACTTAAGTCCTTTAACTTCCTCAACACCTGTATCAACTCCTTCTTCAGTTCTGCCTGATACTGTGACATTATAAGAATGTAATCTAAGTAAATAATCATGCATATTCCCCTCTGATGGATATATGACACGACCACCTTCATCAAAATCGTGAAACACCAAGGTGCCGAAGATAGGCTGAATGGAAGACACTGAAATTGATAAAGAATCTTTTTACATCGGAATTGCAAAAATTTCCAACTCTCCATCTACATCGGTACAGTGAAATAGGCCTCTTTTAGATCCAATTTCACTAGCCAATCCTTCTCCATCCACAAATCCCTCAGACAATGAATTCCCTCTATCTTGAAATGTCTGTATACCAAATACCTGTTCCGCTTTCTAAGGTTTATGACGGGCCGCCATCCTTTGTCCTTCTTCTTCACTAAAAATATATTGCTCACAAAGCCCTTTGCTGTCTCTTATATGAGCTCTACTGCACCTTTTTGAATTAGCAACTCTATCTCTGAATCTACAATCAGAACCTGTTCCTCTGACATTCTTATT
The DNA here is from genome assembly GCA_963921515.1 of Calotriton arnoldi. Taxonomy (NCBI): domain Eukaryota; kingdom Metazoa; phylum Chordata; class Amphibia; order Caudata; family Salamandridae; genus Calotriton; species Calotriton arnoldi. Next base: position 1,674,830 of record CAWUFW010003219.1, read on the forward strand.
TCCCTTTGCTCTGCTTCCTGTTGTGGGCAACCCACAAACTCTATCGCTTACCCTTGTATTGATCCTAACACCCAAGGATCCTGCATTAACGTTTTTCATTCTTCTGTGAAATGTCTCAAACGTTCCCCTACTCTTGTTTGGATAGAACCATTAATAGTCTCCATACTCACCTTGTCCTCCACCTTGCAACTGGCCTCGCCTCCTCAAGAACCGTCCTCGGCCTTGTATACCCATTCTTCCTCTGGTAGGGTAAAATCCTGAGGAGGATTGGAGACCTCTTCCTCTAAAAGATTTGCCATACAGGGAATTGTACTGAGAACTGTACTGGGACCTTTGTATCCCTCGGCCAGTAGTGGGTCCCCTCCTTTTGACCTTGCCAAAAACACCACTTCCAAACACCTTTCTCATGCTACCTTGTGCCTTATCCAAGGAAGTGAAAGTGTTCACATACTTTCCAATACCTTTCCCTAAACCTTCTCCGAAAAGCAACCCCTTAGCATCCTAGCTAGTCTCCTTCTGTGCCATTTCTTCCAGATTGGGACTTGTTTTTATTAGGATTGCCCTTCGTCTGCTAACAATCCAGCATTCGCATTCCCTAGCATGACCACACCTCTCTGGCTTCAACCTCTAAGTAATTCCAAATCAACTGGCTCCTCAGTAGCGTATGCCTCCTCAGCCATACCTAATATCCTGACCAAGGGACCCATAATATCCAAAACTTTGTCTTGGTAAATCTTCAAGGAATGTTCCAGTCCTTTTTTCGGATCCCTGCCTAAGCAGAACAAAAAATGAATGAGTTCTGGATCCAAATTTGGTGTATTGCACACCTTCTCATCTATGACTGGCCTTGAGCACCCTGCCCTCATCATTCTCCACACTTCTCTATACAAGGGTTTGAGAACCCATGCTTTTATCAATTTTTCTACGTGATCCATAGGCCACCAATCACCACTTGGTGGATGCTTTATTTTCAAGGGAGTGATCATGTCGCCTTCAGACGGATCTCTAATCAGATCTATTGAGCATGCAACTTCAATATCCTCAAAATCCTCCTTGAACTCATCACCCTGATGCAAATTCAATACATACTCATCCATTTCCTTCTCATTATCCATGCCAGACATGTTCATCTCCCCCTCGAAGTCCTCTTCCTCCTGTGTGCCACCAAGGGCAACCTTTCAATGCTTGCCGCCACGGACAGCCTTCTTTGTAATGGCATGCAAGCCATCTTTACCTCTTTTTGACACCACAATGTCTTCTACATGCCTTGTCTTCCTTGCTCTCCTTCTTCCTATATCACCACTTCCTCCTTCTCCCTCAGAAAGAGAATAAAATTACTCCCCAGACTCTAAATCTCTTCTTTACCTACTCTTCAGAATGCCTTCCACAGTTTCCTCTACCTGTTTCCTTATCCCATGCTGTATAAGCCTCTTCACTACTTCTTCATTCACCATTGCACCAGTAACAGCAAAGCAACTGCCCTGCTCAGTTTCCATACCTTCTTAACAAAAATACCAACCTATTCACTTCCAATTCAATAGGCGCCCTAAATATTCCTAACTACTAATATCTTCAATAAAACAATCCCTTTCCTGTCTGTCTCTCAATGTCAAAACGATCCTGTCAACAGACGGTTACTGGATCATCCGTTCAACTGCCTCAGCCCTACTGCGTTGCCCCTTTATTCCTACCTACCACTGGCCAAGCTAAAATGGCCACCTTCCTCTCGCATGAGGTACAGCATTTCCCTTAACAGCTCGCGCTGCCCATGTGCGTCTTACGTCCCCCGTGTCTCTCCTTCACATTGTGGCCCTCTTGCCTTGCGTCAGGACTGTGTGCTCCTGCTTCATGAGTGCCAAGCCCCGCTCAAGTGCATCACAGGCTATGGAATCTGCCTGACATGAGCTGTGGACTCAAGGGGCTCCAACATTTAAAAATACACTTTACCTGCCTGTCACGAGCCGCGACTCGAGCGGCCCCAAATTCTAAAGGTAAATATGCCAAAGCACCGCTTTACTGACAAAACTCCTCCTGCCTCATAAACTTCACCTATGCGCTTACATTTGTTTCCCATTCATTACCAGCCATTCCTTTTTAAAACGAAACTGAACCAGCTTCTAAACAGCAACTCCTCGCTTACATAAATTAGAAACTTAGGTTCCTACCACAATCAGTTGTTCACATCATACGAAACTCATCTCTACCTTAAATCTCAAATATCAAACACATACTGGTTGAAAAATATATGAAAGGTACTTATGTCTCCAGGAGCAGCAATTAGAAGAGGGAATGTTCAGTGAAGGGGATATTTATGGACTGTAAGGTTCTGGTTCTATTTTTAACTGTTGTAAGTTTTTTTGAAGGTGCTGCAGGAGTAGCATTTAAGAATATAATGCATAATGGTAGCCTCCAGTCTTGAAATAAAATCTCTGTCCCTAGTGCGAAGGCAGTTATCGGCTATCGCCTTCTTCACAGGTTTAAAGGAAGTGGGGGACCCGACCGAGGATCCTAGGGCGTGTTGGGCAGTGAAGGGATTGGAGCGCATGGCTCTGGAGGCAACAGGAGACCTATTGACATCACAAGGCTGTCCCGTATAGTGGGGATCTTACATCAGGTCTGCCTACCTCCCTATGAGGCGAGACTTTTCAGTCTTGCCTATTCGCTTGCCTTCTTTGAGCGTTTATGGTTTCTGAGCTTGTATCTTCATCAAGGATGGACCTAAACACCGGAAACAACGTATCGGATATCGTCATGTCTGGGGACCTGCTCCAGGTCAAGGTGAGGAGATCTAAGATAGACTTGTTGGAGAAGGGAGCATGGGTGATTCCTTGTGCAGCCCCGGGGGGCCCTATTGTCTGGTGGCACTGACGCAGGGGTACCAGCATATGGTGGATTGGGTGGGGTGCCAAACTGTTGGTGCATGCGGATGGCGCCCCGTTGACTCGATTCCAATTTACACGGATATGCAAACACTCCTTGGCCCTGCTGGGCGAGGAGACATCGCAGTTCATGTCCCACTCCTTTCGCATTGAGGCAGCCACAACTGCGACCTCACTTGGGTTGCCAGCAGACGCGATTAAAAGGTTGGGCAGGTGGAAATTATCGTGCTTCAAGCGCTATGTGCAGCCTCATTTGTCCTAGGGAGGGTTAGGGTGGTATCCACAGGCCTCCCTCTCCTATCGGTTGCAAGTAACTCCTTCCCCCCTTTTTAGGTCGAGCCTAGGCAGCGTGCATGCGCTGCTGTCTTCAAGACCTGCTGTAAGTACTACACTGAGTGTACACTCAGTGTAATTCCGCCTCTACTCACAATTGGATCACTCCCACGTTGCTCTTCTTCGTTGCCTCCTAAGTTGTTCAGGAGGCCCATACCTCATTTCCGGTCAAAGCTAAGGAGCACCGGCCGAGCACAGTCTCCTTACGCTTACTTTCTTCGTCAATTCTTTTACAGAACTTTTTTTTTTAGGTTACAGCAGTCGCAGATGAATGGATAAATAACAACAAGGACCTAATCTGATCGGGCCAACGAATCCTGTTCACTTCCTGAGAGGGAATGGAAGTTTATTTTCTTCCTTGGCAGCAACCCTTCATATTTTATAGGTATTGTCCCAACTCAAATTCGCCCTATATTTAATTATAAAAGAACCAACCCATGAGTCAACAGTCACTGCGTTCACATAACATACCCTGTACTTTAACAGGTATACATGACACATAAATGTGAAAAAATGTGAAAAAGTGAAAATGCGAGGTAGCACCTCACGTGCGCACCACCAAAGGAGCTTACTGGTTAATTATCACCAGTCATGCCCACGTTTCTCATCATTGGTTGCTACCTCGCAAACAAAGATAAACAAACTCGGTGTCCAGAAACCCAGTGAAAACCAGTGAATATGTGTATACAATAACACAAATCAACCCCGTGTGAGTAAAATTGAAATAAGCCAACTCAATCACCAGGAAAGCCACTTTTATTCTCAACTCGAGGGCTTATTCAAATTAAAAACATACTGCATGTTTGCAGACCATATAATGTTGGGCCGACATGTTTCATTGCCTGTAAATTGTAATGGCAATTTCTTCAGGGCACGAGGACTTTGTCCACCTTTTCTGGACCCTTATTGTGAACACGCAGTGACCGGTAGCAGCCAAAGCCTCTCGTACCAGCTAGCCACCGTGTCACAAAGGGACTAAATAGATCTGAATGAGACGAGGCTCGTCGGGTGGAAGACGCGAAAACGGACAACATATGTGTCCTTTTACACGAAACAGGGCTATTAATAGTATATTCACTGGTTTTCACTGGGTTTCTGGACACCGAGTTTGTTTATCTTTGTTTGCGAGGTAGCAACCAATGATGAGAAACGTGGGCATGACTGGTGATAATTAACCAGTAAGCTCCTTTGGTGGTGCGCACGTGAGGTGCTACCTCGCATTTTCACTTTTTCACATTTTTTCACATTTATGTGTCATGTATACCTGTTAAAGTACAGGGGATGTTATGTGAACGCAGTGACTGTTGACTCATGGGTTGGTTCTTTTATAATTAAATATAGGGCGAATTTGAGTTGGGACAATACCTATAAAATATGAAGGGTTGCTGCCAAGGAAGAAAATAAACTTCCATTCCCTCTCAGGAAGTGAACAGGATTCGTTGGCCCGATCAGATTAGGTCCTTGTTGTTATTTATGATTTTGAGTGGAGGGCGACCTGATCTGTTTTTCTCCCTCTGTAGCTCCTTTTTGTGTAGCAGATGAATGGATGCCTTCTAGCATAGGGCGTCAGTTAGAAGCAAAGCTGTTGAAGCTGTGCTGCAGGCTACCGTGAAACAAAAACATCCCGGAGACATCTGTCTGCTTAGCTTGCAGAAACAGCAACCGTAAGCTTTAGGTTTCATTGGATACCTCAGCCCGGAAGGCAGGCACGATGGAGTCATAGACACAAAAGAGGGTCCAGTCCAACAACCACCAGCACTGACAGAAGAAAGCGTCTCCAGTGCTCTAAATAGCAAAAATGGTCAAGGAACCAGCAAGTCGTGATTAGGACTTGAGGCTAGCAACGAGTTGTCACTGGGATTTATTATTGAGGGATGTGTCATGGCGCGCGTGGAGCAGAGCAGTAGTGTTACCCTGTGTGTTAGGTATTGCGGCCATGGCAGCGCTGCTCGGGGCACCGCTGCGTGGCTGCAATACATTTAGAATTTTTATCATGATGACCGTCACCCCACTCGGCGTTGTGAGAGCTAAAACTTGTTTTATTCATAGGGTTGGAGGTGTAGGCCACATCTGCACCTCCCCTCGAGGTGCTCATTTTGGTGGCTTTGTGTACTTGAGCACGTGTAGTGTTTCAGGTTGAGGATGGGTATGCCGGCCTGTCTCTGCCTCTTCAGTCATACACAGCCACCAGCAAGGCTCTGTTTAATGGCACTGTGCGTCTTAATCTCCATGTCTGTCCAGCTGCAAGGTTGATTGTGGCGTTACAACCAGAGTTGCCTTTTTTGGAATTTAATAACCATGATCGAATCTCGGCGTGTGCTCAAATTCCTGTGATTCTGGGCAAATCACTTTGCCTCGTGCCTCAAAACATGAATGTGATCTCGTGTAATGTAACCGCTGCTCATGAAAAGTGGTCCAATACCTTTGTGTGGAGTTCGGGGTATATAAAACTGCAATAAACGCAGGACTTTAAGTGGGCCGGGTCTCACCGGGTCTGAGCACCGGCAGTTTTTTAACGGGGGCCTCGAAACGGGTCTCTATCGGGCTCTGTTTTGTGCCCTGGCACAAGCGGTCCATTTTTTTCCGGACTGCAGTGATAGCAGGAACATCGATGTGCGCATGCTCACACTGCTCAGTTCTCACTAGTGGAGAAGTAACGGCATGACATAGTTGCTGCTTATTTATCTTATGCAACTAACAACCATTGAGAAAGCCAATAGTCCTGACTTGTTGTAGGTATGATGTAACTTGTTGTATCATATATCTAGATGCAATGTCAGAAACAGCAAAATACAAGTCCGGCGGCACACTATGCTAAGCACAGATTTTTAGCTTATGTGTGTTTAAGCCACGCCCTTAATTACATTGTCCTCGCCCCTTTGAGAGACCCTCCAGTTTTTTCATCCCACTTAAAGCCCTGAATAAACGCCACTCCTTCATGGTTTTACATTTGTTTTCATCTTGTTGGTTGGCCTTCTGAGGTTGCCTCCCATCCTGGCTAATCTTGCTTGTAGTACCATGCGCAGAGCTCTGGGCCTGTGTGTGAACTGACCTGCCCTGCACCATGACTGACTTGTTGTCACAGTTAGTTGTCCCAGCCCCCCACATATGCAGGGGCACAGCCGGCTAGGGCATGCTTTTACCGCAAGTGTCATGTGTGCTGCGTGATCACCAGTGCGTCAGGAGCTGTGGGCTCAACTGGGTTCCATCCCCCTACAGCTGAGAGCAGGGCTTTAAGTGGGCTGCGTCCGCATTTTTGCCCTCGGGGTGAGAAAAAAAAAAACTTACCTCTGCAACAGTACCACCGGTCACTGCTTTTGAGGTAACTTCAAAGAGACTCGTTATAGTTCTTTCAGTCTCATCATTTCAGAACAGAGGCATTTTCAATGTTATATACAAGAAAGCCGTAGTTGTTGCTAATTTATCTTACACAAACAACAACCATTGGCAAAGCCAATAGCCCTGGCTTGTTGTAGGTGTAGTGTTACTTTTTGTATCAGTATTATATATCTGTATGCAATGACAGAAGCAGCAAAATACAAGTTAGGCATCACACCATGCTAAGCACAGATTTTTAGCTTGTGTATATTTAAGCCACGCCGTTAATTACATTGGCCACTGCCCTTTCAGAGACCCCCTAGTTTTTCCATTCCACTCAAAGCCCTGGGTGAGAGGGAAGTAGCAAGAAATCCAAACCTAGCGAGGCCCTTACAGGTTTGATGACAATACTCCTTTAAGAAAACTTACCATACCTTTACCTAGGCTTTTTTGGGGGGTTTACTTCTGATTTTGATTACTTTGGACAGTTAATTCAGATTACAATATTTCGATTTTTGTACTAAAATCATATTTAAGTCTGTATATTCCTAAATTTTTTAAAACTAATATGTGTCAAGCACTCAAACCCCCCAAAACCCCTTTACCCGTGTTCCATAAGTCTAAAAACACCACGTGTGTGTGTGTGTGTATACAGAAATATAAATTATCTTTTTTTTAGGAGTAGTCACTGCATTATTTTAAATATATACAGAAATATTGGGACATTTGGTATTCAAAATAAAAAGGGCACACCCTCGTGCAACAACAGTAGAGAATGGGGTCAATGTAACGTCTGTGCCTTTTTAAATTGAGCCTGGCCAGCGCATGCGCTGCTCTGCAAGGCATGCTGTATTGGAGTATGGACCTGAAGCCCCGCCCACTCTCCGCCCATATTTGTCATTGGCTTGTGTCATTGTACTTCGTAAATGCTGGCTTCTGTTTCGTTAATAGGCTTGTTAGTCCCTCCTTAGTACCGCCTTGTCTTCATTTGTAACCTCCCAAATGTTGTACTGGCCCTTTTACTTCGGTTGTTACGCGGTACGTCTTATTTAGTTTGTAAGCACAATTTTCTTTAATGAGTTTCTCCTACTGCAGGCACAACATGCTTTCCTGCAACATTCAGCGCGCCATGCACGCTTTCACTGGGCGCTTTTACAAAAAAAACATTTGCTTGTCAAGTTGATAAACAAATGCTTTTTTGTAAAAGCGCACCATACCGCGCTATCACTTTAATAATGGCCGCGGACCTTTCTTTACACACTGCTCGTCTACAGAAAGGGGCGTGGCCTCTATTAACATGAAAGCGCAGCATGGAGTGCTTGTGAACGACAAGCATACAGAATGCAATAGGTCTCACATTTTTCAAACTTTGACCTATTGGTACTGTAAATGACAATGCCTTTTGTTATTGCAGGTTTTTTAAACACATAAATAAAAGGCATTGTCATTTACAATACCATTTAGCTCAAAATCTCGCAATTGCGAGACTTATTGCTTTGCAAATGCTTGTTTCTTTCTTCCCTACAGTTCACATGTGAGGGCAGTTAGACATATGCTGGTTTGGACACTCTTTTGTTCGCACGGCGACACAGCACTTCTGTGGATCCAGACTGGAAAGGGCGCAGTTGGCGGTGGTGGGTGTCAGGCATCACTGTGTTGGTATTGGGGGACTGCAGTTGGGGGATCTATTCGATCACTTGCAGTGGGTTCTGGAAACTGGATGAGTGCCCACCCCGGGCATCTTTATTATTCATGCGGGGGCAATGACATGGTCCCCATGGGTCGGTGGGTAGTAAGGGAGGCCTTATTCTCCGTGCTGTCAAGGGTTAGGAATCAGTTGCTGGGAACTACCATCCTGTGGTTTGAGGTAATTCCAGGACTAATGTGGCCTGGGGGGGCCTCCCCTTCAGGCTGTGAACGACTCAGTCAAGGAACTGAACCATTCTGTCATGAAGAATCTGGCAGTCTCCTTCATGGGTTTGGTATGACACAATTTAATCCAGGTATCGAAGGCAGAGTTGTTCCGCAAGGATGGTGTGCATTTGTCTCCCAGGGGTTAGGAGCTATTTATCCAGACCATATTGGGGGCTATTTCGGAGCCTGTGTGTAGTCAGTGTCAGTGGGGGGAGGGCGTGAGAGCCAATAAGCTCCTCTCCCTGTGGCGGGGTCCCTGGCAGCAAAATAGCAGGGGATACTGAGAAGTGGACTTTTCATCTGGACTGACACTTGGACAGTGGGGGCCTTCATTTGGGCACCGGGCTGGCGGAAGGGGGACAGACCTGCTGGTGGTCCTGGACTCTCCTGCCCTACCCGAGATGCCTGAGTTCAAACTTAGGGGGCTGTGTCTGTGTTCAGGTATCCCAGCGGGCCGAAGCGTTATGCGGTGCCCTGGATTGGTAGTTCCCTCAGGGATGAAGGGTTGGTGAAAGTTGCTACCAATGACTGCTGGTCAATGTGTTCCATCAATGATGCAGGGATGCCCTGGGTGGAACTCGGGAGTCGGTGCAAATTGGGGTCTGCTGACACAGTGAACACAGGAGATCTCGCCACAATTTATGTGTTCTTGATGATTGCTGCAATGTATATAATGTAAATACGTTTTGCGCCTAATGTAACCTTCAGGCTATTGATTGCATCTGATTATCCTTCATCTGACATTAAGACAATTTTTTTTAAGTTGCTTATGCTTGCATAGACCAAAGTTTATGTGAAATCGTGAATAAAGAACTATGTTGTGGCTGACCCACAAAACTGTTTTTGTCAATGCTTGAGGCAAGATCGTGGGGAGGGCTGTGTAGTGGGCTAATCGCACGTTGTATGCATACTATAGAGGTCAACAAAGAGCTAATAAAGTCCCTTATTTAATAATTTTTTTATAAAGTACTGATTTCTTCGGTCTGCTACTTGAAGCAGTCTCGGGCAGGTATCACTATTGCCCTAGTGGTACTCATTTTATCAGCTTCTGAAGGCTAAAAGGCTGAGCTGTCCAGTTGAGACTGGAGGCTTAGAATCCTTCTGACATTGTTTGCCAGTTGGCCTTTTCTTGTGAGATAAGGTTGGAGGATGAGAATAAGAAACAAAGACGAGTTTAGCTACCGGTCGGCCCTCTCTTATCCCTGTCGTTGTTCGGAGGCACAAAATGTGTGCAAATGAGTTCTGGAAAACGTCGCCAGCGCGCCTCTCTGAGAAAATAGACTTGGCCGAGGAGCAGTAAATTGTTATCTGTCATACGAGTAAAACACAAGCGACTGGAAAGTGCTTTAGATGATTGATTTTCAGGCACTGAAAAAGGAATTAACCTCTTCCAACCTCTGCTCATGCCTAGGCGTCTCCCCGTAGTGGGGGTTATCAAATTGTATTCCATTAAAGCAGGGGGCAGATATCGGATCCCTATCGAAGAGGAAACTGGAACCATGGCTCCAATGTCAGAAAATCGTAAAATACCTAAGTAGGGTACATTTCCTACTGCCGACCTGTGGTTTACATGTCTAGCAAATCCCAGCAGAGCCAACACAGGCTTTCATCACTCCGAGTTCGATTAACGGAGTTGGGCTATTTATAGAAAGCTGCATTTTCGTTAGTTATATCCAATTAGCTTTCAAGCGTTGGTGCCTTTCTCAAGCACACAGTGGTAATGCACTTGGTTACATCAAAGCAAGATGCAGGCAGGGCAGAGTGATCACCCTGTTATCAGTCGTGGCTACTGGAGGGAGTGCTGCGAGGCGGTGGGGTGGGGCGGGGCGGGGCGGGGCAGGGTGGGGGGTTTTAAACTCAGGCATACGGCCGAACGGAGTTAAGTACAAAAATAAATAAATAAAACGAATTACATTGCGCGCGCTGCAACGCCAAATGGCGATGCGGCGCGCGCAATGTAATTCGTTTTGTTTATTTATTTATGTACTTAACTCCATTCAGTCGTATGCCTGAGTTTACTACCCCCGCCCTGCCCCTCCCCCGCCCCGCCCCACCCCGCCCCACCGCCCCGCAGCACTCCCTCCAGGAGCCGCGACTGCCTGTTGTGTCGCGCTTCTCGCATGTGACACGCTGGGCGCGGGCCGGTACAAACGACTCGGTGACAGTGTATGGTAACTACTGAGCTCCCGCGTATGCGCGCCTCTGGCGTCACCTCCGCGAGGGCTCGCCTTTATTAACCTCATCACGTGCCCCTCGACTATACCAATACTGGATGGGGTCTCAGGGGCGCATATGAACTTTACCCAGGGCCGCCAATGGCACAGTCTGTGGTCGCGCCTATTGCGTCATAGGGGTGACACCACATTCCTCCCCAAACAGTATCTAAACTGCAACAGTACAGCAAAATGTTAATGCACTAAAACATGTAATAACAGAACAGTCTTATATGACATGGTCCTTCAGACGACAGGAGGGTGCAGGATTTCGTCGTAGATGATACTGAGAGTTTCCCCGGCCACCAGATGCACTGAGAGGAAGGATCACCGGAGCAGTCTCTTGGGAAGGCGCACTGGTTGGAGGTGCCTCAGGACTCTCCCTGCTCCCGGATAGTCCACTTCACACTCTTCCCACACATCACGATCAGGAGGGGCTTCTCGACCAGACGCAGGCCTTCTCACCTCAGGAGGTACGTCTCGGGCAGGATGGAAGGTCTTGAAGAAGGACACATTCCTCGTGACGGTTTCCGCACCCCTCTGAGCAGTGACTCGGGTACCGTTCAGGTGTGTGATGATCCATGGCTCCTTTTCGACGGGAGACTGAATTTGCTGTTAGAAGTTCGATTCTGCAGGAGGACGAGGACACCCACTCTGAGGTAAGGATGCCGAGATCCCCGTCGTTGCAGTTCCTTCAGGGGCTCCGGACGCCACATCGGATGATGGGGAATAGAGTCATCAACCACACGCCCCATGGACAGGTGCCTGGGAGCCACTCCATCGTGGAGTGTGGCGTTTGTCGGTATACCCGGAGGAACGAGAAGATGGCTAACTCCAAGGACTGGTGGCGGGCATGAGCGATGCGGATAACTTTGTTTAGGGTGCGCATGAATCTTTCCGCCTCACCATTCGCTTGAGGCCACCTTGGGGTTATCTTTTTGTGGGTAATCCCGAGAGATGACAGATAACTGGCTATTTCCTGTCCCTGAAACGGAGGGCCATTGTCAGTTCGTATCTCTTGGATGAGCCTATGAGTGGCCATCACTTTTTCCAATTTTGGGATGACCTCACTCGCACTCAGTGACTGTAGTATTTCCACCTCAGGATATTTTGAGTGGTCATCGATCAGTACAAATGTGTGTCTCCCATCCGGAAGACTCCCGAAATCCAGGCTGACGCAGGCCCAGGGGTGATCGGGTCGAGGTTCAGTGATTATTGGAGCTGTGGGACTCCTCTCACCGGTGGCCTGACACCATTGGCAGGATCTCACCGCCTCCTCTACCTTCTCGTCCATCAGAGGGAACCACACCTTCGTCCTCAGGCGGGTTTTTGTTTTCACCATTCCTTGGTGCCCAGTATGCGCCAGCTGGATGACCTGGTTGGTCAGGGCTGAAGGAATCACAAGGCGATGACCTCGAAGTAAGCATCCGGTGGAATCTTCATTGAGCTCCTGTCTGACATTATAGAGACTTTCCATGATTTGTTTAGACTCTGTGGTGAGTGCTTTCCACTCACTCCCAGCACTTTGCCACCGGCCATGCTTCAGGATCACTATGGCCCGCTGGAGGCACTCATCTTGTCTGGTTTCTTCCCCCAACACCTTCATGGACAACGGAAGAGGGCATGACCTGGCCGTGACATATCGGACATATTCTTCCATGTCCTCCGCATCCTCTTCCTCTTCAGGGGTAGTATAGCCGCCCGGGGGTGACGGGAGAGATAATCAGCCGGTTTCTGCGCCCCGGGATGGTACTCCACTCGGCAGTTGTACCCCTGCAGCTGCAGCATCCACTTTTCTATTCATGGGGGCGGTTTCGAAGCCGTTCCAGCGAACAGTGACAGAAGCGGTTTGTGGTCGGTTGCCACGACAAAGGGATGTCCATATACGTACAGGTGGAAGTGGCGACACCCCCAGTGTATGGCTATGGCTTCTTTTTCTATTTGGGAATATCGCTGCTCCGTGTCTGTCAGCGACCGACTGGCAAATGCTACCGGGACCAGTCTTCTTCTGCCCGACTCCGCTGCAATAAGACAGCTCCAAGACCCTTCGGCCCAGCATCAACCGCAACCATGGTCAGCTTCCTAGGGTCAAAGAAGGCAAGGGTCGTGTTGGCGGACAGAGCATCCTTGACCACTTGAAAGGCCATGTCGTGATCGTGACCCCATGTCCAGGGGACAGAGCTTTTCGTGAGTTCCCAGAGAGGCTGGGTGAGGGTGGTAAGATCTCGGATAAAGCGACCGCAGTAGTTAACCATGCCGAGGAAGCTTCGGACTCCGGTAACACTGGTAGGGACAGGGGCCATTTTTATGTTGCACACTTTGTCCGGGTCTGGAGTTACACCTGAGGCCGAGAATACATAACCAAAGATTTAGAGCTGCTGTTTGAGGAATTCGCACTTGTCTTGATGGAGGGTGAGACCAGACTCTTGGATCTTCTGAAGCACTTGCGTCAGCCTGGCATTGTGTTCAGCAACTGTTTTGGCATAAATGAGAATGTCATCACTGACGTTCACCACACCTGGAAGGTCCATCAGCAACTCATGAATCACATTCTGGAATAGTTCCGCCGCGCTTGACACTCCGAAGCTCAGGCGGGTATACCTCCTCAAGCCAACGTGGGTGGAAAAAGTCGTGATGTAGCGTGACTCTTTGTCCCGCACCATCTGATGATATCCCGACCGAAGGTCAAGCTTTGAAAACCAGCACGCTCCACTAAACGCCCCAATGAGATCGTCAATCGTGGGGGTGAGGTGTTGTTCCCTTTTTATTGTGGCATTGGGTAACCTCATGTCAACACAGATCTGCACCTCTCCCGGTTGCTTGGGCTTTCGAGTGACCACGATGGGTGATACCCATGGGGTGGGTCCTGTCACCTTCTCAATGATTTCGGCAGATTCCAGTTTGGCTAGTTCCTTCTCAACTAATGGCCTCAGGTGGAAGGCTACATGCCTGTTGCGTAGTGCTACGAGCTGAACAGTGGGATCGATGTGTAGGTGAACTTCTTTTCCCCGTAATTTTCCAATCCCGTTAAAGATGTCTAGAAATTCGGTTAAGATGTGTCGTACCGTCTCTTGGTGAATCCCAAAAGCGAAAGGCACAACTCCGAGGTCTTCGGCAGCCCGGCATCCTAGCAGCATGCCCTGTCCATCTTCTGCCACGTAGATCTGTGACCTTATGGAGTGAGCGTCATGCGAGATCATCACCTTCAATTTTCCGCGCATCAGCAGGGGTTGGTCTTGTCCATACGCGAAGACTTTTATAGCCGTGGTGCCCAACACCGGAGTTGGTTTCATCGCTGTGTATAGTTCTGCCGACATTATATTAATAGTGGCCCCCGGGTCTATAACAGCTGTGATGTCCTGCTCTTCAACTCGCACCTGACATTGCGGAAGCCGGCGGGACGTCTGGGCTGCGGTGCCTATCATGTATGCGGTGTGGACCATGTGTTCTTCGCCATCATCATCGTCCATATCACTATTCCCGCTTCGCGCTTCCGGGATGAGATTGACTGCCGGCCTGGGTCTTCTGCTTTTCCGCGAGCGGCACACTCGTTCAAAATGGTTAAATTTTCCACACCCCGCACACTTCTTCCCTCGTGCTGGACAGTCTGTTGCGCTGTGTGGAATTCCTCCACAGTACCCGCAGCTCGTGGGTTTCCCCGATGCCTTTCAGCTTGATGTGGCTGCTGGGCATGTCCCTACGGCATTAACAGGTTCTACCTTCACTGGCGTATGTAGGGCCGCTTCCATGTGGGCTGCTCTCACCCTCGACAGTTCCTTGGTCCTCCCCAGGGTTAGGATGTCGGCTAAGGGCTTTCCTGACTCTTCTAGTATTCTTTCTCTGAATTTTGCGGAGGCGCAGCCTTGTATGATTTGACCCCTTATTTCTTCCACCTCCTTATTGAACCCACAGGTGCTTGCTAAGTCCTTGAGTCGAGCATGAAATATGTCAATGGACTCATCTGCTTGTTGACGTGCCTGACGGAATACAAAACGTTCATAATCTTGATTCGCCATGGGTTCAAAGTGTGCCGACAGGGCTTCAATTAGTGTGAGGTAAGTTTTGGGAGCCTGCTCGTGAAGTGATTTGGCAATCTATAAATGTCTTTCCCCCCCTAGATGCAGAAGCATGGCCCTCTTTTGGTCATTATGCACCCTAGTGGCGTCGAAGAACAGAAGCAGTCTCTCCACCCATTCCTTCCACTTGGGCGCCTGAGCAGAAGGTGGGCCCTCCACCAGGAAAGGTTCAATAGGGGAAATTGTGGACATTGTACTGTCTGTCCTTGTGAGGGAGATAGACCTTATTCACACTCCCAGTGGCATGTGGGCCAAGCGAGGGGTTATACCTCCTCCTTGCTGGTGCGTTCCTCAAACTACTCTCCACTGTGCTGCTGGCCGTCAGGGTCTGGCTCCTGTGGGGGATGTACTTTATTCAGTGTCTCTGGGCTCTGTGGTACTTTATTCAGTGTCTCTGTGCTCTGTGCCCCATGTGCTGGCTCACCTTAGTGCAGGCAGTCTGAACCTGGCACCAGCCCAGTGCCTCACTTCACCCCCACCATGATCTTGGGGCCTCCAGTCACGTGTGTTGTCTCGCCTCCGTGTGGGACCCAGTCGCAGGCTTCGCAAGGCAGCTGTTGCTGAGGCAATATGCCATAGGAGTAGCCACAATCAGGCACACGCCTGTGAGTTGATGCGTAGCTCTTGGCGGACACCAACGCACTCATGCATGTGCGCGCTCCGTGGCACGAGCATCGCGTGCGTTCCAGCAGCACTCCGGCCGCCACGGAGCAGACGTGAGATTCGGTCGCCCACCTCGTCGCCAATGTTGTGTTGCGCTTCTCGCATGCGACAGGCTGGGCGCGGGCCGGTACAAACGACTCAGAGACAGTGTATGGTAACTACTGAGCTCCCGCGTATGTGCGCCTCTGGTGTCACATCCGCGAGGGCTCGCCTTTATTAACCTCATCACGTGCCCCTCGACTATACCATTACTGGATGGGGTCTCAGGGGCGTATATGAACTTTACCCTGGGCCCCCAATGGCACAGTCTGTGGTCGCGCCTATTGCGTCAAAGGGGCGACACCACACACCCGTCTAATAGTTGTACCCAATGGCAGAGCCGGCCTTTGGTAGGACAGAGCCCTGGTCGGGGAGAAATGTGTCTTCCTTGCTGATGCTAGTGAATACAATGAGGCAGCAAGGGCCCCCTTTTGTGTTCACTGGTCACTCCCTGGCCTCTGAACACAAACATCTCCAGAAATACCCCCCTCAAACCACGCGCAACTTACATGCCTCATGCTGATGAGGGGTTGATGTTGTGTATCAGCGAGAGGGAGAAGGGAGGGCAAGGCAGGGACTAATGGCGCCCTGGGCCTGGGCCTTGCTCGCCCATGTCAAAAGCTGGCCCTGTTTAATGGAAAAAGAGCGTTCCAGCAGATGCACTGTGAGTCTCTTGCAAGCTCCTAGAAGCTCTGTTTCCTGCTTTTAGGCTCGACGAGCATGCAAAAAAGAACGTATCCAACTTTAGATCGTGGCGTGCACCATATTTACAAGGACACACAACACAATCCTACAACCGAACAAGCGGGTTATATTTTTTCCCAGTATAGTTTCGCAAATTTCCCTGTTTTGACCCTTTTTCCAAGTGAAGTTTTGCTGTACATTGTGAGATCATTTTCATCACATTATCATATATTTTTCACTCTATTAAAATCCAGACAATATAGAAATGTATGCAGGCTTTTCTCTTCAGTTATATCTTATATAGAGTTTGTCTTCGTGGAATGGAAGACTTGCCGCTCTCTGCAAATTTACCCTTTTGCAAAAGAAGTTGCGTAAACATCAGCGGGGATGACTTGGCATCACGGCCAGAGCTGCAAACTTTGGAACAGGAGAATCAATCTCGAGTCTGGGCATCAGCTCAATATCATGTGATTTTGGGCAAAACACGTAATCCCTCCGTGCCTAAAAAACAAAATGAGTAGTGTTGTGTACATGGTGCTCATGTAAAGCGCTCCTATTTCTTCTAGTCGCGTTCACACCATATTAAACTGCAAAATAATGTTCTATGTAAGACAAAGTTGCAAACTTTTTGATAAAGCTTTGCAAAGGTCGCTGAACGTGGAACATTATAAGGTCTTGGAGCAGACATGCACCACATAGAGGTGGGTGAGCCAATGAGCGCTCGAGCCTGGCTCTGGCTCAGCTCGGGGTCCTGTTGAAACCTCGAGCCCATAACGAGTCGAGCTTTCATGTGGTCTCTTCCTGCTTTCTTCTCTACTCAGCATGTGGCGTTATGGTTAGAGCGGATGACTGTGGAACAGGGGCAGGGCCGGCTTTAGCGCTGGTGGCACCCAGTGCGACAATGTTTGTTGGCGCCCACCAATGACCACCTCCGCCATGGATTCCCTCACTACCACCCTTTAACAGTGTCCCTCAAGTCATCATAATCACTCTCTCTCAGATGCATTTAATTAGTTTTATAGTGCCACTCCTACTAGTGTAGAGCGTCAGAGCACCTTACATTACACACATATTACACAGAGACAATCTATTATAAACGTTAAATAAGCCAGAGAACTACAAAATGTAGGAGTCACATGTTATCCACACTGGTAAGCAGAATAGTTTGAGTGTTTGGTCTGGAGAAGCACAAACTCGGACTTTAAAACGTAACACCATGGTTAGGGGTTGCCTTAAATAATAAGAATTAATTTCTACCCAACTGAACCCATTTTGCAACATTATGATGTAAAAGACTGGGTAAAAAATCCTAACGCGCTCACCTACACCATACAGTTTTCATGCAGTTGTGTGATGACAGCTAATAGCTCACTGTTCTACATTAGTATTTTAATTTATAAACTGCAAGCAACAATAGGATCTCTCTGACAAAAGCAGTAACCAACTAACCTATCTATATTATATGCACTTCGTAATCTGTGTGGCACACGTTCTTAGCAGCAGGCATATTAACCCTCTACGCTACCTACTTGAGTCAAAACTTCCACTAGACAAAACTCTCTCTCTTCAGCAGGCACATTAATCCCCAGAGTTATCTTGACATTTTTATTGTTGCTGGTAAATTGCTGGAGCTGAGGAACATAGCAGCAGGTGTTTTTAAAATCATAACATACTTCTCCCCCACCCGAAGTTAGTTCCCGGTATGGTGGCACCGGTCGGTCGCACCCCCCTAGAGCCAGCCCTGAACAGGGAAACCAGGTTGAGTCAGGGTATTGGCTCAAAATATTTTTATTCTGGGCAAATCACTTTATTTCCCCATTTAGATAAACAAAAATAATGCATGTGACTTTATGTAACGTAAGTGGTGCAATAATTTGGGTCGAGTTTGTTCTATATTTTAAAAACTGCAGAAAAATGCACTGCACAACAAAAACAAATAGATACCCATTAACAGGCTGATTTCTACAAAGTGAAACCAGAAACCCTGGATAAATCCCAGCTTTCCAGCTTAAACTGGGTGATCTTGGGCAAATATTTTTTCTCACCAAAGCTCTTTTATCTTTGTTTTTACCTACGAAATCACTTTTAAATATGTGAATTCAGACTACCAGTA
The DNA here is from genome assembly GCA_963921515.1 of Calotriton arnoldi. Taxonomy (NCBI): domain Eukaryota; kingdom Metazoa; phylum Chordata; class Amphibia; order Caudata; family Salamandridae; genus Calotriton; species Calotriton arnoldi. The sequence continues at coordinate 1,693,062 of CAWUFW010003219.1, forward strand.
GTACACAATTATCACTTTTAGTAAGTACCTCTCAGTGCAGTTCTATAATGTGACGTATTAATGTCAAAGCTTCCACATGTTAAAACATTTTTTTTTTTTTTATAGTTTTGAAGAGACTTTATCATATATTATGTGATGTTTGTTGTATGGTTTACATAGCAAATCTTTCCAGGGCTCGATTCGAGCATGGGCTCCAAGATCCGAGCCAAACCCTTTGCTCAGCTCTCTCGGTTTAATTGTTGGCTCCACCACCCAGTGGCGTAGCTAGGGGAGGGGTGGTGGGGGCGGACCGCCCCAGGCGGCATGAGTTTTTGGGGCGGCGGCCGGCCCCCCTCCCCCCGCTCTTACCTGTGGCCTTAAGAATCGGCATAACCCCCCTCTTACCTTGGGCCGTTGCGGCCGCATGAAGCGCCAGCCCCACCCCCCACGCTCTTCCATTAGGCCGCTTCAGGCAGCAGACGCAGTGGCCGCCACAGGCGGCCTAAGGCCTAGATACACCACTGCCACCACCTCTGCCACCACAGCACGCATACAAAAATAAATGGCTGTTAGGCACTCAATACCGCAATATAAGATGTTTTGTCTCTCACCTTTATAAAAGCAATGCCTACTAACTTAGAAAATGCTAAGCGACTTAGTACAAGCCTTCCAGTGCCACCTTTTAAAAACCAAGAATTTTCACCTCAGCTCACAAAGTTGATAAACTCACCTTACGGACCCACACTCTAGGGGCCTGAACTGTAAACATAAAAGCACAGGTACTCACTGTCTTAGAGCCTCCGTTTTCTACTGAGAAGTGTTGGTACTCTCCCATCAGGAATATTGCATTAGTGCTGAGAAGTGCAGGCTTGCAGTAAAAGAAGTTAAGGGGGTGCGGGCACCCCCCGGGCTTTAATTAGGCCGAGTCCTGCAGGTGCTGAGCACCGCCAGTTCTTAAAAGCAGGTGCCGAGACGGGTCCCTATCGGGCTCTCCATTTTTGCCCTCACCCTCAAGATGAAAAAAAGAAATCTTAACTCTGCAGCAGTACCACCCTTCACTGCCTTTAAAGAGATTCGTTATAGTTCTTTCACAGTCTCGCCATTTCAGAACTGAATCATTTTCAATATGCTATACTACGAAACTATGGTTGTGGATTATTTATCTTATGCAACTAATAACCATTGACAAAGTCAATAGTCCAGGCTTGCTGTAAGTGTAATGTTACTTGTTGTGTTATATATCTGGATGTAATGACAGAAGTAACACAATACAAGTCGTGGGGCACACTATGCTAAGCACAGGTTTTTAGCTTAGGTATTTTTAAGCCACGCCCTTAATTACATTGGGGACGCCCCATTGAGAGACCCCCCCCCAGTTTTTTCATCCCACTTAAAGCCCTGGGCACGCCGTACCTGACAGCACCTGCTCATTTAAAGCACTGACTTTCCTGTTCACAGTGCTAAGAACAATTTTTTTTCACAAACCAAATCACTTTGGAAACCTGTGAATCCGAATCGCTCGGAAAGTCGACCCCGAACAAACTAAAGCGCTGCAAAGCCGCGCCACTGGCATTTTTGTTATGTTATGTTATGACGGCTTGTAAAGCGCACGGCTGCCCCAGCAAAGGGGCGTCCCGGCGCTGAAGGCAGAAAACTGCACAGCTTGTAGCAAAAAGACAGCTTACAATGGAGGGAAGAGGAATGTTTTAACAGCTTTACGGAAAGGCAGATAGGTCTTTATACTGCGGATGGAAGTGGGGAGCGCATTCCAGAGTTTCGAGGCCAGCACACAGAAGTAGCGCCCTCCAGCACGGACCCTCCTCACCCTAGGGACAGCCACAAGATTCTGTCCCATAGATCGAAGTTGGCGGGAGGGGATGTAAAAAGTATGCAGATTGGCCAGAATACATGGAGATGAAAAATTCAGGATTTTGAAAGTAATGCAGAGGGCCTTGAACTCTAAACGTTTGGCCACAGGCAGCCAATGGAGGCGACGAATGGCATTAGAAGTAGTACACCTCCTAGGCAGGCCAAGGAGAGCTCGAGCCGCCGCATTCTGGACCCTTTGTAGTCTGACAATTTCAGACTGGTTGGCCCCCAAATAAAGGGAACTGGCATAGTCCAGTTTTGACAGGATCAAAGCCTGGATGATAACCTGCTAATTAGGGGATCGAAGAAACCCAACAGTGGTTTGAGCCCCCGCAATAGCCCAAAACAAGTCCCTGCCACCCTCTTGGTTTGGGTTCGAAAGCTAAGGGCGGTATCAATCCAAACCCCCAGGTTTTTTACCACCTGTTTAGGGGCAGGTGCCGGCCCCAGCGTGGCAGGCCACCAGTGCTCACTCCACAGCTCCGAGTCTCTCCCCACCAGCAGTACCTCAGACTTGCTGGCGTTCAGCTGGAGACAGTTGGCAGTCATCCACTCCGCGACGGCCTCAAGATCGCTCCAGAACTTACAAGTGTCCCGAGTGATGTCGTCGGAGAGTGTGACTACCAACTGAGTATCGTCTGCATACGATACTACCGTGAGCCCTCTGTTCTTAGCCACCGTCGCCAGTGGTTGAACATACAGGTTAAAGAGGGTAGGGCTCAAAGCTGAGCCCTGCGGCACCCCCTGCTTGGTGGCATAAACTCTGGAGACAAAGGGAGGGGCGGCTACCTGGAAGGACCTCTTGGAAAGAAAGGAGGCAAACCAATCCAGGGCGGAGCCCACTATGAAATGAAATGAAAAGGGCACTTATATAGCGCATGGCTACCCGGGGGCATCCCAGCGCTATGCCCACCTCCTCCAGACGCCTCAACAGGATCTGGTGGGAGACCGTGTCGAACGCGGCACTGAGATCGAGCAGGATCAGTGCCGAAGTACGACCCTCATCCAGGGCCCATCTCAGATGTTCGGTAACAGCAAGAAGAGCAGATTCCGTGCTGTGACCAGGACGAAAACCATTCTGAGAGGGGTCTAGTATGTTATTTTCCTCCAGATACCCCGTCAAGATGGTATTGACGTAGACCTCAGAGATCTTAGAAACCCAGGGCAGGAGGGAGATGGGGTTTAAACTCTCAGGTTTGGCAGTGTCCAGGTTAGATTTTTTTAGCAGGGGGACCACCCTAGCATGTTTCCAGGTGCTCGGAACAACGGCCGTAGAGAGAGATAAGTTAATCACATGACTCAACGGAGGAATGAGCGCAGGTAAAATTTTCATCGAATAAGCCGGCTTAAGAGGATCAGTCGGGGAACCAGACTTGACTTTGCTGCATAGCACGGACAGCTTCTCTTGGGAGATGGCAGGGAAAGTGGTTAGAGTGCGTGAAGTAGGAGGACGAGACACGGAGTCAGAGCCTGACGCAACCTGAGGGAAGGATTTATAGATCTTCTCCACCTTCTCAACAAAGAAGGAGGCTAGAGCGTCGCATTGCTCATCTGATGATATCAGAGTAGCAGTCAGGGCTGTCGATGATTTCAGCTCTTTCAGTATCGAAAAGATACTTTTAGATGGATTCGCACTGCTCTTACTCTCCTCCACATAGTAGGTAGCCCGTTCCACCTGGATAGACCTATGATATTGCTTGATCGCTGTTTGATAGGGCCTCTTCAGGTTAGGGTCATAGTTCCTTCTCCATGCTCTCTCCAGCCTTTTACACTCTTTGCGCATGGAAGTGAGCTTGGCATTGTACCAGGGGCTAGATTTGGTACTGCGGCTTTTAGACCATTTTGCTGGGATAAGAGAGTCGAGGGCGCCAAAAATCCAGTCTGACAACAATTTATCGGCAGAATCTGGATCAGCTGGAAAACTGGGCACAGATGAAGAGAGGAGGTCTTGGAATTGCGCGATATTAAGTTTATGCCAGGGGCACCTGAGTGTGCGCTTCTGAGACACCCTACTCGTGGACACAACCCCAGAGAGTGTCATCGTTATGAGATAGTGATCCGACCAGCACATCGGGGAGGGACAGTGAACAGACAGGAGGGCAAGATTAGTAAAGACTGGGTCCAATAGATGACCAGCGGAGTGTGTAGGACATTGCACCAGTTGGAATAGCTGACATGCCGCAAGATCAGCCAGAAAGTTACCCATGTCAGCATCCTGAGGATTGTCCAGATGCAAATTCAAATCCCCAAAGATACTGAAATTTGCCACTCTCATGGCTAAAGGTCCTACAGCATTGATAAGGGCAGTTCTGAACTCTTTGGAAGTCCCAGGCGGGCGGTAGATCAGTAGGCCCGACAAGGAGTAGTTGGCGTTAAGTTGTCCTACATGTAGTGTTGGGCCTTAGGCCCACATGACGGGAATGACGGACACAGACACCAGGCGGTATGGTACAGTAACTGGCCACGAGCACGTGCACCCGGGCCCTTTTATTGGCAGGGCCACATCAGTCGTGACACCCGTGATGGATGGGTGGGGGTGCAAGTGTGTCCAGCCCTCAAGGGAGTGGCTGGGAATACAGATGCCTGCTAAACACTAGAACGTGTCCTGCAGGACACTACATTCCTCACAAACTTTATTGGCGAACTAAACAAAACATTAGTCCAACCTGTGGGGACAATTAACAGTCAACTACACACCACAGGGTCCATCAGCCTTACGAGTTAGGTGGCGGGAAGGCGTCAGACATGGGCTGGTGACTCTGCCTGCAGCAGGACCATCTCGGCGGGCACTCGTAGTTAAACCTGAGGGGTTCAGGACACGACCGCTGGCCTGGAGACGTCCACTGCATACCGTCAGCTCACTGATGAACACATGTCTTACAGTCCTGCGTGGCTCCACTCTGCTGACGTCGAGGATGGTCTGTGGTGAGTTCTAACAGTTCATACAACGGGATGCCTCATGAGCATGGATGGAGTCCATGGTGAGAGTTCACGGAGGTGTTGCCTGATCGGCTGTCTCTGTTGAACTGCTTGGCTGTAACCGATAACCTGTCGGTGGGGCAATGTCTCTTCTCACTCTCCCGCCTGGGTAGGCCCGTTGTCGGGGTTGCTACGGGACTGCAGGGGGGCTGCGCTGGAGCCGCTTGTGTGCCGACTGGGGGCAGCTGCAAGACCACCGAGGAGCCACTACTTAGTCGCACGCACAACCCTCAAGGGTGGATGAGTCTTGGCCAAGACATGCTCTTGCTGCCGCGGTTCAGGTGTAGGCCAGGTTCGCAGGTAGCCTCTGGTTTCTCTTGTCGGTTGGTGTGGCAACGGTGTAGGACTCCAGTCCATCTGTACTCTGGAAACAGTGTTGTTTGACGCATGTGACGAGGGCTGGCGTGATGGCATTTGCCAGCCATATGGTGAGTCGGAATAACAGGTGGTGGTGACTTGCTGGGAGAGTTGGATGTCTGGAGGGACTTAGCAGCCATGTGTCTTTGCCTTGCTGAGGCTGATCTTCGGTGGCGGCTTGCCACGTGGAGTGTGTGACTCTCCTCTTGCCTGTTGTGGGGCCACTGCCGACTCCATCTTGAGGCGGTGTGAGGAAGGACACTCGGTGCTGATCTTCACCCCATGGCATCTGCGGTCAGGAGCAGGGATGCCGTTTGACTTAGACAGCCGACGCTCGGGGATGGACGGTCGCACTGGGGAAGCGTTGGGGAGGGACGCGGTTTGCGCTTGCTGCGGCTTATGTTTGGTTCTCCCGTGAGACTGTGTCCAGGGACGTCGGTCCGCCTTGGTGGCTGTCTGGTGTGTCTGGGTGTGCTCTTGGCTTGCTGTGCGAGTCCTCGGTCTTCTCTTGTTGATCTTTTCCAGCGCACCTGTGTTCATCCGGTTCTTCGGGGTGACAGGGCTGTCACTCTTCTTCCCTCGAGGGCATTGCGCTTGGACCTCGAGGCGGCGCCGTCATGGCACCTGCTTCTGCCTTCGTTCCAGCATGCTTGGCAGGGTGGTCACTTCGTGTGACATGCTCCTTGCTTGCTGTGCGACGGGACGTCCGGCCACGTGTCGCCTGTCATTGGAGCACATGTTGTTGTGGCGGCTTGCCACGTGAAGTGTGCGACTCCTCTCGTGCCTGTCTTGGGTCACCGACGACTCCGTCTTCAAGGCAGTGCGGGGCTTCGCTGGTGCAGTAGAGATGCAGTTGTTCTCTGTGTTGCGTTCAGCAGTGCTTCTCTATGGAGATGTCTCTATCTCCCGGGCGCCTGCCTGTGCTGTCGGGTTCCCTGGCGCGGCCTTCTGCGCACCTCGGAGCTAGTGCACTCCGTCTTCTCCTTGGGCGCTCTCTTCTGGCACTTGGTGTGCCTGTGTTGTAGCTTGCGATTGTGTCTGTACCCCAGTAGGAGCGAGTGATGCGATCTCCTCTCTGGCGGTGGCGTTGGGCTTGGACTTGTGGTGCGCGCTCTGCACCCGTCTTTCTTGTGCTTTTGGTGGGGATGGTTACCTTGAGACGTTGCTGTCTGACTGGTCTTCCCCCCTTTGCTGGTGGTGGCTGTCTTTAGCGTTGCTGCTTGTGTTGGTACGGCACCAGGCTGGGCTGGAGAAGCTTCGGGCTTCGTGGGGCCCTTGGGGACATGCAACTGTCTTTCTCCCTTAACGGCCTAGGCAGCCCTTGGGGCTGGTGGTGCATTCATCATCCGCCCTGGCTGTGTCAGTTCTGCTACTAGTGCGTGTCTCAGCAGTGCTGCGTTTACAGTCGTGCTCCTGCTGCAGTGGGTGTCGCCGTCTGGCTCGAGCGGCCAGTCTGTGTCCTGGGGTGTTTTGGACTTCTTGGGGTCTTTAGCTGTGCCGTGTGGGTGTACCTGGATTCCTGGCAGCTCTGCAGTTGTGGCAGCTGTGACTTTCCTGTGGCCATCAGAAGGGATTTGCGTCTCTCTTGCGTCTTCGTGGGGAGTGTGCTCTTTTCCCTTGGTGCTTCTCATTTACAGCGGTACCTGGGAGATGGGTGGCAGGTCAGTACGTCCCTGGACTGGCGTCTGCACAGCTCTCCTGTTCCAGTAACTACTCCAGGTGGTGACAAGGTTTGTGCAGTGGTAGCTTCCGGCCAGGTACCAGTGCTGTGCTACTTTGTAGGGAAAAGGGCACTGTGGGCTTGTGGCTGGTGTCAGGCGACAGGGCCAGCCTTACTTCGCAGAGACAGTGCTTTGCATTGCATACTGTGTCATGTCCTTGAATGCGGTGCAGTAGGCTACCACTAGGTGGTGCTGTGGGCACTCTTCCCGGCCACAGCAGCATTCATTATCATGCCGGCTGGCTTTGGGAGGTTGCAAGTGTGACAGTGTACACTTGTTGCAGGCAGTTTTGTGCTGGTGGCAGCCTTTGCGGCCTCTGGCTGGATCTCCGGGCCTAAACAGCTCAGTGTCTGATTCCGAAAACAGAGGAAGCTGCTGAAGTGCAGGCTTGAGTGCGTGTCTGATAGCATATCACGGGTATGTGCAGTCAATTTATTTCTTTCACATCCAGGCGCCTCCGGTGCGGGGCATGCAATGCTGCCGGGCTTATGTCCTCAGCTGTGTTAGCCCCGTTCGGGCCTATGCATGCCCGTGGCAGTCATTTGGCAGGGTGTGGTGTACAACGCGGCAGCTAGGTGGCGCTGTAGGCTCCTCCCCATGGACAGTTTCCCTCGTTCTCGGAACTGGGAGCTCATGCGGGGAACACTGACCGGTGCAGCGCTATTGGTGTGGCAGGCATTTGGCCACTAGATGGCGCACATCCCCGTAACGTGGCAGCCTTTCTCACGTTGCCTGCTGAGCCGCCCCGCGGGCGTCATGGAGGCGGGCGTGGCGGTACTTCGTGCAGAGATCCGCTGGTGGCAAGGTAGGTGCTCGCTTTCTTTTCCTCCTGTAGTAGGCAGGCGTGGGCAGCCTGCCGGAGGGTTGCTAACAGGAAGGGAGGTATGGCGGGAGGCAACCGTCCAGTTCCTTGCAGATGGCCCGCTATTGCGCTGCGGGCGGTTCTTGCTGGGCTGCGATGGGGCGCCGAGATGCCGGTATGGGCTGTCCTCAAGGCTGGAGCGGCCAGGCAACTTGCTTTCCCCTGCCGCTCACCTAGTTGATGCCGCTCAGAGCTTCTCTGCTACATTGGACACGGGCTGCAGCCGCTTCCTTTCTGTTGCTGGGGCTGGCTGAACATGCCGCGCAGGGAGCTGTGCCTTCGCGCGCTTTGTCCGCTTCGCCGTGACTGCACCTTCATAGCCCCCGCAGCGGTGGACACATGCAATAGGGCGGCTGCTGGGCGGACACCGGCTGCCCCGGTGAGAGGAAGTGAGGCGGGGTTTCACTATTGGGTCACTGGGCTCTGCAAACATACCAGTGAGCGTGGCAGCGGGAGCATTGTTGGCATCGCGGGGCTCTCGCTCTCATCGGGATCGCGTGTCCTCTCTTCCACTTCTGACATCAGTGGGGATGAGGCACGGCCAGTCTCCGGTCGTTGCCCCTTGGATGCGGAAATCGGTGTCGCGCCCGATCTCTTCTGCAATCACGGGTGGCCGTAGACAGCTCGGTGGGGGGTGCCGCCTACCAGGCTCATTTCCTCCCCCACGAGGGACGATGGAGCGCCGAGCAGCAGGCACGTGGGGTTAGCTACCCGCCTCGTCGCCAATGTAGTGTCGGGCCTTAGGCCCACATAACGGGAATGACGGACACAGACACCAGGCGGTATGGTACAGTAACTGGCCACGAGCACGTGCACCCGGTCCCTTTTATTGGCAGGGCCACGTCAGTCGTGACACCCGTGATGGATGGGTGGGGGTGCAAGTGTGTCCAGCCCTCAAGGGAGTGGCTGGGAATACAGATGCCTGCTAAACACTAGAACGTGTCCTGCAGGACACTACTCTACACAAACCCCAACGAGTACGAGGCAGGCCATGCTGCCACACTGGCATTTTGGAGTTAGGCTGCAGGGCGGGCTAGGGAGCTGCGTTCAGCGCTGGATGGGCTTCCATGACCGCAGTGCCCCCAGAGCCTCATTTTGACCAAGGTGTCTTGCAGTGTGGGCTGCTTGGAACAGTTTCCCAGTGCTGATGTTGGTTCAGTGAAGTGAACATAGCAAATATAGCAGATGTTAATGGTGGAAGATGTGAAGTCGGGAAAACAGACATGTTCCAACTCAACCTTGAACTTAGTTTCAGAGCAATGACCTGAAATGAAAATTTTGTAAATAAATGAATAAATAATTCATGCTTTTAGGTTTGAGTCGACCCTTCTAATGTGAAGTTACTCATTCTCAATGACTCGCACGCCCTTTCCAGCGAGCCCCCCCCTCCGTCTAATCGTGTACGTTGGCATTCCCAGCCCCCAGCTATAGAGTCTTAAGAGATGCAAAATCTATTTTCGAAAGTTGTGCGGCGGCGGCCGTTTGTCTCGCAGCAGCGAATGAACAACGATGCGCGAGCGGGGCGGGGCTGACTGAGAGGTTACCGCGGGCTAATGGGTGTAATCAATGGAGCCACTCACAGAATGCTGAGCTCTGGGCCAGACCCGATGACGGATGGCAGAGGGAGTTCGCTTTTTAATAACCTCCAACCCCAGGGTAAGCAATTCGCTGCTGTGAGTCTGTTGAATGCAACTGGCGGAGTTGTGAACAGCGACCACTTAGCACACGAGCACTATGCGGCACGGGCATGCCGTGGGGCATCAGAGGCCATCTTCTAGGAACGCTGGAAAGGCTATGGATGGCTCGGAATGTACAAGGTACAAGCTTAGGCCGGATAGAAACACAGTATAATAACTATTATTCTATAATTGCATTTATATAGCGCCTACTACCACTGACGATTATTTTTTTATCAAAAAATGAAGTATCCTCCTATTAACCTGCTTGCCAGTCTCATTCATTACAAAGATAAATGGGTGTGTGTTGTTTTTTAACAAAATTCCTTTTGTTTGCAACTCAAATCAGCACAGCTGTCAGGGGTATCAATCCGCAACTGACCATGATGAGGAAAATCAGCCCTCTCTTGCAAATCCAATACCCGATCGAGCTCACAGGGCTCGAATGAGGGCACAACTCGACTATTATATACAGGGCCACAGGAATTATGTGGTAGGGGAGGACAAAATTACACAGCAGCGTTGACTAAATTATGCATCAGAAAAGGCAAATTATGGGCCGGAATGCAGCACTTTTTTCGAGGTGGGCGAGCTACTGAAAACTTGAGTCAGACCAGAGACCTGGTTCTTGCTCAGCTCGAGGTCCACTTGGAACCTCGAGCCCAGAACAAGCCAAGTTTTTATGGGAGGCGATGTGGCCTAGGCAGTGCTTTAAATGGGCCGGTACTATGCACTACTGTGTCCCGGCACTTTTTTATTTTGAGAGGGAGAGTACCTGCACTTCTCAAAAAAAACGTAATACTTTTAATTGGAGAGTACCAGCACTTTCAGAAACAAGCATGTACTCTGGTACAGAGAACCAGCAATTCTATTTTTCCATTTAAAGCACTGGGCCTAGGCTAAAACTACTGATAAGGCAACATGGGGAACCAACCATGTTCGAGTCTGGCCTGCCATGGCATCCTGTCAATCTATGGAAATCACTATGTTTCGAAAAAACAGTCTGCGTCTGTTGTGAAACCTCTCACATTTGGGGGCAAGGTTCACAATATGTAAAACTACAAAAAAAGAAATGTGAATTCTGCGTGTCACCTAAACTCTAACATCGTCGTCCAAGAATTAAGGACAAAGCATCAACCTTTAATGTCAGGAGAAAGATAGCCACCTAGTGGCTGAATTGCATATTGTGAAACTGGAGAATCTGGGATTGATGGTGTGGTCCTAGGCAGTAAGAAATTGGTTTACTGGTTGAGGTGGTGAAACCATATTCCAGGACCAACCATAATCCTGGTCAGGGTGAAACACTAGCAAACCCCAAATTAACCTGTGCCCAATCCTTTGGTAGTTTGGGGCAAAGCAGTCAGGGTTAATTTAGAGGCAATGTTTAAAATATTTCATGCAGCACTTCAAACAGTAATAAAGTGAAAACACAATACGAGGAAAATCCCACACCAATTTAGAAAAATAGAATAAAATGTAATAAATTATTTGACATCAAACCAACACAAATCTAATTAGTAGAACAGAAGATATTCAAGTGAAAATAGTGCCTAAGTGCACAAAGCGCCAACTGTGGTTATCTTGCTGTGCCAGACTGGGACAAAGTCACAAGTTTAGGCCAACTACAATGGAGTGCGGGCCGGACACAGGGCCCAAGTTAGAACCACTGAACAGAGTACATTAAATCCTGGTTTCAGAGCGTTGCAAGACCCTGTGTCGAAGATGCGACGCTCATCGATGGTTCTGAGGAGCTGTGAGTTGGCAATGGAGAGTCCTGCATCATAAGGATGACATTGACGAGGGGTGTGAGATGCAAAGTCCTGCATTGAATATGGTTCATGCACCGCCAGTTCCAAAGAAGCTGCAGACTGCAATGCGGAGTCCTGAATCGTCGTCAAGAATGCCGTTGACGAGGGGCTTGCGATGCGAAGGCCTGGGTCAAGGATGTGTAGAGCAGCAGCAGTTCCGAGGAGACTGCGAGCTGCGATGCAAGGTCTGGCATGCGTCACGCTGCAGCGGTTCCAAAGTGGAGCTGTGAGGAGATTCCGCCATGCTTCGTCAGTTCTGCCCGCAGGACCACACCTGGGCTGGCAGAGAACATTCAGGCCCACATCACAGGGTCCAGGACTGGGTAGGCATCACTTGGGGGTAGGACTCACAGCAGACAGAGTTCAGGTGCTAGGTTCAAGGTGGTTGGAGCCTCTTCTGTAGCTAAGGCTCTGATCAGAAGGCCAGCCAACTTACCCTTGGAGACACTCTGGTGGTCCTGGGATCAAGATACAGGTCCAGTCCTCTCAGTTAGGCAGCAGGACATCAGGGAGCAGTGTAGCAGGGCAACAGGGTAGCAGTCCTTCTTGCAGAGCAGCACAGCAGCCCCCCTGAGTCTTCCACAGGTCCAGAGGTGTCCTGAAGAGTTAGGTCTGAGGGTCTATTATTTATACCTGGTCCCACTATGAAGTAGGAGAAGGTTCTGGAGGTTTCTACCCCAGAGGTGCTTGGAATTTCCTGCCTCCCTAACCTGGCCACAGCTTGTCTCAGGTCATAATAGACTACTCTCAAACCATTTGTGAGTGTGCTCTTGCAGAACCTTTGTGATGTGCAAATGTGGTACATGACAGCTCCTCCCCCTCATCGAGCCGGAGACGGCACATCCTGCAAACACCTATTCTCCTTTTGTCTTACTGTCTGGGAGCAATGCACAAAGACCAACTGCCAGCCACATCTAGTCATGTGGCCTAGAATGGAGGTTGTAGGCACCAAATGATTAGGACAAGAAAATGCCATCTTTCTAAAAGTGGCATTTTCAGAATTGTGATTTACAATCTAACTTTACCATTAAAGAGGGTTTAAATTACAATTCTTTAGACACCAAACTCGATATTCCTACTTGCTCCCAATTGAAAGTTAGCACTTATTCTGTGCAATAAGGTAACCCAATATTATCCTATGGAAGAGGGAGACATTGCAGTATTGAAAAGCAATTCTAAGATTCTTTCAACACCTGGACATGTAAAACTTATATGTACCTGTTCAACTTTTTAAATACACTGCACCTTGATCTCTAGGCTGTATAGGGCATACCCTAGTGGTGACTTACATGCATGAAAAGGAAAGTTTAGGCCTGGCAAAAAGTTTATTTTGCCAGGTCGAAATGGCAGTTTGAACTGCACACATAGGCTACAATGGCAGGCCTGAGACATGTTTAAAGGGTTACTTAGGTGGATAGCACAATCAGTGCTGCAGGCCCACTAGTAGCATTTAATTTACAGGCCCTGAGTACATGTAGTCCCACTTTATTAGGGACTTACAAGTAAATTAAATGTGCCAATTGTGTGTAAGTCAATTTCACCATGTTTAACGGAGATAGCACAAGCAGTTTAGTACTGGTAAGCAGTGTTAAAGTGCACAGAGTCCTAAAGCCAGCAAAAACAAAGTCAGCAAAAGCAGGAGGATGGAAGGCAAAAGGCTGGGGCAAAACCACACCAAGGAAACTTGAGAAGAAATGGCACAGTGATAAGACACCGGACAGCCACGCAGCCCATAAAGACGCCATCCGTAACCACCACCACCTCATCAGGTCCGCCAAGAGAATCTCCTTCAAAGACCGCCTCGACAACAACGCACACAACAGCAAGGAGCTCTTCAACATCGTGAAGGAACTCTCCAACCCCAGCTCCAACACCAACGACATCCCGCCGTCGCAAGCCCTGTGCGATTCCCTCGCCACCTTCTTCCACCGCAAGATCGCCGACATCCACGACAGCTTCAACACCCAGACAGCCCCCACCAAGATAGATACTCCAGACCCGCCGCACACCATCGACCATGAACCCTTGCCAGCCTGGGCCAGCGTGAACATCGATGACACCATCAAGACCATGGGCACAATACACTCCGGTTCCCCGTCAGACCCTTTCCCGCACCACATCTTCAACAAAGCCAGCAGCTCCATCGCACCCCACCTGTGCAACGTTATCAATCTCTCCTTCGAGACCGCGACCTTCCCAGAGAGCTGGAAACACGCAGAGATCAACGCCCTACTCAAAAACCCAAGGCGGACCCAAGAGACCTCAAGAACTTCCGGCCCATCTCCCTGCTTCCGTTCCCAGCCAAGGTCATCGAGAAGATCGTCAACAAACAGCTAACCCGATACCTAGAAGAAAACAGCATCCTGGACCCATCCCAATCGGGGTTCCGCAGCAACCACAGCACTGAGACTGCCCTCATCGCCGCCACCGACGACATCAGGACCCTGCTGGACAACGGTGAGACCGCAGCCCTCATCCTGCTGGACCTCTCCGCCGCCTTCGACACTGTCTGCCACCGCACTCTACGCGCACGCCTCCACGACGCAGGGATCCGAGACAAGGCCCTGGAATGGACCACCTCCTTCCTCGACGGCAGAACCCAGAGAGTCCGCCTCCCACCTTTCCGATCCGAAGCCTCCGAGATCATCTGCGGCGTACCCCAGGGATCCTCCCTCAGCCCAACACTGTTCAACATCTACATGGCCCCGCTCGCACGCATCGCCAGACAGCACGACCTCAACCTTATCTCCTACGCCGACGACACTCAACTGATCCTCTCCCTCACCAAGGACCCCCTCGCCGCCAAAGCCAATCTCCATGAAGGAATGAAGGCCGTCGCCGATTGGATGAAGATCAGCTGACTAAAGCTGAACACGGACAAGACGGAGGTCCTCATCCTCGGCTCCAACCCCTCAGCCTGGGACGACTCCTGGTGGCCAACGACGCTGGGAGCAGCTCCGACACCCACCGACCACGCACGCAACCTGGGAGTCATCCTCGACTCAACGCTCTCCATGGCCAAGCAAGTCAACGCAGTCTCCTCCTCCTGCTTCAACACCCTCCGCATGCTTCGCAAGATCTACAGGTGGATCCCGACAGACACAAGAAGAACAGTCACCCAGGCCCTTGTCAGTAGCAGACTTGACTATGGGAACGCCTCTACGCGGGAGCCCCGGCCAAGCTCATCAAGCGACTGCAACGCATACAAAACGCCTCCGCACGCCTGATCCTCGACGTACCACGCCACAGCCACATCACCCCCACCTGAGGAACCTGCACTGGCTCCCCGTCGACAGGAGGATCACCTTCAAACTCCTCATCCACGCACACAAGGCACTCCACAAAACTGGCCCAGCCTACCTCAACAGACGACTCTTCTTCTACGTCCCCAACCGCCAGCTCCACTCCGCCGACCTCTCCCTCGCCACCGCCCCTCGCATTCGAAGAACAACCACCGGCGGCAGATCCTTCTCACACCTCGCCGCCAAGACCTGGAACACCCTTCCACTAAGCCTACGACAGACCCAAGACCTGCTGACCTTCAGGAGGCTACTCAAGACCTGGCTGTTCGACCAGTAGCAGCATCCCCCCCTTCCCTCTCCCCAGCGCCTTGAGACCCTCGCGGGTAAGTAGTGCGCTCTACAAATTCTGTGATTGATTGATTGATTGATTGATTGATTGATTGATTGATGTCAGGTCCAACAAAGGCAAATTTTTTTTTCACTGAGCTTCTTTTTTGCTCCTTATCATATATGAGAGCACCTTCAGATACTTGAGTTCAGAATGTGCTCTGTACAAAAACCTCTTGTGTTTGATTGAATAGGATATAATGTTGCTCCATGTATAATATTAATCTAGTCTGCATATAGGGTATACTGCAACTTGCCTCTAGGTTCATGAATGGCATTGTCGTCAGGGTGGGGGCATGCATGATTACAAGTTAATGTAAAAAATCTATCACTTTTGATAAATGCCTCACAATGCTGCAAAGTAATCTGATTTACTGAAGTGAAACAATTATGCATGTTAAAGAAATGCACTTTGTAAAAAAAAAAAATGTATAGACACCTTATCATATTCTAACATGATGTAAAGTGTACGATTTGAAGACCAAATATGTTCAGGGCTCTTAGAGCCAGAGCTCAACCTTGGCTCTGGCTCAGTTCTCCCTATTAATTTGTTGGCTCCCCCACGTTTACACAATTTGTAAAAGTATTACTACACTGTTTTGACTTTACTGTCTGGTTGAGATTCTCATTTGCTTGCTTCTTATTTTATGGCTTGCCATAGCTTCTCGACAATTGTTTTGATTGACTGACTTGTATCTTTCCACTGATTACATTTAAGGAACTACTTTTTTCTTTTGCATTCAGCACTCCGTGAGAGTGCATGTGCTTTCTACCTCTCTCTTTCATTTGCTACTTACCTACCTCAAATACCCACCATGCACTATGTAGCTCCCCATCCCTCACAGCTTGTTTGTATTAGCACAGCAACTGGGAAAACTTTTGCAAGGGTGTAGCAGAAGATCAGACATTAAGGGCTGCTTTTATTTTATCTCCTACATTCAACACGAGCACACACTTTGGGGCACAAAGGCTTTCATGGTGTTGGAGGAAGGGCCATCTGCTGCACTCATACAGCTGGTGTCTGAGGCCCAAGGTGTACTTAGCATGACTTTTCTCCTGGAGGCCCATAAATGTGCTCTTTGGGAGACTACAGAGGACCAAATGGCTGAATCCTGTGACAAGTAAATTAGACCTAGGCTAGTGTTTCCTTTTACATCCAGACACTTTCTCATTCCTTTTAAATTCTGTTCAGTTTCCGGAGTGAAAAATAAATCATGCAATTTTTAAAGATTGAACACATTGAACAAAATGTATCATTTTAAGATAACATAACATATGTGTTTGCTTTCCTCCAGTATTTTTAAATGTTTTTAGTTTTACCTTTTTTTCTTTAAACAATAGTTTACAATCAAGCATTGGCAAAACCAACAGTTCGCCACTTGCATTATAAACAAGACCTGTTGCATTGGCTAATGATTGTTTTATTTGTTAACACTATCTGAGCAAAGGTTTCACCTCACCTCACCTAATTTTAGCAACTTTTGATCAGTCTAAAATTATTTATTTTTTTAAATCTGTAAATTATTCAGAAGATGATGGATTATGTGGCAAGTTCAGCAAATCCATAATCAAAACCCATATTTTGAGAAAAACACAACAGCCGCACAATTGTTTAGTTCTGTAGTCCTGTATAGTGTTGTATACCCAGGGTTCACAACAAAGCTCACAGCTTCACCACAAAAGTTCCAAGTAGAGCGTGTGGTAAGAGATTGCTTGGAATGCAACGCATGCGATAAAGGGTGCAAGACCAGAGTGCAACCTATTGTGATAAGAGATGTTCCAATAAGGAATTGGCAAGAAGTGGCACTAGACATTCTTGGGCCTGTCACCTGCAGAACAGGTCAGTCATATGTTTTTGTGTTGATGAACATTTTCTATAGGTGGCTGAGGTACAGGTTATGCAAAACATTGAGACCAAGGATGTCATAAAGTTTTTAGATGGGGTTTTCAGCAGAGAAGGTCTACCCCAGTACTTGTTAACCGACAATGGAGTTCAACTAGTTTCTAAGAAGATGGATGAGTTTTTACAGAAGAGAGGTATCAAACAAAAGCATTGCTCTCTCTATCATCCCAAGACCAATGGCTGAAAAATTCAACAGGGTGTTGAAGGAAGTCATCCAGATTGCAAAGTCTCAGTGCAAAGAATGGAGAACTGAGATTTTGGAGAGAGTGAAGATATATCGTTTGACTCCTCACTCCGTCATAAGGAAAGTATCCTTTGAATTGTTTAGGGGCAGAAGGCCAAAAACACTTATGTTTCAGTCTTGGATGAGAGGTGAAGAAAAATGTGTAGATGACTCTGGGGCGGGAGCGTGGATGTCTTCGCAAGACTTAAAAATTATCAAAAGGAAGGAAAATTTTGATGTAAGACATGCCTCTTCGAAAACTAATGTAGAAGTGGGCGACAGAGTGAGATACCCGCGGAAATCAGGAGTCTTCAGGTATTCGCCACCTTTTATGGTCATAAAATTGTTCCAGAATGCTGTCAAACTAGATGATCGTCATATCTGGAACCTTGGGAGGATTGTGGTGATTCACCCAGGGTTTCAAACCAAGTGTGAATCACCCGTGGGAATCACTATTCCACACAAGAGTGACTCACTTGTGGGTGGTTCTATTTCTCAATCTCCATTGGATAAAAGCACTTGCATATGTAAAACTCCTAAAGCCTTGCATGATTATGTCATGAATTAAACTTTTCTCTTAGTTCTTATATTTGTTTTTTTCCCCTCCTGACTCTTATTTAAAGTTTTCTGGTGTATTATTTTATTTCATTCTGCAGAGTCTTGTTCTGTTGTAGAATTGTAATCTCTTTTGTAGGAAGTCCAATTCCAAATATTTGGTGGGGGGGAAGATGTGTGGTATTCCGGAGCAACCATTGAGAATTCTTAGAATGCACTTCTCTGGCTGTTTGTACGAGAACTCTATTTTGTCAGTTGCTCGTTAGTCTCCTTATGGATGGGACGTTTGTATATCCTAAACCTCTTCAATAAAGAAGCCAAAAATCAATTCATGTGGTCCGTGTATGATACTTCTCTACACAGCCATCTTTGGTCAAAACCTTCAGGAAAACGGTCAAATGAGTTCAGACCTGAAAGTAGCACTCCAGTGCGTCCGAGTACAGTAAAGAATCGGATGTAAGCCTCTTTGCATCATGCACAAATCCTGCCGTAATAGAGGACCTGGTTACAGACAAAGGAAGACACCCACAGCATTACAACCAAATACTTTTAGTATGCAAGCTTGAGCAAGATTTACCACCGTGCCCACAGGTAACAGGCTTGGAGGCACATCACTGGGTGTTCAGGACTGTTGACTTTGGAGTGCTTTAAACCCAACCTTGAAAGCAGAACCCAGCCACCCCTGCTTTAGAAACCCCCTGAAAACAGAACCTCTCATGCTGGCTTTCTGTTGAAGACTTAAAACTACAATGAATGTTGAAATTACTTACCAGAAATTACATACTCTGAATACATTCTTTCTCGTTGAAGACATTTAACGTATGGGGTGAGTCCAACTCACTAGGCAGGCCATGCTGAGTCACACCACCTTCTAAGACAACTTCTTGAGCAGGGCTGGACTGGGAACCCAAAGCAGCCCTAGCAATTTTGTTGGACTAGCCCCCCCCCCTTGGGTAGGAGGGGTGCAAGTGTGAAGCACTGCAACTTTTGTTAATGGGGGGCGATATTGCAGCACCGCTGCAAAACCTTCCCCCAGTAACAAAACCGGCCCCCACCACTGCAAAACCAGCCCCCACCCTTCCTGCGTCCCGGGGAAACGCCCGCTGCTCACTGTGGCCAGTCCAGCCCTGTTCTTGAGTAACTCCTCCTCCACCCATCTATACGTAGATAAAGGACTGTAGTATCTTCATGTTGTGTTATAATGTTCCCTGTTACCTGGTTCCTAGCTGCTCAGTCAGTGTGAGTGTTCTGTGTGGAATGTTGGTGTGAGGGACATGAGTGGAATGTTTGGGTGCCTGGTGTGAGTGTTGACAGTTGGAAGATGGGCTGAGCAGCAGGCAGGCTGCTCCTGGTGGGGCTGCTGTACTGGAACTATTCTACATGTAATCTACTTCAATAAATCTACTTAATCCACATCCTATCAGCGTGGACGTCATTACTACAAGGACCCGCTTTCAAAGAAGGAAGTCTGTCAAGACCCCAAGCCCCTGCTAAACACAGGGGCATCATGAACCCCCACTTTAGCCACTTGAGCAGGAGTGGGTTCCACCTGGTAGTGCTGTGTAACACGTAGAACTTAAACTGTTTACAGCTCCTTTGACTTTGAGCAGAAACACTCATCCCCAAACAGAAACTAATAAAATCTTCTGAAACAAAAAAGTTAATACTGCTGTGTATGTGTGTGTGGGAGGGGGTGGGGAACAAATGTGACCACACTACACAAAAAGAAGCGAGGGAGGCAAGGAGGGAAGGTGATAGATAGATAGATAGATAGATAGATAGATAGATAGATAGATAGATAGATAGATAGATAGATAGATAGATTTAGATAAGTATAGACGGAGGGTGAATGGGGACATGGAGGTATAGATGCAGAGATGGATAGAAGGATAGGTGATTTAGAGAATGACGGAGAGTGGATGGGAGAAAGGTGGATGGATAAACAGAAGGATAAATAGATTAAAAGACAGAATGAAAGAAGGAAAGCTAAATGAAGAATGATGGATGGAGAGAATAAATGCTAATGAAGGAAGGAAAAGAGATCAGGACAAAAAAGGATTTAAGGGAAAATCACAGAAAGGGTGTAAACAAGTAAGAAAGATGGGAAAAGAGGCAGGATGGTGATAAGGAAAGAACAAAGGTCAAAGACTGAAAGAAGGCTGGAGAGAGAAAAGGAATTTCAAATTCCTCAGCGAGAACAATCAACTGAATGACTACTAATAACGTTTTCAATTGATTGAGTACTAAGCTCACTTGCTGTGTGTCATTTGTATATGGTGGAAAGGTGGGGTGGGGAGGAGTTTTATTTATCTAAATACCTCCTCGGCTGCATCCAATGCCTCAGTGAGTGAAGAGGGAGTCAGAGTGGGTTAAACCAAGAAAGTACGATGAAGAATGGAGTAATTACTGGTAATCGTAACATTGCTTCCTCTCTCACTTCCGTATTCCAGTCATTAGATGTACAAGGAATTCTAAAGTAGCGATACAGAGGCGAAACATGCAACATCATTCTCATGCATAAAGAACGCACTGACAGAGAAATAGAGCAACGCTTGTGAAGATATTTTTGTAGACAAACAATCCAGTAAATATTGTTTCGCAACCGAGATACATCTGGAGTCACAAAAGCCAGAACCCTTCCTTCACAGTGGAGGCGGCAGCAGAAATTGAGTGATCCACCCATGTGGTTGCCATACAAACATCCAAACAACCAACACATGGCCCTCTGCCTAGCATACCACCAGGCCCAAAGCGAAGCAACCTTGAACCCCTTCATTACATGAACGGTGCCCTGCACCCTAGGTTACATAAATATCTGAACACTTAACAAATGAATTAACGCCTAGAAGGCTATCTGGCAGAATTTATAAACTGATCAAACCCACACTAGTGCCTTACTGTGCAAACTATACAATGCCATACTTGAGAGTACACCACCACTTCCGCAAATGAATAGCACCAAAATCGCCCTGCTTCTGAAACCAGGCAAAGATCCTTTGGAATGTGCCCAGTTATCTGCCGATCTCCATGCTGAATACAGATACTAAACTGTTGGCAAAGACCAAAACAAACCGCCTTAAACTCCTTATCCCCATGCTGGTCTACTGGGATCAAGTGGGATTTATCCGACACCGCTCTTCTACGTACTATCTCAGAGTGCTGGCACATATACTATGGTAGGTGAGAAATGACAAAGATGAGAAGGTATCGCTCTCCGTAGACTCAGAGAAAGTTTTTGATTGGGTAGAGTGGCCTTACCTTTTCAGCTTCTAACCTGCATCGGCCTGGGTTGCAGGTTTTTGACTGCAGTGAAATGGCTCTACACATCACCTACAGCGATGGTCAGGTGCAATAGACACTCGTCAGCAGCCTTCGAGATCTCTCAGGTAATGAAACACTGTTGTCCAATTTCCCCGTTACTATGTGTCCTCAATCTAGAACCTCTGGCACAAGCCATCTGTAAGAATGCAGACATGACAGAGATCAGGACCTCAGTGGGAGATCAAAAACTCTTCTTATATGCAGACGGCATTAGCTCCACATTTTCCAACACGCGTCAATTTGTTTCTTCCCTCATTGAAATCATTTCTCCCTTTGCCCAGTTTTACGGGTACAGAATCAATTGGGACAAATGTGATGCCCTTCCACTCACGCATCACACAACCGCAGCAGCGATCTCAAATGATCCCTTTACTTGGAAAACTACTGTTGATATTGATAAAATCGATGCCAATGCTTGTAATGATACGCTTGCATATACGGATGAAATCGCATCACTATTATAAAATTCACCGTCATGAACTCTCCATCAACCTCGACTCAGAAATACGTGGTCAGGCAGGCTCTGCAGCCTAGGCCATAGGTAACTGATTGACAGGTCACAGGTGGGGTGCACATAGCCGGCAGACAAACACGCGAACAGGAAATTCAGGTCCCCAGATAAGCGCAGCGACACTACAATGGTCCAGGGAAATTGGCCCCAATAAAGCACACATGGGCAGAGGGATGCGCGCATTCCCAAAACACTATAAAGTCAGATGCCACATGAAGTTAGGAACACACAGCCAATCAGGACACAGCACACACAGTACATGCAGTGATCATGTGCCGATCATGCTGGACATCTAGACACATTACCCACTGGCTGACATTGTGTCCACGCGAGGTCGAGGTCCATCTGCATTGATATCAGGGCCTTATTTATGTCTCCACAGACAAGGCACGCATTCTTTTACCAAACAAGAATCGCCAGAAGTATTTTTATGATACTCAAAAACTGCATAAAATCTGCTCAGATTGATTGTTCTTTAAGACCTCACACCTCAGACCTTCTTCTGAAGCTGTGCTTCCGGCAGAAGTGTTTAATTAAACCAACTGTTCCTGTTTTGCCAAATGCCTCTTGTCTTTTGTTTTTTCAAGGTAAATTCACATTCGAGCAACACTACCCTCTTTAAATATCTGGGTAGCCGCCTAGTTAGGAGAGGTCCCTGGACTTGAACATACCTTCTCCCCTATGGTGCATCATGGGTTAGATACTATGTGGATGTTGGCGCTCACAAAAATCCCTGAAGGAAAGGCCCACCGAGAGGAGAGATTGTTGCACCCGGGAACCCTTGTTACCGCCCCAGCCATTTCCACTCACAGCCGCCAGTCAATCCCGGCCGACGCAGGCCCGCCTCCCAGCTCGGGGGCCCTCCCTGTTGCGAGTCTCATACCAGGACATCAAACCCCTTGCTATTCTAGCTGGAGTCTAGGTACGGTGAAGAGCGGGATCCTAGGTGCCGACCAGTGTGCTCACGGCCGGTGCATTCCTTGAGCTCCCGGTCCCAAGGACCCTGCACTAAGGATTTGCTGATTGCCTTGCAAACACTGTTTTGTCCCGGAATGGCAAAGAAGGAGCATTTAGCCAAAACCTACCACGTGCTAGAGCTGCTAGCACTTGATTTACCATAGTTTAGTGGTACCACCTGCCTTGCTTGTTTGACCTGCTTGGCCCCCGGGGGAAAGTATCAACCTTCCTCACTGCTGTAACCTGGCGTGATTCAGGAGAGAATCGCACAATCCCACCAATTCATAGCCTTAATGTTTCCTCCTGGACTGCCCACCATTCCTGGCTAATCTCCCGACCGGTTCCTACCCCTCCCATTTCCTGTTGCAGATCGGGGATGACGGCCCGGGCTACCTGTCAATGGCAGTCTGGCATTGCTGTATCCACCTTGCATACCAGTCCTTGGCCCAGCGTGGTGAGGCTGTGTATTTCCCTATCAAGTTTGTGGGGGCGCTTCTACTGTCATCTGTTCTGGTACCCCAAAGCAGTGAGTGACTGCGTTTATATTATTCACCGCCATTGCTTGACCTTTCCTTGCCACCAGTAGCACTGCGGGAGTGTGCAACACTTACCTGGACATGCATCTCCACTCCAAGGACTGATTTTGCAGGGGATAAGCCGCCATTGCCATCTGGCCGCTGGGCGCCACAAGTCCCATCATCCCCTGAGATTTCGTCACTTCCACTTCCTTGTGGGTGCTACTTAAGCGTTGTGTGGTTTGGACTGTTTGGGGCCGTTGCTTGACCTTTCCTTGCCACCAGTAGCACTGCGGAAGCGTGCAACACTTACCTGGACACCGCATCTCCACGAGAGAGACTGCTTAGTGATTGTTATACGTAACAACCTGTGACATTAGAAACCAGCAGCTTATTTATTATTCTTTTATGTTTGATTAGGTTATTGTTTCTTTTTGTATAATAATCTAAAATCAGAGATTGGATTTCCCTTCTAAAAAAGATTCCAGACACCCAAAGATAATAATGGTAAAAAGTTAGGCAACCGATAAAATCCCTGGAGTAGGGAGTGCTAGGAAAATCCCCAGACATGCAGCCGAGAATTGTACACTTGATGAAATAGACAAGCTAATTGAAGAAGTAGTACTACTACTACCTGGGTACACATGTCAGTCCCGAGCTCCAAAATATGATGGATGACAATCTGAACCCACAAATCGCCTCAATACAAACGGATTATTACCCGATGGAACTCTCTCAATATCTTGTTGTAGGGCAGAGTCCAAACCCTCAAAATTAACATTATGCCTGCTTGAAATACATCTTTTTCATGCCACCCCGTCTAATTTTGATCCACACCCTACATGATCTTAACATTCTCTTAAATACCTACAGATGGGCGGGGAGAAGCACACATTTAAAACTAGCCAAACTAATGGGGTATCCTCATGCAGAAAATTACTCAGATAAAAACACTTGTACATACAATAGCTAAAAAAGATCTATGACTGGGGGTGAGTGTCTGAAAAGTTTCAGCTCTCCGTCCATCATCTCATTGTGTTTGCTTTGTTCGCTCAAAGTTGACAGTGTATGCCCAGAGGTGGGTCCCTTGCTCACTTTGCCACTGGATTCGAGCTAGCTTGGCTGATGACGGGTGTTACCCTGAAACCGGTCCCAGGATGCTTGTTTCCGGTCCAGGGAAGACCTGGCTTGGTGGTTCAGGCTGAACTGTTCTCATGAGGCACAGGGTCAAGACTGATTTGCGTATAGCTGGGTCTGAACTGGGGTGGCGAAGTGAGCAAAAGAACGATGATGGATTCAACCCAGATCTGTATCTGGGGGTGAGTGTCTGAAAAGTTTCAGCGCTCCGTCCATCATCTCCTTGTGTTTGCAAAAAAGATTACCATACATACATAGAGAATCCAAATAACCCGAGTAAATTTGTCTAGGACTATATGTGCAAACAAATAGGAGTAATAGACATTGTTTAAAAAAAACAAGTACAGATTGCCACTCTAAATGTAAAATTCGACATTTAAAGTGTAATAGTGACAAAGTCTTAATCAGAGTAAACAGGCCACATAATCAAACCATACCATGCACAAGGAATAAATGCATGCATTTCCCCGAAAGCATTGGACGAGGTTCACTCTGGCTACACCATGAGCATCTTCTTCCTATGTCTTAGGGCCCCTATAAAGAAACTTGCGACACCAAAACAGACCTTGGGGTAGGAGAGCATTTGTAAGTATAATAGTGCAGGCCTTACTTGAACAAATTGACCAGATCTAAGGAGCAGGAGATTAAATGTTTTACGCAAGGGAGCAAAAAATTCACAAAAGAAGGTGAAATGTAAGGTATCCTGTTAAGAAAAATTGTGACATGGGCATGGCTTTAAAGCACCAGGCTTTGTGATGCCTTAAGGAAAGACTAATAACCAGTGAATGATAGTCAGTCTAAATCTGGTTAGCACAAAGTGATGCTGCACATTGGTAACTCTGGGCATAATACTTTGCTACGCTCACGAAGCATGCAAAGTTTGTGCTACTACGCACTACACAAATTGCACGTAGCAGAGTGAATAACTGTGCTAATAAACGTAGCGTAGCAGGAGTATAATAAACTCCTTCAAATGCTTTGATAAAGCAATTTTTTATGCTAAAAAGCATATAGCCAATTCACAAAAATGAATTTTGACAATAAAATATCAAGCAATGAGACAGGTGATGATTTTGGAGTTCCCCTAACCTAGGGGAGGACTAAGCAGATGCCTTGAACACAAAAAGCATATCATGTGAACGATTCAATGGTGGTCCCTTCCTCTTAGGACCACCCCAAGCCAGTTATGGGCAAAATACAATCCCAACCAAAGGCCCAAGCATTATGGGACGAGATTAGCAGTGGGCAGTGAATATTATAGTGTTCAATATCAAAATAATTCTACAAAGAGCTGCAGCTCAACTAGTCGTTACTAGGTGTCGTCCCTCACGAGTCAAATGCAAAAGCTTCATGAAAGGTTTTCAATACTTTTGCATTTCACTCTTGAGGGACGACACCTAGTAACGACTAGTTGAACTGCAGCTCTTTGTAGAATTATTTTGATATTGGACACTATAATATTCACTGCCCACTGCTAATCTCGTCCCATAATGCTTTGCAGGGCCTTTGGTTGGGATTGTATTTTTGCCAATAACTGTGCTTGGGGTGGTCCTAAGAGGATGGGACCACCACCTAATCATTCAATAAGATGTGCTTTTGTTTTCAAGACATCTGCTTGGTTTTCTCCCTAAGTTAGCGAGGATACCAAAATCATCACCTCTCTCACTGCTTGTTAACTTTTTGTTTTCACTTTAGTGAAATGACTATATGCAATTTTAGCATATAAAGACAGAGATATTTATTTTATCTTAACTTGCACTGTACAAGTTTGCTTTTGGTAATTATTGTACTGTGCAGTCAAGCACACAGCTACGCACTACGCAATTTGCATAGCTACACCCAGGCTTAATAATAAACTCCTTCAAATGCTTTGATAAAGCAATTTTTTATGCTAAAAAGCATATAACCAATTCACAAAAATGAATTTTGACAATAAAATATCAAGCAATGAGAGAGGTGATGATTTTGGAGTCCCCCTAACCTAGGGGAGGACCAAGCAGATGCCTTGAACACAAAAAGCATATCATGTGAACGATTCAATGGTGGTCCCTTCCTCCTAGGACCACTCCAAGCACAGTTATGGGCAAAAATACAATCCCAACCAAGGTCCTGCAAGCATTATGGGACGAGATTAGCAGTGGGCAGTGAATATTATAGTGTCCAATATCAAAATAATTCTACAAAGAGCTGCAGTTCAACTAGTCGTTACTAGGTGTCGTCCCTCACGAGTCAAATGCAAAAGCTTCATGAAAGGTTTTCAATACTTTTGCATTTCACTCTTGAGGGACGACACCTAGTAACGACTAGTTGAACTGCAGCTCTTTGTAGAATTATTTTGATATTGGACACTATAATATTCACTGCCCACTGCTAATCTCGTCCCATAATGCTTTGCAGGGCCTTTGGTTGGGATTGTATTTTTGCCCATAACTGTGCTTGGGGTGGTCCTAGGAGGAATCGTTCAATAAGATGTGCTTTTTGTTTTCAAGACATCTGCTTGGTTGTTGGTTCTCTCCTAAGTTAGTGAGGATACCAAAATCATCACCTCTCTCACTGCTTGTTAACTTTTTGTTTTCACTTTAGTGAAATGACTATATGCATTTTTAGCATATAAAGACAGAGATATTTATTTTATCTTAACTTGCACTGTACAAGTTTGCTTTTGGTAATTATTGTACAGTGCAGTCAAGCACACAGCTACGCACTACGCAATTTGCATAGCTACGTGTAGTTGAAGCTGTACTTCATGTAGCTACGTGAAGTGCTACTACGCAAACTAGATGCCTGAAGTTGGTATACAAGTCAGGGCAGACTAGCCTCCTCGACTGCTCCACAATGTACCTTAACCAGGGAATATGCAACGTCCCCTCACGTGCACTGCAATCCTCTATGACAACTTGGTTTAAAGTGGGAGCTGGGCAGGACCAAATTCTCAACCAACGCAGTAGAGGCACAACAGCAATAAGGTCAGAGGTGTGTCCCATACTGAGCTCTTTATGCAACATGAAGGCTGGAGTGGAGAGGGGGACAGCGAGAAGCCTAAGCATGAATTTATTCTCCTCCACCTGTATATCTCTCACATCCTTGAACCCCCACACATCACATCAATAGGTGGCCATAGGGATACATTTTTCTCTGTACACCTTTAATAAAGCAGGTACGGGCTTTGTCCTTAATCTTTTTGCAAAGTCCGTGGTTGCCCCCACTGCCCTTGCCAAGACATTCTTTTTATGTATTCTTTGCGCAACCCATGACCCACGGTCATCAAACAACACACCTAGGTAAGGGTAGGTTGAAACTTTAGTTAGTTCTCCCCCCTTGCAGAAGAACTTACGCCTGGCAGCCTTCTGGGTACCAATCATCATGGTATGGGATTTAGAAAAATTGGTGGCTAGATCAAGTGAGTCCATAAAATCTATAAAAGCACTTAAAAGTTTTTGGAGACCTACAGCAGTCCTGGCAAACAACACCGCATCATCTGCATATAAAAGCGTGGGAATAAGTTTAGAGCCAGCTCTCGGGATATCTTTGCTGGTATCCGAGAAAAAGTCCCCTAGCATGTTAACATAGAGCATAAACAGCAAGGGGCCCAGAATACACCCCTGCCGGACTCCTCTCTTGACTTAGCAGCCATCCTCATTATATCTCACCGCCGCAGTGGTGTTATTATGTGTGGATCGTAGAAAAGCCACCAAGTCTGCATCCAAGCCAAGATCCAAAAGAATCGCCCACAGTTTGGATCTGTTGACACGGTTGAACGCCGATGTTAGACCCAAAAACTCCATGTGCAGGGATCCCTTCTTCGCTATTGTGTATTTCCCCACCACCAAATGTAGGTTAATACATTGGTCTAGCATCCCTTTGCCTTGCCTAAAACCATACTGTAGGTCAGAAATGAATTTAAAATGATCTAACCAAGAGGTTAGATGGTCCAAAATCACTTTCCCCATGATTTTAGCGGCCGAATCTAAAAGAGAAATAGATCGGTAACACGCTGGATTGTCCCTCAAACCCTTTATAAAAATAGGTAAAATGATGGCCTTTGCCCAGGAAGAGGGTAAACCACACAAACAGGCCGCATTAAGACCTCTGTCAATATCCTGGCGAGTTGGTCAGCTTTGTACAGGTCCGAAGGGACGCCATCCGGACCTGGCGCTTTCCCACCGGCTGTGGCCAGAATAGCTTTGTGTACCTCGTGGCACACTATCTGCACCAAAGTCCCATTGGTCTTCAGGCCTTCCTAGGTCGTCGCCACTGTACAGCGATTCCAAGTGGTCAACCCATCTTTCTGCAGCTATGGTACAATCTGTTCTGGAATTTGCTGAATCAGAAAGAAAGGGCTGTTGACAACTTCCCAAAACTTGGTACTATCTGATGATACACTTGCCTGTCCGAGGGCCTCCCAAGCCTGTTCCTTGATGGACTTCTTCCTCTGTTGGATTGCGAATTTATAGGCCCTCCTCAATGATCTAGCCCCAGCCACATCCCTCGGGGTGTGCTTTAGTTCCAATATTAGATCCCTGTGAGCCTTAGAATAGGTGCCATCAAACCACCTTCTCTCCTTAACTCCTTTGCACCTGCTCTTAATGCTTAAACTGCTGGCTATCTGCTTGGTTATTTTATCGAACACATCTAGAACACAACTGTCCTGCGTACTCATATCTAAGCAGAGTGAGATCTCAACTGCACACTCTATGTAGAGGTTATCAAGAAAGGTCTCCGGTATCACCTTCTCCCACTTCAGCCTACATGCTTGATCTTTTGTGCTGATGACAAAATTTGGAATACCCCTACCCTCCCCGCAATGTGGGTCAAAGGTGTGAATCAATTCAAGCAATAAGGGATTATGGTCTCTATGGCTGCTCCAGGAGACACTCAGCTTATGAACTGCAGAAACTAAAGGTGCGGAGAGCATTATGAAATCAATGATGCTGGAAGAACCTCTGTCTGTGTATGTGGGACCAGGAACATTCACTCCTGTCTGTTCTAGGCAGGACAGATTGTTAGCTGCAAGAAGCTCATCTATGAGATGGCCTGTTTCTGAGTGCTCAAAATGGGCCGCCAGTGGTAAGAAGTCCATGTGGCCCTTTACAGGAGTGCATTCAAAATGACATTGTTGAGTATTGAAGTCACCTAGGATTATAAACTCGTAATAAGAATGTTTCCTCTCACTGTATAGTTCGAGAAACCGAACTAATGCTGCTAATTGTTCGGTATCACAATCTCTAGTGAAAGAATTATAAAAGTTTACAACCAACAGAGGGGGATGGTTCTTAAACAGCAGCTCGACTGCTAACAGGTGGGTGAGTGGCAGTCTACCATTCTAGATTTACAGGTTAGTTTAAGTGAAACCAGAAGAAGAAGTCCACCCTTTGCTCCGCCCACTGTTGATGGAGTAGCACATTTAAAACTCGAGGTAAAACCATCCAGAAAAAAGCTCTCAGTTGTGTCCCATGTTTCCTGAAAATCAATTAGATGACACCATAAGAGGGGCCTCTGCCAGAGCACATCGCCTCTTTTGGACCTCAGTCCTACTATATTCCAGGACAGAATCTTCAAACAGGAGGGACCTGGAGCAATAGGAGCTAGCTTGGGGGTGAGATGGGTCCATTACCCACCTGGCCTGTGGGCCTTGGTCACTGCAGCTCATCCCATGCAGATAATAGTCATTCATTGCCATCTAACCCATCTAGACTTAGCAGGGGTTCAAATCTGTTAGCTAGAGGAAGTTCGAATCTACCAATGTCAGCCTGGATGGGCATTGCTCGCCTAAGAACAGGCTGTGTGGGGCGATCAGAGAAGAAGAAGTTGGTGGGATAAAAATGCTGAAGGGGGACAACCCTGATCGATGTTTTGGAGCTGCACATAAAGTGGCACCCAACAAGCGCTTAGGCATAAGCAGAATGTTGTACATTAACTACCACACAGTCCCCCTCTACTTTTTTCTTTACCCTGTGACTCACCCAACCCACTCTTCTGGCCATAATGATATGGGGAGACAAAAGATGCCAGTTAAGTACATTAGTGTCACACCAATGAGTGACCTTATGCATGAGATCCACTGTGGATTCTTTTGATCCTTGTGTGGTTGGTGGTACTCCCAGTAGAATTGCAACTAGTGGTGCTGATTCTGGGGGAAGCTCAAGAGAGCTCGGGGTACCTGCTTGAGACATTGAGGATCTATTTATGGTATGTGGATGGGTTATACTCCCCTTTAATGATGGTGCCCCTTGCATGTTAACCACCTGAGCGGTGGTGTCTGAGTTGTTGATGGCACGAGTAACCCCAGACCCTTAGGCCTTCCCCTGCACCAATGGCGTAATATTTTGAGTCACATGTTTTGAACTTCTGATCACAGCAGGGAGCACCCCTATGTTGGTCAAGCCCATAGGTGTGAGCCCAACCACATGACTGGTTCCCTCAGCCACATGCTCCATACCAGAGGAATGGATCCCAGGTTCTGGCAGGAGGAAGGAATTAAGCTTTGCCTCTATACCTTCCAACCGAAGCAGAATAGGGGCTATCAGCATATTGAACAAAGATTCCAACCTGGGAAAAATTATGTCTGACAGTTGTTCAGAATCAATGGTAGCTGGTGTAGGTGTCTTATTCTGCGGTAAAGTCCGAGGAGCTCTTTTCCCTCAAGTCCTCTTCCTTTTAAATGGGGGACCTTCCAGGACTGTGTTATCTTCTGCCGTTATCTGACCAGCCTTAGCATTGAAGACCTCGGAGGGTGATTTTCCTGCAAGTGGTGAAGCAGAACCAGATGTTACCCCTTCGACCTCAGTGTTGTCCATTGAGGTCAAATCCTGCGTGATTTTTCTGGTTTCCAAAGAGAGCCTCCTCTCAGTCAGGGCTATCTCCTTTGAAATTACATTATCTGCCCTAATCAAAAAGGAGTCTATGGTGATTACAGTGTCACCCCCTGTTGCACCAACAGTCTTTTTCCTCTTAAGCATATTTGCTGGCCTTAGTACTCTTGCAATAAAAGGTTGGTGAGTCCAAAAAAGTTTTGGAGGAATATATGCCACCACACAAAATGTCTTATCAGCCTAAATCAACTGATATTGTGTCCCAGCAACAGGTTGTGCAAGCTTTTCGGAACAAACGAGAGGGAAAACAAGGTGCTCACTCGGCTTGCAAGAGGCCACCAACAGGGTGCGCCCCAAAAAATAAAAAGCAGAAGTATTTAAAAATATTTAAAAGAGAACGAAGAAGGAAGACAGTAACTTAGTCCTTTTCGGCAAACCAAGAGACCTGGCCCAGCCCAGCCTCTGCCGGCCACGGACAGGAGCAGACGGGCCTGCTCTTGGCCCGGGCACGTGCCCAGGCGGGTCCTGCGAAGCGGGAGCTCCAGGCGATTAAGCACGCGTCTCCGGGTGCTGGCTGAGCGGCGTTGATGGAGTCTGCCGCAGTTGGTCCTGGGGGGCTGTACTCCTGCCCCCCACGAACCCGATGCAGGAATGAATAACACAGACTTCTAGTGAAGCGGGAGCCCAGGTGATTAAGCATGCACCTCCAGGCACGGGCTGAGCGGTGATGGCGTTGGCGGTGTCTGCCGCAGTTGGTCCCGGGGGCTGTAGTCCTGCCCCCTACGAGCCTGATGCAGGAATGAACAGCACAGGCTTCCCCACACAGTTAGTTCTGTGGAGACCCTCACAAAATTTGCAGGCTCTAGTAGATGGAGGAGGAACCCTAGTCTTTACAACTCCCTTAGCTTCAAATGAGTTAATTGGAAATGAAGAGGGAGGTTTACCAGCACGGATTGAAGAAATTACAAGGGATAGAAGAGCAGAAGTCACAGAGCCCCCAAAAGAATTAAAGACAAGAAAAGACAAATCATTCAATATTCCTAGATTACAAATAGATTTAGAAGAACTGATCAAGGTTTACCTGGAGTTTGATCATCTAGATAAGTACCAGAGATATGAGTTAACCTACCTGTGTAAGGAGATTACTCGGAGAGCTGCTATGATACATGACAGGTTGGTAGGGATAGCGAAGAAGTACAATGTGGATCTTTTTAATAACGTAAACCTGCATCGTAGCTATAGAGTTGAGTTGGATGATCAAGCACCAGAAATCATGAGGAAAGTGTTTGCACATTACTGAACTAATCAAATACATATGCAGATGGAAGGATGTGGGAAAGTTGGAACTTAGATGGGCAAAGAAGCACAAAAAGAAAAAGAGAGAAGCAGAGGGAAAGCAGGATGAGTTGGATGAGGCAGCAGCATATCCAATGAGGGCAGTAGTTGGAGGTACCTACTTACATGTTCCATGGAGTAGAGGTGATTTGACTGTGCTATCTAAACACCTGCGATAACATTTCGTAATGTGAGCACTGATTTCTGGTTTCAATTCTAGAACAAACTGAGGCATAATAATCACCATATCCTTTTCTTCAGGATATTCACATTCACTGTGCTATTTAAACACCTGCAATAACCTTTCATAAGGTTATTGCAGGTGTTTAAATAGCACAGTGGATGTGAATAGCACATATTCACATCCACTGTGCTATTTAAACACCTGCAATAACCTTTAAACACCTGCAATAACCTTTAAACACCTGCAATAACCTTATGAAAGGTTATTGCAGGTGTTTAAATAGCACAGTGGATGTGAATATCCTGAAGAAAAGGATATGGTGATTATTATGCCTCAGTTTGTTCTAGAATTGAAACCAGAAATCAGTGCTCACAATATGCAAAGTGTTATCAACTGGCAGTCAAAGACACTAGATAAGATCTTGCGTTATGCAAAGTATTGCAGGATGAACTGGATATGAAGCAGAGGAAAATAAAGGAGAAATTCATATTGACTCAGACAAGATTGGCTCAGAAAGGTTTTCAGACCCTTTCTTTTGCATGAAATCAGGGAATGGTGCAAAGAGTGGTAGCTCCACAGGCTGGATTTTCAGGAAATCAGAATGGAATGCCAATGCCCCACGGCAGAGGTAGAGGTGTTCCCGCACGTGTGGGATCTGGGACAGACATTGCTGCTATGAAAAAGGTTACTGCTTGTCACATTTGTAATTGGGTGGGGCATTGGAAATGAGAATGTCGATTTTATCCTGAAAATGTATGAGGATTAATGCAAAATTCACAAGGTATGACAGGTCAGAAGATGCCAATACAGCAAATGCAGACTCCCATTGAAAATCAAGCACAGATGATGCCCATTGATCCTACGCAAATGGGGAATCCTAAATTAAATTTAATTCAGATGCCAAAGTTTAATGCAAATCAATTCCAGAATGCAAAGCTACAATTCCAGAACCAGAATCAGGATGTTGTAGGACAATATGCTTTATTTAAGATAGATGAGTTTGCTTCTATTCATTCTCAACAACGGTCCTTGAGAGAGGAAGAAGATTGCGTACTTGGCACAGCCTTAGAGGTAGATCAAAGTGGCCCATATGTAGACACAAATGCTTATGGTCACAAATCGTCTTTCCTGATTGACACAGGAGCTACCCATTCCACAGTCAGAACAGTGGAAGTACCACTCTCTCTCGGGGAAAATGACCCAAGTAGTTGGGATTACAAATAAACAAATGCTAAATCCTATTTCGAAAGGAGTTCCAGTAAGAATAGGAACTTTTGAAGAGAGGCATCAACTTGTGGTTTGCGATACCAGCACAGTAAATCTGTTAGGATGAGATTTGTTGTGTAAGTTAAATTGCACAATATACTGCACATAGGACGTTGTTGCATGCCAGACCCATGATGAAGATGACGATTTTAAAATGATGATACAAAATGCTGAAGTGATAATGTTCCCTCTACTGACTATTTTTGAATTGCCAGTAGATCTTAGAGATACTGTAAATACTGTAAGTCTGGTATTTTACAGGGAAATACATTGGACTTCTAAAAGGTGTAGAACTAGTCCAAGTCAAACTAAAACCGAATGCTGTTTTC
Organism: Calotriton arnoldi; assembly: GCA_963921515.1. NCBI lineage: Eukaryota > Metazoa > Chordata > Amphibia > Caudata > Salamandridae > Calotriton > Calotriton arnoldi. The sequence goes on from CAWUFW010003219.1 coordinate 1,726,990, forward strand.
CCCAGAACACCATATTATCATTTGTCCCCAGAGACTATTGCAGGAATAAAACCAGTGATTGAAGATATGCTTCAGAAAGGCATATCAAGAGAGTTGATTAGGAGCCCATGTAATTTGCCTATAATGTGTTTACAAAAGCCTAATGGCAAGTATAAAATTGTTCAGGTCCTGAGGCGGATCAATGAAATAGCGGTGCCTTGTTGTCCTATAGTGCCAAATCCTGCTACAGTACTTTTCCAAATTCCCTGTACTGCAGAACAGTTTACAGTCATTGATTTGTGCCAGGCTTTCTTTTCAGTGACCTAGCACGAAGATAGCCAGTATTTATTTTCATTTGTCTTCCAACAGAAGACAATCACGGGGTGTCGCATTCCTCAAGGGTATACAGAGAGTCCCTCTATTTTTAATCAGATCCAAAAGAAAAATCTTGAGTCCCTGCAGATGCCTTGTGAGTCTACCCTTGTACAGTATGTAGATGATTTAATAATTGCATCAGATACACGTGATACTTGTAAGTACGACACCATTGCACTTTTGAGACACCCAACAGAGAACGGACACTAAGTGTCTCCAGGTAAACTGCAGTACTGTCAAAAAGAAGTTCAATATCTGGCACACATCATCATGAAAGGAGTCAGAAAAGTTTCACCAGAAAGTGTGGAAGCCATCCTGCAGATGAATCCACCTTGAACACAGAAAGAGATCAGGATGTTCCTAGGAATGGTGCTACTGTAGACAGTGGATACTGAACTTTTCCTCGATGGCAAAGCCCCTAGTGAAGCTGACACATCAAGATGTGTCCAATGCTCTTCCTTGGGATAATCACTGCTCAAAGGCATTCCTACATTTAAAAGAGAAATTGTTTTGCTCTACAGCTTTAGGAATGCCCAACTATACAAAGGAGTTTACTCTGTTTTGCAGCGAAAGAGATGGATTCGCACTCTCAGTTTTGACACAGGCACATGGAGGGGCCCGAAGACCTGTGGCCTATTTTTCTACCACACTTGAACCTGTAACAGCAGGACTCCCCGGCAGTTTAAAGGCAGTTGCCGCAGTGAATGCTAGTTTGGAAGAGAGCGAGAATATAGTGATGGGACACCCTTTAATTGTCATGGTCCCACACTCAGTGGAATTACTGTTGACGAAAACTAAGACACAGTATTTGACCCACAGTAGACTTACCAGATATGAGCAGAGTCTGCTGGCTTCTGACAATGTTATAATCAAACGTTGTAATGTATTGAATGTTTCTACTTTGATGCCTGTAACTGAATAAAATGACAAAAGTGAAGAGCTCGATCATGATTGCCTAAGTGTCATTGAACTATGCACAAAGCCAAGACCTGACATTAAGGATGAGACACTAAATGAGGCCAATCATGTCCTATTTGTTGATGGTTCATTCCTAAGAGGAAATGAAGGCACACTAAGAGCAGCATATGCAGTGTCCTCCAAAAATGATGTGATCGAAGCTTCCTGGTTTCAGTCTGTTTTCTCTGCACAAGTTGCCAAGTTAATTGCCCTCAAACAAGCTTGCAGTTTAACTGCACAAATAAGAGTAGCCATCTTTACAGATAGCCAGTATGGTTTTGCGTAGTTCATGAGTTTGGACAAATATGGCCGAAACACAGTTTTCGTACCTCCACAGGGATACCTATTCGAAATGAACAGCATGTAAAAGATGTGCTTGAGGTTCTACAGTTATCTAGTGAAATTGCTGTTGTGAAATGTCCAGGAATATCAAACAGGCAGCGGTACGTTGCCATGGGCAACAGATACGCTAACTCCATAGCCAGGTACTATGCATTGCTAGCATGCACATTTAATGGAAATTTCACATGCGAATCTGAGGAAGAAAGTGCTCTTACAATGATGATGGAAATAACTGATACTTGGGAGGAACTGAAAAGTGTACAAGAAAATGTGTCTGAAGCAGAACAAAATGGTTGGATCAGGTCATGTTGTGCAAAGAATGCAAATGACATTTGAATGTCAGCCGATGGAAGGCCAGTGTTGCCTGATAGCTTGTTGTTTCCAATGACCCGTTATTACCATGGGTACACACATTTAGGGAGAGATGCCATGGTGAGACCTTTTCTGGCAAAGCTGGTTTAATTCTAGGTTCCGAATGATTGCAGATGAAGATTGCAGATGGTGTGTCACCTGTCAACAGCTAAATGTAGGGAAGAAAACCCTTTAGAAGCACACACATAAGGAGATCAAATGGCCCTTTTAACAGACTACATATGGATTGTATTGAGATGCCTGTGTACAACGGTTTGAGATATGCCTAGTGATCATTTGTGTATTCTCGAGATGGGTGGAAGCCCACCCAATGAGGAAAAATTTTAGTCTCGCTGTAGCTAAACTGTTACTACGGGAGATCATACCAAGATTAGGGGTGTCAGTCCTTCATGAGTCAGATAGAAGAACACTCTTCAATTATGAAGTGATAAACATGTAATGTACTGCTCTCCAGATTGAACAGAAGCTGCATTGTAGTTACAGACTAGAAGCGTCAGGCAAATGAACAGAACAATAAAGTCCAGATTGGCAAACGTTTTTGCTTCAACTGCACTGAAATGGCCAGATGCTTTACCATTAGTGCTGATGAGTGCATGAGATTCTAATGGGAAGGGCAATGAGACTACCAGCTGTCCCTGTGAATGCCCTTGTGAACATTACAGATGATATGATTTTGGACTACTGCAAGACACTCGCTGATATGGTTTGTTCTGGATCTCATCAGGTATCAGCTGCTACACGAGACCCTCATCAAGAACAGTGCCACAACCTCAATCCTGGTGATTGGGTCATGATCAAGAAGGACATTCGGAAGACTTGTCTTGAACCCATATGAAAAGGTTCCTTCCAAGTCACACTGACCACAAACTCTACTGTTAAATGTGTTTGGAATTCCAAACTGGATACATGCCTTGCACACCAAGAGAGTGAGTAATCCAGAGGAGGCATCTTTGGTATATGATCCAGAGAGGAGAGCATTAGTGGTTGTACTACCTGTTGAAAGACCACCTAGACCGACAGCACCAGCACCTACTGAAGTGCAGAGAGAAGCACAGGAAGAAGAAAGGGGTGAAGAGCAGCAAGTTGAGAGACAAGTACAAGTGCGTGAAATAACTCAAAATGGCATCAAGGTCTCAGATGGGGACGTAGCAGAGAGAGCATGCTAAAACTATCTGTGAAACCGAACAAGGAGAAGAACAAGATCCCGGTGATGGAACAAGCTCTGGTATATAAAGAATACACCGCCAAGCAGAGTGGGCAAGAAGTTTTGGAAAAGAAAGACTAGATGAAGCTCGTCAATAGCACAAATTGCAGTCATTGTCCCAAGAAACAGTGCTTGAAGAGAGTGAGACAGAAAACGAAGGCTCTCTTGATGCAAATCATCAAATTCTGAGGAACTCAAGTACCTTGCCAAAGATATTCTGCACCTGAGTGGTCCTACTATGTAACTGCAGCACTGATTGTTATACTGGAACATTTGTGCAACATGAACCCTGAACTGTTAGAACCCCTTGAAATTTTAGAGACATTGTTATTTGAAAAACCAATTGAAACGCAAAAACAACCGTACTGCAAACATAAGAACAACTGTGAAGTGCCCATTAGATGGTTATTGTTTTAATTATTTGTTTTACAGATGACTAGCCCAAGTCCGAGAAGAAAGTTACAGAAGAATAGGGATAACCATTTTGAAGAACATGGAGTAGGGTTAAGGATTGTCTACAATGGAGCTGCACTAACAAAAAGAAAAAACTGAGAAAAGAAAATTTGAGAAAAAAAAACTTTTAACAGCTTTAAAGAAGATTGTCTGCTAATTCTCTACTGCAAATCAAAACTAATTACGGACTCAGAATGATGTGTTGCATAAGAAATAAGTATAAATGTATCATGCATGTGGTTTTCGTAATAACAGTTACAATGATCACAATAGTACTAGTAGGATTTTACCTAACCTCTGATTTAGAACCCTCTGGTATCAATGTCACTGATACACATACACAACATTTTAGGGATAGTATTTTTAATAAAACATTTGTGATTTGCAAGAAAGACGATTACTCTACTAATGTGTACTCTAGATTAGTATAAGAATACACTAATGCCATAGATGTTAAGGATTGCTATGTCTGTGCGCACTTGCCGACTTCTGTTTTTGATGAAGTCAAATATTATCACATCCCTTTGTCTTATGCAGTCTCTTGTACTATTCTGCTTTCACTAGTTTATAGGTGAGGACACTTTGGATATTTCTACTCAGACTATGTGCTATCAAGAGTGCTTTTAACAAAAATCATGAATTTATACCTGCAAGCAAAAATGATGGATACCGCTTGGTATTACTTCTTTCTTCACTTACCAATAGATAGTGTAAAGGCTTACAAAAACAATCTAACATGCTTAATGCGACCCACAAAGAAAGCTTACATTATGGCTTTAGAGGAGAGGTACATGAACATGACAAAAGCAACAGACAGAAAGGGAGACATTTTAGAGAATGCTTGGAAGAAAAAAGGAAATGAATTCAGAAAGAAAATGGTTTATCCTAAACTCAGACTAGACAGCAGACACAAGGGAAAGATTTGTTTTTACAAAAGACGTACACTAAAAAGAACTAGACATGTAGAGATCAGTAGTTGTGAACACACATTTGAACTAATGGGAGCCTCATGACAAATTTTACAGGGAGATGAAAATGCAATTCCTGGGGTTTATTACATTTGCAGGCAGAATGCTTACTTTTTATTACCTGCTGATTAGGAAGGAACCTGCTATTTAAGCATACTAATACCGACGATGTGCTATGTTACAAGCATAGAAGCTTTAACGTTAGCGCAATCACACAGACAAAAACGCAACATAGAGACAGGAGCTGCTTTGGTTGGAGACATATTTGGGGCAGTGACAGCACCAGTGGGAATCATACTAAATGATGAGAAGATCAGAAAGCTAGCTACTTCAGTTGATAAAATGGCAACAAGCCCTTCTTGAGCTTCACTCCAAATTAATAATGAATTAGTTGCTATAAGGTCTATGGTTTAACAAGACCGTCTCGCTTTAGACATATTACTCGCTGAAATGGGAGGAGCCTGTCATGCTGAAATTAACAAATTTCTGTGCATTCATACTGGACGAGATCAAGCAGATAGAAAGCTTTGCGAAAAGCATATCAGGTTTAGAACCTGGATCACACAAATTGGAAACACCAAGTTTGTATGAAATCTTTGGGAAAGGATTGAGTACCTTTCGAAGTTGGTTTTTGACAGCTGGGAAGGGTAATTGAAAGCTATACTAATGTCACTAATAACAGGACTTCGCCTATTATTTCTTTACATCCTATTTCTGAGCTGTAAATACTTCATGCGCAAAAGAAAGGAAAAATTTCAAAGCAAACTGTATGAGAGGGACATGGGGCCATGTGGTATAATGAATGATGACTACATGAAATTACTCAGACACAACGGGGGAATTAAAAGAAAAAGACGAGACACATTTGAAGATGAAAGTGCTCTCTAAACTCGAATTTGAATGTGAAACCAAACTTGTGTGATGATTAAAATCATCAAAAGGGAGGGAATTGGAGGAAATTATTTCGAAAATAAAAATTCGACTTGCAGACCATGTTGTATCGCACCTTGGAATGCATTTAAACTGCTGCAGAAATGATTTCACATAGAAAATGACACATAGAAAATTGTGCCTGCTTTATAACATGAGAGAATCTTTATTAATGCTGCAAATAGTATATTTACATTGGACGAAAGGAGCTAATGTCTAATAAATTTTGAAACTTTATTGTGTGGTTTTTATATTAATAGTGCTCCTAGCTAGGTAGGGGAGATGCAGATGCAGATGATGAGACTCTCTCAGACCCAGAGCCACATCTCTTTTCCCTGCCTTGCGACTTATCTACCGGAGAGTTGGTCCTTTGCTTTCATTGCCCACAGCTACTACTAAAGGTGACTTTATTCTTTCTTTATCAAAAGACCCTCTCCTTGATCAATGCAACTGCAAAGATTAGTCTATTATTGATGGTTGCTACTACAGCTGTAGGAAACTCAGCTGAGTTTCTAGAACGATTCTTTATGGGTAGTTCTTGTATTCTAAATCTTGCTCTTTTCCGAAAAGAGCTCTTCATGGGTTTTATTTACGGTAGGTTAGGTTCCTTAACTAGCTTAGTGTCAGTAATCAATCTTTTTTATTGATATTTCTGTAAACCAACTTATCTGAATAAAGATGACACAACAATACTAATCCTTTAAGATAAGTAAAGGTGTTGAAAACTTCATCAAGCTCTCATCATTAACTGAAATTTAATTTGACCGTTGACAATATATGAATAGTTTATGTCTTTGTTCTAGCTCCATTTTAAAATGATGGCAAAGGTCCATTGACCTTTCAAGAGGCATCAGGATTTCCCAAAGGATGAAATCTGTAAGTTGGGTGTTTAGTCTTAAATACCACTCTTGGCTAATCCTCAGGCTTCCGCAGTGTCCTAATGAAACATAGGAATCGTAGGAATGATCCGCTATTCACAGTCCATTTTACAGTGTATCAGACACCCACAAATTCACTTTCTTTAGACCTAATACTGGTTGAAAGTCTAATGAGGAATTCTTTACCAAGAACAGGATGGACAGAATGGAATACACTCCAGTACATTGCTCATTTTAGGGTACTGGAACTAGTAGCATAGCAAAGATGCCATGGGCCCTGAAGCAAGTAATAAAAATGCCTGCTTTGACTGCTGTTGATGTAGCAATATACAGCAATTATCAAGGTTCAATGGCCCCTCAGGTCTCTTGGTTCTGGCCTTAAAAGCTCTACACAACACTGGTGCGTCTTATCTTAGGAAAAGGGTTCAGCGTTACATACCAGAAAGAACTCTAAGGTCCTCATCGCAGCAGCAGCTGTCCATCCCCAGGTTCTCCCATGCCCGCATAGGCGGCCGCTCTTTCCAAGTGCAGGCCTCCCATCTTTGGAATAGCCTGCCACTGTCACTTAGACAGGTGCAGGATTTATTCACCTTCAGGAAGCGGCTGAAAACTTGGCTATTCCAGCAATAGCCAATGAGCCGAGTGCTCCAGCAGAATTAGTGTCAGTTGTCTGTCTTGAGGTCTTTCAGCGCCGGGACACTCTATTGAGTAGCTGCGCGCTCTACAAGTACCTGTTTACATTACATTACATTGTAGCAACCAATGGTTGCCACACTCCTGACTGGAACCGCATCTCTCTTCTGAAACAAAGTTGTGCTCCATACCAACAAGGTCTCTGACAGGCGTAGGGAGGAGTCCCAAGTCTGCTAGAGTGGAGGAAAGGCCTCTGGGATAACCACTCCAAAAGATGGTCAGCACTCAGATTTCCGATAAGTTGGCCTCCGATATAATAAAATCTTGGATACAAACTACCGATAGTCAGGATTATCAAGACCTCTGTCTTGAAAGAAGAACTGCGGGGTGATTTCTTCCCTGAATCGCACCATTGAAAATGCTTCATCCTGAATTTGTTAGGCTGATACTGGTATATATAGCTTTCCAACATGATGGTGAGAAGTAATCGCCCTTGCAGGGAAGTGGATGCGCTCTATGATTGAACACCTTTTTTGGCCATTTGTTCCAGCTGGTCACCAAACAGTCTTATCCTGAGGAAGGAATCTTTAGGAGTGCTGCCTTCTCAGACCCTTCTGCCTTACAATCTTTTATCTATATGTGACCTTTAACCACCAGAACTAAAGCAGCTGTACATAGATTCTCATAGAAAAGGTCTGGCTGAAATGTAGCTTGTTCAATATGAGCATTCTACATCTCCTCTATTCCGGTCTTCATCTCCTGTAACGTTCCATCTAACATATCATCCTCAACCCATTAAACAGCACAAATACATTACACAGTTCCAGTGCTTAGTCTGAGCTGGTGAGTTATTTTGGGGTACCAGCACTTATTTTTCCTCATGGTACATTTCCAGAGAGTAAGAGAGGGAAAAACATACAAATTCTAAAGACGGAAGAAGAGAAAGATGGAAAAAACATCACAAAGAGAGAAAGCAGGAACGTGTATGTTGGAAATTGGGTTACTGGTTGAGGGGAGTGAAACCCTACTCAAGCAGCAACCACAGTCCTTGTCAGGGTGAAGTCACAAGCAATCCCCCAAATAACTTGTGCTCAAACCTCTGGTAGCTTGGCAGAGAGCAGTAAGACTTAACTTAGATATAATGTGTAAAGTTTCTATGACGGACTTCTGACAGTAATAAAGCGAAAACACCACATAAGAAAATCACACACCAACTTAGAAACATAGAGTCAATTTGAATAAATAAAACAAGACCAAAATGACAAACATCCAACCAGAAGAACTTGAGATATGCAGGTTTAAGAGTTTCAGTGAAAATAGCGCCAAAAAGCAAAATGCACCAACTGTGGATATCTGGTCATGCTAGACCGGGACAAATTCACAAGTTCAGGCCAACTGCGATGGAGCGTGGGCAGGCTAAAGGGACCCAGCTAGGCCTGCTGAACAGAAGTACCTTAAATCCTAGATACAAAGGGTTTTAAAGTCCTGCGTTGAGGATGCGTTGTGAGGCGAGGTGATGCGTCGGCTCCTCGGAGCTGCCAGGCTGTGGTGCGAGATCCTGCAACATCGTTGACGATCCAGTCAGTGCTGGCTTGCAATGCAAAATCTGGCGTCAAGGATGCTCCACGCAGCAGAGGCGATGCATCAGTTCTGAGAAACTGTGAGGCTGTGATGCGAAGTCCATCATCATCAATCTCATGTACAAGAGACTTGCAATGCAAGGGCCCAGGTTGGGGATGCTTCATGCAGTAGTGGTTCCGATGGGGCTGCGGGCTGAGATGCAAAGTCCTTGTGTCGGGAAAGTCCCCGCAGCAGAGGCGATGAGTAGGTTCTGCTCAGGGTTGCGCCATGCAGCATAGGAGATGCGTTGGTTCTGCTGGATCCATAGATGGGCTGGCAGAGCACCTTCATACCCACTTCCAAGGGTCCAGGACTGGATTGACACCACTTGGCAGAGTAGGACTCACAGATAGCAGAGTACAGGTGCTGGGTTCAAGGTTGTTGGAGCCTTCTGCCCCTGAGGCCCTAGTCAGGAGGCCAACCAACTACCCCTTGGAGTCACTCTGGGGTCCTGGGTTCAACAGCTGCAGCTCCAGTCCTTGTCACCCAGGCAAGAGGGCAGCAGGCAGCAGCTCAGCACAGCAGGCCAGTAGTCCTTCAGAGCAGCAGGTCAGCAGAGTGGCAGTCCTTTCAGCAGCATGGTGGTCCTTCATGCTGGCAGAGTCCACAGGTCCAGAAGTGTACTGAAGAGCTGGGACTTAGGGCACAATATTTATACCTGGTGCCCAATTTGAAGTGGAGGAAACATCTAGAGGTTTCCACCCCCCTGAAGTGTCAGGCATCCCCATCCTCCCTGTGCTTGCCCCAGCTTGTCTGGGGTCCTAGTAGACTAGTGATAAACCCTTTGTGAGAGTGCTCAGGCAGAACCTTTGTGATATGCAAGTGTGGGAGGTGATAGGACCTCCCACTCATTAACTCCAAGTGACCCATTCTGCCAACACCTATCTTCCCTTTGTCACTCTGTCTAGGAGCAACATACAAAGACCAACTGCAAGCTACACCCAGTCATGTGACCCAGGATCAGGCTGCAGTAGGCACTGAAGTGTTAGGACAAGGAAATACCAACTTTCTAAAAATTGCATTTTCCGAATTGTGATTAAAACTCTGACTTTACCATTTAAGAGGGCTTTTAATTGCAATTCTTTAGACACCAAACTCGAACTATCTACCTGCTCACTATTGGAAGTTACAGCTTATTAAATGTAATAAGTTAACTCCAATGTTATCCCATATGAGAGATAGGCCTTGCAGTAGTGAAAAACTAATTTAAGAGGTTTTTTACTACCAGGACATGTAGATCATATAAGTAGTCATCCTACTTTTTAAATACACTGCACCCTGCCCTATGGCCTGTCAAGGGCTTACCCAAGAGGTGACTCATATGTCTTAAAAAGGAAGGTTTGGGTCTGGCAAAAGGTTTATTTTGGCAGGTAAAAATGGCAGTTTAAAACTACACACACAGGATGCAATGGCAGGCCTGAGACATGTTCAAAGGGTTACTTAAATGGGTGGCACAATTAGTGCTGCAGGCCCACTAGTAGCATTTAATTTGCAGGCCCTGGGTACATGTAGTGCCACTTTACTAGGGACTTATAAGTAAATTAAATAGGGTGATTGGGTGTAAGCCAATTATACCATTTATGAAGGAGAGAGCACAAGCAATTTAGCACTGGTTAGCAGTGGTAAAATGCACAGAGTCCTAAAGCCAGCAAAAACAAAGGGGGTGATTACGATGGCAGACGGACTTCAGTCCGTCCGCCATCATGTCGGGGAGTGGGACCGCCCGCCTACAAGGCGGCGGTCCCACTGGTGGTATTACGATGCAACCGCGGTGGTCGCATCTACCATCTTTAACATTGCGGCGGTTGCTGCTAGCTGCAGCACCCGCTGCAATGTTAAAGATGAACTGTGTACATTTCCCTGCACTATGTGGCAGGCACCACGCGGTGCCTGCTACTTAGTGCAGGGACGTGTAGAGGGGTACCATGGGTACCCCCCCAGTACACCCCCCACCCCAGGGGGGCCCGCAACGGGCCCCCAAATACAATCCCACTGATGGAGCAAGGTTTCAAAATTGAAACTTGCTTGTATGCAATCTTCCTCATAGTATTAATTTATTAAATTTGTACTGTCAATACTAATCCTTGCATTCACAAACACAAAAGGGATAGACGCTTGCCTATGTGTTTTACTAATGAATAACGCTTGTCCATAAACCAAGATGGCCGCTAAAAGCGCAGGACTTTATTGCGCATGTCGCAACTTGATCTCATGGTGTGACGTCTTTCTTTGCTTGGTGGGAAACTTCTGCTTCTGCGCAGTGTGTATTAAAATGGCCGCTAAATGTTTTCACATGCTTAAGCTTGCTCTCATGTCATTATTAAATTGTTGTTTTCTTAACGCTACTAATGCAGGATAGTATTTTGATTAAATGGGAATAGAGTTAGGGAAAGTGGGTATACAGTGAAACTTTTTATTTGTGATTTTAATATTTTCTTCTTGCACTTTTAGTAATTCGTAAACTTGGGCCTGGGTTGGTGTCTTGAAACTCGAGAGACAGAGGGTTCTGCGCATGTGTCCTGTATGCCTGCCAAGTGAAGTCAACTTGGACGTCTCCCAAGGCCACGACCTATTGGCCAAAGATGATGTACCCAATGTTTCCGGCGGAACAAATTGTTACTTTTCTCCTGTAAAATATATAACATTTGTCATGAGACGGGTGGGAAATAAAGCGAATGTATTAATTTAAAGGGGAGGGAACGTAATGACAATAGGCTTTACAATTTAGGCCAAATTGATATGGTGCGAGAATCCACTCCCTGTCCCTGTCCAATCAGAAGTAGTGGTCCCATATTTTAGCAACATTAAGGGGAGGTACATGGACGTAGACGGGTATAATAGAATATAGCATTAGTAAATTAGTCAGAGCATGCGTTCACGAAGAACAGGCGTCCATACTGCCAGAGCGCTCTCAACTCCAGACTGCCCAGCTGATCGGTTGCTGACTGAATTCCTGTCCGGAAGAGGTCCTGAGGAGGGGGCGGCGGAGTCCATTAGACGAGAGAATCGAGAGAAGTCGAGTATCGAGAGGGGAACGGCGCAGGAGTCGTTATAGAGAGGTCACCGGTCGTGTCCTGATCCTGGAAGAAGTCTTTGCTCTTCATCCTTCCTGGGTCCTATCTTTTCCAACTCCTTGGCTAAGGGGCTTGGTTCTCGCATTTTAGGTAATTATACTGCAACCTTTAGTTGCGCTGCTGTCTCTATCTTCTCCTCTTCCTTAAAACACCGTCATTTATTAGCAAAATCATTTTTATGCTTTTTCTTGGGTATTTCAATCAAGTACTGTGTTTTCTGTATTTTTACTCTGCTAAAAACTTTAGATAAACATTTTAAAACTTCCTGACTCAGTGGTTATTTCAGGATTATGTACTATAATGAATGTCACTCATTTTAAATTTCCCAATTAGCAAAGGATCCATTGGTAAGTTATTACTCTTCAATCAGAAGGTAATTGGTAGCAGGGACTTTGATAAAAGAGTACCTCTGACACCCAGCGTAAGTATTAGTGTAGTGTGAATGTATGGGCCCAAGTGAGTATATGGTGTATGAATGCTATTGGCTAATATTGCGCTGGATCAGTTTTCTGGTAAGCAGAGGACGGTTTTTGTTACTCTTTGTTAATTGGGTAATGAGAATTTTATTTGTATTTTCATGAACTAACATCCGCTTATTTTTGAATTTTGTTACATGTTGTCCAGAATACCCCGGGGTAGGTAAAAAGAATAGTGGGTGGCAAGTGGAAGCCATACTGCAGTGAGGTTATCTGTCAGGCAGAAATAGTACTGAGAAGTTAAGCAGGACTTCAAGTACTCGTTAGGGACTCTATGCGTGTGAGTAATAGCAAAAAGGGTACGCTGATAAAAATTTGATGTTATATCACCTAGTAAGGGTAACATTGGAGAAGTAACAGGTACTTCTGGAGCTTGTGTGAAGAGTAGACGGAAGTGTTTTACTCGTAGTGTATGTATTAGTAAACGGAAAGGTTTTACTAAAGTGTGGAAGAAACTATCTTTTTCGAAATTAGTGGAAACTGGCACGATAGCGAATGTTTTATGTTGTTACTGAAATTTAATTAAGATTTATAGAGAAAATAAGTTTACGTAAATTTTTGTAAAGGAAGGGTCAGTTGCCGGAGAGGGAGCTGACGTCACAAAACGCCGCGCTGTGGTAGATTGAAACAGCGGGTGTGGAGAGACACTTGTAAAGAAGGGGTCAGTAGTCAGGAGTAGTACTGACGTCACAGGTGCCGCGCTGGGATTGGTTAAACCAGCAAGGACAGAAAAGAGCAGATTGTAAAGGAGGGGTTGACAGACAAACGTCACCAAAAAGCCGCGCAAGGATTGGCTCGGAAATAAAAGATAGCAGACATTTGATTGGTCGAAAATATAGAAGCAAAATTCTTAGTGGATAAGGATTGCATGTTAAAACGTGATCCGACTTTAACAGGAACTCGTCCGGATAGGAGATTCCTAGGTTTTGCAGAATATAATTTTGTACACAGAAGATTAGATAGAATGTACGGAGAAAAGAGAAAAATGTCATTCTTACAAAAGATTAAGAATTATTTTAAAAAGGACAAACCAATCAAAACTAGAGAAGGAATTATTATTCCACCAGCTAAAACGCCAGCATCATTTATGATGATGGAGAGAGGTTACCATACTTGTGTATGGATGGAGAATTGGATAGAATACACCAAAAATGATGGAGTATTAGCATTTCCCGAGAATGGTACCTTCAATGGAAGAATTCTTCAAAACTTGAGATTGAGGATGAATGATTTAGAACCCAGACCTAGATTAACCCAGTACGAAGCTCTAGAAGAATGGGAAACCGAGGCAATTGAGCGGGATAGATCTAGAAGTAATAGGAGTTATCCAGGATTTTACCCCAGATATTTACGTGAGTCGAGAGAAGGTCAGATGAAACAATGGAGAAGGACAATGATTACAGAGGGACTGTATCCATTATTCACAGAAGGAGAGAAATCAGGAGGCAAATGTACAGAAAAGACAAAACATTTAATGAGAAATGAGGAGTCAGAAGACGAATTTATGGAAGAAATGTTAAGAAATCCCCCACCATATCAGGAAGGGACAAGTGGATGCCCTCCTAGTGCACCACCACAAACTCCCATGGTACCAAAGGTAATGCATGAATTCACCCCGACTAGAATACTTCATGACAAAGAAAAAGAAGCCCTAGAAAAGAACAGAGCAGAATTAATACAGAAAATAACCCAGATAAAAGTACATACTGATTCGTTGACCATACCAGTAACAATTGGTCCAGTAGTTCCATTATATGGTACTCAGGGAAATTGTCCTCAACCCATACTTGCACCTACTCCTGTGAGTAATCCCAGACCTGAAGCTCCAGTTATAATTGAGGATCAATTTAGTGACTGTGAATCCACAATATCACTTATGGACTTGCCTATTCGAGGTTCTGTAAAGTGTACTCCAAGAAAAGATGTGCCTGGAGGTTCAAAAGATGTAAGTTTAGTAACTTCATCAGGAGCAAAAAGTGCTACCATAGTAACACCTGAAGATCTAGAAAGATGGGTACAAGGGTCAGTTAAACAGTGCACACCTCCAAAAGTACTGGATATCCATAAATTAAAAGTTGAATTAGAAGAAATAATAGCAGGAAATGTAGGAGTAGAACGCTTGAATACCTATGATGAAGAAGAATTATTATTCTTGTGTAGGAGTATCACTAGAAATGTAAAGATATTCCATGAAAAATTGTCCAATTTAGCACTACAGATGGGCATAGAAATAGGGAGATCAAAGGTACTACAGAAACCCTATAGAGCAGAATTTACAGACAAAGATTTAGAAAAGATGAATGCATCTGGAAGAAGACTGCAAATAAGAGAATTAATGTTAGTTTTACAAAAATGGGGAGATCTAGATAAATGGAGATCTAGGTGGGCGTAGAAAAAGGAAGAAGCACGAACAAGTAGAACAGCATCAGAATATGTGATGAAGGAAGCAGGAAAAGCAGACCAGATGTATCCAATGCGAGAAGTTGCGGGAGGAGGATATGTACATGTCCCATGGAGCAGACAGGATATTTTATCATTTACGAATGATTTTCCAAAGATGAGAGAAAAACCAATTGAATGGTACAAACAGGTTGAAAGGTTTGTGAAGGTGTCAAAGGTATTGTTGAAGGATTTGGATGGTCTGTTTGACATAGTGGTACCTGCCGATTTATGGACAGATTGTAAGATCACAGTCGATTGGCCTAGTGATGAATATCCCAGAGATCCGAAAACAGGTGCCCCGTCAAATGATGTGATGAAAAAGTATCAGCAGGTGATAACATACCTGAAAGGGAAAATACCCCCGAAAGAAACAGATTGGGTGAAAATAGATCGAACAACCCAAGAAGCCAGTGAAACAGAACATTACTATTATGAGCGTTTATTGCAGGTGTTTAAACAGTATAGTGGATTCGAGGACATTGGAGACAAAAACATGAGTCAGTTTGTGTATCGGTTTGTCTACGGTCTGAAGCCAGAGATTTGCCAGATGATTAAACAACATATGCTGTGTTGGCAGGGAAAGCCCATAGATGAGATTCTGAAGTATGCAAAATATTGTGGAGACGATATTGAGGATAGACACAAGAAATTTCAGGAAAAAGTGATGTGGGCTCAGGTGAAAATGGCAGAGAAGCAGGGAATTAATTTGGAAAATCCGAGTGAAAATCCAGGAAAAGATCCTGGAACGAGTGGTGATACGGGAAATGGTGGAAAATTTAGAGGACGAATGAGTAGAGAAGAAGCTAAAAAGAAGTTTCCTTGTCATGGATGCGGAAAATTGGGGCATTGGAAGGATGAATGTAAAAAGATTCGGAATAATAATGGCCCAAATCAAAACTTAAATCCACAGACGCAGAATGACTCACAACAGGGTGTAAATCCCCAGAGTCAATTACCACCTCCACCTGTTCAGGGTAATGTAAGCAGAGCAAAACATGGTACAGACATTGGATACCCAGGAGGGAGTGGTAAGAATGATTATATGACATCACAATTTCTTTTGCAGGACAATTATTGTAAATTCGACTCATGACGGTGCCTAGGAGAGGGGAAGAAGGAGTGCATACTTGGCGCATCCTTACAGGTAGATCAGTCTGGTCCATATGTTGAAGGAAATGTGAAAGGTAATGATATTACTTTTCTTTTGGACACTGGTGCTACCAGGTCTACTGTGAGATCAGCAGACATCCCAGACCTTCCTCTCTCTGGTGAAGATATCCAAGTAGTAGGGGTAGCTAATCAAAGAATTAGAACACCTCTTACAGAACCAATGGAAGTCAAAATAGGAAACTTCAGAGAAATGCACCAATTTGTAGTGTGCGATTCTAGCCCAGTAAATTTATTAGGTAGGGATTTATTGTGCAAAATGAACTGTACAATTTTCTGCACGCCAGATGGTGTGGCAGTTCAGACACCAGATGAGGACCATGTATATAAAATTATGGTTGCAAAACAAGGTACAGAAATAGATGAAATGTTTTCGTTGATAACAAAAGAGGAGTTGCCAGAAGAATTAAAAGGTACAGTAAACTCAATAGTATGGGATTTCACCGGAAAAGAAGTAGGACTTATGGCAAAAATAGATCCAGTTCAAATTACGGTAAAAGAAGGTGCAATTTTCCCAAATACTAAACAATACAAAATGAGTGCAGAAGTAAAAGCAGGAGTCATTGAAGAAATCAATTGAATGGTAAAACAAAACATCCTAAAAGAAGTAATGAGTAGCCCATGTAATTCACCAATCATGGGACTAAAGAAACCTAGTGGAAAATATAGGATTGTTCAGGACCTGAGGAAAATAAATAAGATTGTAGAACCATGTTGTCCCATAGTACCAAATCCTGCAGTAATTCTATACCAGATCCCTTGGAATGCAGGATGGTTCACAGTAATTGATTTGTGTCAAGCATTCTTTTCAATACCATTGCATCCAGACAGCCAGTATCTTTTCTCATTTAAATTTGAGAACAAAGTCTATGTGTGGAACCGTGTTCCTCAGGGGTACACAGAAAGTCCTTCAATTTTTAATCAGATACTGAAAAAGTGCCTTGAAAAACTAGTGATGCCAGGAAGCTCAGTTTTAGTTCAATATATCGACGACTTATTAGTAGCGTCGACCACCAGAGAAGACTGTGTTGTCGATTCCATAGCCTTATTAAATCTTTTGGCTGAGGAAGGGCATAAAGTCTCACCTGAAAAGTTACAGTTTTGCAGGACAGCTGTTAAATATCTGGGACACCAAATTGAGAGGGGAAAAAGAAGAGTAACCTCTGAAAGAGTAGAATTAATAAAGAGAATGCAAATGCCTGTAACCCAAAGACAAGTGAGAATGTTCCTAGGAATAGTAGGATACTGTCGACAATGGATACCAAATTTTTCCATGTTGGCTAAGCCCTTAATTAACATGACAAAAAAGAAAGCAAAGGACCCTGTTGAATGGGAGGATGAAAGTGTAGAAGCTTTTGTAAAATTAAGAAACGCACTTTGTTCAGCACCTGCCTTAGGCATGCCTGATTATAAAAGAGAATTCGCATTATTCTGTCAAGAGAGAGAAAATTGTGCACTTTCTGTTCTAACTCAGAGACATGGACTAGACAGACGTCCTATAGTGTACTTTTCTGCTACATTGGACCCAGTAGCAGCCGCGTTGCCAGGATGCTTAAAAGCAGTGGCAGCAACTTGTTTGAGCATTGAACAAAGCGAGTCAATTGTGATGGGACATCCTGTAAAAGTGTATGTTCCACATGCAGTTGTCATTCTGTTGACAAGAACCCGAACTCAGCATCTTACTCCTAGTCGGCTGACTAAATATGAGAGGATAATAATGGGTGCTGAAAATGTGACCATGGTAAGGTGTACAATAATAAATCCAGCAACTTTATTGCCAGACCCATATCATGAAACAAATAAAGATGACGAAGAAGATGAACATGATTGTGTACAAATTACAGAATTATGTACAAAACCACGCCCAGACATAGAGGAACAGCCACTTAAAAAGCCAGACAGGGAGCTATTTGTCGATGGTTCATGTCAAAGACATGAAGATGGTAAATTAACTGCTGCCTATGCGGTATGTGAATTAACTGGAATAGTTGAAGCATCCTATTTACCAGGAGTCAAATCTGCACAAGTAGCTGAATTGATTTCTTTGATAAAAGCTTGCAAAATTGGGAGGAATCAGAGAGTGACCATATTTACTGATAGTCAATATGGTTTCGGGGTTGTGCACGATTTTGGCCAACTGTGGATGCAGAGGGATTTCATGACTTCTTCAGGATCCCCCATTAAAAATGGACAATTTGTAAGGGAATTGCTAGAAGCAATACAATCACCAAAAGAATTGGCTGTGGTGAAATGTGCCGCACATCAGTCAGGAGATGACTGGGTGGTAGTCGGCAACAGATATGCAGACTTGGTGGCTCAACATTGTGCCAAAACAAGAACGTCAGTCAATAAGAGGGTGGAAAGAATGGGAATCAGCTGCCAACTTATGCTGTATATGCCACCTGAAACTTGGAATGAGGTGAAGAAATTGCAAGATGAGGTTGATGAAAGTGAGAAGAATTTGTGGATCAAAGTGGGTTGCTCCCAAAGAGGAGAAGATGAAGTGTGGATCAGTACAGATGGCAGACCAGTCATGCCAGACTGATTACTCTCACAAATGGCTAGAATGCACCATGGAGACACACACATAGGGAGAGATGCAATGATTAGGCTGTTCAGACAAAATTGGTACAATCCCAAATTCAGGGCTGTTGCAGAGAGTCTTTGCCAGAGATGTCTAACTTGCCAAATGCATAATCCAGGCAGGAAAACGATAATTGGGTTTGGAAAAATTGGAAAGGCAGAGGGCCCATTTATAAGACTCCAGTTCGACTTCATACAGTTACCACCATGCAGAGGACTAAAATATGTTCTAGTCATAGTGTGTCTGTTTTCAAAGTGGGTGGAGGCTTACCCTACTAGGAGAAATGACAGTATTACAGTTGCAAAACTGTTGTTACGTGAGCTCATACCTAGGTTTGGTTTCCCAGTATCTTTGGAATCAGATAGAGGAAAACACTTTAATAGCGAAGTGATCCAGATAATCTGTAAAGCATTTCAAATAAAACAGAAACTGCACTGTGCTTATCGCCCAGAGGCTTCTGGAGTGGTTGAACAATTGAATGGCACTATAAAGTCAAGATTGGGAAAAATGTGTGCATCAACATCATTAGAGTGGCCAGATGCATTGCCACTTGTCCTGATGGGACTCAGAAGCATACCTGACAGAACAACAGGATTGAGCCCCCATGAAATAATGATGGGAAGAGCAATGAGACAAACACATGTTCCCACAAACAAACTGGTGAATATATCTGATGATATGGTTTTGGATTATTGCAAAGGATTGGCTGACCTAGTGCGTTCTGTCTCTCATCAGGTTGGAGAAGACGCAGTTTCCAGGCAGCCTGAACTAGAACATGATCTGAATCCTGGTGATTGGGTGGTAGTGAAGAATCACACCAGAGAAACGTGTCTATCACCCAGGTGGAGCAGACCTTGTCAAGTCATATTGACCACCAATACAGCAGTGAAGTGTGCAAGATTTCCTAATTGGATTCATGTAAGCCACACAAAAAGAGTACCAGAACCTGAAGAAGAGAATCCACAGACAACGCTAATCACTGAAGAAGCTGAAGGTTGCCCAGCTGAGGAATCTCAGGCTAGAGGTTCGAGAGAAGCTGACGGAGAACAACCGAGCACAAGTCAGGATTGGATACCAGTGGTAGAAGTTCCTGAAGTATATTACAGAACGAGAAATCAAACAAAATTGGAGGAAATTGAAGAAGATCAGATAGGTGAAGAAGAAGAAGTTCAGGATCAAGAAGAAAAGATAGTAAAAGATCCTGAACTAAATCAGATAGGGAAAGAAAATTGGACTAAAAACAGTGAAGATTTAATTGACTTTACACAGGGAAAGACAGGTTTAGAAGAATCAGGTCAGGCTGCAGAAGTTCACAGTGCAATAAGCCCTGATCAGAAGCAGTTAGATCAAGAAGAATTCACTAAAGAAAAAGGGGTTAATACAAATGAACATAAAGAAATAAAAAAGGAACAAAGCCAACCTCTTGAAAGTCATTGTGGAGCTACTGAAGAGAAACCAATCAGACCTGAAAAAGAACAAACAAAAGAAGCAGTAATCAAAGAAAACAAAACAGTTTTGAGTAGTGAAAATAACGAGATATCTGAAGACGTAAACAAAGAAACAGTGCCAACAAAGAAAACAAGAAAAGGAGATCATTGGCCAAGTGTCATTAAAAGAGTAAAATACCACATAACAACCAGAAGTGAAGATCCAGAACAAGTACCTGAAGTAACAAGTCAAACTGAACAAGAGAAAAAGTCAGGAAAAAGAAAACGTAAAAGACTGAGACTTGTGAATAACAAATTCAAGGGTCCTGACTGGACTTATATCATTCTTGAAGATTTTGAAAGCTCAGAGTCAAGTGACAGTGGTGGCGAAGGAACAAGCGCAGAACTAACATACGAAGAAGAAACAAGACCACCCTGACCAAACAAAAGAATCATCTAAAGAAAAGAAAAAGAGATAAGAAGAGAAATCTTCCTTGTCCAAAAATGCCTGATGATAGAGTTACTGGGAGACCAAAACGAAATTGTTGTAGGAGATGCTGTGCAATCTGCATATGTAGTCTAGTATTGGTGCTTATAGTATGGTTAGTCCTGATTGTAGCAATTCCTTACCTTATGATAATAGATAAGAAGATTAATAATGAAACTAAAGGGAGGACAGCAAACATGAAGGGCAATAGAGTAGAATTAATGGCAGAAGATGAGGCAGAAATTCATCATGAAATAGCTGATAACGACACTAGTTTAAATGTTTTCACAAAGTTATTGTTTCAGTATGTAGATACAATGGAAGTTAGTGATTGTTATGTCTGTATGAAGTTACCTGAATCAGTAGCGGAAGGATTAACATACCATCATTTACCACTGACATATGGCATCTCATGTAGTGTATTAACAAGTTTGTTTTATAGAACAGGTAGGCTACAGTATTATTATTCAAATTTAGATGTGATATTTTCAGAGGTTCCGATTCGTAAGAGTATGAACCCAGTGCTTACTAGTCAAGACGCACAGTTTATGGGAGAGTTTTTCTTAACAATGAAATCGATAGACATAACACATAGACACAATCTAACATGTTCTTTACTAGAAGAAGAAAAGATATTTTTGAATTTAGTAGAAGATAGAAGACATGATTTTCAAAAGAAAGCTTCAGAGCATAAGGCTCAGTTGCCACCTTGGGCGGAGAAGGAAGGAAGTTATACACCTGGTAAAGCTCAAGCTGCAATGGCTCTGGATTTCGTAAAGAAAGGGAAAATTTGTCTTCATAGGTTAAAGACTGATTATAACAATGTTTTCATCGGTACCAGTGAATGTGAACACAATTTTTTAATTATTGGAGGTTGGGGACTCAAAGGAGGAACAGATTCAGTTTTTTCTGGAATCTATTATGTATGTGGGAATAAAGCTTACTTTAGGCTTCCTGCAAGGTGGTATGGAAGTTGTTATTTTTGAATAGTTTTTCCAAAGATATACCATGTAAAAAGAAACACTGGAAGCAATGAAAACAATAATGAGTTAGTACGTAGAAAAAGAGCTAGTTTTTCAGAAATTGTAGGTGATATATTTGGTGCATTGATACCTTCAGTGGGAATAATTCTGAACTCAAGGAAAATATGTAAATTGTCTACAGTGGTTGATCGTTTATCAACGGATACTGCTGGAGGTTTTCTAATGATTAATACGGAGATGGTTGCGATTAGATCTATGGTGATGCAAAATCGACTTGCTCTTGACATTCTATTGGCAAAAGAGGGAGGAGTCTGTAAATTATTGAAGACGAAACATTGTTGCACTTATATTCCTGATAAGAGTGCAGAAATTGGAACGTACATTCAGAACATAACTAAACTTGAGAAAGAACTTAAACCACTGGAAGTTGATAGTGTATGGGAAAGATTGACAAATAGTATATCGTCAATTGGAACCTGGTTTGCTAATATAGGGAAAGGACTTATAGGTCAAATATTAGTACCCTTAGCAGGGATAGCAATAATAATTTTAGCAATAACAATATGGTGCAAATGCTGTAGAAAGAATGGGACATATAAAGTGACAGGAAAAGGAAAGAAGAGAAAACTAGATGAAATCGAACTAGAAGAATGGAGAAGTGATTTATACAAGAAATTAAAAGGAGACTGTAAGAATAGAAAAAGTAAAATTGAGAATGAAACGAATTGCTAGAAGTTGGCATCTGATTGAGGGTAGTATTTTGATGGCTCAGAAACGCCATCAGAGAGGAGATTGATGGAGCAAGGTTTCAAAATTGAAACTTGCTTGTATGCAATCTTCCTCATAGTATTAATTTATTAAATTTGTACTGTCAATACTAATCCTTGCATTCACAAACACAAAAGGGATAGACGCTTGCCTATGTGTTTTACTAATGAATAACGCTTGTCCATAAAC
This sequence comes from Calotriton arnoldi, assembly GCA_963921515.1. NCBI lineage: Eukaryota > Metazoa > Chordata > Amphibia > Caudata > Salamandridae > Calotriton > Calotriton arnoldi. The sequence continues at coordinate 1,749,298 of CAWUFW010003219.1, forward strand.
CAAGATGGCCGCTAAAAGCGCGGCACTTTATTGCGCATGTCGCAACCTGATCACATGGTGTGACGTCTTTCTTTTCTTGGTGGGAAACTTCTGCTTCTGTGCAGTGTGTATTAAAATGGCCGCTAAATGTTTTCACATGCTTAAGCTTGCTCTCATGTCATTATTAAATTGTTGTTTTCTTAACGCTACTAATGCAGGATAGTATTATGATTAAATGGGAATAGAGTTAGGGAAAGTGGGTATACAGTGAAACTTTTTATTTGTGATTTTAATATTTTCTTCTTGCACTTTTAGTAATTCGTAAACTTGGGCCTGGGTTGGTGTCTTGAAACTCGAGAGACAGAGGGTTCTGCGCATGTGTCCTGTATGCCTGCCAAGTGAAGTCAACTTGGACGTCTCCCAAGGCCACGACCTATTGGCCGAAGATGATGTACCCAATGTTTCCGGCGGAACAAATTGTTACTTTTCTCCTGTAAAATATATAACATTTGTCATGAGACGGGTGGGAAATAAAGCGAATGTATTAATTTAAAGGGGAGGGAACGTAATGACAATAGGCTTTACAATTTAGGCCAAATTGATATGGTGTGAGAATCCACCCCCTGTCCAATCAGAAGTAGTGGTCCCATATTTTAGCAACATTAAGGGGAGGTACATGGACGTAGAAGGGTATAATAGAATATAGCATTAGTAAATTAGTCAGAGCATGCGTTCACGAAGAACAGGCGTCCATACTGCCAGAGCGCTCTCAACTCCAGACTGCCCAGCTGATCGGTTGCTGACTGAATTCCTGTCCGGAAGAGGTCCTGAGGAGGGGGCGGCGGAGTCCATTAGACGGGAGAATCGAGAGAAGTCGAGTATCAGAGAGGGGAACGGCGCAGGCGTCGTTATAGAGAGGTCACCGGTCCTGTCCTGATCCTGGAAGAAGTCTTTGCTCTTCATCCTTACTGGGTCCTATCTTTTCCAACTCCTTGGCTAAGGGGCTTGGTTCTCGCATTTTAGGTAATTATACTTCAACCTTTAGTTGCGCTGCTGTCTCTATCTTCTCCTCTTCCTTAAAACACCGTCATTTATTAGCAAAATCATTTTTATGCTTTTTCTTGGGTATTTCAATCAAGTACCGTGTTTTCTGTATTTTTACTCTGCTAAAAACTTTAGATAAACATTTTAAAACTTCCTGACTCAGTGGTTATTTCAGGATTATGTACTATAATGAATGTCACTCATTTTAAATTTCCCAATTAGCAAAGGATCCATTGGTAAGTTATTACTCTTCAATCAGAAGGTAATTGGTAGCAGGGACTTTGATAAAAGAGTACATCTGACACCCAGCGTAAGTATTAGTGTAGTGTGAATGTATGGGCCCAAGTGAGTATATGGTGTATGAATGCTGTTGGCTAATATTGCGCTGGATCACCAACAGCCTGTGAATGGCGGTTCCACCACCATACACCAGCTGGCGGGGATGCAGCATTGTAATTTGGCGGACGGTGCCTGCTAGGCACTGCCACCATTTTATGGATGCTGACTGCTCCGCCATGCAATCGGACCGATTGCCTGTGGCGGGCGGTCTTTGCGCCCGCCACGGTCGCGGTCGGATTACCCCGCCATCCTGATTTGGTGAGGGGAAAATCGCGGTCCGATGGCGGAAGGCCCGCCACCGCTGGCGGTGGCGGGCCTTCCGCCATCGTAATCAGCCCCAAAGTCAGCAAAACAGGTAGGTTGGAGGCAAAAAGTTAAAAGAGAACCACACCAACGATGGCAGGTCTAAGTGCAAAGTGAGATAAAAGGGCAGGGAATGCCTGGTAGTCGATTAAAGAGGCATAAGGTGGATTTAAGACTATCAGCCTTTGTATGCGGAGTGCTGATGTTTAATTGCAATGGCCATGCGCTTCTGAACAGAGCTTTGGGCACTGATTCTCTTTCTTTTACAAACTCAGCACTGCATAAATCTGCTTTGATCAGAGACCTAGCAACAATCACCACATTGTCCAATGGCAAGGCACTCAGTGCCTCACTGTTTTCTCTCTGCAACCTTGAGAACAGGTATCAGGCCAAAAACATCTTCCGACCCATGGATCTGTTCTCTCTTTGGTGATTGCTCCTACTGTGTACCATGGTCCTCACAGTGAGCCTGCTCTGCAGAGCCCATTGCTGGAAGACCTATAAAAGATGCAGAGAGAACCCCAAACAGGAGCATCCAACCCATGATGTTAATCTCCACCACAGGTTTTGACCCAAGCCTAGCTGAGTCCAATGGGAATGAAAGGTAACCTTTGTAATACGTGATGTGTTTTATATCTAAAAAAAACTGCTCTGTCTTTATATATATATATATGTATATATATATATATATATATTATCTACTGGCTGTCGCCAGTAGATAGTTATAGTTAGGACCTATTTTCCATAGGAAATCCGCAACATTCTATTTGAAATAACTCTTGCGTCGGTTGACGAATCTTCGCGAAATTTTCAAACTTTGTGGCCCGCTCCGGTCCGCTCCTATCCTGAAAGTCTCGGGGTGATTCGTCAAGCGGGAGCCGAGAAAAAGGGGGGTCCCAAAACGTGTTTTCCCCATTCATTTTCTAATAGGAAACTTTAGCCACGGCTACAGCCCGAACTGCTGAACGGAATTACACCAAATTTGGAAAAGAGGTAGTTCTTGGTTCAGAAAGAACCCTTTTTGTTAAATGGTGTAAATCCGTTCAGTAGTTGCTGAGAAAATCAAAAGTAAAAACACATATATATCTATGGTCGCGGAGGATCCGCGCACCCTCCCGATGACGAGCTGTATGCTAATTGGCTGTCAACACTCCAAACCAGGAAGTGTTGGCAGCCATCTTGTGACTCGGTAGAACCGAGTCACAAGAAAACAGTAAAAACAATCGCGCAAAACGCAAAAAGGGGGCAGGGTAGAAACACCCTGACCCCTAGGCCTGCTCAGGGGGTCCTACAAGGACCCCCAGGGCCAAAAATTATTATTATTTTTTTTTTTAAATCGGCAAAAAACGCGCTGGGTGCGCGGATCCTTCCGATAAAAAAAAACGAAGCGTGGGCTCCCGAGCTTCCTGGTTAATTGGCCCCCGGGTGGGCCAAGTCCCGGGGGCATGCGGGGTTTATTTAATAATGACATGGGGGGCCTCTAAGCCCCCCCAAGCCCCAGGGACCGCCACCCCCGGGGCTTTATAAAAAAAATGGTGGCCGGGGGCACACGCCCCCCCCCGCAGCCCCGGGGACCGCCACCCCCGGGGCTTCTTTTTTTGATTTTTTACATTACCTGTGTGGGGGGGCTTGAGCCCCCACACAGCCCGGGACCACCACCTCCCGGGGCACTAAATAATAAAATGTGGGGGTCCGTTTAGGACCCCCGAGCCCCGGGGACCACCACCTCCCGGGGCTGTGCAAGGTTGGGAGGGGGCCGCGCGTCCCCCCTCCTGGAGCCCTCCATGGCCTTGGGGACCGCCACCCCCAGGGCCGGCTCCTGCAGTGTCCCCGGGTGCCTACCCCCAGGACACTGTAGTTTGCTATGACAGGACGGGAGCCTCGCGGCTCCCGTCCTGTCATTGCAAACTGCTTTGGATATAGGCGAGAGCAGGGAAACCTGCTCTCGCTTCCAATATCCAAAGCACATTGCTTCCACATGGGGAGCTGCATGTTAGCAGCTCCCATGTGGAAAGCATGCCGGCTCCCGCAGGAGGCGGGGAGCCGGCATGGTCCGTGGGGGAGTTGGGGTCCCCCCACGGAACCCAAAGGATAGGGCCAGCCCCGGGGGATGGGGTCCCCGGGGCAAGTAGTGGCCCGGGAGGGGGGCCACATGGCCCCCCTCCCCAAAAATAATTACATTTAAAAAATAAAATAAAAATAAAGGCCGGCCCCGGGGGATGGGGTCCCCGGGCCAATAGAGGCCTTAGGAGGGGGCCACGCAGCCCCCCTCCTCCAAAAATAAAGTTCCAAAAAAGTGGCTAAGCCCTGGGGGATGGGGTCCCCGGGGCCGGAATCGGCCATGGGAGGGGGGCCACGCAGCCCCCTTCCCGTACAGTATTTTTTTTTAAAAAAGAAAAAAGGCATCAGGCCCTGGGGGATGGGGTCCCCAGGGCCCCAAAAAGTAAAAAAGAAGGGGGGCCACACAGCCCCCCTTCAAAAAAACAAAAAAGAAAGTAAAAGACGCGATCGAGCATCAGGCCCCGCCCCCTCCCTTAACCACTCTGCAAACGCACCCTGTGGCGCGTTTTAAATTGGGGAAATAATTCCCATTCGATACTGGGGGTCCCTGGGGGCCAACTAGCCCACCAGGTACCTCCAGTACGCGCCACAGGGCTGGGTTGCAGAGAGGTGGTCCAGGCCACGCCCCTTTTTACACCTCTCTGCAACGCAGCTCTGTGGCGCTTACTGGAGGTACCTGGTGGGATAGTTGGACCCCAGTGACCCTCAGGATTCAAGGGGACTTAATCCCCCAACTTAAAACGCGCCATGGGGCGCGTTTGCACAGTGGTGAAGGGAGGGGGCGGGGCTAAAGGTGACATGTGTGAAAACAGGCCCCGTGGCGTGTTTTAAGATGGGAATTAAATCCCCTTCAATCCTGAGGGTTCCTGGGGCCAACTAGCCCACCAGGTACGTCCAGAAAGCGCCACAGAACTGCGTTGCAGAGAGGTGTAAAAGGGGCGTGGCCTCTGAACACCTCTCTGCAACGCAGCTTCCTGGCGCATACTGGAGGTACAGGGTGGGCTAGTTGGACCCCAGGGACCCTCATGATTCAAGGGGACTTAATAACCCAACTTAAAACGCGCCACGGGCGCGTTTGCACAGTGGTGAAGGGAGGGCGGGGCTTCAGGTGACATGTGTGAAAACAGGCCCCATGGCGCGTTTTAAGATGGGGAATTAAATCCCCTTCAATCCTGAGGGTCCCTGGGGCCAACTAGCCCACCAGGTACGTCCAGAAAGCGCCACAGAGCTGCGTTGCAGAGAGGTGCAAAAAGGGGCGTGGCCTCTGAACACCTCTCTGCAACGCAGCTCTCTGGCGCATACTGGAGGTATCTGGTGGGCTAGTTGGCCCTAGGGACCCTCGGGATTGAGGAGGAATTAATTCTCCAACTTAAAATGCGCCACAGGGCGTGTTTGCAGACATGTCACCTCAGGCCCCACCCCTTCCTTCACCATTGTGCAAATATTCCTCTAAAATCAGCCGAACTACGAATTCCTATTTACTCACCTGTTATCAGGAGAGACCTCAGGGCTGCATCTTTGAGCCCAATACAGATCCTGAAAAGCAATTCTAACCGTACTTACCAGAAACTTGAATTTCCTTCCATAGGCTAACATTGAGTGGTTTCACTTGGAAATTCTAAGTGTGGAGTTTTGAAACTTTATAATATTCCTCTAAAATCAGCCGAACTACGAATTCCGATTTACTCACCTGTTATCAGGAGAGAACCCAGTGCTGCATCTTTTAGCCCAGCACTGACCCTGAAAAGTAATTCTAACCATACTTACCAGTAATTTGTATTTCCTTCCATAGGAATCCATTGTCTGGTTTTCAGCAGAAAAGTTTCAAAGTGTCGATTTTCACAAACTACAAATATTCCTTAAAAATCGCCTGTATGACTTAAACGCATTCTTTCAACTGTTTACAGGAGATGCACCAGTGCTGGATCCAGGATCCACCACTGAGTAAGAAAAAGTAACAATAACACTACTTACCTGCTAAGTGAATTTCCTCCCATAGGATAACATTGGTGATTCTATGTGAAAAAGTTTCCAAGTGTCAACTTTTAAAATACAATAATATTCCTTAAAAATCACTACTGTAACCAAAACGCTTTTACTCAACTGTTTACAGGAGATGTCCCAGGACTGAATCTAGGATCCAGTCCTGTGGTTAGAAAAGTAATCCATAAAGTAACTAATTGCATTTAACTAGAAATTCACATTGAGCTCAATGTTGCATTGTATTTGAAATTGTGTTGCCCATTGCAACAACTGTAACTACTGTACTTAAAAGTCTATTGCCTATTTGCAAAGTATTTAAACTAAAGTAATTCATTCTGAGAAAGTATATTTTGTAATGTAATGTATAATGTAATTACAATGTAATTTAAAAAATAAAATATCTAAAAATAAATAGTTTAAAAAAATGTAGTAAATCAGTATCAAAAAAATAAATATAACAATTAATACATTTAAAAATTGTCATTTACAAAACCTTTGAAATTCACTGAAAAAAACCATAGGTTTCAGACATGTTATAGTTAGGAATTAGCATTTAAAAAACCTTTGAAATTCACTGAAAAAACCATAGGTTTCAGGCACGTTATAGTTAGAAATTAGCATTTAAAAAACCTTACAAATTCACTGAAAAAACCATAGGTTTTAGGGACAGTTATAGTTAAAAACTAGCATTTAAAAAACCTTACAAATTCACTGAAAAAACCATAGGTTTCAGGCACGTTATAGTTAGAAATTAGCATTTAAAAAACCTTAGAAATTCACTGAAAAAACCATAGGTTTCAGGGACGTTATAGTAAGAAATTAGCATTTAAAAAACCTTAGAAATTCACTGAAAAAACCATAGGTTTCAGGGGTGTTATAGTTAGTTGGACATTTCACTCGTACAAAACCCATGAAATTCCCCCGTTATAGTTAGTTCAGCTAACTATAACTCGCGCCCCGCAATGCACTGCTGATGACGTCACATATTACATCACTCATGACATGGTCAGTGACATCACTGATGACATCACTCATGACATCTCAAATGACATCACTGATGACATCACTGATGACATCATCCATGTGAAAATTTCATGCATCTTCTCATACCCTAATATAACTTTTGATACACCCACTCTAAATTACAGACTGCCATTCTCAAAACCATAGACACTCCAACACCAATAACTACATACCCACTCACTGATTCTTAGGTCTACACACACATCCACTCACTCACCCATACAGTCACTCATACTTACGGTCACTCAGTACAGGACTATCATATGCACTCATACACCTACATAGACACTCACACACCGCCACTCATCCATAGAGGTACTCACACACCTAGTCAGTCATGCAAATAATTAATCACACTGCCATTTACTCACCTATACAGTTATACACACACCAGCTCACTTACTCATACAAATACTAGCACATTCTTACGCTCTTATACAATCACTGATACAAGCACACACTCATCCATACAGCCACTCTCACAATCACACACTCTCACTTATAGCCATTTATATACTCCAACACACATATATACTGCCTTTCACATATGTAGTTACTCACACATGTACCACTGAGATATACATTCACTCACTAACAGACCCATACACACACTCACCCACCCATACAGTCCATCACAGATGCACTCTTGAAACCATGCACCCAGTGAATCACCCACTCACACATCTATGCACAGAGTCACACACACCCCACCCACAAAAACACTCAGGCACCCATACAGATACTCAGACAACCAATCAATAACCCATGTAGACACTCATGTAGCTATTCGCAAACCCATGCAGCCGCTTACACACCAACAGACAGACAGATACAGACATTCACACAGTTTAGTCACTAACTCATGCATTCAGTAAGATACGTTTAATCACTCACTTATAGAGTCAGTCATGCACCTACTAAATCATCCATTCAGACACTTATACACCCACTCATTCTTCAATACGCCTTTCCCTATATATATTAAACATATTTAAACTTTACAGAAACACACAGTCACTGGATGATGTCATCAGTGATGTCATTTGAGATGTCATCAGTGATGTCATCAGTGATGTCACTGACCATGTCATGAGTGATGTAATATGTGACGTCATCAGCAGTGCATTGCGGGGGCGCAAGTTATAGTTAGCTGAACTAACTATAACGGGGGGATTTCACGGGTTTTGTATGAGTGAAATGTCCAACTAACTATAACTCCCCTGAAACCTATGGTTTTTTCAGTGAATTTATATATATATATATATATATATATATATATATAGCTTCTTCAGGGCTTTTGGATTCGGTTTCAAATTTTATCATGGATAGATTCTGTATTTTATGTGTAGATTCCAGTCTCCAATTCTAATAATTTTCTTAATTTTCCCTTTGCATCGTCTTTAATTCCAATGGCTGGTTATTCACCTCTCTCCAATAGATCCCACATCTATGTTTGGTTGTGCCTGCTGTATGTTTTTCTATGGATAACCCCAACTTGGGTGTTTAGTTACTCTATGATCAATTTCAATGTAGAACTAGTCTCGTTCATTAAGTAGCAGTTCATTCCCCCTGATATGGGATGCGCAGCCGGTCTTTTCATGCGTCTTGACTTCCTTCGGATCAATGTATATTATCTACTGGCGAATAGCCAGTAGGTATTTATAGTTAGGACCAAAGTACCCACAGGAAAAGCGTTTTTTGTTTTGACAACTTTGGCGCCGCTTGACAACAAAAAACTTCAGCTGCTGTGTTGAATGTTTCAGGGTGATCCGTCCAGCTGGGGCTGAGAAAAAAGGGGGGGTCCCAAAACGCATTTTCCCTATGTTATGTCTATGGGGATTTTTCATTTTTTGAACACAACTACAGCCCGAACCGCTGAAAGGAATTACACCAAATTTGGCAGAAAGCTAGATGTTGGTCCAGAAAGCGTGCTTTTTGTGATTTGGTGTAAATCTGTTCAGTAATTTTTTAGATATTTAAGTTAAAAAATATATAGATATCTGGTGACGCAAGTCCTTGCAGTGGTCTTGCAGATCCTACTGAAATCTGATTGGGTGCCAACACTTTAACCAGGAAGTGCTGGCAGCCATCTTGGGACTCGGATGAAAGCTGAGTCCCACAAAAAATGTTTTAAAAAAATGAAAAGGGGTTAGGGTAGGACTACCCTGACCCCCCGATATGGTGGCGGGTCCCACAGAGACCCCGCTGGGGGTTAAAAGCTTTTTTTTAAATTTAATTTTGCCGCTAATTTGTGGGTGGACCCGCAGCAAAATAATTTTAAAAAAGACGCAGGGGCTCCAGCATGTCTTTTTCAAGAAGCACCCGGGTAGGCCAAATCCCGGTGGCAGTGTTTTATATTAATGCAGGGGGGTACCCTTGCAGCACCTCCCATTCCCCAGGGACTGCCACCTCCCCAGAACAGACATAAGTAAACTGATGCAGGGCTATTTATTGAAATTAGTGTGGGGAAGCCTTATGGCCTCTTCCGCAGCCCTGGCAACCACCACCTCCCTGGGGTTAATTAAATGGGGGGCCTCACGGACCCCACCCACCCCAGGGACCCCCACCTTCTCAGGGCTTTTTAGTTTTGACATTGGGGGGCCTCATGGACCCCCCCCAGGCCCTGGGGACCACCACCTCCCTTGGGCCAAACTCCTTTTTTATTTTTGAAATGGAAGGGGGCCGCGTGGCCCCCTCCCGTGCTGTTCAAGGCACCAGTAACCGCCACCTCCCCGGGGCAGCCTTTAATCAAGAAAGGAGGGGGGCTGCCTGCCCCTCATCCTGGAGCCATACATGGCCCTACGTACTGCCACCCCTCAGGGCCGGCTCTTGCTATGTCCTGGGGTGCCCACTCCAGGGATATAGCTGTTTGCTATGGCTTGGAAGGAGCTTTACCACTCCCGCCAAGCCATAGCAAACTGTACTCACTTTCAGCAAGCGAGAGCATTGAAAATGCTCTCGCTTGCTCAAAGCGGAGCACAATTGCTTTTACAGAAAGGGAGCTGCATGTTAGCAGCTCCCTCTCTGTAAAAAGCAATGCCAGCTCCCACAGGAGGTGGGGATCCGGCAGGGACCATAGGGGCCTTGAGGCTCCCCCCTCGGTCTCCAATCAGCCTAAGTGGGTGCCCTAGGTGGGACCAGGGTACCCACACTAGAGGCCGGGCCCTAGAGGATGAAATCCCCTGGGCCAAAATTGGCCCGGGAGGGTGGCCGCACAGCCACCCTCCAATTATTTATTTACTTGTTTTAATTTATATAAAAAGGCTGGGCCCCAGGGGATGGGATTCCCAAGCCGAAATCAGCCTGTGGAGGGAGGCTGCACGGCCTCTCTTCCCATTCTAAATTGGCCTGGTCCCAGGGATGGGGTTCCTGGGGCCAAAATTGGCCAAGGGAATTGGGACCATGCGCCCCCCAAATAAATAAAAAAATTTTTTTTTAAAAAGACCAACAATTCACAGGAGGCCCCGCCCCCTTTCACCACCACTCTGCAGACATGCCTCCTTGTGCACAACTGGTTGGGGGATGAAGTCTCCTTGGCTGCAGAGGGTCCTTGGGGGCCAACAAGCCCTCCTGTTACCTCCAGTAAGTCCCAAACAGCAGGATTGTTGAGAGGACTTTGGGGTCTCACCCCCTTTCTCCACCACTCTGCAAATGCGCCTCCTGGTGCACTGCTGGTTGAGGGATGAAGTCCCCTTGGATCCAGACGGTCCTTGGGGGCAAAAAAGCCCTAGTGTTACCTCCAGTAAGTCCCACACTGACGGATTGCTGAGAGGTCTTCGAATGCCATGCCCCCTTTCTCCACCACTCTGCGAACGTGCCTCCTGCTATACTGCTGGTTGGGGGATAAAGTCCACTTGTCTGCCGAGGGTCCTTGGGTGCCAACAAGCCCTCCTGTTACATCCAGTAAGTCCCACACAGCATGATTGCTGAGAGGACTTCGGAGGCCATTCCCCCTTTCTCCACCACTCTGCAAATGCGCCTGTACACTGCTGGTTGGGGGATGAAGTCCTCTTGGATGCAGAGGGTTCTTGAGGGCCCAGAAGCCCACCTGTTACTTTCAGTAAGTCCAACACAGCAGGATTCCTGAGAGCTGGTTGTAAGTCCCGCCCCCTTTCTCCACCACTGCAAACATGACTACCAGTTAACAAAACATAGAAATTGACTTAAGAAGCCAAAAGTTACATGGACATTATAGTCAGGAAATAGAATTTTAGAAACCTCAGAAATTCACTGAAAAAAACAAAGGTTACAGGGATGTTATAGTTAGGAAATAGAATTAAAAAACCTTAGAAATTCACTGGAAAAAACAAAGGTTACAGGGACAATATAGTTAGTCTCAGATTTCACTGGTACAAAACCAGTGAAATTCAGCAGTTATAGTTAACAGAGCTAACTATAACTTATGCCACCGCAATGCACTGCTTATGACCTCACAAATTACATCACTCATGACATGGTCAGTGACATCACTGATGACATCTCAAATGACATCACTGATGACATCATCCACAGAACCACTCACACACCCACTCACACCCCCATACCTCTTGTATGCCCACTCAGACATCGACACAACCACTCACATACCCATTTATAGACCCATACCAGTACTCACATACCCACTCACTCCTCCAAAGAGGCACTTACACACCCACTCACTCACTCGTACAGCCACTCACACGACCACTCATTCACCCATAGAGCCACTCATACAATCAGTCACTCACCCGTAAAGCCACTCACATAGCCACACACTCATCCATGTAGATACTCACACACCTACTTATTTACTTGCACATTCACTCATACACCCGCTCACTCACTCATGCAGCCTCTCAACACAGCCACTCACTTACCCATACAAGCACTCACACACTTACTCACACACCCACACAACCACTTACAAACCCATTCACACATCCATACAAGCACTCACACATTCACTCACTCACCCATACAGCCATTCAGACACTTACTTTCCATTACAGCCACTAACACACCAACTCACTTAACCAAACACCCACTCAAACAGCCACTCACTCACCCATACAGCGACTTATACACAGAGTCACTCACTCATACATCCATTCAGATACCCACTCACTCACCCATACAGTCACTACACACCCACATACCCACCCACAGAGCCACTGACACTGCCACTCACTTATCCATACAGCCACTGGCACAACCACTCACTCACCAATACAGCCCCTCACACAGCATCTCACTCACCTACACAGCTACTCACACACCCACTTATACACCCAAACAGCCACGTACACACCCATACACACAAGGATGCATTAACACAGCCCCTCACATTATATGTTAGAAGTAGTATCACTCAGTAGTAGTGCAGCAGTATACTAATATAACTTTTGTAGTAGGTTAGTATATATGTTTACCACCCATAAACTCTTAAAAACACTAACACTCACTTGATGATGTCATCAGTGATGTCATTTGAGATGTCATCAGTGATGCCATCAGTGATGTCACTGATCATGTCATGAGTGATGCAATATGTGAAGTCATAAGCAGTGCATTGCGGGGGCGTAAAAGTATAGTTAGCATATATGTATATATGTGTGTAGATAGATAGATAGATAGATAGATAGATAGATAGATAGATAGAAACAAATTAAATTAAGATTCTAGGGAAGCCCTGAAATTAGGACCCAAAGAGCTTGCCCAAACGGAGGAAAAAGGAGGATGTCTTCTGAGTTGGTGGTACTTTTATTCACCTGTAGGAGACTCAAGGAGGAGATGCTCATGAAGTTATTTTAGAAGGAGGTAGGGGATCATAGTGCCTTCCAATGACTGGAATGAGGAAGTGGTCAAGGAACTAAATAAGAGTATTTCCCCAGAATCGGACTATGTAGTCCTTTGGCTAAAGAAACACATTAATTGATGAACCAAGTTCCTGAAGGACAGAAGATTTGCCACCACTTTGTATGTTGGCTCTACTCAAGAAGGAAAGATGGGTAGACAGAGCAAGGCCCCATATAGTCAAACATGTGACCTCAAGAATGGGGCTAAAGCAATAGGCAACTGTCACTTTAAGCAAATGTGTCTATTTCGCAGGTGTTCAACATAGGCCAGGAGGGCCGCTTCCATGCCAGATTTTGAGGATTAACATTAACTATCTTAATGGTTTCCATTCAGATACCATGTATGCCCATTGTCTAATGCAGATACCCTGAAAACATGCATGTCACATCCCCCTTAGACATCTATGGACTAGCTTATTCATGATATATAAATGTGCCCTTCTGTTGTGAAACACTGCTGGAAAACACTATCTGTCCTCCAGTCTCTCCTATGAAATCACACTTGGGTCTATATCAGTGATGTATTGGAGGGCGGGCCCATATTAATATTTTGGGATGTCCCTAACACAGATTTACATCAAATTAAACTAAATGGAATTCATTTACATAGTCAAGAATATCCAGAAAATGTTGCTGTATGTGGCCCTCTTTGGCCTATGTTGGACACCAGTTGCATGCATCTATTGGCAAGACTGTTGTTAAGCTATAATAGAAATAAGATCTGTGGACTGTGAAGCCATGCTTTGGGTCAGACATGGCACAACAGGACACTTATGAATACATGGCTGGGTCAATTAACTTTTTCTGCTCAATTCTGTGCACTTGGGAAGGCTTGGAGCAATGGCGGGGGAAAAAGCACATTCCTTTTTAAAGCACAGCTTTTGTTGTGTGCACAGCCTTTATTAACTTGCTGCTCAGTCATGCATAAACAACAGACACGCACGCCGCAAGTGGTGCACTGGCCAGAAGACCATGAGGTCCACTCCCTGCCCCTTACATTATCTTTGGCTGCTACGTCACGGCCGTGACCTCTTTAATTCTATACACGGGGTCCATGATGTAAACACCCCTCCTTGGTTCTCCACCATGTGGAGGTCCACCTTCATAACATTCCTCCTTTACCCAGACAACAAAAATACCATGCATAAAACATTGCAGTGATACTAGAACGCTGCAGAGAGAGAATGGCACATGGCATGTTACCATCAAACAACTTGGAGAGATGAGGGAACGAGAGAGAGAGAGAGAAAAAAAAAGAGATCTTGTGAAAATGCACAACATTTGCTGGAACAAAGTATTCGCACATTAAATCAGTTTACTGCAAAGTCTTACAAATTGGAAGACTTCAATGGACGTGGCTGGTGGTGGTATCTCTTGTCTCCTTGTGGCCTGGGAGTTTCAACTCCACTTCCAGGCCTTTCTTGTGGCTGACGGGCCTCAGGACCAAGGTGCATGCTCGAGCTGTCCTTCCTCGCCCTATCACAGGATCCGTATGGGGTCACCGGCACTGGGTGTTCATCATCCTCTTGAGAGGATATCAGCATGGGAGATGAGACTGGGTTCCTTGGACATTCAGCCAATGAGTAGTCCTCTTCTGGTGCTAACACACCTTGATTTATGGTGCACGATTTATCAGCCAAAACATCAGCTGGTTGACAGTAGAGCTTGAAAAAAGACACATTTCTTATGACAATCTTGTCTTGCCTCTGGGCAGTTATCATGGTTCCATTTACTGAGGTTACTCTCCAGGGTATATCCTCAACAACAAAAAGAACCCAGCAGAAGGAAGGGCTAGAAATTGGCAAACTCTCCACAGCGATAGAAATGAGAGAAAAAAGAAATTGTTTCTTTTAAAAAACCCTCACCCACCAGGGTTGCCCCTTGGTGACATGATTCATCATTGGGGTTCTTCCCGATCCTCTGCGGATTGAGGCATGCTGCGACCAAGCAAATATGCGGGAGCACTTGTTGGTAACGTCTATGATAAAGACGGTGTTGTGAAAGAGGAGTGGAGTAAAAGTGCTAACAAGTTAAAAATACCTGCTAGTAGGACACCCTACTTTATTCCTGCCTCTAGCCGGTATGGTTAAATTCAGGGGGGTGATGGGAAAAAATAGGTTTCAATGAGTCTATTTCTTCAGGTCGGTCAACATGTTTCGAGGTATGTTGAGGTGTCTGTCTGATTTCACCTGGTACTATTACATGTATACACTAACAAAACCATGCACTCTCTCTCTCTCTCATCTCTGTTTTGAAAGCCTTAACAAATGTTGATTTTACAAAATATTGTATTTCTCTCACTTAATATCCCTACCAATCTGCATTCCTATCTCTTTTTAATGCCTCTTAAGCCCCTCACATGTGCACTGCTTGTCGTATAATGTATTTTAAAAGTATATGGCAGTGTGATTGTCGGGAAATCTGAAGCTTACACACACCCAATCTTACTGACCGAGCTACGCCCCTGTTGACTAGCACCATCTCAGCAACGCAAATGTCTCGCTCTTGGCACGTCTTGATCGAGAGATGTGGTTGTTCTGGGCCTGGTGCTGACACAGTGCTTCATCCTCTTGGTTCTTTAAGGCCAAAGGTTCATGCACATGTGGAAGTGTCTAATTCATGGCCCGATTCATGAAGAGAGCACTAGGGCTCACCTTGGTTGTGGCACATGGTGTGAGCCGATATTCTCTCAGAAAAGCGTAGAGAGCCCATTCTATCTTCTGTCCATTTGCCAGAGCAATTCTGAGGATTTTGTTTACAGGCCGCATAAATCTTTTGGCCTCTCCATTGGCTTGAGGTCTGCGTGGCATGATTCACCTATGACGGGTGCCACAGGATTGTAAATACTCAGCAAACTCCTGACTGGAGAATGGGGGACCTTTGTCTGTCTGAAGCTCATGCAATAATCCATGTGTGGCCTTTACCTTTTCAAGACTGGGAATTATTTGCCTGGCTGTCGTTGATTCAATGATCTCAGCTTCAGGATATTTCGAAAAATCATCTATTACGACCAGCATATGTCTGCCATCAGGTAGACTTCCAAAATCAGCACTGGCTCTGTGCCACGGGATGGGTGGTATGGTCTCAGTGATGATGGGTGATGATGACTCCGCCAGCCCAGCAGCTTGGCACAGCGGGCACTGACAAACAGTACTCTCCACTAGATCATCTAGATCTGGGAACCATACTTTGCATCGCAGTCTAGACTTTATCCTGACGATCCCCTGGTGAGCTGTATGAGCGAGGTCAACCACATGTTGTTGCATGGTTCTTGGGATTACCAATCTGGAAACTCTCATTAAGCAACCTTCCAGAGAGAGGGCTAGTTCCAGGCGAACATTGTGAAGAGATGTCAGGGTCAGTCTCACTTTCTCAGTACAGTGGAAGGCCTTTTAAATAAGAGTGTGCCATTGCCCAGATCTTACTGTGGAGACGGCCAGTTGAATGAATTCATCAGCGGTAGTGGCTTTAGCAATGTCCGTGAAGGAAATGGGGAGCGGCCTGGATTGTTCCACCACCAGTCGAACATATTCCTTCACCTCTTCAGCATCTGACTCTTCTTTTACAGTGGTGGGCCTGGCATTCCTGGATAAGTAATTGGCAGGATTTTGTAATCCAGGCCGATATACAATAGAGAAACGGTATGCCTGAAGCTGAAGAATCCATTTCTCGATTCTTGGGGCGGTTTAGATGACAATCCAATAATGAGAGGGACTAGTGGCTTGTGGTCCGTATGAACTGTGAATGGCTGCCAGACAAATAAATATGAAAATAGCGGCAGCCCCAGTGCACCGCAATTGCCTGCTTTTCAATATGGGAATAGCCCTACTCAGTTTCAGTCAGGGCACGACTGGCATACGCCACGGGGGCCCATTCATCATTGGACAGTCTTTGTGACAATACGGCCCCCAAACCAATGGGGCTGGAATCAACTGACAGTTCTGATTTCTGGCTCGGGTCAAAATAACTAGTGTGGTGTCTGCAGAAAGGGCTCGTTTGGTGGCCTGGAAAGCCTTTTCTTGGGGAGGACCCCAATTCCACGGAGCATTGGGTTTGGTCAATTCTCGAAGCGGGGCAGTGAGGGCGGTCAGGTGCTGGATGAACCACACGCAGTATGTAACCATCCCAAAAAACTGTGCACTCTGGTTACAGTGGTTGGCTCTGGTGCAGATTGGATATCGTTGACTGTGACGGTTCTGGCATGACCTCTGCCTCTGAGAAACGGTATCTGAAGAATGCTATCTCCTTTTGAAGAAACGCACATTTCTCTTGGTGAAGCGTAAGACAATTGTACCTTAGCCTTTGAAACATGGCTCTGAGACGGTCGAGCTGTTCCTCCAGTCTGGGGGCATGGACCAGGATGTCATCGCTGACATTTATGTAACCTGGGAGACCAGCCAGAACTCCCCTGATCTTGTCTTGAAAAACTTCCGCTGCACTCGACACTCCGAAGCTGAAGCACTTGTACCTTTGCAAACCGACATGGGTGAAAAATGTGGTGATCGCTCTAGATTTTGGGGCAAGCATGAGCTAGTGGTATCTGGCATGTAGATCCATTTTATAAAACCACCTGGAGCTGCTGACTTCAGCCAGGATGTCAATAGTGGGCGTGAGATGTTTTTCCCGTTGGACGACCAGATTAGGCAGGCACATATCAACACAAATTCTGACTTCCCTCAGCGTTTTGGGCTTTCGTGCCACCACGATTGGGGACACCCAGGGCGTTGGGCCATCACCCTTCTCAATGATGTCTGCTTGTTCCAACTTCCACAGCTCAGCTTCGACTTTGGGCGAAGGTGGAATGCCACCCGGCGATGCTTTAGTGCAAAAGGTTAAATAGATTTGTCAATATGTAGATGTATCAGATGGTCCTTCTATGCCTTCGAAAAGAGATGCAAATTCAGCCACCAGGTTTTCCACACTTCCCAAGTAGATTCTGAAGACAAAAGTAACAGGTGGAAAACACACTGCCATCCGGCAGCTCACCAGCATTCCCGAACCCCCTTTTGTCAGTACACCTTGGCATGAGTCGAGTGAGACTCGTGTGCGATTTCGGCTGTGAAAACGCCGGCCAGTGGGAGTGGCGTGGACGATCCATATGGGAATACTTGGGTGGAGGTGGGTCGCAAGACCGGTTGGAAAGGGACTGTCTTCAAAACATCCTGTGCCAGAATATAAATCAACACTCCTGTGTCAATTAACGCCAGTAACTGATGGCTTGCCAGGTGAATGTTGCACTTGGGAATGCGCCTCCATGGCTATCCACTAGCTTGAAGTGCATGGATGACATGCACAGCTCCTTCTAGGTAATCATCGTTATCCATGTCCTCTTGCCCTCTTTGCCCTCTGGCAAAGCAGTGGACTACATTGCATGGGTTGCTTTGGGCTTCTGCCCTTTCTTTGGCATGAATGAACAGCATACCTTGTCAAAATGGTTAGGTGTGTTGCACGCCGAACACTGTTTTCCATGAGCAGGGCAGGGCATGGTCCCATGTGTGGATATGACCCTCCACCTCCCTAACACGTCTTTGGAGTCAAGTTGGACCTGGGCCGGGGCTTCCTCTTCTCTTTATTGACCACATTAACCAGTTCCGTCTTCACCTGACGTTGCAAAGCCTCTTTTATGTGTGCAGCGCGCACTTTGGAGAGTTCTTTGGAGTGACTCATTGTCAGCATGTCGGCCAAGGGCATCCTTGGAACTTGGAGGATATTCTCTCAGAGCTTAATAGAGGGACAGCCCTGGATTAATTGGGTGCAGATTTTGCTATTGGCATCAGGCAGAGTGCAGGTGCTGGCCAAGTACTTTAGGTGAGCTTAGAAAGTGTCCACAGATTCCTCAGGTAGCTGACAGGCCCGGCGCCACAGAAATCTCTCATAGTCGATTATCGAGGGGCTCGAAGTGAACAGTCAAAGCTTGTTTTAGCGTAGCGTAGGTGGATGGAGGGCCAGTCTCGACAACAGCCTTCCCCAGTTGGTGGATGGCCGACCCTCCCAAATGTAAGAGCATGAGATGCCGTCTGTCATTTTCCAGGTCCACTGCTGCAAAATAGGTCTCTAGCCTCTAGATCCAGTCTTTCCTTCTTGCCGCCTGAGTGGGTAGGGGCCTATCCACCACAAATGGTTCCAAGGCAGGTACTGAGGCCATGATGATGGCAACAGCAGGTTGGTGTAGACAGTGCTGGGGCTAGATCACTGACGTTTGGTGAAGACCAACCTCGATCTAGGGTGGAGAACTGGTGCAGAATCAGTTGTGGAAAGGCAAGAGCTGGCGCCAGGCACCCTGTAGTGTGGTTCTATAGCACAATGCAAATCTCCCAGGAGCGCTGGAGCCACAACAGCCACTGGCTTGTGCAAAGACAGCTGCGGCCTGTGCAGGTAAGGGCGGTGGGGCCGGGTGGGTGGAGGGGTGATTTTGACAGACGATGGCAAGGGAAAGTTAATTATTTATTTAATTTTCCCTTGTGGTCATCTGTCGAACCCCCCCGCTCCCCAACCCGGCCCCACCACTCTTACGTGCACGGGCTGTGGCTGTGTAAAGAGGTGGGGCCCAGTATCCTATGCACTTGGCAGGCATGCCCGAGGAGAGAGCATGAGAAGGGGGCTACAAGAGCATGCACGCATGACTCAACAGGCAGCTAGATGGTACGCAGAGGGGCTGGTCCGGAAATATGTCACACATGGAGGACGGCCCAAAGCTGAAGACCAACCCAAAAAGTGTTAAAAGTGCAGGCACCCTTTCCAGGCAGCTTCCTCGTGAACAGAAAAACTGCAACACTAGCAGGGCCTTGTGAATGCAGCCCAGACCCTTAACAGGCAGCTTCCCCAGGAACAGCAAGATTGAGACATCAGCAGGGCCTGAGGACTGCAGCCTGGCCCCTGATGCGTGTAAGATGTTGGTGAGGGGCACAGCCTCAAAGACGCTGCTGCCGGTAGGAGGCCAGGGAAGCAAAATTGAGGCACATTGCTCCACCCAGCACATAAAAAGCAGTGGGTGCATGGACACTGCGGTGCAGCACGCGCTTTTAGCATGGTTAGGCACACTCTTGCCAGGACAGGCTGCACCGCGCAGACCCAGGCCCCAGCACAGGCAGCCGAGCAGCAGGAAATGCTCCGTGGCTGGAACGGGCCATAACAACATCGCCGGAGCAACAGGGAACAATTCTGCAATGGGTTTTATCGACGCGGTCGGAGCAGCAGTAGAACGCTCTATCAGCCACCAGCGGGAGAGCTGCAGGCAAGGTCACGGAAGCGCAGAAGCACGAAAACGGGCAGGCAGGTACCCATTCGTCACCAGTGTGTTGTGTGCACAGCCTTTATTAACTTGCTGCACGGTCATGCATAAATAACATACAAGCACTTCTTCTGGTTGTGCACTGGCCAGAAGACCACAAGGTCCGGTCTCGGCCCCTTTTATTATCTTTGGCCGCTACGTCACGGCCGTAACTACTTTAATTCTATACACGGGGTCCATGTTGTGAACATCCCTCATTGGTTCTCCACCGAGTGGTGGTCCACCTTCAAAACATAACAGATTTGAGCGTGAATCTGCTGGTGTAGTGTTGTGGGCCCTGGGCCCACATACTGCTAGAATAAGTAACACAGACACTGTGGGTATGCTGGTTAACTAACTGGCCCAGGGCACGTGCGCCCAGCCCCCCCGCCCCCCTTTTTTTTTTGTAATTTTCTTTATTGGCATTTCAAAAAACAACAACCAATACAAACAACATGACCAGTTTCACATAGCAATATCACATTCTATGCATTTGTGAGATACAGTACTGCAAAGCGGATTAGTCTAATGAATACATCAACCTGTAAAAATTAGCACACATTTTACATCAATATGGCGGGAAAAGTCAGATTTTCGATCTAGATACCACTGCACCAGGAACTAACAATCGGATTTGGACGTATGTGGGTGTTCTGATACTAATATATTAGCATGAGGTCGGTTCAGCTCCTATTCTGAGTTGTCAACTGTAGTGAGGCTTGTGAGCTCATACCTACAAATCACTGGGCACCACTGGAGATCCACCCCTCCTTCATGTCTGGTACGCGCCCAGTCCAGAAACGGACCCCATATGTCTTTTGGCCTGGATGCGGACGGCATT
Organism: Calotriton arnoldi; assembly: GCA_963921515.1. Lineage (NCBI taxonomy): Eukaryota > Metazoa > Chordata > Amphibia > Caudata > Salamandridae > Calotriton > Calotriton arnoldi. The sequence continues at coordinate 1,769,975 of CAWUFW010003219.1, forward strand.
AGTTCCCAAAAGGTTGTGAGCTGTGTGTGACTAAAAGTTACGTTTTGGATCCAGGCCTCCACGGACGGGGCTCCCCTTCTCCCCCAGTGCATGGCTACCCGGCGTTTAGCAAAAAGCAATAGCATAGCGTGTAATTCACGATTCTAAACTGGCGTGTCTCTAACATACCCCAATAGTCCAATTAGTGGGTCAGGGTCATCAGCCGTGCCAATTATATTGCGAACTGTAGTGAAGATCTTTGACCAGTATGAGGCCAGGGGGGGGCAGCTCCATGCCATATGTATAAACGTGGCTGGGGCATAACCACATCTCCAGCAACTGTCATCTGCCCTAATCCCCATGCAGTGTAACTGGGAGGGGGTCCTATAAAATCGGTGTATGTATTTAAAATGAATCAAGCGCAGCTTGTAGTTGGGGGACAGAACCGTGAGTTGGCTACAACAAAAGGCCCACTGATCCTCCGTTATCTGGTTTTGCAATTCTGCGTTCCTGGACTGAAAAGCCTTGGTGTAAGAGGTATCGGAATATTTACGAATAAATACAACAGTTTAGGCAGGACCACCATCTTCGCTACTGCAATTCTCCCCGCCAAGAAGAGAGGGAGGCCGGCCCACGCGTTAACTTTCTCCTCCAGCGATGAGACAGTGCGCCCATAATTCATGCTCCAGATATCCTGCATGCTCCTGCTGAGCCAAATGCCGAGGTATTTCACCGGGCCGGTGGCCCATTTGAGGGGATAATCAATGGGGAATGGTGTGGTGGCTTCCGTTAATGGAAATATAGTGGACTTTGCCCAGTTTATTGAAATACCAGATAGGCCTCCAAATTTGATTAGTTCACGAAGGATAGGGGCGGTGTTCGCCGCCGGGTCATTGATGTATAGGGTGATGTCGTCCATGTACAGCGAGATCAGAAGAGCCCTTGTGCTAAACCCCAAGCCCCTTGCAGTGTGGTGTTGCCTAATTTGCGACGCTAATGGTTCCATCGTAATCGCGAAGAGCAGTGGAGAAAGTGGGCACCCCTGCCTTGTACCCCTCAATATGCAAAATGGGCCCAACAGCATATCATTCATTCGGATCCTGGCAGATGGCTTCGTGTAGAGCAGGCGTATGAGACCCAGATAAAGATGGCTAAACCCCATCCTCTCCATGACTGCGAACAGATATATCCCCTCCAGCGTATCAAACGCCTTCTTGGCATCAAGGAATACCGCAATTGCTTGCGTGTTAGGGTGCAGGTAGTGAACTACAGTGAAGAAAGTTCGAAGGTTGTGTGTCGTAGATCTCCCGGGAATGAATCCCGATTGGTCTGGGTGGGCTATCAATGGGAGCAAAGGCTGCAATCGGTTAGCGACCAGCTTTGCCAATATTTTAACATCCACGTTTATGAGCGAAAGTGGTCTGTATGAATCAATTTCGTCATTAGGTTTCCCTGGCTTTAGCAAAGTGATAATGATGGCCTCACGCATCTAAGGCGGTAGAATACCCGTGGACTGGGACTCTTCATATAAATCGATTAGGAGTGGGCCAGTTCCTCTGCGTATGTTTTGTAAAATGCAGTGGTTAAGCCATCAGACCCTGGTGCCTTCTCCAGTGGGAGGCCACAAATTACCTGGGTGACATCCTCGACAGAGAAGGGGACATCCAAATATTCTCTGTGCCCCCGTCCCAACCAGAGCAGCTCCAGGGAATCCAGGAAAGGCCGAAGGCCCTCTGGCACTGAACAGTGTGTGGCCGTGTATAGATTGGCATAAAACTGTGTAAATTTATCCAAAATATCTTGTGGGCCTCTGGTCACGGGCGGGCTGTCACCTCGGATCTCAGTAACATACGCAGTGGATCAAGGGGCTTAGAGCATATTTGCAAGGTTTCTCCCTGGCCTATCCCCCTCCCCGTACCTTCTGGCTTGTGTGTGTTTACCCATAAACTTCACCTCCCGTTGTGCCTCTTCCTCAAATTCCAGCAGTTTTTCTTTCAGTTGAGCTATAAGGGTGGGGTCATCAGTGGTGTAAAATTGTGTTTCGAGCTCCTTGATGCGTTTCTCGAGGGATGTGAGTGTACCCCTGATTGCCTTCAGTACCCCGGCTTGTCGTGCTATGCATTTACCCCTGATGACCACTTTAAAGGCCTCCCATAAAGAGGCTTGGGTTGAGACTGAGCCAGTGTTCAGATTAAATTAGTCTACTATGTCCCCCTTTATTTCCTCCTTGAAAGCCTCGTCCAGTAAGGCATTGGGGGTAGCCGCCAGCGGAACATTTTGCTAGGTGAGTTCGCATATTGAGGCGCAGGAGGCAAGGAGCATGGTCAGACAAGGATCTGGGAAGGTGAGATATTTTGCATGTCCAAGTCGCCACATCCCGTGATACCAGCCAGTAATCTAACCTGGACCATGCCCTGTGGTGTTCGGAGATACATGTGCCTTCCTTAGTGTGTTGGTGGCGTTGACGCCATATGTCAATCAAATTACCGTCCGACACAACGGCATTTAATGTGGCGCTGGCGTTAGGATGAAGGGAGCGGGACAGCCCCTTCCTGTCCATCATGTCATCCAGTACCGCATTAAAGTCCCCTCCCCAGATGATAGTGTCGCATCCCGTGGCCCATATGTTTTGAAATAATTCGGGGTGTCCGTATTGGGCCCGTAAACTGCCGCTACTGCCACCCTGACTCCACCCAGGTCCCCAAACAGTACGATATATCTGCCCTCAGAATCGAGGTGAGATTCGCGCTCCTTCCAATCCAGTCCCTACCTCACAAGCACTGCCACTCCTCGAGAGTAGTTTGAATATATGGAAGAGTAAAAGTGTCCCCAGCGTCTGTGCTTTAGTCTAGTGGAAGGTGTTGCTGTTCAGATGTGTCTCTTGTAATAGGCAGACGTCTATGTGGTGCCTTAATAAGTAGGAGTGAACAAATCTGGTCTTTCTGTGATCGTTCAGACCATGAATGTTCCAGGTTAAAAAACTTAGACTCGACATACCACAGTTTTTGTTACTTGGTGAGATGCCACGTAGTGGACCTTCGATAGCTTGAACCTCCCAATGGCCATACGGTGCGAGGTGTTGGCGTGTTTATCGTGGTTCCCACCCCTGTTGCAACCTGAAAACAATGTGTGTGTAGTCCGCAATGTCCCGCATGGTTTTTCTGGCTATGTGGCAAAAAACTGGCTAAGAGCAAAACATTAAGGGGGATATTCACAAGGACTTATCTCCGATTTATCTCCACCTTAACTCATCAAAAGTGGAGATAGCTTTAACACCCCATTCACAAGCGGGTGCAAACTGCAGACATCGCCAGTATTCCCGAGATAACTGCCCCAAAATTTATCTCCACGGTGGACACCACCAACTAACCCTAATGAGATGCTGAGTAGGCGTTCCTGTGCAAAAACACACGTAAACACCACAACACCACTTTCACAACGAACTGCCAGATCTGCGATGCGAACCAAAAACAGGCGATAAGCTGCGGTAGCAGCAGGGAATTAACACCTGCCTTTTGCTGGTGTTAAGCAGGACGACTACCTGCAGCATGAAAGGGAGCCCAGGCCAGAGCCACATCTGAAGACCCACAGATGCCATGGAGACAATGATCATGCAGCTCGGAGACCCATGAGGGCCACAACACCCAGCGCCACAACCCCCAGGCCCCCCCCGGACAAACACATACCGTGCACGACACAAGAGCCACAAAAAGCGCATGACGTCGCACAATGACAAACAGAAACACACATGTTGAGACGGAAGAACGAGAAACAGTCACTCATCATTGAAGTAACAACCAAAAACTTTATTGAAATACAACACAAAACACCAATGCGGAAGACTCCTGTCGGGTCCGTCCGGGAAAATCCTGATGTCACGGCCTGGAAAATAAAGCCCAAAATAAGAACGTGTGTCATGCGCACATCAAAGGATCGAGACACAGAGAAACAGAGAATGAAAGAAAGGCAGAGAGAGAAAGAGAGAGAGAAAGAAAGGAAGGGAGAGGGAGAGAGGGAGAGGGAGAAGGAAAGGAAGGGAGAGGGAGAGAGGGAGAGGGAGAGAGAAGGAAAGGAAGGGAAGGGAGAGTGAAAGTGAAAGTGAAATGAAGAGATAGAAAGAGAGAGAGAGAGAGAGAAGGAAGGACACTGCCGCCCCCGCGCACCCAGGCACCACTGCTCACCTGCTGCCACTGGTGTGTCTCCAAACAAGTGCCGGGATACACTGAAAGCCACCAGGTCTGCAATCTGTAACCGAGGCAAGAGTCAATCATGTCAGAGTCCATCCCACTGCATACGGCAACAACGCCTGTCCGCCCCTGCGCACATATGCAGCCGCACCCTACCCCCTCCCGCCAGCCAGCGCTGGCTGTCCGCCCTTGCGCACTGAGGCTCCACTGCTCACCTTTTGCCGACGGTGTGTCCACCAGTGGGCACACCAGGTGCCCGTGCAAGTTCCAGGCCCCTGTCCCGCCACCATGGCATGCTCCACATCATGCGGACCCGCACCGCGGACCAGCAGGTCCCACACATGACGCTGAGTCCTGAGGCATCAATGGCAGAGACCACATCAGTGCCCACGTCATCATCGCAGGCTGCACACCGGCTCAGCAATTTCGGTGCCACTAACCCTGTGCAACCCCAGTCAGCGCCACGTGGTGGTAGGCCCGTGACGGCCGCAAGGCTTCGGGTGCCACTAACCCTGTGCGCAGCAACTCATGGGCCCTTTATGATTGAGAACCGTGGAGCATCCGTCATCCAGTCACCTCCGGCAGTGGGGAATGTGACGTTGCCGGCCCCTCATATACTCGGGGTCACATGGCCTGTGACGCCTGCGCCGGATGGGTGTTGTGTGTGTGCAAACCTGCCCTCAGGGAGTGGCCGCGACATGCTGACAACTAGACCAGCGACCTGCAGACCACTAGCGTGTAGACCTGTGACATGTGGTTATGTGGCCCCCCCCCTCGGAGCGTAAGTGGAGTGGTCTGTCCTGGCGTATGCCGGACCAGCGCAGGGCTTGCAACAACGACTCGGGGGCTGTGGGCTTGGTGCAGTCCATGTCCGGACAAGGAAGTGACTAATGCGTGTGTCCCTGTTGTGGTGTCTACGGCACCCGCAACGCAATCGGCAACGTAGCACACTGTGACTGGAATCCCACTAGATGAGCATCATTGACGTTAGGGGGAATCACTGACCCTACATTCATCCACACATTCATACTTGAATGATGAAAGACATGACACAGCAGTGCGTTTCTGAATGTTTATTGCACATCCAGTGGAGTTCAGCAGCTGGAGCAGTACAGGGCCATGCCAACCCCACTTCACAATATGGGCACGTGGAGGGCCAGCCAGAGTCCATCGGGGAATGACAAGGACAGAGGATGAGGAAGAGTACAGTCCGCAGTCTGGTCGCCGTGTCATTGGTCACCAAACAGGATATGGAAGTATATGTCGTGGTCCAAGGTGAGTGCCGCAGAGTGTATCGGGGGCCAGTGGGAGGTCATGGGGCCATGTGCGGCACCAAGGACCAACAGGCCAGGTGGCAGACATGAATGCTAGTGCCTCCTTCTGAACTCAAGCCCATCCACGTCCTCGTCCTCGGATGTGTGCTCTGCCACACCTGTGGGTGGTGCTGTACCGGCTGCGGCACTGTGTGCCACTGACACATCAGGGGCCGGAGGTGGAATATCAATCAATCAATCAATCAATCAAGTCACTTATAAAGCGCACTACATACCCGCGAGGGTCTCAAGGCGCTGGGGGAAGAGGGGGGTGGTGCTGCTACTGATCGAAGAGCCAGGTCTTGAGGAGTCTTCTGAAGGCCAGTAGGTCTTGGGTCTGTCGGAGGTTGGTGGGGAGGGTGTTCCAGGTCTTGGCGGCGAGGTGGGAGAAGGATCTGCCGCCGGCGGTCGTTTTCCGGATGCGGGGGACTGTGGCGAGGGCGAGGCTGGTCGAGCGGAGCTGGCGGGTGGGGGTGTAGAAGCTGAGTCGTCTGTTGAGGTAGGCTGGTTTGGAGTTGTGGAGTGCTTTGTGTGCGTGGGTGAGGAGCTTGAAGGTTATCCTCTTGTTGACAGGGAGCCAGTGCAGGTCTCTCAGGTGGGGTGTGATGTGGCTGCGTCGGGGGATGTCGAGGATAAGATGTGCAGAGGCGTTCTGGATGCGTTGCAGCCGTCTCAGGAGCTTAGCCGTCGTTCCTGGGTAGAGGGCGTTTCCGTAGTCCAGCCTGCTGGTGACGAGGGCCTGGGTGACTGTTTTTCTTGTTTCGGTGGGGATCCACTTGAAGATCCTGCGGAGCATTCGGAGGATGTTGAAGCAGGATGAGGAAACGGCGTTGACCTGCTTAGTCATGGAGAGGGTGGGGTCGAGGATGACCCCTAGGTTGCGTACGTGGTCGGTGGGTGGCGGGGCTGTTCCCAGTGATGTTGGCCACCAGGAGTCGTCCCAGGCTGAAGGGTTGGAACCAAGGATGAGGACCTCCGTCTTGTCCGAGTTCAGCTTCAGGCGGCTGGTCCTCATCCATTCGGCGACGGCCTTCATTCCTTCGTGGAGGTGGGCTTTGGCGGTGTGAGGGTCTTTGGTGAGGGAGAGGATCAGCTGGGTGTCGTCGGCGTAGGAGATGATGTTGAGGTTGTGCTGTCGGGCGACGTGGGCGAGGGGTGCCATGTAGATGTTGAACAGCGTTGGGCTGAGGGAGGAGCCTTGGGGTACGCCGCAGATGATCTTGGTGGCCTTGGATCGGAAGGGGGCAAGGCGGACGCTTTGTGTTCTGCCGGAAAGGAAGGATGTGGTCCAGTCCAGGGCCTTCTCTTGGATCCCGGCGTCGTGAAGGCGTGTTCGTAGTGTGTGGTGGCAGACCGTGTCGAAGGCGGCTGATAGGTCCAGGAGGATGAGGGCTGCTGTTTCTCCGTTGTCTAGCAGGGTCCTGATGTCATCGGTGGCGGCGATGAGGGCGGTTTCGGTGCTGTGGTTGCTGCAGAAGCCGGACTGGGAAGGTCCAGGATGTTGTTCTCCTCGAGGTAGCGGGTCAGTTGTTTGTTGACGATTTTCTCGGTGACCTTCGCGGGGAACGGGAGCAGAGAGATGGGTCGGAAGTTCTTGAGGTCCTTGGGGTCTGCCTTGGGTTTCTTGAGTAAGGCGGTGATCTCGGCGTGCTTCCAGCTTTCCGGGAAGGTTGCTGTCTCGAAGGAGATGTTGATTATTTTCCGGAGATGGGGCGCGATGGCTGTACTGGCTTTGTTGAAGATGTGGTGAGGGCACGGGTCTAGCGGTGAACCGGAGTGGATGGTGTTCATGATCTCGCTGGTGTCCTCGTCGTTGATGTTGGTCCAGGAGAGCAGGCGGTCGGTGGTTGTGGGGGCAGTGGTCTCGGTGGTTGCCGGGGCGGTCGTGGTGTTGAAGCTGTCGTGGATGTCGGCGATTTTGCGGTGGAAGAAGGTGGCCAGTGAGTCGCACAGGTCTCGCGACGGCTGGATGTCGTTGGTGTTGGAGCTGGGGTTGGAGAGTTCCTTCACGATGTTGAAGAGCTCTTTGCTGTTGTGTGCGTTGTTGTCTAGGCGGTCTTTGAGTGAGGCCCTTTTGGCGGATCTGATGAGGTGATGGTGACTGCGGGTGGCGCTCATGTGGGCGGCGTAGCTGTCCGCTGTCCGTTCGTGGAGCCAGATCTTCTCAGTTTTCGGCATGTTCGTTTGGAGGCCTGGAGGTCTTCGGTGAACCAGGTGGCTTTCTTGCTGGTGTGGCTGTTGGGCGGATGCTTGAGCGGGGCGAGGGTGTTGGCGCAGTCGTCGATCCACTGTCTGAGGTTGCGGGCGGCGGTGTCGGGGTCGGAGGGTTCGGCGGGTGGGCTCAGGGCGAGGTTGTGGTTAGCTGGTCTTCCGTGACTCTGCTCCAGCAGCGGCGAGGCATTTGTTCGGTGTGGTGGTGCGTGGTGGGCTTCCTGTAGGTGAAGTGGATGCAGTGGTGGTCAGTCCAGTGGGGTTCGGAGGTGTGGTTGAAGGAGACGTGTGGGCTTGCGGAAAAGATGGAGTCGAGCGTGTGGCCGGCGGCGTGGGTGGGTGTAGTCACGAGCTGTCTGAGTCCGAGGGTGGCGAGGTTGTCGATCAGGGTGGTGGAGTTGGTGTCCTTGTTGTTCTCGAGGTGGAAGTTCAGGTCCCCGAGGAGGATGTAGTCCGTGGAGGCGATGGCGTGTGTGCTGACGAAGTCAGCGATGGAATCGCTGAACTGTGGTCGGGGTCCGGGGGTCTGTAGATGAGGGTTCCTCTGAGGGTGGTGTTGGGATCGGTGTGGATCTGGAAGTGCATGTGTTCGGCGGTGCTGAGGGTGTCGTCGGTGTTGGTTGAGACTCTGAGGGTGTTCCTGTGGACGATGGCGATGTCTCCTCCGACTCCGTTGGTGCGGTCCCTGCGGGTGATCTTGTATCCGTCCGGGATGGCAATGGCGATGTCGGGGGCTGAAGCGGGATTCAGCCAGGTCTCCGTCAGGAATGCGACGTCTGGGGAGGTTGAGTCGAGAAGGTCCCAGAGTTCGATGGCGTGTTTGCGGGCGGAGCGGGTGTTGAGGAGGATGCATTTGAGGTAGTTGGGTTCTTTCCTGGGCGGTGGTTTGGCGGGGCGGGTGCTGGCGAAGCTGCAGTTCCGGCAGGTGAAGGGCCCTTGGGTGCGCTTCGGGGTGGCCTGGTAGCAGGCGTGATCTTTCCGGGGTTGAGTGCGTGGAGGGTGCTGGCGTCGTATCGGCGTCTGTTGATGTGGCGGGCGCGGGGGATGCCCGGACCAGGGGGTCTGGCGCTGGGCGCGGTCACGGCGCGGACGGGCGCAGACGGGCTTGCCTTAGGCGCGCCTTTTGCGCGCCAGCGGCGCGCCCGCTGCGCACGTCCGCTGCGCGGCCGCACAGCGGCTGCCATAAATGGGGAGGTGGGAGGGAGGAGCAGGGAATGGGGCAGCGAATGGGCAGTGAGGGGGCGGGGCCGCAGGCGCAGCGGCGGGAAACAGGCACAGAAAGGAAAACGAGCACAATCAGGGCATCAAGGGGGCACAGAAAGGAAAAAAACGAGCACAATGAGGGGCAGCAAGGGGGCACAGAAAGGAAAAACTAGCACAATGAGGGGCAGCAAGGGGGCACAGAAAGGAAAAAACGAGCACAATCAGGGGCAGCAAGGGGGGCACAGAAAGGAAAAACGAGCACAATCAGGGGCAGCAAGGGGGCACAGAAAGGAAAAACGAGCACAATCAGGGGCAGCAAGGGGGCACAGAAAGGAAAAACGAGCACAATCAGGGGCAGCAAGGGGGGCACAGAAAGGAAAAACGAGCACAATCAGGGGCAGCAAGGGGGCACAGAAAGGAAAAACGAGCACAATCAGGAGCAGCAAGGGGGCACAGAAAGGAAAAGCGAGCACAATCAGGGGCAGCAGCAGGGCACACAGACGGAGCTGTGTGGTGGGGAGCGACCTACCAGTCAAGGTCAGGGGTCGCTCTCTTCACCACGCAGCGGCCGCCATAAATGGGGAGGTGGGAGGGAGGAGCAGGGAATGGGGCAGCGAATGGGCAGTGAGGGGGCGGGGCCGCAGGGCGCAGCGGCGGGAAACAGGCACAGAAGGGAAAACGAGCACAATCAGGGCATCAAGGGGGCACAGAAAGGAAAAAAACGAGCACAATGAGGGGCAGCAAGGGGGCACTGAAAGGAAAAACTAGCACAATGAGGGGCAGCAAGGGGGCACAGAAAGGAAAAAACGAGCACAATCAGGGGCAGCAAGGGGGGCACAGAAAGGAAAAACGAGCACAATCAGGGGCAGCAAGGGGGCACAGAAAGGAAAAACGAGCACAATCAGGGGCATCAGCAGGGCACACATGCGGAGCTGTGTGGTGGGGGAGCGACCTACCAGTCAAGGTCAGGGGTCGCTCTCTTCACCACGCAGCGGCCGCCATAAATGGGGAGGTGGGAGGGAGGAGCAGGGAATGGGGCAGCGAATGGGCAGTGAGGGGCGGGGCCGCAGGCGCAGCGGCGGGAAACAGGCACAGAAGGGAAAACGAGCACAATCAGGGCATCAAGGGGGCACAGAAAGGAAAAAAACGAGCACAATGAGGGGCAGCAAGGGGGCACAGAAAGGAAAAAACGAGCACAATCAGGGGCAGCAAGGGGGCACAGAAAGGAAAAAACGAGCACAATCAGGGGCAGCAAGGGGGCACAGAAAGGAAAAACGAGCACAATCAGGGGCAGCAAGGGGGGCACAGAAAGGAAAAAACGAGCACAATCAGGGGCAGCAAGGGGGGCACAGAAAGGAAAAACGAGCACAATCAGGGGCAGCAAGGGGGGCACAGAAAGGAAAAACGAGCACAATCAGGGGCAGCAAGGGGGCACAGAAAGGAAAAACGAGCACAATCAGGGGCAGCAGCAGGGCACACAGACGGAGCTGTGTGGTGGGGAGCGACCTACCAGTCAAGGTCAGGGGTCGCTCTCTTCACCACGCAGCGGCCGCCATAAATGGGGAGGTGGGAGGGAGGAGCAGGGAATGGGGCAGCGAATGGGCAGTGAGGGGCGGGGCCGCAGGGCGCAGCGGCGGGAAACAGGCACAGAAGGGAAAACGAGCACAATCAGGGCATCAAGGGGGCACATAAAGGAAAAAAACGAGCACAATGAGGGGCAGCAAGGGGGCACAGAAAGGAAAAACTAGCACAATGAGGGGCAGCAAGGGGGCACAGAAAGGAAAAACGAGCACAATCAGGGGCAGCAAGGGGGGCACAGAAAGGAAAAACGAGCACAATCAGGGGCAGCAAGGGGGCACAGAAAGGAAAAACGAGCACAATCAGGGGCAGCAAGGGGGCACAGAAAGGAAAAACGAGCACAATCAGGGGCAGCAAGGGGGGCACAGAAAGGAAAAACGAGCACAATCAGGGGCAGCAAGGGGGGCACAGAAAGGAAAAACGAGCACAATCAGGGGCAGCAAGGGGGCACAGAAAGGAAAAACGAGCACAATCAGGGGCAGCAGCAGGGCACACAGACGGAGCTGTGTGGTGGGGGAGCGACCTACCAGTCAAGGTCAGGGGTCGCTCTCTTCACCACGCAGCGGCCGCCATAAATGGGGAGGTGGGAGGGAGGAGCAGGGAATGGGGAAGCGAATGGGCAGTGAGGGGGCGGGGCCGCAGGCGCAGCGGCGGGAAACAGGCACAGAAGGGAAAACGAGCACAATCAGGGCATCAAGGGGGCACAGAAAGGAAAAAAACGAGCACAATGAGGGGCAGCAAGGGGGCACAGAAAGGAAAAACGAGCACAATGAGGGGCAGCAAGGGGGCACAGAAAGGAAAAACGAGCACAATCAGGGGCAGCAAGGGGGGCACAGAAAGGAAAAACTAGCACAATCAGGGGCAGCAAGGGGGCACAGAAAGGAAAAACGAGCACAATCAGGGGCAGCAAGGGGGCACAGAAAGGAAAAACGAGCACAATCAGGGGCAGCAAGGGGGGCACAGAAAGGAAAAACGAGCACAATCAGGGGCAGCAAGGGGGCACAGAAAGGAAAAAAACGAGCACAATCAGGGGCAGCAAGGGGGCACAGAAAGGAAAAACGAGCACAATCAGGGGCAGCAGCAGGGCACACAGACGGAGCTGTGTGGTGGGGGAGCGACCTACCAGTCAAGGTCAGGGGTGGGGCATGGACACACCAGGGGGCGGAGATGTGGATGGTGTAGGGGCAGCAGCATTCATCCGCGCCACGCCTTGTGGCAGCAATGCCATGATGAGGACATGCAGGGCCTGGTAGATCCCAGCTACATTTCGCTGATGTGCAGCGGTGGCTGCCATCCTTTCCTCCTCCATCCGCACCATGTCCTCCATGAGCCTCCGCATGCGTGCCATCTCCTGGCTGAGATCGCTGGAGCCACCCTGAGTGGACAGGTGCTCTTGTCTCCGAGTCATGACTCCAGCAATGTCAGCCAGGGCTCGTTGGAGACCATGGAGCGGTGTGTGGGTGTCCGTTAGGGACTGGAGGTGGTCCCTGATGGGACTCAGACACCCATGGATGGCGTCGAGTTTGGTAGCCATGAGGTCGAACCCCACCCGCACCCGCTCAGCCATCTCCCTCTGGACCTCCAACACACGGCGTTGGAAGGCCATGGGTTGTTCGGGGGGGTCTTGGGAGACAGCCGGGGTTGTGGGTGCCTCCTGCTGGGTGGTTTGTGGAGTGGGTGGGGTCTCCTCGATGCAGCTGGGCTGCCCTGGAGGTGATTGGCGGATGAGCTCAATGATGTCTTGGAGGGCTTCGGTGTCGATGCTGGTGGTGTCCTCCTCGTCATCAGTGAAGAGTGGCTGGGACTGCTCTGCAGGTGGCATTGACGGTGCCCCTGCAATGTGAAGGGGAGATGCAATTACAATGTGTCCTCATGTATGTGGCCGCATGGTACATGTTGACATTCAGACAGCATGGCAATGTACATTGTGACAGTGTGTAGATCAGGGCCATGATCCAGAGTCATTGTGGGTGTGCACTGTGCTCTGCTTGATTGTGCATGTGTGCCATTGTGGCCATCTCCCCCGTCCCCCAGTACCTGGTGGTTACTCACCCTGTTGCCGTTGTGTTGTGTCATGTCGAGCAGTGTCCGGTGCCCCGACTCCTGCCACGGTCTCCACACTTTTGACTGTTGACACCAGCTCCTCCATGTCATCCAGCTCCAGCTGTGGCGCTGGGCTCCCATCTCCAGTCTGCATTGCTGCCTTGTGGTTGCCTGCGAGTTTCTCCTTGGTCTTGCGCTTGATGTCATTCCATCGCCTCTTGACCTCGTCCATTGACCTCTTGTGCTCTCCGACAGCGTTCACCTTGTCCATGATGGACTGCCATAATCCATTTTTGGTGCCCAATGACACATTGGAGGTGACGAACAGTTGTTGATGGTGTTCTATCACCTCCGTGACCAGGATCCGATTCTCCTGCGGACTGTACTTTGTCTTCCTCTTCTTCTTGTCCTTGCCCTTCCCTGTCACTGTGGTCCTGGGCTGGTCGTCCGGGGTGCTTGTGGGGTTGCGCTCGTCCTCTGCACCTGCTCCGGCTGCCTCCATGGTGCTTCGGTGTTGGTCATTTTGTGTTTGTGTGTTTTTTCTCCTTTTGTAGTGATTTTCCCGCCTGCCGTGTGTGTATGGCAGGCCTGGCGCTGCTTATCGCTGATTTCCTCATTGTGAATGGGCTCATCGCACGTTTTTTGTAGTTGGGGTTTGTGTTTTTATCGCCGTCGCGGTGGTTGTATCGCGGACATTGTCCGCGGTTTCAGGAGACTATCGCATGGTACTGCCGTGTTGTGAATTCCACGTTAACACGGGGTTATTTTACCGCGATAGGCTGCGATGTGTAAAGTTGCGTTAACATTTTTTGGAGATGTTTAGCACACGTTCTTGTGAATATACCCCTTTCCCCCCCTCCCCCCTCCCCCCAAATAGGTTGTGTTAAACCCTCTCCCTTTAACATTGACAACAACAGGTCGTTACCCTGTTTAAATCAAATACAACAGCCGGGAGCTCTCCCTGAGGGGTGCGGTGTCGCCGGCATACACCCCTACCAAAAGCAGGGTGGCCAAGAAAAAGGCGGAAGGCCAAATCTATGTATCGTGGGTTAGAGACAGCCGGCCCGCCGCGGCCGCTACACAGGGTTACTACCCCACCCCAACACCGAAACCTTAGCATGTCCCGGGCTAGACCCGGGCAGATCAAAAATGCAGTTACGATCACATAATTGCAGAACCCCAATTAATCATTATCACTCAGTCTGTCTTCAGGTGTGTTCCCGGCATTCGAACTATGTGTGTGCTTTATACCCCCAACGTGTTTAGCAAATTTCAGTGCGGATTTGGCATCCGTGAAATGATGAGCCATACCCTCGTGTGTCACCTTAAGCTTAGCGGGGTACAGCAAGCAATAGGGGATCTTGGCCTGTAGCAAAATGCATTTCGCAGGCAAGAATTCCCGGCGTGCCGCCTGCACCGCCGGGGTGAAATCAGGGTAGAATGAAATTGTGTTCCCTTTATGAGTTATAGTCCCACGCTCTCTTGCAAGTCTCAGGATGAGATCACGGTCCTGATAGTTCAAGATCCGAACCAGGATAGGCCTAGGTGTAGCTCTGACCGGGGGCTTGGGGCCCAATGCGCGGTGTGCTCTCTCAACCGCAAACACCGCGGACAGATCAGGGCCAAAGAGCTCCCGCAGCACGTCAGCAATGTAAGCCTCTATTTAACATATGTAAGGGGGACAAGGGAAACCCTACTCACCTACACGGATTGACGTGTCTACACTTACTCAGGCCATCTGACATTCCTTCACGATCTGCCTGGCCATGAATTAAATCCCTACAGCTGTCAGTTCCATCCCCTCACAGGGTGCCCGGCTGGGTTCCCTGTAAGTACCCTTCTTACACTTTCACCTCCTTGTGGTGCACAGTCACTCTGACAGAGGTTGTCTTTTCGTAGGTCCTGAAGAGACCCCTGACTGTAAAGGGGGTTGAAACGCCGTCGACATATTTGAAAGCGAACCAATCACCCAGCCCCTATGATTAAATAAGGAAGCTGTGTTCATTGTACATTGTTCTTGATGGTCGACTTTTCTATAATTGGAAACCAATTGTTTATTTCACAACATGTCACTATTCCAATAGGTTGCATTTTCACTGGGGACACTTTTGCACTGCTTTTTTTGTATTTACATTTGAATAACATAAATACCTGTTGCAATTACCAAACTTTGAGTGGTATATGGTTTTATTCTCCTTGGGACATCCATCTAACCCCCTGTTTCATTGCCATTGTGCTTATTTTTATTTATTATTAATTATAATAATCCACAGGAACCATTGTTTCTGGCCATTTTAGATATGGCGGTCATCTCTGGAATCCCCGTGATCCTCAGGTTGTTTCGGCGAGACCTGGCCTCCAAGTCCTAATTCTTTGCCCTGCTCAGACCCAGTACTTTGTCCATATGCAGACGCTACTCCTTTGTTACGACCTGAAACTCGTGGAAGTCTGAATTGCGATTTTCAAGCACATCTAGCCTTGTCTTGTGCGGGTTCACCTGTTCTTTGACTTCGTCAAGCTGTGAAGTGAGCACATCCAGCTTCGTGTCTATGGTGCGAAGGCTTGACCGCATCTCTAACATTAGTGTGCGCAAGTCCTCCCCCCGATCCTCTGCCTGCGAGTCAGGTGGGCGGTCTGAGCCTCCCTCCGGGTCGGACTCCGTTAACCTAGTGGTCCTTCTGTTGTCAAATGTTAGTTTCGGCTGTTTTGCGTCCTGTTTGCCCATGGTAGCAAGCCTCCAAGGTGCACCGATACTTGGTGAGGGTTGGTTATGGCAGCCCCAGTGAGTCTCACTGTAACGGTTCCCTGCTCCCACTGTTTGGGCACCTGTATACCAACAGCCGGACTGATATCGCACCGGTGCTAATGTTTGGTGTTGTGCGCCGATACGTTGTGGTTTGCTTAATGCCCCCTGAGGTTCATCCACACCCGCCACCTGATATTGGTGTTGGCCCCAATCGCCGGTCGCTCTGGCACACGAGACCCCTCACCTCCTGCCCGGATCGCTGGGTACGCCCGGCCGGCCCACAGCAAAGGACTCGATCAGCAGTTCTGCTAGGGGCAGCTCCACTGGGCCTTATGCTTTCCAAACCGGGCCCGCCACTTCACAGCCCGCAGGAGCAGCTTTCACCATCTATCAGGGGGGCCCAGCAGAGCGCGATGTCATTGAGGGGGTCCGGCACCCACTTCGCGGTCCGGTGGAAGCCCCACGGCACCACAGGTCCGCCGTCCAGTCTTCCTGATCTGTGCACGCCGGGCCGCCTGGTTCCTAAATGGCGGCTCGCCTCACACACAGCGGTCACCCTCGTCTCCCAGTTCGGAGACCGCCAGTGAAAGGCGAGACACAGAAGGAGTCTCTTGCTCACCTCGCTGTCCGGGTGAAGCCCCGCTGCACCGCAGGCCCTCCGGCGGAATCTCCCGGTCTGCACGCGGGATGTCGCCTGATGTAACAATGGCGGCTCGGCTTGTTCGCGTCTCCGGGGTTCCAGCCAGTGTCCCCATGGAGGGGCAGACTCAGTCCCTCCGCACGTCGTCAGCACACAGGGGACCAGGCTACAGGATACCGTAGGCCTCCATCCGTCCAGCCGCCGCACATCAAGTAAGGGGTTCCGATCACTTCTGGATAGGCCGCGATCGTCCGGGGCACCCTGTACACCGCAGAAGCAGTTTGCAGCCACGGCAGACGGCCTCCCCGAAGTGTGACCTCATAGGCAAAGCCCAGGCGCTATTTACACACCGCGATGGCCCTCCATTTGTGCAAATTTTGACAGGATTGTGTCTCGGCTGGCAGAGCGCGCTTAGCAAGCGGCCATCTTGCAGCACGGTTAAGCCACGCCCCCGCGCCAGGCCCCTTTTATTTGCAGGGTCACCTGACTGGTGACGCCTGTGATGGGTGGGTGTTCAGAGTGGGTACAACAGAGAAGCTGAACTCTGGAACGTGTCCAGCAGGACACTACAGCTGGGTCCAGAGACTTGGTGAATTGTCCAGCAAAATCAACATCTTTCTTCACCACTCAGCCTTAGAGCCGAAAGCTGCTGTCTGTTGCTGTGCTCAAAACGGAATATTATTAGTCTGGCACTGGACCGTTGGCCGTTAAGAGATCTGGATAGCTAACCTAAGTCATCACCTGTGAGTAATGAGCAAGATGAAACCACCTTGTGAAGAGCGCAGCAAATACGCTTGTGCAGCGATCCCTGCGCACAATGAATACATTAATTCACCCATCACAGAGTTCTTTAAGCTGGGTTATAAAGCGCCTTTGTGGAGTGATAAATGTAAACAGTTAAGGAAAGTGCTAATGTATTCCCCTCACTCTGAATTAATTTGAAGCCGTTAAACAAATAATTGGCAACCTCTCGCCAGCCAAAATGTGTCCCTGTCGACCCTGGCGACAGAAAAGAGATCATTCCATCATGGCTTCTGGCGTCGGGGAGCGTGGAGGAACACTCCTAAATGAGGCAAAAGGCTATTTCATATCTTCTCAGCGCAGGCTGTAGCCTGCAACAGTTCACTACATTCCAGGGGAATGCAAAGTCTTTGATTTCTTTCAGGATTATAAGGTGATCCCAACATGCAAACGTCATTTTATGCAAAAAACCTGATCGAGAGAACTGGAACGCATAATCCGCCATTTTCCATATGAATTACCAAGGCACAGCCATCAATGCCAGATTCCTAACAGTAACCTACTGAAACCTGTTTGCTCTTTAAGGGAGCGTGAAAGTAAAGAGAGAGACAACTCTTCCATGTCATTCTGTCTTTCACCGTTGCTGAGACTCAAAGCAGACCATTGAGTGGTGATGGATTTTAGAGATGGCCACTCCTCCTATTTTTGAGAATTGAATTAGGACTGGCACTGGCAGTAAAGTTTTCTGTCACTGCATCTCTGACTGGATTTGCATGTATGAGTTTAAGGTGGCCCATCACCTAGTAATAGCATTTGAACTATTATTTACCAGAGAATCAAAATTGGGCCATGGCCTAGAGAAGGACTAATTCCCCACATCCATCCCATTGGTCTAGAAAAAGCCTACAGCCACCAAATGATATCAAAACAAGTGAAAAAAAAACATCTCCCGCTGGGTGCAGCCGCACCTGGCGCTGACCTTGGGGTGGCGCTGTGTTTAGAAATTACTTATGGGTTTAAAAGCATGTGCTGCAGAGTTCCTTGTGTGTCCAGCAGATTTCAGGCAACAGTAAACGTGTCAAGATAACTTTGGAGATTAACGTTCCTGCTGGAGAGAGATCGGAGGTTTGTCTAGTGGCAGTTTTGACTCATCATAAAGTAGCACAGAGGGTTATTGTGCCTGCTGCAAAGAATGTTTACCTTCCAAATCACAGAACTGAGAGTGAGTGAAATATTATTAGCGCTATAATAAATAATGAAATGCATGCCAGAAAGGGGCTATGGAGAGATGAGGGTCACTGTTGGAGGCTGACAGTGAGGTAATTAGTGGAGAAGGAGGTCATGGGGGCAGGGTTAGATTGGGATAAAAAATATGCCCGGGCACGCTAAAAAAAAGTGCCCCACATTTGCGAATTGCGCATTTCCGTGAAACAGTGCTTCAATGTTTTAAGTTTTATGAAAAGGATGGGGGAGGTTCTCTACAATAGACATGTTTTCTTAACTTCATTTAGATAAAAAAAAATGCAAATGTTGCCTGCACTCTTTGTGCATGGATTAGTTCACACTAGCGAACCACACCTGAATATAAGTGAGGCCACTTCTGCTCAGCCCCCCCTCCCCTGCTCAATCTACATATATTAATGGGCCGGCCCAGCGAGAGACTGGGAATGGCATCTCCACCCCGTTGGTAAAAGGGAGGTAACAGAGGCCCATCTGCATCCAGAAAGGCCGCTCAGGCCCCCACTGGCAGCATCTGTACAGCACAGACAAGCCCAAATTGGCTTCCATGTTGCCCTTAAAAGCGGTGCACAGCTGCAACTTAGATACCGGCCCATCGCCAATGGCCCAGGGGCCGGCCTTGCCAATCTGTCCCTGCATGGGGGGCGGCAAAAAAGACTGTTGCACCCGGTGACATCAGCGCTAAAGCCGGCCCTACTATGATCACACACAGTTTTTTAGGGTAGCTATAAAACAGCATGAACATGAAGCATCCGATTATGACAGATACTTAATGAGACACTTTTCTCTGCTTGTTCCCAAACTAAAAATGCTTAATGGAGGATTTGTGTAAAATATACAATGGGCACCTAACGTGCACACTATGGGGTATAAGTTAACAATACCAATATCCCCAAGTACCCACAGATGGTCCCAGCATCTTATGGCAAGCCACTTATTATCTGACCCTGTTCTAGATACTTATTAATGTCCCACCCATAAATGCGCTGGTATGTCACACAAAAATACTAATGACTGGTCTTTACCCTCCCTATACTAATAGAGTGCTGGCTTAGATCCGTGAATTTCATAAGTAGAACATAAATAATGAATTATAGTATGATTGAGACACTATAGTATGGACATATTTTTTCTTTAAAGGAGTATTTCTCTCACAAAATAAAACAAAGACATTTTCAGACATAATTACAAATGGTCAACAAGTTTCAGCACCTTTCACACTCATTCATTGATTTCTTCAGGATTCAAAAAAAGCCACTCACCCCACCAACCAATATCCCACATGTAAACAACAGGTGCACAGATGACTGAATTGAAATAACTTTTCCCTACAGTTGCCACAGGTTCATTTTCCACTGACACACTTTAGTCATTCTCAAATACATCCTACAGCCTTACTTTCCTAATGTTTAAAGAGCAATCGTGTCACCATGTATGCTGACCAAGCAGACTCCTGGCATGCAGCATCCTGTTCCATCAACACATGTATCCTGCAACCATGCTTTTATGGAACATGATGATTATATGGGTTCTTGTTTTCAGTGCACCAGTCCTCAGGCCCAGCTCCCCCCGTTCATCTGTCAGGCTTCCCGAACAGCTCCCAGCCTCGTTCGACTTTTGCCTCTTTGGCTTTTTTCCTCCATTTTCTCTCCTTCTTTGCCTCCCCTCTCCTCTCTTTGACCTCTTACCCCATTTTCCTTCTCATTCATCACCTTTTCTAGCTTGTCTCTTGCCTTATTTCCTCCGTTTTCATTCTCATTCATTGCCTCTTCTAAGCTTTTTTTGGCCTTTCTCCTCCTTTTTGTCTTTTTCCTCTGTAGTTGCCCTGCGGTTCACATGCTTCCGCCACCTTTTTCCCGCTCTTTCCCTCCCCTGCTCGTGCTCCCACCTCCCGCCGCCTGCTAGCCCTGCCCTCCACCACCTAGTGCCCGTCCCATCTCCCAGGACCTTTTTTATAAAGGTCGCAGGCTGACCATGCCACTGACACGCCAAAGGTGCACCAAAGGCAAGCCCGTCCCGCCTGGACCTTGCCCCCACACCAGAAACCCTGGTTCAACTCCTCTCCACTGCAACACCACCGCAGAACTCTGCACCCTATACTCCGGCCGACCAAGCAATCTGCACTCACTGCTCTTTCACCTGCAACAACCCACACACTAGCACTCCACACACCAGCAAACACACCACCCAGCACGCACACAGCTCAACTGCATCCTTCTCACCACACGATCACTCAGCAAGCACGCCACCGAGCTATGTGACCTCATTACCACTGTCTCACCTGACATCATTTTCCTCACCGAAACATGGCTCTCCCCTTCGTCTGCCCCTGTCAACAGCAACACTGAAGAAATACAAAATTGTACACCTGGACAGGATCGGCAAACCTGGAGGAGGGATCACCATCATCCACAAGGAAACCATCCAGTGCACCACCATGACGGACAATGCCATCCCAACCTTAGGATATCTCAAATTCAAATGCCAAACCAATGGCAAATCCACCATCAGAGGTATCCTCCCATACAGACCCCCTGGACCATGCCCCAGTTTCTGCAATATCACTGCCATCTTCATCGCCCCCTTCGTTGTAGACTCAAACAACTACATCTTCCTCGGCAACCTAAACTTCCACCTCAGCAACCCCATCAACCACAACACCAACAACCTCCTCAAAATCATGAATAACATTGGCCTCACCCAACTCATCAGCGAACCCACTCACAAAGCAGGACACACACTGGAACCCATCTTCACCTCCTGCAAATGAGTCAAATACAGCCATGTCACCAAACTCACCTGGGTTGACCCCTACATCATTCACTTCAACATCTTCAACCCGCACACCTCCACCACCACGCCATCCAACCCCGAGCTGGGGCAAAATCACACAGAACCAATGGACCGACACCCTCAACACATCCAGCCCAGCCAACACCACCAACCCGGACCAGAGTGTCAAGAACTTCAACACTTTGATAACCAATAGCGCAAACTACATAGCCCCCATCTAGATCAACATGCACATCAGATCCTACAAGCAAGCAAGCAAGATGGTACACCAAAGAACTGAGAACAGCAAAACGTGACTGCAAACGACTGGAGGGAGGATGGCGCTCAAGCAAGAAAACCCTTGAAATAACCGCCTTCAAATACTCCCTCAGCCACTACCACTGAATGATGAGAGGAGAAGAGTGTCCTAGCCAATCAGATCAGACAGCACCGACTTTTCAAGATCGCCAGGGAGCTCTCCAATTCCACGGCAACAGAAAACAGCATAACCCCCCTCTCAAGAATTCTGTGACAACCTCACCAACATTTTTCACGGCAAGACCAGCACCATCTACAGAAAGTTCAAACCTCAGCCCACACAGATAGACCCCACCACCACCTCCTGCTCTGACCACCTGTTTACAATGTGGAACCAGCTCACCCTCTGGGCACCACCACCACCAAGACCACCATCCACTCAGGTGCTCCCATGGACCCCTGCCCACACCACATCTTCAATATTGGAAACCAAAGGATCAGTAACAAACTCACCAATCTGTTTAACACCTCTCTTACCAAACCACTTTTCCTGAAAACTGCAAATACGCAGAGGTAAAACTTCTACTTAAGATGCCATCAGCCCACCTCAGCAAACTCAAAAACTACCAACCCATCTCCCTGCTCCTCTTTTCAGCCAAGACTCTGGAGAAATAATGGCTTTCTCATGAGACACAGCTCACGAGACACCTGGAACAGAATTGCCTCCTCAACACCAATGTCTGTATTCCGTAACAACCACAGCATTGAGACCACTCTGATAGCCACAACCGATGACATCTGAACCCTCCTCGACCGAGGAGAGAACTGCAATCATCCTCCTCGACCTCTCGGCAGCCTTCGACACTGTATCTCACCACATACTGGTCATTAGACTACACCACATCGGAATACACGGAGATGCACTCAAATGGATCACCTCCTTTCTCACCGGAAGAACTCAAAAGGTCCACCTGCATCCGTTCAGCTCCAAACCCAAAGACATCATCTGCTGCATCTCCTAAAGATCATCAAGCCAAAAACTTTCCCTTAAGAAAGTGTTGGCATCCGTGGTATACTTTACTCACAAGGTGTAAGGAACCTACAAGCCTATTAATTAAAAAGGCTGTTTTTATTATATGCCTGCCAAACCTTGGATAAGAGGTGGTTAATCCACCCGTGGGTGATTTTAAACATATTAAAGGGCCAACGCCCCTTGACTCAAGATGATGCTTTGGATGGTCTTAACTCAAGACAGATCATATAGATGAGTAGTTCCCCTTGTTATACCCACAAAGTTTTAAACTCAAAAAGATTGAGACATATCCAGTCCTGTCCGGATTCAACAATACAAGACGAATCCTAGGTAAGAATGTTAAACAACATAAGGTTTTTATTGTTTTTATGCATATATGTGTGGGAGATATCATTTTGTCCTGAAGAAGGTGGTCAAATTTTCCATTACCCACCGAAATGCGTCGACTTACAGTTTGGACTAAATCTGATAAACTTTGGGATGCAATAGATGACGATTATCTGGGAACATCATGTATCTCGAATCATGATTCAAACAGATTCGTAGTGGATAAAGACATATGTGGGTAGTCTTATGTATTTCTACCTTTGCATGTTTTTAACTACTTGTTTCTTTTTTAATTACTTGCCTGTTTTTTAAATAATTTTCATTGTTTGCGCCATGTTTTGTTCATGTTTTTTAAGTAACACCAGAAGAAGCTGTAAGATTCATCGGTTGACAGCTAGATGATCCGTGCTGTGTTACCTTTCATCCATGGAAAAACTGGATGTGTTTTGGCATATGTGGTTTTAAAGCTCTTCATAATCTGATAGTTCTGTGGTACTAAATTGTGTCTACACTGGGGGCAAAACAGGGTGTTGAATAATTGTGACAGGGGTGATTGAGTGATCCCAGGTGTTTATGAGTGCTAGAAATTGAGTTCCCAATGGGATGTTTTTGACTGATGATCTTTGTAGGATGCCTCAGATGATGTCTTTGGTTTTGGAGATAAACGGATGCAGGTGGACCTTTTGAGTTCTTCCCTTCTGTCCTATGCAGACGACACCCTCTCTCTCTCCGAAGATCCCACCAGAACCAGCTTCCTCAGGTGCATGACTGGCATTGCAACATGGATATAAAACAACTGTCTGAAGTTGAACTCTGGCAAACCAGAAGCACTTATCTTCGGCAACAAGACCACAGCCTAGAACGACTACTGGTGGCCCACGGATATAGGACCTCCACCGACTCTTGTGGAACAAACTAGAAACCTTGGCATCATCCTAGACTGTAAACTGACCATGAGATCACAGATCAATGCAGACTCCTCTGCCTGCTTATTTACCTTACGCATGTTTTGAAGAATATTCTAATGGCTGCCCCAGAACACAAGACGCAGCGTCACTTAGGCCCTCATCACCAGCCGACTCGACTATGGCAACGCTATTTACTCAGGTATCTCCACCAACCTCCTAAACAGACTTCAGACCATATAGAACGCCGCTGCCAGACTCATCCTTGACATCCCCGGTCGCTCATCCATCTGTCCCCACCTAAGAAGACTCCATTGGCTCCTCATACAGAAAATATGCTAATTCAAGCTATTGATCAATCCATACAAGGCTCTACACAACCAGGGACCCGCCTACAACAACCAACACCTCACCTTACACCACCCCTTTGTGCACAGGTCATTAACTCTAGATACATCACTACTGGGCACAAGGGACAACCAATATGCTGGCAGTTAACCTCATCACCGCACTCCTCTCCGACCAAAGCATGTGTGTGCAAATGCAGATATCTGTCACTGATAGATTGAGCTGCCTCTGCATCTGCCCGTTGAATTCGACTTTTAGAGTTAGCTCGGAAGAGAAAATTTGAAAAGCTTTTGCTCAAGAGAATGGATGGCGAATGGATGGCGTAATTTACAGCTCGGTATCATGTCAAAATTAGGGGTAAAATGTATGTCACTTTTCGGTTTCTTTTAATAAATTCCACCTCATTTTTGGTCATGTAATTAGAAAACACCTACGTAGATGTTTCTGGTCATTGGTATTTTTCCAGAACACAGGCAGTAAACTGAAAGGCACAGCAGTCCGTCTAAGAATTTTGAGAGTATGGGAATGTTAGTGAATGATATGCTTGAAATTGTTAAGTACGTGCAGGCTGGCAATTTATGGCTATACTGTGCATGTATAAGTTTATGAAAGGATATGTCACCACAAAGAACTTATAATCACTACAATGAAAATACTAGATTTTGAGATTTCATTTTTTCCCCAAGTTTAGAAAGACCATAAACTTTTAAAGCAAATTCCTGGAACAGACCAGAATGCAATCCATATGCTAGTCTTATGATTTAAATTCAATATTAGTGTGGATGGCATTTGATGTGGTTTAGATGTTATTACATGCCATAGCATGCAAGCACATTCACTACTGACCCACGTTTTGGAGTTTAGTCCCCAAATAAATTATTCCTACAGATTGTAATTTTATCACTGATACATGTTACATGCTTAATACTAGGTGATGTAGAAAATAGATTTCTTGGGTGTAGTTAGTTTTTCAAAGTAAAAATGTCTACTGGCACATGAAACTAGGATGGTAACGGAACAGGTTGGTTAATGGAAGAAATAAGCAAGAGTTCTGCTTCCGAGTAAGACAGCAAGGATACATACCAAGCTAGTGAGCAGGGTAATTAAAAAAGGACAAAGTAGCGGCTGATAATTAAATGCTGATTGAAACTGTAAGCTAAGGGCCAGATGTAGCAAGCCAAATTGCGATCGCAAATGCAGAAATTCGCAGAATTTCAGCGTTTGCGATCGCAATTTCGCTGTGTGCAATGTAGGAAAGAAAAACCTACTTGCAAAATAAGGAATTGCAGAATTTGTGATTCCCTATTTTGCGAATGCATTCAAGGAATCGCAAATTGCGATGCCTTAAATGCAATGCAGGAAGCACCCAAGTTGTACGATTTCTGGTTTAAGAAATCGCAAATTACCACCAACTTCAAGTTGGTGGTAATTTGCGATTTCTTTGAAAAATGCATATTTTGGCATTTTTCAAAGTGCCATGAGGCGCACAGACGGGCCCTTAGGGCATGTATGTGCACCACATGTGCACACATGCACATTTCAGGGGTGCAACAGGGTGTCCTTTTGACACCCTTGCACCCTTGAAATTGCATGCGCAATTTGCGAGTACCTATTGGGTACTCGCAAATTGCGTATGCAATTCCCATTCATTCCTATGGGCCTCCTGGCCCATAGGAATGAATGGGAAGGGATTCCTTAATTACGAATCGCAATTTGCGATACGCAATTAAGGAATGTTTAGGAATCGCAATTATTATTGCGATTCTTACCTACATAGCATTTTGCGAGTCCTTAATACCGATTCTCTAACATTCGCTATTAAGGACTCGCAAAAATGTTCCTTCCCACATCTGGCCCTTGGATTTTAGTAGTTATCTCATGATACCCAAGTCATTTGGGTTAACTCGATCTTTCGCTTTTCAAAAATATGTTTTTTTTATGTTTTAGGCGCTGTAACATATTAATCATCCTTTGTAGCAATGGTCTCTGTTTTGCTGGTATCATATTCTTTTCAAAAGAATTGTCACAACAGGACAACACATTTTTTTCTATCTAATATGTTCACGTAAGGCAGATAATGTAAATAAAAAGAAGGCTTCCTGAGATAGTCTTAAGAATATATTAAAAAGTGATGCCTAAAGTTAACGATTATTTTACTAGTACACTACCTGTTCAATGTTTTGTAGCAGGCTCTGCTAAATATACCTTTAGGTCCTGTGCCGGTGTATGGAATTCTACCCAAAAATACATGGCATGACTTACAAAGATTATGCTGAGACTTACTGCTGTAGGCATCCTGAATTCCAGGAGTAAGGAAGACTTTTCCCTCACTTACTCCTGAAATAGAAGAGAAAGGGAAGCCTACTACAAAAGTAAGTCACACCTATTCATACACCAATTTTTTTTAATGTGTTCCAATGTGTATAAAGACACGCCACATAACCTAAATGTATGGCTCTGTTTTCAATAAGATAGGTCTGAATGCATAGGATGAATATTATTTTCTACCTGCATTAAATCTGAAACATGGAGAAGTGAGACAATAAATTACGTTTTTTAATAATCCTAAATATTGGAGTATGTTTGAATTAATTTTTTTAGAATTAATTATTACGCTGTAAAATAG
This sequence comes from Calotriton arnoldi, assembly GCA_963921515.1. Classification (NCBI taxonomy): domain Eukaryota; kingdom Metazoa; phylum Chordata; class Amphibia; order Caudata; family Salamandridae; genus Calotriton; species Calotriton arnoldi. Next base: position 1,796,124 of record CAWUFW010003219.1, read on the forward strand.
CAACGGATGATTCTTATAAGTTATGAGTGCTTCCGTTCTTTTGCATTTGGACAGTGTGGAAACTATTCAGAAGTCAGTTGATAATGAAATGTCCATCCAGGGCATAATCTTGTAAAACAAAAAGTACTTTACTTAAAACACACAATGTAATACTGTACATAATTTGTTCAGAAAAAATAAAGCAAATGGTCAACCATAGTATTACTCTACAACGATTACTACTTAAGGTAGTCTACGCTACTCCTTTGAATAACCTCATATGCTACTTTCGTGCCGCAATCTCTCCTTGCCTCTGGGCTCCCTGCAGTAGTTTGTTTGTGGCTTAAAAAGGGCCTAAAAACCCTCGGAGGTCGAGGGTCCATTTTGGATGGTACCCCCTCTATAGCGATACAGGCCTCACACTGCCATGTTTAGGCTCCCTTGTGATGCGCAGTACCATTCCGCTATTGTGTTATTCATAATGCAGGCTGCACCAGTGTAGGGTGAGTGCCTCGGAATGTTAGCACTCCTCAAAAGCACAGCATACATCCCCCCAGTATTCGATGAGCAAGGTCATCACCAAACCTGACTAGTTGATGTGCAGTCAGCAACGGAGAGTATTTGCTCTGGGTGTCTGCCACTCAACTAAGGTGATTCTCTTCTGGCACTTTAGATTGCCTCTTCCTTGGACCATCGACTGCTGTCCGATTTCTTCTACTGCCTTGCGGCTTCACGATGCTCAGATGTCACAGGGGAACTCAGACAGGCAGAAGATCTCAAATAACTTCAGTCCACGAAGCTACACGGTCTGGTCAAGCTGTGCAAGCACCTCAAAGACTCCCTGTCCTCACCAGCGCAGAGCACTGCAGTTCCTTCACCAGTGCACAGTAGACATCTTTGCCTCATCCCCAACTTGGTTCAGACACAGTCCCACTTTTCTGAGCAGCATCTCTCTTGTGCAAGGATACCTCCACAGTCCCTCCTAAGCAGTTGGTCAGCTCTCTCACTTGAATCAAAGTCCAAAAAACCTTTCTTGTCAATGAATAGTCAAGTTCTCAGGTTTCTGGTGCTGAGCCTCTCAAGGGTGTTGGAGGGATATACTTCAACCCTGGAGCACAGAGAGTTTCTAATTGCCACTGGTGTGGAGACCCGGGAAACCGGCAAAGAAATCTTGGCAGACTGGCTGGGAGTTTCTGCCACATTTTTCTAATAAAGTGATGGAGCAAGGTTTCAAAAATGAAACTTGCTTGTATGCAATCTTCCTCATAGTATTAATATATTAAAATTTGTACTGTCAAAACTAATCCTTGCATTCACAAACACGAAAGGGATAGACGCTTGCCTATGTGTTTTACTAATGAATAACGCTTGTCTCTAAACCAAGATGGCCGCTAAAAGCGCGGGACTTTATTGCGCATGTCACAACCTGATCACATGGTGTGACGTCTTTCTTTGCTTGGTGGGAAACTTCTGCTTCTGCGCAGTGTGTATTAAAATGGCCGCTAAATGTTTTCACATGCTTAAGCTTGCTCTTATGTCATTATTAAATTGTCGTTTTCTTAACGCTACTAATGCAGGATAGTAATATGATTAAATGGGAATAGAGTTAGGAAAAGTGGGTATACAGTGAAACGTTTTATTTGTGATTTTAATATTTTCTTCTTGCACTTTTAGTAATTCGTAAACTTGGGCCTGGGTTGGTGTCTTGAAACTCGAGAGACAGAGGGTTCTGCGCATGTGTCCTGTATGCCTGCCAAGTGAAGTCAACTTGGATGTCTCCCAAGGCCACGACCTATTGGCCGAAGATGATGTACCCAATGTTTCCGGCGGAACAATTTGTTACTTTTCTCCTGTAAAATATATAACATTTGTCATGAGACGGGTGGGAAATAAAGCGAATGTATTAATTTGAAGGGGAGGGAACGTAAAGACAATAGGCGTTACAATTTAGGCCAAAACGATATGGTGCGAGAATCCACCCCCTGTCCCTGTCCAATCAGAAGTAGTGGTCCCATATTTTAGCAACATTAAGGGGAGGTATATGGGCGTAGAAGGGTATAATAGAATATAGCATTAGTAAATTAGTCAGAGAAGAGCATACTTTACACGAGCACAGGAGAGCGGAGATGCTGACAGAAGAGCTCCAGACTGCCCAGCTGATCGGTTGCTGACTGATTTCCTGTCCGGAAGAGGTCCTGAGGAGGGGGCGGCGGAGTCCATTAGACGGGAGAATCGAGAGAAATCGAGTATCAGAGAGGGGAACGGCGCAGGCGTCGTTGTAGAGAGGTCACCGGTCCTGTCCTGATCCTGGAAGAAGTCTTTACTCTTCATCCTTCCTGGGTCCTTTCTTTTCCAACTCCTAGGCTAAGGGGCTTGGTTCTCGCATTTTAGGTAATTATACTGCAACCTTTAGTTGCGCTGCTGTCTCTATCTTCTCCTCTTCCTTAAACACCGTCATTTTTTAGCAAAATCATTTCTATGCTTTTTCTTGGGTATTTTCAATCAAGTACCGTGTTTTCTGTATTTTACTCTGCTAAAACTTTAGATAAACATTTTAAAACTTCCTGACTCAGTGATCATTTCAAGATAATGTACTATAATGAATGTCACTCATTTTAAACTTCCCAATTAGCAAAGGATCCATTGGTAAGTTATTACTCTTCAATCAGAAGGTAATTGGTAGCAGGGACTTTGATAAAAGAGTACATCTGACACCCAGCGTAAGTATTAGTGTAGTGTGAATGTATGGGCCCAAGTGAGTATATGGTGTATGAATGCAGTTGGCTAATATAGCGCTGGATCAGTTTTCTGGTAGCAGAGGATGGTTGTTGTTACTCTTTGTTAATTGGGTAATGAGAAATTTATTTGTATTTTTATGAACTAACCCGCTTATTTTGAGTTTTTGTTATATGTTGTCCAGAATACCCCGGGGTAGGGAAAAAGAATAGTGGGTGGCAAGTGGAAGCCATACTGCAGTGAGGTTATCTGTCAGGCAGAAATAGTACTGAGAAGTTAAGCAGGACTTCAAGTACTCGTTAGGGACTCTATGCGAGTGAGTAATAGCAAAAAGGGTACGCTGATAAAAATTTGATGTTATATCACCGAGTAAGGGTAACATTGGAGAAGTAACAGGTACTTCTGGAGCTTGTGTGAAGAGTAGACAGAAGTGTTTTACTCGTAGTGTATGTATTAGTAAACGGAAAGGTTTTACTTAAGTGTGGAAGAAACTATCTTTTTCTAAATTAGTGGAAACTGGCACGATAGCGAATGTTTTATGTTGTTACTGAAATTTAATTAAGATTTATAGAGAAAATAAGTTTGCGTAAATTTTGTAAAGGGAGGGTCAGTTGCCGGAGAGGGAATTGACGTCACAAAACGCCGCGCTGTGGTAGGTTGAAACAGCGGGTGTGGAAAAACCCTTGTAAAGGAGGGGTCAGTAGTCGGGAGTAGTACTGACGTCACAGGTGCCGCGCTGGGATTGGTTAAACCAGCAAGGACAGAAAAGAGCAGATTGTAAAGGAGGGGTTGACAGAGAAACGTCACAAAAAAAAAAGCCGCGCAAGGATTGGCTCGGAAATAAAAGATAGCAGACATTTGATTGGTCAAAAATATAGAAGCAAAATTCTTAGTGGATAAGGATTGCATGTTAAAACGTGATCTGACTTTAACAGGAACTCGTCCGGATAGGAAATTCCTAGGTTTTGCAGAATATAATTTTGTACACAGAAGATTAGATAGAATGTACGGAGAAAAGAGAAAAATGTCATTCTTACAAAAGATTAAGAATTATTTTAAAAAGGACAAACCAATCAAAAGTAGAGAAGGAATTATTATTCCACCAGCTAAAACGCCAGCATCATTTATGATGATGGAGAGAGGTTATCATACCTGTGTATGGATGGAGAATTGGATAGAATACACCAAAAATGATGGAGTATTAGCATTTCCTCAGAATGGCACGTTCAATGGGCGAATTCTTCAAAACTTGAGATTGAGGATGAATGACTTAGAACCCAGACCTAGATTAACCCAGTACGAAGCTCTAGAAGAATGGGAAACCGAGGCATTTGAGCGGGATAGATCTAGAAGTAATAGGAGTTATCCAGGATTTTACCCCAGATATTTACGTGAGTCGAGAGAGGGTCAGATGAAACAATGGAGAAGGACAATGATTACAGAGGGACTGTATCCATTATTCACAGAAGGAGAAAAATCAGGAGGCAAATGTACAGAAAAGACAAAACATTTAATGAGAAATGCTCTATTACTTACCGGTAATCTTCATTACTCCGGGTCCCGTTGTCCTCGTCCCATTCATAACAAAGTGGAGATAACCATCTCCCGACAGAAAAAAACAAGAGGAATGCTGGGACCCTAATACTGCCCCTCCCACCGGGAGTACATAAGCAGTACTTACCCAGCATCCCTCCTGTACAACCAAGCCCACACAGGAAGGCCGGCCGTCCGAGAGGGAGGGAGGGGCGTATGAATGGGACGAGGACAACGGGACCCGGAGTAATGAAGATTACCGGTAAGTAATAGAGCATTACCCCCAGGTCCCTTATGTCCTCGTCCCATTCATAACAAAGTGGAGAATACCAAAGCAGTAAACCGGCCTTCCGAACCCACATGCACACCCAGGAAACCACCACAAAAGCAGCAACCGAAGGGAGCACCGAGAAGGGAGGAAAAGACTGCAGGAAGCAACCGGCCCGTCGCCCAGAACAGGGCAGCAGGGACCAAACAAGGACCGGAGACAACCCAGAAAACAGAAGGGCAGGGCCCCAAAAGAAGGCCACCAACCAGAGAAACCGGAGACAGGGCAACCCAAGACCCAAAGGCCAAGGCCAAGAAGACCCACCGGACAAGGCCGCCCAGGCCAGACCCACCAGGAAGGCACACAGGACCCGGCAGCCACACAGACACAGCAAACCGCAACAGCCCCGAAGAAGGCCAAAGAAAGAAGCCAAGACCGGCCAACAGAGCGCAGGCACAAGCACCCAGACCAACAAGGAAGGAGGAAAGCACAGGCCAGAAACCGGCCCACCCCACCAAACCGAACGACCCGGCCCCAGAGAGCCCAGAGGAGAAAGCAAAGCAACCCCCGCCGAGGAGGCCCAGGAACCAGGAAACCAGCATCCCCAGGGCCACCAAACGTCAAGCACCCAGCCCAGAGGGAGGAGCCACAGCAAGAACCCAGGGGCCGAACAGGAGCGAGACCCCAACCAAACCGAAAAGGACAGGGAAGGAGACAGAGACTCGAAAACCCAGGAGGCCAAAAACCCCACAGGGAAGGAGGCCGCAAACCAAACCAGGAAGGCCACCAAACCCAGAAAAGCAGGGGCAGAGGAGGCCAACCCAAAGACCACAGGCCAGAGACGCCCCCAGAAAGAACCAGCCGACAGCCGACCAACAAAAGAGAGGCCAACAAAGACCGGAAACCAACAACGAACAAGCCCAACAAGGGCGGGGACAGGGCAGGACCGGAGACCAGGGCAACCGGGAACACCCAGCAGCCCCCAAACCAGAAAACAACCAGGCAGGAACCCACCGAACCACAGAGGGCAGAAAAAAACAGGAGCCAACAAGGCGGAGGACCGCACAGGCACCCCATACCCAGGCCAAGCACGCAGCAAGGGCAGGAACAGCGGAAAAAAACGGCCCCAGGATGCACAGCACCCAGACCAAAAGCCCACAACGCCCGACCCCAGCAACGCCGGAGAAGAGGCAAGAAAACAGCACAAACCAGGGCAACACAAAAGGAAGCAGGAAGCCAGGACCACAGCCAAGCAACCCGCCGAAGCAGGAGGACCCGCAGGCCCAACCAACCCCTGGAAGGAGCCCACGCAGCGCCCAGGCCAAAGCAAAAGGCAGGGAGGACCAGGAACCCCCAGCACACCACTGCCAGAACATACAGAAGGTCGGAAAAAGAAACAGAGGAAACCGCCAAAGCGGAAACCAGAGGAAGAGCAGAGAAGGCAGAGGGCCAAGCAGCAGCAAACCCCCAGACAACCCACAGCCAGGAGGGCGGACCCCACAGAGGCAAGAAGAACACCACAGAATCGCACCCCAACCAGAGAAGGGGGGGGGCACCCAAACAGACACACCGGGAACAAAGCCCGGGGAAGCAAGGGAAGACAGGAGCGAGCCAGGACACCAGAACCAGGAACGCCCAGCAAAACACACCCCAGAGCCGACCGAAAAGCGACAGCACAGCCAGCAAGCCAAGGAGGAAAATCCGAGGCCACCCCGAACCAGCAGGAAGCCGTCACACCCTGATCAACAGGAGGCCAACCAGGACACGCCAACCCAGAGGCAGCAAACACCAGGACCCCACACAGGTCCCAACAGGGGAACCGCAACCCAGGGGGACAAAGGCGCACAGCGCCCCGCCAGGACACACAAAGAGACAGGCAAGGAGGCAGAGCCGAAAAAGGCGACCAACAGTCGCACAAAACCCGCAGGAGCGGGAAAGCCCTAGCAGACACCCAGCCAGGCACCCATGACGCGAACCAGACAAGACCAGGATCCCCCAGGGAGCAAACACACCCAGAGCGCAGACGGACCCCCAAGCGCAGAAGAGGGGAAACAGGAGCCACGCCAAGGACACGGCAGCAGCGAAAGACAGCCAGGCCCAAACAGCCGCGGCACGAACCCCAGGGACCAAAAGGCGAATCGCCACCGGAAACACACCTCGGGGGAGACGCCAAGGAAAGGAAGAGCATGCGCCCAACCACACCAGCCGGAGAAGCCCACACCAGGCACCCCCAGGCGGCCCCAACCAGGAACAAACCAGGCCCGACCAGACGGAACCCCAGAGACCAGACGAGAGCAGGAACGTCGGCAGAACCAGGAGGGGTGGCCAGGAAATACCGAAGCAAGCCAAAGGCAAGCACAGAGAGTGCCAGGGCAGGAGCAACCAAAAACAGAAGCACCCAGCAAGAATGAGGCAAGCAGCAGGAGACAGGACCAACCAGCCAGACCCCTGAAGCAACCCAAGCACACAGAAGGCCCCGGGACAAACACCCGAAGCCCCAGGCCGGAGCAAAGGAGAACATAACAGCCGCACAGGAGGCAGCACGAGTGACCCTGGAACACAGAGAGGCCCACAGAGCGGGACGGAAGCCCGCAAACAAAAACGCAAACCGGACCCGCAGGCAGAGGGGAGGTACGACACCAGGAAGCCCCAAGAGGAACCAGGCGCAGCCCAAGGGACGGGAGGAACAAAGCCCGGAACCAGAAGGCCCCGTGCACCAACCCCGACCAACCACGCAGAAGCCAGGAAGCGGAGGAGAACTCACAGCACACCCAAGCGGAGCAGAAGCCAAAACATAACAGGCAGCCCGCAGCGGAGGCAAAGCCCCCCGAGAAAGGGCGGGCAGACAGACGGACCCAGTACCCCCAAGGCCACGCCACAACACCCACACCAGCGACACCCCGAGAAGCAGGGACGCATAGGGGCAGAAAGAAAAGCGGGGACGACCCCGGTAGGCCAACGGGAACCCAGGGGAGTCAACAGGACCCCCATGCAGCCGCCAAAGGAGCAGGAACACAGTCCCACCACCAGCCGGGGGCAGGGAGCCGCGGAGGAGCCCGGAGCAGGGAGGACCAGAAGCGCATCCCAACAGGCCGCCACCGAGGAAGCGAGAGGCGACCCCGACCCGAGAGCAAGCAGCAGAGGGAATGGCACAAGCAAGCAGGCAGGGAGAACCCAACACAGGGAATCCCAGGAGCAAGCACAGAAAGAGCCAGCGAAAAAAGAACCTGCCACCACAGCAGCGACAGGAACCCACGCCAATCCGGGGCAGGCAACCAAACAGAAAGTGCGAATGCCAAAAGCACAGAGAACCAGCAAACGAACGCAAAGGAGAGGAGAAACCCCCCCCGAACAGCGCCCCAAAAGAAAGTGGCAGAAGGCACGCGTGGCCAGGAGCAGGGGCACTACCCGAAGGCAGCGACCCAAAGAGAGAAGCCCCACAATACCAACAGGAACTCCCACTACACAGCCCAAGGTAGTGGAAGCACAGGACACTGCGCCGAAGTCGAGCTCCGAACCCATAACCCCAGCGCTCGAGCGTCCAGCTCCAGCCGGAGAAGAGGAAGAGGCAGCGGCAGGAGACGTACCGGGCACTCCACCCGCCACAGGGCCGCCAGAAACAGCGAAGAAGCCGCAACCCCCCCACCCCCGTATCCGCGCTCCGCAGGCGGGGGCGGGAGCCAGAACTGGAGCATCCGCAAAAAAGGAGGAAGGAATGAACACAGGACACGGAACCCCCACCAGGAAGACAGCGTCCCAGGTGAGAAAACCACTCCCCAGACATGTACCCAAACCGAGGGAGAACCCAAGGCCGACTCCAGAGCCAGCGGTGTCCACGGAGGCTCCCGTAAGAAAGGAGTGAAAACACCCAGAGCGGGGGCCACCAGCACAACAAGGCCCCCACCGGCACTGGGAACAGCGGGAACAGCAGGAAAGCAAAGCCCGCCGTGCAACACACAGTCCGGACCTGAACCCATCACCAGCACTATGGCAGAGACACCACTCACCAGCTGGCGCCAGCACCACCAGGGCAGGGAAGCGTGCACCGAAGGAAGGGAAACATGAAACCCAACCTCCGACCAGCACAGATAGCCTGCCATCCAGTGGGAGAAAGAAGTAATGTCGAACATCAAATTCCAGTCTACTTTGAAGAAGGAAATGAAAACCCTTTCGGGACTCACCAGGAGCGGGGGCCAGCCCCAGCAACAAGGCCCCCACCCCAAACGACCAGCAGACTCACAGGAGACCGGCAGGAACACAGCAAGCGCAGCACCTCTCACCCGGCCAGGCTCGGGAAGAGGAGCACGCGACCCGGAAGAACCCGGGAGAGCAAGCCCCAGCCGCAAAGGGCCGGGAGGACAAGCAGGATACCGGCACCAACAGGGACAGACTCCCAGCAAGCCCAGCAGGCCAGGAGAAAGCCCAGGGAAAACCCCACGCCCGCACAGCCAGGCAGCCGGGCGAGGGGAGAAGAAAAGCACCGCCACTCCAGCCCAGCAGGAGCAGCGCCAGCACACCACGTCATTCTGTCGACAGACAGAAAAAAAGAACAGGAGGGATGCTGGGTAAGTACTGCTTATGTACTCCCGGTGGGAGGGGCAGTATTAGGGTCCCAGCATTCCTCTTGTTTTTTTCTGTCGGGAGATGGTTATCTCCACTTTGTTATGAATGGGACGAGGACATAAGGGACCTGGGGGTAATGAGGATTCAGAAGACGAATTTATGGAAGAAATGTTAAGAAATCCCCCACCATATCAGGAAGGGACAAGTGGATGCACCCCAAGTGCACCACCAAAAACCCCATTAGTGCCACAGGTAATGCATGAGTTCACCCCGACTAGAATACTTCATGACAAAGAAAAAGAAGCCCTAGAAAAGACCAGAACAGAATTAATACAGAAAATAACTCAGATAAAAGTACATCCTGATTCGTTGACCATACCTGTAACAATTGGTCCAGTAGTTCCATTATATGGTACTCAGGGAAATTGTCCTCAACCCATACTTGCACCTACTCCTGTGAGTAATCCCAGACCTGAAGCTCCAGTTATAATTGAGGATCAATTTAGTGACTGTGAATCCACAATATCACTTATGGATTTGCCTATTCGAGGTTCTGTAAATAGTACTCCAAGAAAAGATGTGCCTGGAGGTTCAAAAGATGTAAGTTTAGTAACTTCATCAGGAGCAAAAAGTGCTACTATAGTAACCCCTGAAGATCTAGAAAGATGGGTACAAGGGTCAGTTAAACAGTGCACACCTCCAAAAGTACTGGATATCCATAAATTGAAAGTTGAATTAGAAGAAATAATAGCAGGGAATGTAGGGGTAGAACGCTTGAATACCTATGATGAAGAAGAATTATTATTCTTGTGCAGGAGTATCACTAGAAATGTAAAGATATTCCATGAAAAATTGTCCAACTTAGCATTACAGATGGGAATCGAAATAGGGAGATCAAAAGTATTACAGAAACCCTATAGAGCAGAATTTGCAGACAAAGATTTAGAAAATATGAATGCATCTGGAAGAAGACTACAAATAAGAGAATTAATGTTAGTTTTACAAAAATGGGGAGATCTAGATAAATGGAGATCTAGATGGGCCAAGAAAAAGGAAGAAGCACGAACAAGTAGAACAGCATCAGAAAATGTGATGAAGGAAGCAGGAAAAGCAGACCAGATGTATCCAATGCGAGAAGTTGCGGGAGGAGGATATGTACATGACCCATGGAGCAGACAGGATATTTTATCATTTACGAATGATTTTCCAAAACTGAGAGAAAAACCAATTGAATGGTACAAGCAGGTTGAAAGGTTTGTGAAAGTGTCAAAGGTATTGTTGAAGGATTTAGATGGTTTGTTTGACATAGTGGTACCTGCCGATTTATGGACAGATTGTAAGATCACAGTGGATGGGCCTAGTGATGAATATCCCAGAGATCCGAAAACAGGTGCCCCGTCAAATGATGTAATGAAAAAGTATCAGCAGGTGATAACATACCTGAAAGGGAAAATACCCCCGAAAGAAACAGATTGGGTGAAAATAGATCGAACAACCCAAGAAGCCAGTGAAACAGTGCATTCCTATTATGAGCGTTTATTGCAGGTATTTAAACAGTATAGTGGATTTGAGGATATTGGAGACAAAAATATGAGTCAGTTTGTGTATCGGTTTGTTTACGGTTGGAAGCCAGAGATTTGCCAGATGATTAAACAGCATATGCTGTGTTGGCAGGGAAAGCCCATAGATGAGATTCTGAAGTATGCAAAATATTGTGGAGACGATATTGAGGATAGACACAAGAAATTACAAGAAAAAGTGATGTGGGCACAGGTGAAAATGGCAGAGAAGCAGGGAATTAATTTGGAAAATCCGAGTGAAAATCAATGAAAAGATTCTGGAACGAGTGGTGATACGGGAAATGGTGGAAAATTTAGAGGACGAATGAGTAGAGAAGAAGCTAAAAAGAAGTTTCCTTGTCATGGATGCGGAAAATTGGGGCATTGGAAGGATGAATGTAAAAAGATTCGGAATAATAATGGCCCAAATCAAAACTTAAATCCACAGACACAGAATGACTCACAACAGGGTGTAAATCCCCAGAGTCAATTACCACCTCCACCTGTTCAGGGTAATGTAAACAGAGCAAAACATGGTACAGACATTGGATACCCAGGAGGGAGTGGTAAGAATGATTATATGACATCACAATTTCTTTTGCAGGACAATTATTGTAAATTCGACTCATGACGGTGCCTAGGAGAGGGGAAGAAGGAGTGCATACTTGGCGCATCCTTACAGGTAGATCAGTCTGGTCCATATGTTGAAGGAAATGTGAAAGGTAATAATATTACTTTCCTTTTGGACACTGGTGCTACCAGGTCTACTGTGAGATCAGCAGACATCCCAGACCTTCCTCTCTCTGGTGAAGATATCCAAGTAGTAGGGGTAGCTAATCAAAGAATTAGAACGCCTCTTACAGAACCAATGGAAGTCAAAATAGGAAACTTCAGAGAAATGCACCAATTTGTAGTGTGCGATTCTAGCCCAGTGAATTTATTAGGTAGGGATTTATTGTGCAAAATGAACTGTACAATTTTCTGCACGCCAGATGGGGTGGCAGTTCAGACACCAGATGAGGACCATGTATATAAAATTATAGTTGCAAAACAAGGTACAGAAATAGATGAAATGTTTTCATTGATAACAAAAGATGAGTTGCCAGGAGAATTAAAAGGTACAGTAAACCCAATAGTATGGGATTTCACCAGAAAAGAAGTAGGACTTATGGCAAAAATAGATCCAGTTCAAATTACAGTAAAAGAAGGTGCGATTTTCCCAAATACTAAACAATACAAAATGAGTGCAGATGTAAAAGCAGAAATCATTGAAGAAATCAATCGAATGGTAAAACAAAACATCCTAAAAGAAGTAATGAGTAGCCCATGTAATTCACCAATCATGGGACTAAAGAAACCTAGTGGAAATATAGGATTGTTCAGGACCTGAGGAAAATAAATAAAATTGTAGAACCATGTTGTCCCATAGTACCCAATCCTGCAGTAATTCTATACCAGATCCCTTGGAATGCAGGATGGTTCACAGTAATTGATTTGTGTCAAGCATTCTTTTCAATACCATTGCATTGGGACACCAAATTGAGAGGGGAAAAAGAAGAGTAACCTCTGAAAGAGTAGAATTAATAAAGAGAATGCAAATGCCTGTAACTCAAAGACAAGTGAGAATGTTCCTAGGAATAGTAGGTTACTGTCGACAATGGATACCAAATTTTTCCATGTTGGCTAAACCCTTAATTAACATGACGAAAAAGAAGGCAAAGGACCCTGTTGAATGGGAGGATGAAAGTGTAGAAGCTTTTGTAAAATTAAGAAACGCACTTTGTTCAGCACCTGCCTTAGGCATGCCTGATTATAAAAGAGAATTCGCATTATTCTGTCAAGAAAGAGAAAATTGTGCACTTTCTGTCCTAACACAGAGACATGGACTAGACAGACGTCCTATAGCATATTTTTCTGCTACATTGGACCCAGTAGCAGCCGCGTTGCCGGGATGCTTAAAAGCAGTAGCAGCAACTTGTTTGAGCATTGAACAAAGCGAGTCAATTGTGATGGGACATCCTGTAAAAGTGTATGTTCCACATGCAGTTGTCATTCTTTTGACAAGAACCCGAACTCAGCATCTTACTCCTAGTCGGCTGACTAAATATGAAAGGATAATAATGGGTGCTGAAAATGTGACCATGATAAGGTGTACAATAATAAATCCAGCAACTTTATTGCCAGACCCATATCATGAAACAAATAAAGATGACGAGGAAGATGAACATGATTGTGTACAAATTACAGAATTATGTACAAAACCACGCCCAGACAGAGAGGAACAGCCTCTTAAAAAACCAGACAGGGAGCTATTTGTTGATGGTTCATGTCAAAGACATGAAGATGGTAAACTAACTGCTGCCTATGCGGTATGTGAATTAACTGGAATAGTTGAAGCATCCTACTTACCAGGAGTCAAATCTGCACAAGTAGCTGAATTGATTGCTTTGATAAAAGCTTGCAAAATTGGGAGGAATCAGAGAGTGACCATATTTACTGATCGTCAATATGGTTACGGGGTCGTGCATGATTTTGGCCAACTCGGGATGCAGAGGGATTTCATGACTTCTTCAGGATCCCCCATTAAAAATGGACAATTTGTAAGGGAATTGCTAGAAGCAATACAATCACCAAAAGAATTGGCTGTGGTGAAATGTGCCGCACATCAGTCAGGAGATGACTGGGTGGTAGTCGGCAACAGATATGCGGATCTGGTGGCTCAACATTGTGCCAAAACCAGAACGTCAGTCAATAAGAGGGTGGAAAGAATGGGAATCAGCTGCCAACTTATGCTGTATATGCCACCTGAAACTTGGAATGAGGTGAAGAAATTGCAAGATGAAGTTGATGAAAGTGAGAAAAATTTGTGGATCAAAATGGGTTGCTCCCAAAGAGGAGAAGATGAAGTGTGGATCAGTGCAGATGGTAGACCAGTCATGCCAGACTGTTTACTCTCACAAATGGCTAGAATGCATCATGGAGACACACACATAAGGAGAGATGCAATGATTAGGCTGTTCAGACAAAATTGGTACAATCCCAAATTCAGGGCTGTTGCAGAGAGTCTTTGCCAGAGATGTCTAACTTGCCAAATGCATAATCCAGGCAGGAAAATGATAATTGGGTTTGGGAAAATTGGAAAGGCAGAGGGTCCATTTATAAGACTCCAGTTCGACTTCATACAGTTACCCCCATGCAGAGGACTAAAATATGTACTAGTCATAGTGTGTCTGTTTTCAAAGTTGGTGGAGGCTTACCCTACTAGGAGAAATGACAGTATTACAGTTGCAAAACTATTGTTACGTGAGCTCATACCTAGGTTTGGTTTCCCAGTATCTTTGGAATCAGATAGAGGAAAACACTTTAATAGCGAAGTGATCCAGATAATTTGTGAAGCATTTCAAATTAAGCAGAAATTGCACTGTGCATATCGCCCAGAGGCTTCTGGAGTGGTTGAACAATTAAATGGCACTATAAAGTCAAGATTGGGAAAAATGTGTGCATCAAAATCATTAGAGTGGCCAGACGCATTGCCACTTGTCTTGATGGGACTCAGAAGTATACCTGACAGAACGACAGGATTGAGCCCCCACGAAATAATGATGGGAAGAGCAATGAGACAAACACATGTTCCCACAAACAAACTGGTGAATATATCTGATGATATGGTTTTGGATTATTGCAAAGGATTGGCTGACCTAGTGCTTTCTGTCTCTCATCAGGTTGGAGAAGACGCAGTTTCCAGGCAGCCTGAACTAGAACATGATCTGAATCCTGGTGATTGGGTGGTAGTGAAGAATCACACCAGAGAAACGTGTCTATCACCCAGGTGGAGCGGACCTTGTCAAGTCATATTGACCACCAATATAGCAGTGAAGTGTGCAAGATTTCCTAATTGGATTCATGTAAGCCACACAAAAAGAGTAACAGAACCTGAAGAAGAGAATACACAGACAACTCCAAACACTGAAGAAGCTGAAGGTTGCCCAGCTGAGGAATCTCAAGCTAGAGGTTCGAGAGAAGCTGACGGAGAACAACCGAGCACAAGTCAGGATTGGATACCAGTGGTAGAAGTTCCTGAAGTATATTACAGAACGAGAAATCAAACAAAATTGGAAGAAATTGAAGAAGATCAGATAGGTGAAGAAGAAGTAGTTCAGGATCAAGAAGAAAAAATAGTAAAAGATCCTGAACTAAATCATATAGGGAAAGAAAAGTGGACTAAAAACAGTGAAGATTTAATTGACTTTACACAGGGAAAGACAGGTTTAGAAGAATCAGGTCAGGCTGCAGAAGTTCACAGTGCAATAAGCCCTGATCAGAAGCAGTTAGATCAAGAAGAATTCACTAAATAAAAAGGGGTTAATACAAATGAACATAAAGAAATAAAAAAGGAACAAAGCCAACATTTTGAAAGTCATTGTGGAGCTGCTGAAAAGAAACCAATCAGACCTGAAAAAGAACGAACAAAAGAGGCAGTAATCAAAGAAAACAAAACAGTATGGAGCAGTGAAAATAACGAGATCTTTGAAGACGTAAACAGAGAAACAGTGCCAACAAATAAAACAAGAAAAGGAGATCATTGGCCAAGTGTCATCAAAAGATTAAAATACCACATAACAACCAGAAGTGAAGATCCAGAAAAAGTAGCTGAAGTAACAAGTCAAACTGAACAAGAGAAAAAGTCAGGAAAAAGAAAAAGTAAAAGACTGAGACTTGTGAATAACAAATTCAAAGGTCCTGACTGGACTTGTATCATTCTTGAAGATTTTGAAAGCTCAGAGTCAAGTGACAGTGGTGGCGAAGGAACAAGTGCAGAACTAACATACGAAGAAGAAACAAGACCACCCTGACTAAACAAAAGAATCATCTAAAGAAAAGAAGAAGAGATAAGAAGAGCAATCTTCCTTGTCGAAAAATGCCTGATGATAGAGTTACTGGGAGACCAAAACGAAATAGTTGTAGGAGATGCTGTGCAATCTGCATATGTAGTCTAGTATTGGTGCTTATAGTATGGTTAGTCCTGATTGTAGCAATTCCTTACCTTATGATAATAGATAAGAAAATAAATAATGAAACTAAAGGGAGGACAGCAAACATGAAGGGCAATAGAGTAGAATTAATGGCAGAAGATGAGGCAGAAATTCATCATGAAATAGCTGATAACGACACTAGTTTAAATGTTTTCACAAAGTTATTGTTTCAGTATGTAGACACTATGGAAGTTAGTAATTGTTATGTCTGTATGAAGTTACCTGAATCAGTAGCGGAAGGATTAACATACCATCATTTACCACTGACATATGGCATCTCATGTAGTGTATTAACAAGTTTATTTTATAGAACAGGTAGGCTACAGTATTATTATTCAAATTTAGATGTGATATTTTCTGAGGTTCCGATTCGCAAAAGTATGAACCCAGTGCTTACTAGTCAAGACGCACAGTTTATGGGAGAGTATTTCTTAACAATGAAATCGATAGACATATCACATGCACATAGACACAATATAACATGTTCTTTACTAGAAGAAGAAAAGATATTTTTGAATTTAGTAGAAGATAGAAGACATGATTTTTAAAAGAAAGCTTCAGAGCATAAGGCTCAGTTGCCACCTTGGGCGAAGAAAGAAGGGAGTTATACACCTGGTAAAGCTCAAGCTGCAATGGCTCTGGATTTCGTAAAGAAAGGGAAAATTTGTCTTCATAGGTTAAAGACTGATTATAACAATGTTTTCATCGGTACCAGTGAATGTGAACACAATTTTTTAATTATTGGAGGTTGGGGACTCAAAGGAGGAACAGATTCAGTTTTTCCTGGAATCTATTATATATGTGGGAATAAGGCTTACTTTAGGCTTCCTGCAAGGTGGTATGGAAGTTGTTATTTTGGAATAGTTTTTCCAAAGATATACCACGTAAAAAGAAACACTGGAAGCAATGAAAACAATAATGAGTTAGTACGTAGAAAAAGAGCTAGTTTTTCAGAAATTGTAGGTGATATATTTGTTGCATTGATACCTTCAGTGGGAATAATTCTGAACTCAAGGAAAATATGTAAATTGTCTACAGTGGTTGATCGTTTATCAACGGATACTGCTGGAGGTTTTCTAATGATTAATACGGAGATGGTTGCGATTAGATCTATGGTGATGCAAAATCGACTTGCTCTTGACATTCTATTGGCAAAAGAGGGAGGAGTCTGTAAATTATTGAAGACAAAACATTGTTGCACTTACATTCCTGATAAGAGTGCAGAAATTGGAACGTACATTCAGAACATAACTAAACTTGAGAAAGAACTTAAACCACTGGAAGTTGATAGTGTATGGGAAAGATTGACAAATAGTATATCGTCAATTGGAACCTGGTTTGCTAATATAGGGAAAGGACTTATAGGTCAAATATTAGTACCCTTAGCAGGGATAGCAATAATAATTTTAGCAATAACAATATGGTGCAAATGCTGTAGAAAGAATGGGACATATAAAGTGACAGGAAAAGGAAAGAAGAGAAAACTAGATGAAATCGAACTAGAAGAATGGAGAAGTGATTTATACAAGAAAATAAAAGGAGAGTGTAAGAATAGAAAAAGTAAAATTGAGAATGAAACGAATTGCTAGAAGTTGGCATCTGATTGAGGGTAGTATTTTGATGGCTCAGAAACGCCATCAGAGAGGGGATTGATGGAGAAAGGTTTCAAAAATGAAACTTGCTTGTATGCAATCTTCCTCATAGTATTAATATATTAAAATTTGTACTGTCAAAACTAATCCTTGCATTCACAAACACGAAAGGGATAGACGCTTGCCTATGTGTTTTACTAATGAATAACGCTTGTCTCTAAACCAAGATGGCCGCTAAAAGTGCGGGACTTTATTGCGCATGTCACAACCTGATCACATGGTGTGACGTCTTTCTTTGCTTGGTGGGAAACTTCTGCTTCTGCGCAGTGTGTATTAAAATGGCCGCTAAATGTTTTCACATGCTTAAGCTTGCTCTTATGTCATTATTAAATTGTCGTTTTCTTAACGCTACTAATGCAGGATAGTAATATGATTAAATGGGAATAGAGTTAGGGAAAGTGGGTATACAGTGAAACTTTTTATTTGTGATTTTAATATTTTCTTCTTGCACTTTTAGTAATTCGTAAACTTGGGCCTGGGTTGGTGTCTTGAAACTCGAGAGACAGAGGGTTCTGCGCATGTGTCCTGTATGCCTGCCAAGTGAAGTCAACTTGGATGTCTCCCAAGGCCACGACCTATTGGCCGAAGATGATGTACCCAATGTTTCCGGCGGAACAATTTGTTACTTTTCTCCTGTAAAATATATAACATTTGTCATGAGACGGGTGGGAAATAAAGCGAATGTATTAATTTGAAGGGGAAGGAACGTAAAGACAATAGGCTTTACAATTTAGGCCAAAACGATATGGTGCGAGAATCCACCCCCTGTCCCTGTCCAATCAGAAGTAGTGGTCCCATATTTTAGCAACATTAAGGGGAGGTATATGGGCGTAGAAGGGTATAATAGAATATAGCATTAGTAAATTAGTCAGAGAAGAGCATACTTTACACGAGCACAGGAGAGCGGAGATGCTGACAGAAGAGCTCCAGACTGCCCAGCTGATCGGTTGCTGACTGAATTCCTGTCCGGAAGAGGTCCTGAGGAGGGGGCGGCAGAGTCCATTAGACGGGAGAATCGAGAGAAGTCGAGTATCAGAGAGGGGAACGGCGCAGGCGTCGTTGTAGAGAGGTCACCGGTCCTGTCCTGATCCTGGAAGAAGTCTTTACTCTTCATCCTTCCTGGGTCCTTTCTTTTCCAACTCCTTGGCTAAGGGGCTTGGTTCTCGCATTTTAGGTAATTATACTGCAACCTTTAGTTGCGCTGCTGTCTCTATCTTCTCCTCTTCCTTAAACACCGTCATTTATTAGCAAAATCATTTCTATGCTTTTTCTTGGGTATTTTCAATCAAGTACCGTGTTTTCTGTATTTTACTCTGCTAAAACTTTAGATAAACATTTTAAAACTTCCTGACTCAGTGATCATTTCAAGATAATGTACTATAATGAATGTCACTCATTTTAAACTTCCCAATTAGCAAAGGATCCATTGGTAAGTTATTACTCTTCAATCAGAAGGTAATTGGTAGCAGGGACTTTGATAAAAGAGTACATCTGACACCCAGCGTAAGTATTAGTGTAGTGTGAATGTATGGGCCCAAGTGAGTATATGGTGTATGAATGCAGTTGGCTAATATAGCGCTGGATCAAAAGTTTCAGTCAGTAGTTGTGTATTCCAACAGTCAACTCTGAGACCAAATCTGGTCAGTTCTTCATCTTTGCTTATTCCACTCAGATTGGTTTAGCCAAAGTCTTTCTTGCAACGTGTGTGAAGGATTATGGGGTGTTTCCTTAAAAAAACACAAGTGCTCAAAGGCAAGGGAGGTTGTTGTGCTTAAGCACAGGTTGATTTGTGGGGGTAGCCCTTCCAGAGCACAATGGACCAGGAAAATGCTGAGGAAAGTCTCTGGCTTCAAAGTGTCCTGTTGTCTCTTTTTAGGTCGAGCCTAGCGTTGCAGCGCATGCGCTGCTCGCTTTGTGAGGCATGCTGTAGTAGGGTTAGATGTGGAAGTGCTCTGGAAGCCTCGCCCACTCTCCGCCCATATTTGTAATTGGCTGGTGGCATTGTCCTTGGTAAGCGCTGGCTTCCGATTCATTATGAGACTTGTTAGTCCCGCCTCGGTAATGCCCTGTCTCCTTTTGTTACCGCCCTGTCTCCTTTTGTTACCGCCCTGTCTCTTTTTGTTGCCGCCCTTAAGGATGCACACACAAAGCGCACAAGCCCGAGTCATAAAGGGGTGGCAGTGCTTCCAGAGTGGGAGTGTGCCGGGTGCTGATGTCATTCTATTTCACCCATAATTGTAGTTGAAATTTAAAACCACTCCGCTGCTCATTAACAATGAGCGTTGTTGCTTTCGTGTCTCTGCGTTTGTGTGTGTGTCCGCTGCGTTTGTGTGCGTGCGTGTGTGTAACTAAGGTATCTCTGCAGGAGTCGTGTCATTGTGTGTGTTTTTATGTGTGGGGTAGGTACTTATGGGAGTTTGTGTGTGGCTGTTTTGTGATATTTTAGACCTCAAAAACTACGCATCACCGCTCTTACACGTTCATTACACTCTTTAATCTAGGATGCGCAGGGTAGCGGAGCCGAAAATAGCGTGCAGCAGCATCTCCATCAGGATCCCGCTAAAGCGCTGCATCGCCATAATACTTTGCTTTATTCTTGCTGGCAGTCTCAGCAAAGTGGCCAAGTATTGAATGGGCATGCAATCCGAACTCCATTCTCCTGAACATCTCTAATGCAAACTAGCGAAGAGTGCTACAAACTTGTGCAGAGAATAATAGGCTATCAAGCCTCAGTGCTCTGAAGCAGGCGCCTTCCACCTAGGCAATCAATTCTGAAATAACTTAGTTCCGTAAAATGCCATTAGGAGTAAGCGTTTAACAATATTAAAAGACCTAGCTACAGTTATTTACGAATTGCGTTCAAATGTCCTTCAGTGGCTTTTTGGTGCTCTCGAGGGGTTTGAGTTGTAGTGTATATGTTCACTGATTATGTTATGCGTGCACTTTAGAACATCTGCGCACCTGTTTCAGTGACTAATGACAAAACACTTGCGGGCTGTTGGTTGTCCAGTACAGAATTTTGTATGTTCTAGGTTCTGATGAAGATCATCATACTAGAGTTAACTAACTTTGAAAGCTGCAACATACTTCGCTCCGAGGTATGTTATTTAAATGCGCAGCTATAATATAGTATATAATAAAATATTTATAGGTTTATTAAGCAATGGCGAATGCTAGCATATAACAAGATTTGAATGAATGAAGCATTTCTAGAGCGCAAAACATAAGCACCTCGATCATTGCTGTGATTTTACTTCGACCATGGCAGTTAAAAAGAATATGGCCTCCACCTTGTTGTGCCAGGGGCTGAAATTTTACGATGCTGTGTCCAGTGCTAGCAATGCAGGAGCTAGAGCCAAGTCAAGGTCAGACTAATTTACTAGATGAAGTAATGTGCAATGCGAATTGGGCTTGTGTCTTGATAATTGTGCAAGTACATATATGTGTTTTCACTGGTATTTATGTGAGAATATGTTTGTATTGTAAATTTGTGAGCTTAGGTGGCTGCATTGTCCATTGTGTGAGAGTATGTGTCTGTGTATATCTGTAATGGTTTAATTTCTGATCTAATGTTGGGCATTCGTAATTCTATGAGTGCACCGGTGCATGTGTGTACTGATAAACATGTACATGCATCAGCGGATAGGAAATTCCATAGGCATACTTAGGCGAATCAGAAGTTGTCAGTGTATGTGTGTGTGGGTGTGTATCCATAATTGTGTGAATGTCGGTCTTATGTTGGGTACTGGTAATTCTGTTTGTGTGTGTAGTGTGTCTGTCTACTGATAAGTATGGTTATTGGTGTGTGGGATAATTCCATGAGTATACATGTGAATATTAGTAATTGACTTTATGTGTGAGTATTGTTTTTTGATGAGAGTATTTATCTGTATTTGCATGTATATGTATCTTGTGTGAGTATTCATGGGTTTATTCGTAATTGTGAGGCTATTGGTATGCATTGGTGATTGAGTGAAAGTATGTGCACACTGAAGGAAGTGACCCAATTAGGGCCACCTGGGTCACTCGCGACCACCTCTCAGCCTTCCATACAAATGAAGAGTCGATCAGACAGTAGAGAATACAAACCAAGTATATGTTTATTCAGATACACTCGAGCGGAGTCCCGTCTGCCCAGTCTCTTGGGGTGCTGCAGAGAGGACTGCCATCAGAACACATGGTGATACTTTATGTACAATTCAGGACCAATAAAACACGCCCAGACTGAAAATTTCCAGTTGGAGCCAGTTACACAAAGAGGGTACAGAGGGATAAGTTTCGATCCTGAGACTGGGCACACACTATCTATATGCCAAGGTCGTTCTGCCTGCGCCCATCGCTGGGCTTCTATCTAGTGGGAAAGGTATGCGCTAATAAGAACAGTGTATTCATTAGTACAGCGAGGCCCAACCTTGAGGGAAACGAAAATCACCAAGGCTGCTTCTTGTAGAGACAAACAGAAGTTAGTTTCGATCATGACTCAAAATGGCGGCTAAACATACAAGCATTGCAATGCAATAGGTCTCGCAATTACAAGACTTTGATCTATTGGCATTGTAAATGACAATGCCTTTTATTTATGTGTTGTTTTTAAAACAAATAAATAAAAGGCATTGTCATTTACAATGCCAATAGCTTAGACTCTCGCAAATGCGAGACCTATTGCATTGAAAATGGTTGTTCTGAATGCTGCTCAGTCTGACCCACTACCAAGTTTCCTTGGAATGTTCTGGGTGGAAACCTGCAATTCATATCTTCTTTGGGCTCTTCATTCAGCCCTCCAGCTTTGGTACCGCTAGCATGTAGTAAAAACAAAATGGATCCCAGTGTGACTATGACCACCTGTGTCACATGTGGTCCATATACAAATCCTGTACACACACTAAATATACAATAATGCAACATACATGTCCCACATAAATAGTCAATGGGCCTGATTGCAGGGAACTTGCAACCATTTCCAAAAATAAGAAGAGGATGGTGTGAAACTTTCCCTAGCAAGCGACAATGGAATGGCCTGGTCTACTGTTGGAATCATATCACTTCCTCCACTGTCAGTCCTCTACATCCTGGTGAACTGAGAGTAATCACGCTTTTACAAAGGAGGGAGCACATTGTCTGCCCCTCTGAACATAAAGCCCGACTCTGGGTCTCAATCCTTGTTACAAACCGTGCTTCAAGTGCACACACATGATCGTCGACTGCGCTGATATAGGGGACAAAAAGCTACAGCTTGTTACAGAGAATTAGAGGCAGGGGGGTTCACTCTCCAGAGTCATGCAGGGGACATTTCCCAAAATACAGTGATTACGTATGATTAGATGTACTTTTTATTTTGTGCAACCTTGAGAAAGCGACAGTGTAGCACAAATCAATAACATTATGGGAAATATCATTTTTGAGGAAGAAATTGATTTTTCCAACACTGAATGAATTTGAGGCATAAAGCACCACCATTATTGGGAAAGCGAAGGGAGGATTACAGACATTTTCTGGTTTTAAAATAAATCAACACTAAAAGCCTCTCCTAAGGTGCCTTCTTGTTTTTAAGTGTAGATAAATTGAGTGTACACCGTTAGACAAATGGTGCATACTAGGGAGAGCACTGGAAGCATTGCACCCTGCCCAGTTCGCCGACTCGTTGTTTACAAGGTAATCAAAATAAAAAAGAGCATTGAAAAATTTTTCGAGAATGAGAAAATAATAAAGGGGAAGAGTTACTAAGCTGGTAGGGGCACTGGTCGTGGGTGGAGTTATAGGTTAGATTCTGGGTAATAACTCCAATTGATATTATGGTAATGGTTAGAGTTAGGGAAAATTTACAAATTAAGATTATGATTCAGGGTAGGTTTAAGTTTACATTTATATGGATGAGGGTAATTGAAGTACTTTTAAACATTGAAAATGTGTTATATAAAGCGTGCTTTTGTATTACTCATATATGTTGATTACACTTTTTGTTATTTAAGAATTCTTCATAATGGGTGCATCGAAGCAGTATTTCTTCTTGAGGTGTTCTTCATTTCAACATAAAACCATCTATAAAGTTGGAAAGTAGCTAGTGAGAATGGGACAACTCACTAGCTAAGTTCTAGCTCATGTAAGGGTTCGGGGTAGAGTTTTGTCAAGGTGTTTCACTGGGAATATTTCGGTCCCTCACTCATTTTCACCAGAAAAAAGCAATTTGACGATGAAGTTTATATTTTCGGAAACAGCTATCTCGGAGTTGCCAGACTTTCCACAGGCAAAAATTGTAAACCTTACTGGCGTGGCGCTAAGAGACAGGCACTTAGATATTGTAAATTTGATAACAAATGGGAAAACAATTGCAAATTTCATGAAATATGCAAAGCCCTTTTTAAACAAAAAATGCAGAAGCAATATGATGCAAATTATGTTGTGTGCGAAATAGTGTAGGTTTTCCCCAAATTACACAAATTGTGTGAAATACACTTTAGGATATCTCGATTGAAAAATTGAATGTGAAGGCAGAGACAAATTAAACGCGATTGAACTAAGATTAATTCAAGTATTCTGTCCATCACTCCATGCTCTATCTCAGTCACTTACTCAACTATTTGCAGTTAGGCTGGTTTACATATTAGTTTTTGTATAGATTTAAAACAAAATTGAGGTTTTATTTGTAACTGCAAGAAATTAAAATTGGAGACTGCGGTAGTCCCCAAGAATTGGTTTTGAAGTGAAAGTTTGTAAACTACAGACCACCTTTTTCCAGTTCAGTTTTATGTAAAATAATTCAGATCTGCTCTAATGCACTAAATGCACCTTGTCCTGTTGCCTTAAAGCGGTTGACATCCTCTTTTCCTCCCTAGTGGTAAAGAATTACTCGAAGAATAACGGCAGCTCTGTGCCTGGAGGTGTGTTCCAGGAAATCAGCCAGTGATCCAGTGTTCTCCTTTCATCATGCCCCTCACGAACACCCATGCAGAGACGCTGAGACGCCGCAGAGTTGAGAAGTTATGAGTTGTGAAGAGCTGAAAGGAGGAGGCGATGCGGCCAGCAGTTACCGGGGCCAGCCCCGCAAGATTGGACAGTTTGAGCAGGGGTGGAGCGGGGGTTAAATGGCTTTTGGCCACGTTTGAGGTCACGCTGAGGCCTCAAGAAGAGCCAAAGCCAGTGGAGCCAGTGGAAGCCATCCCGCCCAACCTCATCAAACAAAACAAGCATTTGCAATGCAACAGGTCTCACATTACTGAAAGTTTAAGCTATTGGTGTTGCAAATAATAATGCTTGTTAGATTAATTTATTGGTAAAAAAATATCCCAGCAGGAGCATAAGTAAGGGTGCAGTACCTTATGTGGCTAATAGAGGTCCCGCAACAACTCCACAGGGACACCTAGTAACAGCCTGCGGCATTGCACCCTTTTCTTGCTTCATGGATTTTATTTTATTACTTATGCTACTGCTGGGATATTTTTAACAAAAAAAACTAACAAACATTATCACTTGCAACGTAAATACCTCAAACTTTCAGTAATGTGAGACCTATTGCATTGCAAATGCTTGTTTCACAGTTTTGGCGTTTTTGCCACTAATATTTCTTATATGTGACTTGTGTTATCACTCTTACTGTTTATTATAGATTTAGCCTTTAAAGCTCAGTGTTCTTTGTTGAAAACCTGAACTAGCTGTAGGCGTCTTAAATGATGTGGTGTAATTTGGTAGCTGTTCTTATGTTATAAGTCTAGCTGGTAAAAGCTTCATGTGGTAAAGGTGCGCTGTGCAGTAAATGTTCAATGCGATGTAGGTCTGTGTGGTAAACGTTCACGGTAAAAGTCAGTCATTTAAGAACCATGTAGGGAAAAAGCGTGTGTGGCAAAATGAACCACATCGTAACCCTCAGTGTGATAAAACTCTGGGAAAGATCTGTGTGCACCGCATTGGAGACATCTTTGTATAAAGATGTGCGTGGTGCAATTCCAGTGTGAGGACACCGTATGGTAAAATAGTTTTCCGAGGAGTAAATGGGTCTTTGGTAACATTGCCATGTGGTTGTCACTCGTGCTCGTTGTCTCAGTGCAGGCCTATGACAGCCTCGTGCCTCATGCAGAAACAGTCCACTGTGTCTGTGCAGAGGGATCCATGAGTCCTAACAAAAACCGGAGAGTGGAAAAGCAAAATACAGGGTGAAGAGAACAGACTGAAAATATATACCAAACACCCAACTAGTAGGCTTTACAAGATGTGAAAAAAAACAAATAAATAAAAAGTCGGCCAATAAATTGGTCCCAATACGTAATGTGCTCAAGCCAAGATGTGAGAAGGATAGAGTTTAATTTCTAGTCCTCGTGCAAAAATTCAGGCAAGTCATACTTACTATTGTGAAGGGCAACGACAGACACCCTTCAAAGTAACTGATCCGCTATTTATTGGACAGAATATGCGACCAGAAGAAACCAGCACAAACCAGGTACCTAAAGCAATACAAGAGTACAAAGTAAAGAGACTAAAGATTGCAGAGAGAAAGTATCTATCAGCAGGCTGTCCACAGTGGAGAATTGCTAGTTGAGCTGTAAAATGGGAGAAACTGTTCTGAATGCCTGTGATTACATGTGCAGCCATGATAATCATACGTCATGGCCACGAAGCGATAAAGTGTAAGCGTGCATCCCAACTATCTAAGGAACTGTAAGCAGTGGTCGAAGTGGGGAAAAAAAGTAGGGGTACTGTGGGCGGAGAATCAGAGGGCGGGAATAGCCCGAGGATTGGGTCAGTGGGCGGAGTCAGAGGTGTGGCCTGAAAGAGCAAAACATCCCAATTTTTAAGTATTTGTTTGGCATTTCACTGACCAGTTACAGCTTACTGCGTCATTTAATTCAACCAATGGATACACATGTTTATTTAAGGTTTAATATGACTTATTGACATTAAAATACATTCACAAAGTGGGATACGTTCCCAATCACAGAATGTCCCAAATACGCTTAAAAGTGGAATCACAAGCCATTTGTCTTTGAGCCATGGAGTTTCTGTCATCAGCACTTCTCCTTTTTTCCAACATGAATGGCAAAATATCCTAATTTGCAAATGTTTTCCACATAATTATGGCTCTGCCATATTTGCCACATAATACATCATCTGCTGCATAATCTGACCATTTTAACTAATGAATTGTTTGCAGCTCAAATGGATCAAAAGTTACTAAAAAATGTGACTTGTATTGCTGCGAAGTGGACGGCCCTTTGCAAAGGTTGACTGGACACCTTTCTCATTGCTGCATTTCTATGTTGCACTGGTACTAATAAGGCAAAATCTTTGCAGAGACTGTTAGTATGTGTAAAAATGTCAAAATAATAAAGTATCAGAAAATATACCGCATTATGCTGCAGCCTTTTTATGCTGCATAGTTTAGTTAACACTGCGGCATAATTTTAATTTTGTCCCCCATCGCTGCATAATTCCGATGGCCCCAAAGTAGGTAGAACATGTAAAAGTGCTTGTGCATGAAGCAGAGAGACCTTGAATATTGCAAACTTATTTGGTGTGTGTGCAAATACTGCATTGCAGGTCCCTGGTGAGTTGCACTATTCCTGCTGAAACAAGGCCAATGGAGGTACCAAAGGGTGAGGCGGACTGGCCTCAAGGGACCTGTGACCTCAGTGGCAGAGTCACTGCCGCTCTGAGGTGTGCTGCTTCGTAGGCCTTCCCCCAAGACTGGAGGTGAACTTCAGTATGAATTGTGGTGGACAGGCCTTCAAGGTTAACCCACACTTGCCACCGCTAGGGGCTAGGATCCACCTGCTGGTGCTAAAACACCAGGGTTTCTAAGGCTTAGCAAGGCCTTCTAAGGTGTAGCATGGAATGTGCTGTCACAGGAAAGTGGTCTGATGGACTGGTCATGAAGGCTGAACCTGGTTCCCCAGTTCCAAATTCGGCAGCTCTGGCCATAGTGCAGCATCCTCTCCCACACTGAACACGTTACTGCCCCACTGAGAGAAACTCGCACTGCTTTCAGCTCGGCTACAACAAATTGTGCCGCTATAAAAACCTGGATGCGACTCAATTCAAATTATGCACTAGAAAAGAGTAATATGCTGCCTGGAAAAAAAAAGTAACAACATCCTGGAAAAAACAAATACTCATAGGGAATGCAAAATTAGGTAAAGTATGTGAAATGTAAGCAGGAACAACAAGCAACATGGTTACCTTAAAGCTTTTACACTCATTCAGAAATCAGTGAGTGCTTTTGCCTGAAAAGTTAAGGACATGGCTACAGGGTCCACAAGGGACCAGTTTCAATGTCCATTCCTTATATCCT
Source organism: Calotriton arnoldi (assembly GCA_963921515.1). Classification (NCBI taxonomy): domain Eukaryota; kingdom Metazoa; phylum Chordata; class Amphibia; order Caudata; family Salamandridae; genus Calotriton; species Calotriton arnoldi. Next base: position 1,823,726 of record CAWUFW010003219.1, read on the forward strand.
TACAAAATGTAAGCAGCATGGTTTAAAAAGACCACTTCCGTGAACACAGAGGCGTGGTACACATTTTGTTTTCCAATCCACCCATCAACCAGGTATTGCAGTACCTCCAAGAATGGTGCACTTCCCCACCCGGGGAAAACAATGTCTTGCTTTATTTAGTTATTTTTCATATATTAAACCTTTTATTTCTTTTCATCCCGAGGCTGCACTTTATAATAGAACGTCATTTCAAGTAAAAGTGTTTTTCTGTTTTTGGATCCATTTCACAGGGGAACAAATAAACGAAAGGAGAGGAAAAAGAGGGTAAGAAGAGTTTCTAGAAGTCACGGTTTTCAGCAAGTGAGGAGGAAGACAGAAAGAGAGGGAAGAAGAGGAAGAAAGAGAGGGGAGCAGCTGCCAGTGGCAGAGCAGGAGAAGTGGACACTGCCCTTGTCTTCTCTGGGCAAGAAGGAAAAGACAGAGTCCTTTTCCTTCTCTGCCAACCCGCCCGTCCTCGAACGTCCACGAGCGCCGAACCTGCAGTCCTGGGATGCATTCTTAAAAATAAAAAGTAGGGGAATGGATTCCACTAAATTAAAGAAGTATGGGCACGCCGTGCCCTGCCGATCCCGCCCACTTCGACCACTGACTGTAAGACAAGTTGTATTATATTGGAGTACACTGTCAATACTTCAAACTACATCTGTTCTCTTTATTGAGAAGCATATACCTTACTTATTACAATCACATGACTTGCATCAACTGCCTCACGCAGAGTGCGATGCGGTGATGAACAAAACAACTCGCAAGCAAGGAATTAAACCTCGTGCAACCCGTAAAAGAAAAAGAGCCGGAGCCTTTAGCGGAGTGCCAGACGCAAATCTATCAAGTTGTACAACAATCAAGAAATGCTCTCCTTACTTGTGAAAGACAAATTACTGGTCAAGGAAAAAGTAGTCATTCACCACAGGTCAACGCGTCCAAATGGTATCTGAAACCCCGCGGACTGTGAAAATAAAGTATGCAGTGAGTAAGTGAAACTGAACAACCAATCATGGCAGACATGATAGAGCATTCTGGGATGTGTAGTGTCTCAAAAGGTAAAGTGTATATCTGCGATATTGGAAAAGAGGCCCCTGGAGCGGTACACAACAACAGTAAAAGGTTTAAAAAAATCGAAAGGTTGAAAATATCAATCAAAAAGAACCATCCTCCCTAAAAAGCAGGAAGGCCGAACCTAATTAGCATACCATCCAGGGCCGGACTGGGAAATGAAACCGGCCCTGGCAAACAGCTCGGCCGGCCCCCCTGGGGGTGAGAAGAGGGGTACGGTCGAGCTGTTTGATACGGCCGATTTCAGCCGTTTTTTTTGTTACAGAGGGCCGATATTGCCGGCTGCCGGTAACAAAAACGTCCCTCCAGGGCCTAAAACCGGCCCCCTCCCCGGCGGCCTACCGGGGAAACGCCTGGTGCCTGCAACGGCCAGTCTGGCCCTGATACCATCTGTCACTTGCGTTTTAAAGCAATTTAGTGCAGTTTCCACAAGCAACGTAAAATCGGTCTTGCCCCCTGTCCAGCAGAAAACGCATGTACGTCCAGACAGCTTCAAGCTGAGAGCCAGTGGTCAGACTGAAAGCAGCATGTAGGAAAAAAATACGTAGAGTTCAGTATTTTATTCTGAAAGATTTTGGGTGGACAAAAAAAAATACCATTTGGAGATTATCACGTGAAAGTCTCTGCTCCCGCCCCACCAGACTATAACAGAGTGGCTGACTTTATAACAACTTGAAGTAGGGGTGCGAAGCTCCAAATGAGATTTTAAAAAAACACACTGTCGGAGCAAAGCGTGCCTCCTGCCTCACAGCAGCCACTGTGTACGCTGCTGCTCGCTCCCGAGGCATGGTGCCAATATCGGCAACACTCCCCAACCCCAATACAGCAATCTCATGCAGAAATAAACAGACACGACACATTTTCTTTTAGTGGAGAAAATTGCTGCAGGTTTATTCGCATACAAATATGCCAACATGGGTTATCTTACGGGCGATCCAAGGGCAGGCAGCCCCTCCGCCGCCTGCCCACCTGATGAGCCAAATTAATGGTCTTAGCCAATCGCTGCTTACCAATTTTGGAGAGGGGGTAACCCCTCCCACTGGTGGACCGCCAGTCCTCCCCATTACTCACGCCCCCCGAGGGGGCGGAGCGTTCCAGGCAACTCCCGGTTGCTCAGGTTTATAACCGCCCGTAGGACTAACGGGGTGCCGTCGCTCCTCCAGGGTCCAGCGCGAGGACTTCCTGGGGATATTTGGCATTTGTACCCTTTGTGCTCCTGAAGAGGGTACCCCTGAGTACCTTTCAGCCTCTGGATCGCCCTGTAACTCCTCCACAGCTCTGGGTGTGGCCACCGTCACAACCAGGGCCCCCCACCAAGGCCGGCATTCTTACCTACATCCTGCTGACTCTAGGGCCTCCCCCAGGTCCAGCAAGAACAAGTCCATGCCCACTCTGGACAGGTGCACCCCATCTTCTTTGAAACACCCTGTGGACTTGGCATGCAGCAACCCATGTCTGATAAAGCCAAAACCCCTCTGCTCGGTGAATTTACGCATAGCGCTGTTCACTCTCCTACGCGAGGCCTCCACGGCCTCGCCCGAGCGCGCTCCATGCCACACCAGACGGGGCGTTATCTCCGACCACCATAGTTCGCATGTCCCCAACTGGTTGCTTAACTTACACATTGTGGACTTCATTTCTTGCAGCAGTACTCTCCTCCGTAGGAGAATCAGATCATTCCCTCCCAGGTGTATGACCAGTACGTTGGGCGGAGAGATCCCCCCCCTCCCGACTCTGCTGCAGCTTCTTCAGCAAGCAGTTCCAGCGCATGCCAGGGTGTCCCAGCCAAATTATCTCGGTGTCGGAAAAGCCATGCCTCCATTTCCTGCATTCAGCCCACCATGCCACTCTCAAGACGCCCGAATGGCCAATCACCCAGACCTTTGTTCCTGGCAAATAAAGAAATGTAAGGTTGCAAAACATTTTATTGAATCACGGCACACCAAAACACTACAAACACTAAATTGCACGTCATTACACACATTGCTGCAAGGCCCACGGCGTGTGGTGCCGCACGTATTCCCCCGGTTACATTCCACAATTGCCAGTAATTTACGAAACTTCACATGCCCTCGGGGCCTTCATCTGCATAGATCATGGACGGATGTATCTCTTAAAACATTGGGACTCCCAGTGAGCCAACTGCATGATCCGTTCTGCGGACATGCCTGCCCTAAAGGCTGTAGTTGCCGCCCCTATCCGAAATGAATGGCTGCAGAAACGCTTGCCCGGACCAATGTTGCCTGACAGCGTCAAGCATGCGTGCATTATGTGTTCCACTTGAAACTTTGTGAGGGGCGTACTGTCTGCGTGCACGAGTAGATAACTTGCTGCCGCCAGGCGCAGGGCCAGGTAGGCGGCGACCAGGCCCACTGGACAGTATCTAGTATCGCCAAGTCGGTGCAACAAGATCACCCTCCCCTCCCCATCTGGACAGTTTTTGATCGTCTTACTAAGATTTTGAGGGAGGCCCCCGAGAATACTGCATCCTGCCCATTCAATGCCACCCCAGATGTGTCATGCTTGGACCTAGCCACTAACTCCCCAATTCTGAAGGCCCCGAAGAAAGCCAGGCTAAAGGTGGCTGAAAAGAGGGCCGCCTCAAAAGCTGAATGGGTAGCCTTGTGCACCCAGGCTAGCATCCCCTGCAGAATCTTAAAGTCGATGGGGGACCTATTGTCGGGTGCCCGCGGCTCGCTCCTGGCCAAGCCTTTAAGCCCCGCCCTGATCAGGAAGGATTTGGTCGGATCGTTCAATCCCCTTAATCTAGTATGGTGACTAATCGCCGACAGGTGGCCAGCAATCCAGGAGTAGCTCTTCCCATTGTCCTTGGCCCATACTATGAAAGTCTGTACCCTGAGCTCCACAGATGACCTCCCTTCCTCCCAAGCTCCAACCACTGAACAAAACCTGGCCACACAAGCCCTATAGCGCTTACTGGTTCTGGGTGCTAGGGGCAGCTCGCCCAGCCCCCTCAATCACTGTTCCACTTCAGAAGGAACCAGAGGTGTGGTGGGAAAGGGGTCATCTCCTCTCTCGCTCTCAGCCACGCCTCCCGGAACCGGCGCCACTGAAAACGAGAGAGAGCATCAGCTGCTGTGTTCTACACTCCTGGAAGGTGTCGTGCCCTGCATTCTACATTGTTAAACAGACAAGCCCGCACCAATTCCCTCAAAAGGCCCAAAACCAGGGGACAGCTCGCCGACTGGGAATTGAAGGCCTGCACTACTGCCAAGTTGTCGGACCAAAAGAGGACCCTCTTTGCTGCCAGCACTGCAGGCCACAGGTGGAAAGCTACCACTATTGGGAACAACTCCAACACCGTGATGTTGGTCGTGATTTTCTTTTTGTGCCAAGATTAGGCCATTTCTCAGCACACCATTCTCTGTCTAAGATTGCTCCAAAACCTTCTCTGCCTGCCGCATCTGTGAATAGCGCTAGCTCAGGACTGTCCGCCCAAGGGGCCCTCCAGATGACGGAACCGTTGAAATTAGCCAAGAACTCCGCCCACATGCTCAGGTCTTGCCTCATGCCTTTGCTCAGTTTCACCATGTGGTGCTTCTTCTTTACCTTAGCATTGGCCCTGGCTAATCTTCTCGCAAAGACCCTCCCTGCTGGTATTACTCTGGCCGCAAAATTCAGCTTCCCCAGGAGGCTCTGGATGAAGCCTAGGGAGGCCTTGTCCTGACTTAGCGTTAACTGGATCTGCTGTGCCAAGTTCCGGACCTAGTCCGCTGGCAGCCTAGACTCTCCGGCAATGGTGTCCAGCTCAATCCCCAGGAAAGTTAAGACCTGCACCGGACCCTCAGTCTTCCCTGGCGCCAGTGGGACCTCAAGATGACTGGCCAGCATCTCAAAGTCCGTGAGGGCCCTCTTGCAATCCTGCGTGCTCTCCTCCCCTATGAAAAGGAAGTCGTCTAGGTAATGGGTCACCCCTTCCACCCTGTAAGTTTCCTGGAGAGCCCACTGCAAGAAGCAACTGAAAGCCTCAAAATAGTCACAGGAAACCACGCACCCCATGGGCATGCATCTGTCGTAAACGTACCTGCCCTCCAGCCTGAAGCCTAGCAGGTGTTGGCTGCTCAGGCGAACTGGCAGCAGGCGGAAAGCAGATTCGATGTCTGCTTTCGCTAACCAGGCCCCCTTGCCCGCCCTCCTGACTAAGTCCAAAGCCACGTCCAGGGTGCAATACGTCACAGAGCAGGAACCCTCCTCCAGCCCATGGTTCACCGATTTCCCCTCCGGGTAAGACAAGTGGTGGATTAACCGGAACGCCCCCGGTTCCTTCTTGGGTATCACCCCCAGGGGAGAGACTACAAAGTTGTCCAATGGGGGCCGCAGAAAGGGGCCCGCAACCTACCTAGTGCCCTCTCCTTTTCTACCTTGGCTCGTACCACTGCCGGTTGTTCCTTTGCAGATTTGAGGTTGCCGGCCTCCCTGCTTACCAGGGGGCCAACATAGGGGATCTTGAAACCTTCGCTAAAACCAGCCAGCAGCAACTGACTATCCTGTCTGTTGGGGTACCTTCTGAGGAGGGGTATGAGGTTGGTCAGGTTAACAGGAGACGGGCTTTTGACTGTGCGCATGGGTGCTGGGGCACTGTGCATGAGGGGATGACTGCTGACCCAGTCTGATGTGGTCGCGGAAAAAAGAGGGGCGCGGGGCAGGGAGGTCAGGGGGGAGTGGCTTGGGGTATTGATCCGCCCCCTGAGACCTCAGCTATCTTGACTGCCTTTCCCGGCGGCCTGTCGCTCCTGCTTTGAGTAACACGATACAGAGGGGTGGGGCCCACCACACTTGCTGCAGACGTGCAAGAACTTGCACGTTTTGCCCCAGGAGCATGATCCAGTGTTAAAAGGGCGACATGCTCCAGGAGAAGACCTACTGAAGCCCCCCCTCTGCCCCCCCCTGTGTGCACCCCGAAATGCTGCTTGAAACCCCGTCTGCCTGACTGAAAGGAACCCCTGCTTGTAGACTGCCCCACCTGCGCTTTAGGCTGAGAAACTACGCTCTGTGGTGTGCGGGACCCCATGTGGTCCATCCATAGCTGAACCTCCTTCTGGTCCCACCCCATCTCTGAGCACATGGACATTTTCTTCCGGAACTCTCGATCGTAGTTCAACCAGCCCACTCCCCCCCACTAAATTGCCTCGTTGTGGATCAACCTGGAGTATTGCACCAGCGCTGGGCCCAACTCTGGGTACTTTTCCATAATTACAGAGGACAGGATAGAGAAAGCCTTGAGCCAGTTATCAATGTTCTTTTCGGGCCAAGCCTGGTACTTGACCTTCTTGTCATCCTGTTTCCCCCCCCCATTTTCCTGGCGTCCAGGCCCTCCTGGCTTAGCATAAGCAGGATAAAAATGTCTATAAATTTGCGCCTCCAAATCCCCTCCTTGGCTGCCTGCGGCACCTGCCATGATAGGGAGCAGCGGCCTGACAGCAGCAGGGCGGTGGTGACCCGGGTGGGTGCTGGAGGCGTGTTCAGCTGAGTGGGGGAAACGCTTATGGTCAGTGGGGTGACAGGAGGTGTAGGCAGCCTTGTCGGGACGGCCACAGGGGCGGCCGGGGGCATGACAATTCCAGCGCTGGTGGCGGGAGGTGACCCTCCCATGGCGGACGGCGTGTCCGCCACTGCCCCAGGGCTGAGGGTCGTGGTGGGAGGGCTGGCGGGTACTGGAATGCCGAGCTCACCCCCTGCGGCACATACTGTCCTGCTTGTCCCCGGTAGGCTCACCCCATCCCTTGATACCTCGCGGGGGCCCACCGTTGTGCCAGCAGTTCGCTCATCTAGTTTGCCCACACCCTGGTGGCCGCTAGCGCCCCTCCCGCCACAGAGTTTGTGATGTTACCCAGGAGAGAGGAGCTTGTCCCTGGCGTACCTGCTCTGAACTCTGCCATGAAAGTCCTCATCATGTCCATAAGCTTACCTAACTCCTCCCTGGTGGCGAAGCTCCCTGGGGCCGCATTGCTGTCCCACGGGGTTGCTGGCCCCAGAGCCGGGGGCAGGGGAGAGGCCAGCGGGGGAACAGCTTCCTTGGGGGCGGACAGCGATCGACTTCTGGCCGGCGGCGGGTCTGCCGGAAAGTCCTTACTCGTGGGCTTGCGTACCCGCTTCGGCCTGGAGGGTCCTGCCTCTGCACTGGGCTCCTGTTCTGGGGTGGGGGCCTTGCTGACGATACCGGAGTCCTCAGGTTCATTCACCTTCATAAGTTCAGTGGCCCATGCCAATCCCTTGGTCTTGGCCATCTGGATGAAAGCTGCCCATTGTGTGTCCTGGGAGGTGCCTGGTTGGGTGTCCTCCACCTGCGACCCCTGCGAGAATAGCGGGGGGGGCATGGCTATCCATGCCGATCTCTGGTACCCGTGGGCCACCCAATCTGAGGAGATACATTTTTAGTGTCAGAAATCACCGGACTTAACACTGTTGACTGGCTGGACCACTCTGTGTCCCTCGTGCCGCCAGACGCTCTGCCCCCGCATCCTCCCCTTGTACTTACTTATTCGGTCGGTTGAATTAGTAGACCTGAGCTGACGTACACTCTATTGACAGTTCGGTAGGACTCTGCGAGTGGAGATGAAGAAAAGGAGAAGGTTAGCTGTGACCCCAAACGCATTGCCCGGGTCTCTTCCCCTGGACGCGCTGCACCGCGCGCTCCTGTGTAACCCTCCTGGGGGTTCGGTGATCATCCCCATCGCCCCTGCGAGCCCTAGCCCATACCTGTTCCTGTCCCTGCAATCCACTCTTCGTGCGGTGCAGTCTAGCGATTGCTCCAATAAGCCCTGAGCTGCCCCTGAAATTAGATAAAAGGTTACACTCCATTCCAGGACAATGCTCTGCTTGTTGTATACCCTGAATACGCTGCTGGTAGCGTCGCTAGGTGTGACCCATTGACCCAGTACCTGTTGAGGATTCGTGCCCGGTGTGTCGGCTTCGCGGTGTTGGAGTCACAACGGTTAGTCCCAGTGCTGATATCTGGGAAACAAAACAGGCATTAATGCAAGCTCCCTCCTAAGTGGTGCATCGCCCTGGGTCAGGGCGGCCCAGTAACTGCTGCTTGGGTACTGGCAACCTGCATGCCAGACCTGGGCCCTGCGCTTGTGTAGCCCTCTCTCCCCTATAACCTTGAAAACGGCCTACAAAGGGTTAAACCACACAGACCACCCCTTGTGGGCACTGCTAATGTAACAGGCACAAGTTATTCACAATGCTAACAAGGCTTTCATCTGTGGTGGCGTTTCATGCACATACAAGCTATGGGCGGTGTCTGCACAGGGGTTAACATCTCACTCATTAACATTGCTCCGACCGGGCAGCTTTCCTCCATACAAGGCAAGGAAAAGTTTGCCTCCGGCCATAGTTACCAGGGACATATAGTTAGGTTCAAATAACTCCCGTTGTGGAGACATATTACAATCTGATGCCCTGCTTTCTTCTTCGTGGGTCCTGATGCGCAAGACTCAAATGTACCCCCTGCGCATAGCCCTTCCTGTTCAGGAACTGCTCGCCCAGCAGTCTAATCTACCATCCCACCGAGGCGACTTCTCCCCGCGAGGACACTGACGCATGCCGCCGCACCGGCCTCCATACGTTATTATTTTAATCGGCCGTGCGCCGGACGCCTTGCCCTCACTCGCTGCCCCCTTCCCCAGGCCCAAACTGCCCCCCAGGCCAGCAAAAGGCAGAGACAAGTGACGGCCAGAAGCGCCCCTTCCCGCCATGGGGCAGGGACACGAACAGTATCGGATTGGAGGGGGCGGGGCCACGCGGATCACAATAGTGTACATGCATCAAAATACCCAGGTGGCACAAACGCGCACGCTACGAACGAAACGTTAAGCTAGGTAGTTCTCATCCTTCACCACTAGACGGTGCCATTTGCTAAATTACGTTCGAGCTGCTGCTTTTTTCACGAACCACCCGTTCCCTGCTCGCGTGCAGAATGCCATCCCGAACCTATAATATTACACAGCGTATCAACATTTATTAACGGACAAACGAAAGCTTGAACTAGGCAGTGCTAAAATAATGAACCGGTCCCCCCTGTGGGGCGGGAGTTGGTGACTCAAGTAAGCATGACTGTACACTAACCAACACGTGGGCATGTTTTCTAATTTAGTTTCCTTGTTTATGATATTATAATCACGGACTACGCCTATCGTGCGTCACGACTACAAGCATTGAAACACTAGGATTTGAACTCGTAACCCTCAGAGTTAGAGTCGGAGACCTTAACCCCTAGGCCATCGTGACTCCTAGGGAGCAATCTCACGCTGGAGGGGGAGACACGCGCTCGCAGCCCTCCCCCCGCTTGCCCGAAACCACCCGCCCTCTGAACCGGTGCAAACTTCCCGGTCTGAAGGTGTCCTGGGTGTTTGTGCCCATATAACCACATGCCCCCCACCCGCGTGGCCGGCCCCGGAAGCGGAGGAGGGAGCCCAGTCGTACCGCTGCTCCCCCCCCACCCTGCAGAAACCCGCCCCCGCGACCAGAGGGCACTCCCACATGGGAATGGCGGTGAAGGGGAAGCCCCGAGAGGCCCCCCAACCCCAGCATGCGCTGGCCCGCGTGGCCGCATTTCAAAGGGTTCGCACCCGGCCGGAATCGAACCCATATAGCATGCATCGGAAACTTGCATGATGCCGCTGCACTACTGACCCCGTGGTCATTGTTCCGGAGCGGCCAGGAGTCGCCGCTGCTACAGGCCGCCTTCCGCACGGACCTGGCTTGGAACCCTGGCCCACCCGTGGGGGGAGTGACCGTGCACACGACGGAGGAGGAAGCCCTGCGCTCCCCCCGCCTCTCTCATTACCCCTACCCCATGGCCTGAAAGGGAGCCCCGCTGGGCAACCAAGGTTGGGACCAGGCCGCGGCGTGCAAGGCGCCGGGCCGGAAGCCACGGGCCCGTGTCCCCGGGAGCTGTGCTAAACCCCCCCCCCACGGCAGACCGTCACCTACGGCGGCTGCCGGGCACCCGGTTCCTTTAAGTGCCTACTGGGAGAGGGGGGGGGGGCGGTGTTCGCACTCACCGCGTCGCAGCTCCTGGGGAGTCACCAGCGGATCCTAAACGGCATCAAGGGTCGTGGAAAAGAGGACGCCAAGTGGGCGGGAGAGGTACTTATACCTCCCCCCGCCCACTCCTGCCCGGAAGTGACGCAGGCGTGTGGACCCCTAGCGGGTCCCCTGACACTTGGCTGGCTCGCCTGCCATCATGTGGCACTAAGGCGGCCGCCCTCTTAGGAGGGTCCCCTTCGTGGACCACGGGCAGCCAACAATACTCCATGGGAGTAAACTTTTGTAAAATGGTGGGACATACACCCACCATTAGTCATTTGCAGGCTTACATTTTTACAGGACACTCACAAAAGCCAATCCAAAAGCATGGGAGGAGTCAGACCCCACAAGTACATAAAACCAGTAGCGACTCCACGAGGGAGTGCTGCGGGGCGGTGGAGCGGGGCGGGGGAGGGGAGGGTGGGGGGTACTAACCTCCGGAATTGGGCGAACACAGTTGAGTAAAGAAATAAATAAACAAAACGAATTACATTGCGCGCGCTGCAACGCCAAATCGGCGATGTAGCGCGCAATGTAATTCGTTTTATTTATTTATTTCTTTACTCAACTCCGTTCGTCCAATTCCGGAGTTTACTACCCCACACCCTGCCCCTCCCCCGCCCCACCGCCCGCAGCACTCCCTCGAGGAGCCGCTACTGCATAAAACAGATCGCCACAGCGCAAGTGCTGTAAGCTCGACCTAAAAAATGAGGTTGTGGCGCCGCTGGTAGTGCGTGTGCAGCAATTTGGAAATTGGAATTCTTGGAATTCTTCTGCTGCCTTTGTCATAATGGGCTTGCACATACAGTTTTGGAAAGCTTGCAGCCCCCCCCCAACCCCTCGCCCCAGTGCCCCCTCTCACGTTTCGGAGGCAATGTGTGGCTTGTTATGGACAGGCTTATTAGGTTACTATTAGGCCTTTAAGCTGAAAGGTTTTATGTCATTACACCCATATGGTACCAACAGTGGGTGACCAATTAATCGCAAGTTATTTTGGCCTACTACAAGGATATCCTGATAAACTGTTTAGTTGGCTTGTTGGTTCATCTTATTTATCAGTCGCCTCCTGTGATTTAAGTCTCCTCAACATGTTGCTGCCTTTGGATGGCTGCCGGTATTGAACTTCTGCCACATGAGCACTGCTGCTCAGCCAGCTTAGTTCTTTCTCTGGGCTGCGGGCACCCTCTTGGCTTTGGGAGAATCATAGGTGGAACCTTTGGCGTGCTTGTGCCCCTCCCTGGTCGTATGTGGCTTTCTATCCGACTTAGGGGAGGTGTGACGGCACCCATAAGAGACTAAGGGCCAGATATACGACCTGCCAAATAGCGCCTCGCAAACTGCGTCGCATTTGCGACTCGCAATTTGCGAGGCGCTGTTTGGCATGTACAACAGTGTGTTTAACACTGTTTGCGATTCCCAATGGGGTCGCAAATTGCGAGGCTTATGAATATTAATGAGCCTCTCGCAATTTGCGAGCCCATTGGGAATGACAGGCCCTCCCAGGGATGGTGGCCTGCTGGCCTCAGCAGACCACCATGTCTGGGACTGCTTTTAAATAAAGCAGCTTTTTAGGTCTTGCCTGAGCCAGCGCATGCGCTGCTCTGGCGAGAGTTTTAGTAAGCGGGTTTTGGAAGTGCAAACAGCAGTGGCTTTTGCTGGCGGCCAGCTTGCGTTCACGTGAGCGTGCACGCGCGTCACGGGTTATTAAGTGCATCACGATCGCGATCACTTTCACTTTCGCAGCTTTGAAGTAAAGAAATAGATTATTTATAATCTATTTCTTTACTTTTGCTATAATCGCGGCACCCGCGCTTTACTTTTAGCGCAAGTGCCGCGATTATAGCAAAAGTAAAGAAATAGAAAAATCTATTTCTTTACTTTTGCTACAATCGCGGCACCGGTGCTTTACTTTTAACATTAAAAGTAAAGCGCGGGTGCCGCGATTATAATGGTGTGTCCCAGGATCATACAATCATCGGTTGGGTGGGAGACGCCGGGAATGAAACGTAAGCTCTTCTGTCTCCCTCCACAGCTACTTAATCACTAGGCCACATTGCTTCCCAGTTGGAGGCACTCAGTGCCCTCCGTCAGGGCACATTACCCTTGGGCACACAGTTTAAAAACAAGCACATTTCAACTAGATCTGGGCTTTCTCTGTGGCAAAAGGCCATGTTCACTCAATGTGCTCTCTGCATCATAACTGAAACAGGACAAGGATAGAAACGAAGGCAGATGGAAAGTATGGGCCAAGACTGTGGCATGCCCTGTGTCTCTTCATGAGTTCACATGCGCCTCAAGAAACTGATGAAAACGGAAAAACTCAAGATCGCTTTCTGAACTGACCTTTCAGGTTCTCAGGCTCCTGCGCCGAGATCTCAGGCCTTAGACACCCCCTACGTCACTTTATTCTGATTGGATTCTGCTCCTGTGTCCTTTGCACTCTGAAGTAAATGAAAGTGTACACACAGTGCTTTATAAAACTCTTGCAGAATACCAATGGCTATTCCTTTAATACCAGAATGTCATCTGTCGCCTTTTTGTTATTCCTGTGTTTATGGTGAACATCTGAGTCACAGAAACACTTGTTCAAACTCTTCATGCAGTTTTCTTTGCCTGAGCATCTGTTCGCTTCTAGATCCTCTGATGTTCTCACAAAACAAATTCTTGTGGTTGTCTTTCAGTAAAAACGAGTCAATCCGGGCTAGCCTTGGAATTCTTGTATGATGCTTGTTCAGCAGCTAAAAGAACAATTTGTTTATTTAGATGTTTTGTGATGTTCTGGTTGTCTTCGTGCCATTACGTCATCGCGCAAATATGCACTCACAGCTGTTTACTGGTAGCATATTATAGGAGAATCCTGGTTTTCAATCCGCCAGCACGTGGCATGCTGGGATTTGTAGGAATATATGACGCATATTTATCACTGGGAAAGTGAAACTACAAGTCCAAGCGTACCTAGTGCTGGTGTCTGAAAAATCTGTTATCTTGTTATGAGTTTTAGAGAGCACCAGACATTACCTTTTTGTCACTGCAAAACGATGTCGAAAACTCGCGGTCCAAAATTTCAAAGAAGGGACATGGAAATGTCTAGTCTAGCCGAAAGAAAGGCTACAGGTTACAACTAGATTCTTCTGGAGCCAGCTGGTAGCATATGAGGTTTGAACAAATACAATTCTGCCCCATGGCTCCCAGTAAAATTATTGTATACCTCACAAAACAAAAGGAACAATTCTACTCCCCTTTGCAGGTTGTTGTGCTGAAGTTTGAGGACTGTAACGCATTGGCAAGCCCCCTTGAGCCTAGAACCTCGTGTTAGTTAGTCCTTCACCCCTCCTGCTGCTAATTCACTCTCTCACACCTGCCCTCTCTCTCTTGCTTCCTCGTCCATACCCTTACCCATGTCTACACATTCTTACCCATTACCAGCACTCACTCCCACTGTAAGGAGATTCACTCATTGCTCTCAAGCTATCTACGCTTTCTCTAAGCGCTCTCTCTTTCTGGTGCTCCACCCACTCTCACTCCCATACCCACACCGTCCACCCACTGTCACTCCCCAGATCCACTGTCACACCCCTTTCACTCTCCCACCCTTCCCACTTCTCACCATTTGTGGAATCAAATGATAATTCAGCCATTTTTCTGCAGATAAAACAAAATCACCCAACGAGGAGATGCAGCCCGCCCTCTTTGTGGCAGGAAGGGTTTCTACTCTTCTTCGTTTGTGAAGATTTATTACATTGACACAATGCTTTGCCGCACCTAGTTGACTGCTTCAGAGCACTACAAGAGTATTTATTTCACACATTCAGACTGAAATGTAAGATTACTGATGTCGAATGAGCTATGTGGAAACCCAGAGTTTTCACAACAGGCTTGTGCCTCGGAAACACAGATAGGGTGACGAAGAGTCAGTTCGTGGCCAAGTCTGATTAAAATATGACTGACTAACTCTCCCCCCGGCCTATCTGCTCTTCAGTCCGTCTCTACAAGACTGCTTTTTACTTTAATACAGTGTGACATAAGTGTCACTATCTGGTGGTTCCTTGTCTTCGCATTCATAGAGGCAGTTAATCACTGCATGCTAGCACAATACACTTTGGTTTAACAAAATTTGCTAGTTACAGAAAACGGAAATCAGGGTGATAAAGTGTATGATGTTCTTAACTTTATTTTCTTCACGTGTCCTGGATAGAAAAAAAGCAGTATGTTTCACACAAAAACTCCTCTTGTTTTTAGGTCTCGCCTGTCAGACAACGCAAGCTGTGTGGTTGCGAAAGAGCTATTGTGAACTTATAGTCAGCTTAGAGCCTGCCCATTGCTTACCATTGGTTGGTTTTATTGCCAATCTCAGCTTGCTTTTTATTATTCATTGCCTTGGTTAAGCAAATTTAGAAACAAACTGAACTTGGTTAAGCATTCCATGTGAATGCATGTGTTTTCCACCTGCCTACCCTATGTACATCTTTTCCCCCTCCGCCATGCTCTGTCGATGGCGCTCACAAGTGTGCTTCTCCCCCGCAACACTCCGTGTTGTGCACGCCCTTGCATGCTTCTCACCACCAAGTCGCTTTCTCGCTTGAGTGCTTCTGCCCCAAGTGCAGCTTTTCCCTTCCCCAGCCCACCCCTCCCCTCCTCATACACTGCGTCCCTCCCTACTCTCCTGCTTTCCGTTGCTACCCCCTCCTCCACCGCAGTCATTTTTCTTTCATTTATTATTTTTTGTTTTTTGCAGAGGACCAGGCAACAAGTTGGTGCTACCCCATCCCCTGTAAAAGCTCTTTAATGCTACTTTGAATTCTTCTTTTTTAGTTTACCGATCCATCGTGGCTTGTTGAATTTTAAAAAATGGCACCGCATCATTATAGGTGTGCATGCGCAATAGACCATGCACACGCTTACAAAATGACTCCGCTGCATCATCTTGCTTTTTTTTTTTGTTGCTTTTTGCCATGGTGCACAGCATTTTGCCAATGCTGTCTCACATGACCAAAAGACATTGGCAAAGCCAATAGGTCCCATAGATGCTTGCTTAAATCTGTGAATACTCATATACCGCAACCTGCAGAGACCATCTGCAACGGTCTACTGGAATTTCCACTATCCTTCCTACGCCTTTACCAGCTCCCCTGCCTCCCAAGTCAGTTTCTCATCCACCTGAAATCCTGCTGCCTATATGTGTGGAACTGTTGAGAAGTAAATATAACTGTCTTTATCCCAAGATCAGAGGGCGCGCAGTGCAGATATATAACTGCTTGATCTTCAAAAAGGTTATTTCCACTGTGCAGTTACCAGGGAGTGTAGGAACAATACTCATACCTTTAATAATTCTCAGCTCTTGTGAAGTGGATGAGGTGACTCCATAAAGCGCCGGCCGATGTGTAATGGAAATGTCTCTGCATATGTTTTCCGAACCTGTGAATTTATGACCAGACCCCAACACCAATAAACCACTTATTTATAGAGCTCATTTCACATTTTTTTGGGTTGGATGTGAAAAGGTCTGTTGGAAACTTTGAGATATGGAGACTTTGCAGTAAATGGAAACCGTGACCAGGAGCGGTGAGTTGTTGGCCTAACATATCCCAGAAGTCTGAGGTGTGTTCTGATTGGTCATAGATGGGAGTGAGACAGGCGGGGTTCCGTCATTCCCATAATCCCTCAGGGTCACTATTCACCTGCAAAGAAAGAGTTTCCGAATTGCCACATCTGTGTTACACGCCCTATGAAGCAATCGTTTACTGAATTTATCGGTTAATTGCTTCAAGCTTTTTCTCGTGAGGTTAACCTCAGAGTAGTTACATTCGGAGTCAGATTTTTATTGGTTTTCACTTACACCGGAGTGTTAAATTCATGTATTTTGGATATTAATTTCTTTCTTTTTCTGTAGTAACGTTGTGTGTGGTCCAAGGTAAGTTCATAACGTGTGTTGTATGAGGTGACACATACGTTAAGGTGAGGTTATCCAGGCTGCGTGGAGAGATATGAAGGGCAATGGTGTAGTGCGTTGTGGTGAGTGGGTGATGTGTGCAGTGATATTGCATTTGATGTTGTGGTGGTATGTTTTGCGTTTGTTTGTGTTAACATGTTGAAGGGTGTGATATAATACAGTGTGGTGATACAGGTGTTCACTGTAAAACTGGTAAGAGTAAAGAGAAACGACTCAGCTAGTGGGGGCCTTTTTTGTCTAAGCGGATGGGTGTTATGCAATAGTCACGATTGTGTGTGTGTTTGAGTTTACACAGTCCTTGTCTGGGTGTTTGTGCAGCATTTTGTGCTGATCCTCCGAGACCATGAATATGGCTAGTTGCAGCATCAATCAATCAGCATTTGTAAAGCGCAGCAGTGTCACCCGGGGGGGGGGGGTATCTGGGCGTTGTATCTCTGCCGAACAGCCAGGTCGTGAGTCTCTTTCTGAAGTCCGCCAGTGAGGGGGCGTACGGAGCTGGAGGAGGAGGTTGTTCCAGGTCTTGGCTGCGATGTAGGTGAAGGGGTGGCCGCGGTGGATGCGGGGAGTGTGTGCGAGGGTGAGTGAAGAGGAGCGTAGGTGTCTAGCGGGTTGGTGGAAGTTCACTGTATCTTCGTACCTGCCCGGTCTGCCTGCCCTTGATTGTCCTGCTTCTCATTGTTAGTTTTTTGTCCACCATATTCATCTGAGGTGTCATTCTTTGTGCCATGGAAAGTGTTTCACCATTCACAGTTATCAAATGCATGCATGTACCAAATACATATATTGGGACTGATTCACAAAGGGCTTCCACACTCTTGGCGGGTGCCCGTGCAATGGATAACTGCAGTGCGGAGGTTCCGCCACGACTGCAGGGCATCCACCACAAGTGTGGAGGCCCTTTGTGAATCGGGCCCATTATATTCACTGATAAAAACCAGAGTTAAAAACTGATCTATGGTTCTTACTCAAATGTAGCAAACCTGACATTTTCTAGTTTTAGTTAACAGCCATAATACACAGGTCATAACTGGTGCTGTCCACCATGTTTTTCTTCTGTTAAGTGTTTTGTGTTACTGAGGAATTGGCAAATTGGCGTTTTGAGCATGATGGCCAATGTATGTATGTAAGTTACAACATGTGTTGTGCACTCTTTGGTAGCCGTAACTGGTGAATTTCAGTGGCTCGTCGCATTTGACCCAGAGCCATAACTCAGTTTTTAACTCCGATTTGATTCAGTGAATGTCAGTTTTTTTAATTCACTTAATTTCCACCCCCAGCTGTGCTTAGCATTGTAGAGGCTTGGCGCAGAGCCTGGTCTAAACCTTGGCCCTTCACCCAACCTGCGCCCAAGCTGCTCTGGGTGCACAGCGCCCTCTGTGCATGGCCCTCAGCCTCTGCAAATCTGGTGCACGCTTCACCTTGAAGCTTGTATCCGGATCACAAGTTACGGACACTTTTTCATGGTGGCCAAAAACTGCGGTACTAAAACTGGTACTGCAGTTCTGGAAGCCATTTTATGTGCCCATGACTAGTGAGTTACCAATTACTTATGCATCCCACAATACCAAATGCATTACAAAAAAAAGCATTGGCATAGCCAATAAGTCTCACCTTTGGGACCTTATAAGTGTTTAGTTATCCAGCACAATCTCCTTGGTGCAACAACATCAACTGTTGCATGGCTAAACACTTATAAGGTCCCAAAGGCGAGACCTATTGGCTATGCCAATGCTTGTTTTTTAAATGCAGCCCGTTTTCCTTAAAGGAAAACGGGATGCATTAAAAAAAAAATTGCAACGTTTTCGTTTCATTTTTTAAGGGCAGGCAGTGGTCCCTGGGACCACTGCCTACCCTGAAAAATTAATATTGCATGAATTTGCAAAGGGGAAGGGTTCCCCTGGGGACCCCTTCCCATTTGCGAATGCATTACCACCTACTTGAAGTAGGTGGTAATTTGCGAGTGTTTTGCGACCGCAATTGCAGTCGCAAAACATTGGTACATAGCTTTGCGGTCGCTATTAGGAAGGGAACGCCCCTTCCTAATAGTGAGTCGCAAAACAGTATTTTGCGAGTCGCAATTTATTTGCGAGTCGCAAAATACTGTTTGTACATTGGCCTATGCTTTTTAGCGTGCGCAAACGGGTCCAAGACCCGTTTGCGCACGCTAATAAGCGTCGTACATCTGGCACAAAGATTCCGCAGTGACAAGGGGGTGTTGTTGCATTAGTAGCATACAACGGTAGGAAGCCCTATGTACCCTGCAGAAGCCGCCCGACCAATTTTGGGCTCAACTTGCGGTGTGCTCTCCCCTGGTATCTTCTACATCTTATGTCATCCCCTTTTGAGTGCTTCTGGGGAAATCATGACGGTGAAGAAACTTCGATCTGGGAGAATTCTCTCATCTAGACTTTGTCAAAAAACAAAATCTAATCCGTTAGGAAATAGAGCACCTCACCTCGGAATCATCAAAGGGAGTGGGATCATCCCTGCATACTTCCAAAAAGCTTCGGAAGAAATTTCTACTACTAGGTCCGGGATGCAGCCGGATTGATTGTGAGTCCGATGATGAAGGATGCACCCCAGTCTGTATCTTTGTAAGGACTCGGTAGGTTAAATATTTCTAATCAACAACAAAATCTAGCGACCCATCTTAATAAAGGAGAAATAAGCACCTCGATCAGTAATGATAAGGAAGTACAGCAAGTTATGCAAGGTTCTCAACCGTCTATTATGTTAGATTATATGCTACCAGATATATCACCTTTGAAATTCAGTCCCGGGGCAGTAAATAGGAACATGGATTCACCATTGTCAGTAAAGCCTATGACACTGAAAACGTCAATAGACTGATATTCTAGCATCCCGGGTCAAACAGGTAGTGTGATGTCGAACATCTTGATGACTCCTGAACTGTCTTTAAATCCACCAGTTAGTATCTCAGCAGACTACAAGTATTTTTTTAAATCACTGCAAAGCTTGGGGCATATTTTGTCGTCTATCATGGCTTTACTTGGAAAACATACAGATAGTTCTGACCACACTCTAGATATCTTGATGGTGATACTCAAAGAGCTACTGATTAGATCTGCTGGGGTTACAAATTTGAATAGCTTGAATCTTCCTGCACCCAGATTGGTAGATACTGGTACGCAAGCAGGTCGTTCTTGGGTCAAGTTTCAGGGTGAAGGGAAAAAGACGTGATTTGTCGATCATTTTAACTCATCTAAAAGACCTCTTCAAAGAAGGAGATCAATCCAACTCAGAGCATGCTTATATAAGGAAGGGGTCCTCTACTTAAGCTCCTGATTGGGGGAAAAGCATGAAAGTTTATCCAATCTTTAAAAAACAAGATAAAGGGAAAAATACGGCCCCTTTTGCACAGGAAGATGCTCAGGAAGATGTCCAGAAGCCTGGTAGGAAAAAAAGATAAGAAAGAAAAGAAGAAAGGCAAAAAGGAAGCTGAGAAGGAAAATTAAAAGGGGTTAAGAAGAGTCAAATTCCTTAAGACTGAAGAACAATTTGAAATTCAGACAAAAGGGTTTGCTATACAGGCAACTAGCTCCAATAATAATAATAATAATTCCTCTTTGTAAAGCGCGAACATATCACCCTCCAGGCCGTCAGGGAGATTAAGTGAGTTATTGCCCAGAGTCACATGATGCTGAGCTGCTGCCAGGGATCGAACTGTGAGCCCCGCGCTCTGGAGTCAGCCACTCTGGTTGCTGTGCCACCCTCTCCAAGGGACTGGTCCAGGAGATTCCATATGTAGCGAAGTCAGGGGATGACAGATATTTAATCACAGGCAAAGAGCATGATGGTCTAAAAGCCAATACGGACAATCTTCAGTCAAGGAAAATTGCCTCTGATATTAAGGGGATAAATTAGATTGATTGCACATTATCTGTTTTAAACCCGATTCTAAAATCATATGCTCCATCGTATGCTCCATTAAGTGGGCCTAGAAATAGGGATTCTTGTTTGATTAACCAGGGAGGATCACCTGGCTACCTAAAGGGCAAAGAGGTGACTGTGATGTTGAAGACTCTTGACTAAATTGTGCTATTTGATGATGATGATTCTGTTTTAAATAGATCTTATTTGCTGTATTGTTTGGCTCAAATAGACCAGTTGAAGATGACAAAGTGTATTGACATAAAACTGATAGAATTGTTAAATGCTTGTGGTGAGAAAAAGTCAAGGATTACCTTCTATACACCCATAATTGCCAATCTAATGATGAAAAATTGTGTATTTTTTATTTCAAAAGGGTTGATATAGTACCATACCTTCCAAGATCTTGTAGGTCTACGATACATAACTATAGTGATATGAATAGGTTTACCCTCTTAGATAATGATAAAATCCTGCCTGAGGAGCTGGAGTGCAATGCGAAGTTAACTGTAATTTCTTGCAAAGCAGGGCGTAGAAGGGAATCTCTTCTAAAACTGAATTTAATCATGGAGCAGCATGATGCTGATTTGTTGCAGTGGCAGTGGCTGGTGGGAGCCAAAAATGATGATAAGGGTTCTAGGCCATCTCTGTGCAGTCAATCTATTTAACGATCAAATTAACTTAGCAGGCTGCTCTAAAAGTGTCGAGAAAATTTTGAATCTTTACCCATTAAACCCAGACATAATATGTATACAAGAGACATGGGTAAGATGGGTGAAGGGAAAGATTACTTTGTTATTTGCAGCCCTGCAAAGAAGTCTAGAAAAGGGCATGCTAGCGGTGGCATAGCCACATTGTTGAGCACTAATTGCTCATGGTCCTATAAAGGGTTCTATCATTCTTTTTACATACAGTGATTGGTGTATACTACTTCCATATCGCAGACCATTATGTATCAGCATACCGTTTTCTCCTATTTCTCTCAATTGATAAGTTTTCTAAATTTACTCCTGCTTCACCTTCATCAACTTGGAACTCTGTGTGGTTGTTGCACCCGGACTTGACAGATTGGAAATTAACTTCTGTCACCTAAACATCTATATAATGAAGGAGCTGAGAGTTTTCTGCAAGTAGAGGGGTCTGGTTGTGAGGAGATCCACAAGGCGGGATCTTGAGACAGCCCTGTATTGTTATGAGGAAACACGCTGGGTAGCAACACTATTAGATGACTCTGGGGAGGATTTGAGGGGGAGGACCCCTCTGGAAGTGTAAAGGATGTAATGTCTTGGAACCTCCTGGAGGATCCCCAGCCAGAGTACCAAGAGGGCAGTGGGCCTAAGATGGAAGCAGAGGAGGAGAAAAAATATTTTACTGAGGTTCCAGAGGAGAGGAGAGCTCACAGAGAGAGAGTCCCCTGCTGGATTTATTGCTTGAGTCCCTCAGGGGACAGGATTCACACATCCTGTCCCCTGAGGAACTCGAGGACAGACAGGCTGAGAGAGACTTGCAGCTGCAGCTGTCTCAACTGGCTGCAGAGGAGAGAAGAACTGAGGCTGACAAAGCCCTAGCGGAGGAGAAGAGGGTTGAGGCAGAGAGAACCTTAGTCAAGGAAAAGGAAATGATTTAGCTCATGAGCTGAAGGCGAGAGCTGGACTTGGAGGTCAAGAGGGCTGAGTTCAGCACAGAAGGTGGCAGCAAAAATACCATTTCCAGTACTGAAGAAAAGGTCCACATACCCAGAGACTTGGTGCCTGACTTCAAGCAGGGGGATGACATACACCCGGGGGTTCAGGCACATTAGTTGGTCGGTAGCTCCAGTGGTGCACAAGGACCCTGAGGAGGATTGGGGAACTGACCCTTGAGTCATATTCCTAGTGGTGGGAGGGATACTCTACCGGCTCTAGAAGGGAGTGACAGGGAGAGGTGTGCCCCCATGGAGGTAGCGCTGGTAGAGAAGTATGGAGTCACCCCGGAAGAGTGTGGGCTGAGTTTCAGGGACAGTCAGATATTGTCTCATCAGTCTTGGGAGGGTGATGTGGGGTACTTTTTCAAGGCACTTGATGGTTGGTTGAAGGGTAGTATGGTGAATGCGTGTGAGGAGGTGGACAATTGGACTGCTGGAGAGCGATATGTTCTGTCACTGTTTTCCAGAGCTATGCCAACATCCAGTAGAGTGTGAGTTCTCTGACCCTAGGGAGTTTACATTGGAGGCAGACCTCTTGGTGGATGGCAAAGGTTCTGAGTAATCTTTAGGGGAGTGGCTCTGGTTTTCTCCTTCAAAGTGAGGGGGAGGGTTGCAGTGACCCAGACAGGTTCCAGTATAGTTGGGGGGGAGAAGGGCCCCAAGTCATTTTCAAGAGTAGGAAGAGTGTGAGGGTGGGCAGAGGCCCAGGCTACGCTATTTCTAGCCCCAATGCTTGGATTGCTCTCAGAGGGGGCACAGGCAGGGGGACCTGGTCTGTACCAGGAGACCATCCACTGTTGGGAGCCCCATACTGTCAGAAAACATGGGGGGGGGTGGCTCCCCCAAGTATCCCACCAGTTCTGCTGTTTGTCAGCACCACTCCGGAGAGGAGGGTGAAGAAGTCCAGAAGGAGTGGTAAGAGGGTGGGAGACAGTCCCCAGTTGTTTGCCAGCTCTGAGGTCAAAGTGCCCCATGACTGACCATGGTGACGCCACTTCTGTCTTGGAAGGGCTCCATGCTCTGTCAGATGGACAGGGGGCAGGAGACCATTGCCAGGCAGACTCTTGCACAACACCACAACACTTACAGTAAGTGTTTCCCTTTGGGCAGGCTAGTTGTACTTCCCTAGAAGTCCTGGCTTGCCAGGCACAGGCTCAGCTTAAGGATACAGACCCTGGGTTGGGGGGGCCAGTTGCAGGATAGCACCCCTGAACAGGATGGCTGACACAAGAGCCCTGACAGTTCTGGAGTCGGGGGTACCTCTCCACAGTGGAAGGTACAGGGCCCACGAGGAGAGGACATGGTGTGTGAGAGCCCATCCTGGTCTCCTGTTCAGCTGAGGGACCAGTCTCAGGATATTACCCCTGAACTGATGGGAGAGAGAGTGGACAAAGGGTGCCAGTTCCCTTGGGGCTACCTCCCCCACTCTGAGAAAACACAGAGGCTGGAGAGCTGTGAAAGGCCAAGGGCCTGGATCTTGTCACTGACAGCTGTCAGTGGCCACTGTGGGTTGCTCTCCTTGTGGACAGAGTTGCTCTTGGGTTGGGGACAAAAGTCACACCCCAGGGATGGAATGGACCACACCACCGTGTTGGCCATGGTGGTACTGTCTGCCTGCTGGGATACATCTGTAGGCAAAGTAGGGTTAGGTGCTGCACAGATGAGATCCACAGATGAGGAGAAGGAGTCCCCATGGGTTAGCTTAGTGGGCCCTGAGAGTATGGACAGAGGGATCCAACTTGGTTCACAAAGGCTCAGAACAGGAACGTGCCCCTGCGGTTGCAGGCCAGGTTCCATGTTCTATCGCCCTAAGCAGGGAAGTCCATCAAGGTATTGATTATACTAACCTGGCTTTAGGCTGGAAGGGGGTGGTGTTGGACTTTTCCCTTTTTGCAGGGTTATCCCCAAACTTTTTGCCTTCTTCCTCCTATTTTGTCTGACCTGTATTTGTTGGCTTCAGGACTCTGGCCACTTCACCACTCTAACAACTGCTAAAGGGCATATGCTTTCTGTCTAAATTGTATTGGTTTATCCATGATTGGCATATTTGAGTTACTAATACGTCCCTAGTAAAGTGAACCAAGTGTGCCCAGGGCCTGTAAATCAAATGCTGCTAGTGGGCCTGCAGTAGATAGCGACAGGAGCAAAAACCCATAAACCACGTTGAGATCTGGGTACATAAGCGAAAATTAGCAACAGTGTCTCAACTGGTATTAATGAAAAAAAGGCAAATATACATGTATGTACAAAACATTACACGAAGGAAGAAGGGAGACTCATATTGTTTGGTTTGGAAGTGCTCATGGCATCATGTATTTGGTATGGCAATTTTATACAATACAGTTATATCAGCACTGTGGGCATAAATTGCAAAGGCAACCCAAAAACAATAGGTGCACGTTGTGCTCGTGACATGAAAAGTGACGGTGCAAGTGACACGTGGAGAAGAACAGCGTAAGGCGCAAGGTGACAAAGTGAAGAAAGATATATACAGAGTTATGGTTCAGCTTCAAAAGTTTGAGGCATTAATTCGTTTTGTTCAAGATGTTTCAGTGAACCATAGAGATATGTGCGCCGCGAATTGCGCTGAACGTTTTGGTCGACGGCGTTTCGATCCTATTGAGTCAGGATCATCTTCAGGACCGGGCTGCCAATTGACGGGTGCTGTATGAGGGAGGAAAGGGAGAGATAAGGGTGGGAAAGTGGGGAGGGCAGGCGGTGCGGGGTCGGCGAGGGAAAAGGCAGTGGGTGGAAGTGTAATTGAGTGCATGAAATGCGCGAGAATCGAGGAAATCAGGGACGCCAGACAGCTGTGTGCCTGAAATTTGGGCACGTGGCAAGTGAAGGGGAAGGAGCGGGTCTGGACCTGCAGATTGTGTCACAGAGAGGGCGGGGAGAGACGCGGCTCGGTGAGCGGTAGTCTATCTGAGTGCATGGAATGCGCAAAAAATGCTAACATGCGAGCCTGATGGCTGTGCGCCTGATAACTGGGCGCGTGGCAAGTGGGAAGAGGTGCTGCACGTCTAAGGCTGCGGGTAGCGTCAGAGAGGGGTAGGCGAGGGACACGGCTGGGCGATCCTGAGTACAAGAAAGGGGAGGAACTGCTGACCGGAGGATGGGGGAAAAAAGGGGAACCTAGTTGCAGCGCGAGCAGCTAGCCGACAAGGAGCGGGGAGAGTGTGAACTCACCTATTTGCCAACCGGAGCGAGTGAGCGGTGGGCAGGCTGAGTGGTCGGAGCCCCGATCCACTGTAGGGCGAATCCGCTGGGGGATTCAGCTATCTGTAAACGAGGGGTCAAGATTAGCTGAGGAGGAACCAAGGGAAGTCGGGATGCTTGAAATTGGGTGGCAAGGAGAACTTTCAAAAGGAAGGAACCTTTTGGGCGGCGCAGAGTGAATCCAGCCGTTGGGGCACGTAGTGATCAGTGCCAACTCGAAACCACGAGGGAAACCGGATTCTGAAGGAGGAAGGGACGGTGGTTAAGGGGATGCGGGAGGGGGGAACGGTTCGGGTGTGAACTGTGAAGGACTGCGGGAAGGCTTACCGTTATGTTCAGTTGGGGTAATGCGGAAACAATTCCAGGCATGGGGGATGTGCAGAGTTCAGTCCCGGGCACCACGTACGTGTGCGCTGTGGTCCTGTGCCTAGAGCGATAATGAATCAGCCCAGGTAAAATAGGAGACAGCGCTTCCAGGTGCAACGCGTCACTGAGTCACGTGGCGGAGGCCACTGTGGTCAATGCCACGTGTGGGAGGGGCGTCAGGGTTGACGCGGGTATGGCAGCAGGCAGGAGAGGGAGAGGGGGCGGAAGTAACCGGAGGGGAAAGATTTTAACCAGCACAAAGAAACTGTGCGTCAGAGGTTGCAAATTAGACAGGTATTACAAAAAATACAATTTAACTTGGTGCGGACACGGTATGCATCAAAGGTTGCAATTTAGACAAGTATACCAAAAATTACATTTGAAATTGGTGCGGATATGGTATGCATCAAAGGTGGCAAATTGGACAGGTATTGTATAAATTACATTTTAAATTTGTGCAGACGTGGTATCGACAAACGGTAATAAAGCTTACTGCACACATTAGAGTGGAGCCAATGGATGTGCTAAGGTAATTGCAATCCCTGGGACAGTTGCAGCAAGCGTGTGATGCAATAGGGAGAGCATAGGGGAGTCAAAATAATGCATGGATGCTAGGTGAGTGTGTCAAGGGGGGGCATGGGCGAACTTCTAGAGGGGGAAGGGAACTGGAACTGGGTTAGGTATTGTCAGGGAATGTAGTGTGAAGGATCACACCTGTACAGTACTAGTCCACTCGTCAATGGTGTTAAGGCCTTGGTCGACTGAGTTACAGCGAGCAATCCATTTACATTCACTTCTGTTTAGGAGTGTCTGAAGGTTGCCACCCCTGATGGGCAGTAGGGGTTGGTCAATTACCTGCCAGGCAATGTCTAGTTCGCTGTGGTTTTTTTCAAGGTAATGCGAGACCAGCGGGGCTGTTGACACTTTGCGATGAATTCTGCTTTTGTGCTGTATTATACGTTGTTTCACCATTTGGGTCGTTTGGCCGATATAATGAGGTCGCAGGGGCATCGGATGGCGTAGATGACATTCTGTGACCGGCAATTGGTGAAGGTTTTGAGTGCGTAGGATTTGTTGTTAACCTTGAATTCTTTGCTGTTGCAAGTGAGGTCACACATGATGCAGGACTGGCATCGGTAGTGTCCTATTGGTGGCGGTTGGCCCCAAGCAGCGGTGATGGAATGTTGTTGGGTAGGTTTCATTGGCCAAGTGATGGCGTGGACAAGATGATTGGCCAGATTGTCCCCTCGTTGGTAGGAAAAGAGTGGCGGTTCTGTGAACGATTGCTGAGATCTCAATATGGGTAAATTGCGTGTGATGATCTTCTTGATTTTGTTGCTGCAGGGGCTAAATTTGGTAACCAAAGGGATTCTGGTATTAACTCTCTTGGCATGTGGTGTCAGTAGAAGTTCTCGGTGGCAATACCATGCTTTTTTGCGGGCCCGTGAGACTAAGCGTGGGGGGTACCCTCTGGTGATCAATTTGTCTCGGAGGATGTCTGATTCACGGAAGTAATCTTTACGCCATTTACAATTTCTGCGGATTCGCAACAACTGGCCGTATGGTAGGCCGTCCCTGAGACCGCGCGGGTGGTAGCTGGAGTAGTGCAACAAGGTGTTCCGTTCCGTGGGTTTCCGATACAGCGAGGTGCCAATGATGCCGTCCTCGGCATGGATAGTGATATCCAAGGATGGTAAATCATTGGATTTGTGATCAGATGTAAATTTGAGGTGGGTTTGGGATTCGTTAAGCCAGGAGACAAAGGAGTTGAGTGAGTCAGGCTGTCCCTTCCAGAAAAGTAGGATGTCGTCTATGTAGCGACGCCAGAAAGAGATATTGGTTTGAAATGGGTTGTTTGGTGTGAGTATATGTGGGATTTCAAGGTTGTAAACAAAAAGAATGGCGAAGTTGGGGGCAAAACAAGCGCCCATGGAGACGCCCTTTACTTGTAGGTAGAATGTATCCCGTATAGAAAATAGTTGTTCTCCAGGGCAATGTGCAATAGATCCATAATAAATTCCGTGGGGATAAGGGTCGGTCTTGGTCTGTTCTGGAGCAGATTTTCAACCACTGCTAGGCTTTCCACATGGGGGATGTTGGTGTAAAGAGACTCTATGTCCAATCCCACCATGAGTTCAGAGTTGGTATCGAATGGTCTGTCCTCAATGGCTTTAATGAGGTCCATACTGTCGCGTATAAATGTTTCTGTTGATGGAACAAATTCTTCTATGACGGCGTCGATGTATTTGCCCAGTGGCTCGAGGATAGAGCCACATCCGGAAACAATGGGCTGACCAGGGGGATTGTTTCTGTCTTTGTGTACCTTTGGAAGTATGTAAATCACTTGTGTTCGGGGGTGTAAGTTGTTCAAAAATGCAAACTCCTTCTTAGAGATGATATCTTTGGATCTTGCTTGGCTTGTGTTTTCCTGAATTTTAGTTTTTAATTCTGGTAGGGGATCTTTGGTAAGTTTGTGGTAGTGTTGGGTATTGGACAGTTGTCTTTTTAATTCGAGGTCGTACTTGTCGATGTCCATGACCACGATCCCTCCGCCTTTGTCCGCAGGTTTGATGATAAGATCGGATCTCTCTTTGAGACTCAAGAGCGCTTGTTTTTCGGTCCAGGGAAGATTGTAGGGCACATATTCGAATTGTTTTTGAAGGTCCATGACTTCACGAAGGACATGACGCTCGAAGGAGAGTATTTCTGGGGGCATTGCTGCTGATGGTGGGTTAAAGGTAGATGGGAGGTGGAAGGAGGGTCTGGCAGGATGGTTTGACTCAGGTTTGTCCGCAAAGAATTGCCGTAGTCTGATACATCGGAAGAATTGCAGTAGTTGGGTTTGGAGCTCAAAGAAGTTACTCCGTTCAGTAGGGACAAAACTGAGGCCCCTGCTAAGGAGTTTAGTTTCCTCACTGGACAAGATGTGCTTGGAGAGGTTGAATATAGGTATGAGTTGTTGATCCGGATTCTGCTTGGAAGGGTTAGAATCCATGGGGAGAGTGGTAGGCATGTTGTTGGTGCTAGAGTAGTCCGTTATTGTTGAGGGCCCCATCGGTAGAATTTGTTTCTGGTTTGTCTTTCTCCGGAGTATTGATATTGGTAGTTGTTGCGTGTGCGTGACTGGTTCTGGCCGCTGCCGCAGCCTTGTTCTAAAAAACCGGGTGGTAGTACGGGTGCTGGTCTGTTGGGGTTTCTGGAGGTGCTTGGACCCTCACCGATGTCAGAGCTTTCGGTAGATGTATTGGAGGATTCAGAGAAGGTAATCTGTTGGTTGTTGCAGAATCTACCCCAGTTGCGGGTCCGTGGGGGGTTGTATGGTGTGTTGTAAAATTCGTCACGTAGGTAAGGGTAGGTCTTTTCTATGTTGTAGTATTTAATGTCTTTCTGTATTTTGGTGATTTTTTTGTTTAGTTCAAAGGTATTGAAGGTGGCAATGGTAGAGTTGATTTTGTCCAAGAGGCTTTTGGCATCTAATATGGAGGTGTCTTCCAATATTAGTTTTTCAATTTCAGCAATTTCCTCAAGTTCTTTTTTACTGTGTTCGATGGCGGTGTCTATCCCAAGTACCATCCAGTGCCTGGAGCAGGTGGTGGCAAGATGACTGTAGCCTGTGCGGAATTTGGGATCTTGGGTGAATATAGCAGGTGTGTTGCGGATCTGTAGGCCCAAGGGGATGATATCTGATTTCAGATACTCGGTCAGCATGCGTGCGTGGAGAGTGGTTCTTATTTGTTTTTTCTTTAGCTTCTCGAGTCTATCGAGTAGAACCTTGGAGGTGTTGGTAGTGGGGGTAGTGGATGTAGAGGGACCAGGTGTAGAAAGCAAGGATGGGCCGCTAAGTATACGTTTAATATAGTCGTCTGTGTAGATAGGAGTCTCCCTAGACATATTTGGTGGGGTGAGGCCTAACCAAATAAAACCCAATTAATTGGTTTGAAAGTAATGGCCCGAGAGAGAGCCCACTCTCACAGCTCAGCAGCTGCTCACAATGTAGTAGATAGCGACAGGAGCAAAAACCCATAAACCACGTTGAGATCTGGGTACATAAGCGAAAATTATCAACAGTGTCTCAACTGGTATTAATGAAAAAAAGTCAAATATACATGTATGTACAAAACATTACACGAAGGAAGAAGGGAGACTCATATTGTTTGGTTTGGAAGTTCTCATGGCATCATGTATTTGGTATGGCAATTTTATACAATACAGTTATATCAGCACTGTGGGCATAAATTGCAAAGGCAACCCAAAAACAATAGGTGCACTTTGTGCTCGTGGCATGAAAAGTGACGGCGCAAGTGACACGTGGAGAAGAACAGCGTAAGGCGCAAGGTGACAAAGTGAAGAAAGATATATACAGAGTTATGGTTCAGCTTCAAAAGTTTGAGGCATTAATTCGTTTTGTTCAAGATGTTTCAGTGAACCATAGAGATATGTGCGCCGCGAATTGCACTGAAAGTTTTGGTCGACGGCGTTTCGATCCTATTGAGTCAGGATCATCTTCAGGACCGGGCTGCCAATTGACGGGTGCTGTATGAGGGAGGAAAGGGAGAGATCAGGGTGGGAAGGGGGGGAGATCAGGCGGTGCGGGGTCGGCGAGGGAAAAGGCAGTGGGTGGAAGTGTAATTGAGTGCATGAAATGCGCGAGAATCGAGGAAATCAGGGAAGCCAGACAGCTGTGTGCCTGAAATTTGGGCGCGTGGCAAGTGAAGGGGAAGGAGCGGGTCTGGACCTGCGGATTGTGTCAGAGAGAGGGCGGGGAGAGACGCGGCTCGGTGAGCGGTAGTCTATCTGAGTGCATGGAATGCGCAAAAACTGCTAACATGCGAGCCTGATGGCCGTGCGCCTGATAACTGGGCGCGTGGCAAGTGGGAAGAGGTGCTGCGCGTCTAAGGCTGCGGGTAGCGTCAGAGAGGGGGAGGCAAGGGACACGGCTGGGCGATCCTGAGTACATGAAAGGGGAGGAACCGCTGACCGGAGGATGGGGGGAAAAAAGGGGAACCTAGTTGCAGCGCGGGCAGCTAGGCGACAAGGAGCGGGTAGAGTGTGAACTCACCTATCTGCCAACCGGAGCGAGTGAGCGGTGGGCAGGCTGAGTGGTCGGAGCCCCGATCCACTGTAGGGCGAATCCACGGGGGGATTCAGCTATCTGTAAACGAGGGGTCAAGATTAGCTGAAGAGGAACCAAGGGAAGTCGGGACGCTTGAAATGGGGTGGCAAGGAGAACTTACCGAAGGAAGGAAGGAACCTTTCGGGCGGCGCAGAGTGAATCCAGCCGTTGGGGCATGTAGTGATCAGTGCCAACTCGAAACCACGAGGGAAACCGGATTCTGAAGGAGGAAGGGACGGTGGTTAAGGGGATGCGGGAGGGGGGAACGGTTTGGGTGTGAGCTGTGAAGGGCTGCGGGAAGGCTTACCGTTATGTTCAGTTGTGGTAATGCGGAAACAATTCCAGGCATGCGGGATGTGCAGAGATCAGTCCCGGGCGCCACGTACGTGTGCGCTGTAGTCCTGTGCCTAGAGCAATAATGAATCAGCCCAGGTAAAATAGGAGCAGCGCTTCCGGGTGCAACGCGTCACTGAGTCACGTGGCGGGGGCCACTGTGGTCAATGCCGCGTGTGGGAGGGGCGTCAGGGTTGACGCGGGTATGACAGCGGGGTATTGGAGTGGGACGCGCAGGAGAGGGAGAGGGGGCGGAAGTAACTGGAGGGGAAAGATTTTAACCAGCACCAAGAAACTGTGCGTCAGAGGTTGCAAATTAGACAGGTATTACATAAAATACAATTTAACTTGGTGCGGACACGGTATGCATCAAAGGTTGCAATTTAGACAAGTATAACAAAAATTACATTTGAAATTGGTGCGGATATGGTATGCATCAAAGGTGGCAAATTGGACAGGTATTGTATAAATTACATTTTAAATTTGTGCAGACGTGGTATCGACAAACGGTAATAAAGCATACTGCACACATTAGAGTGGAGCCAATGGATGTGCTAAGGTAATTGCAATCCCTGGGACAGTTGCAGCAAGCGTGTGATGCAATAGGGAGAGCATAGGGGAGTCAAAATAATGCATGGATGCTAGGTGAGTGTGTCAAGGGGGGGCATGGGTGAACTTCTAGAGGGGGAAGGGAACTGGAACTGGGCTAGGTATTGTCAGGGAATGTAGTGTGAAGGATCACACCTGTTCAGTACTATTCCACTCGTCAATGGTGTTAAGGCCTTGGTCGACTGAGTTACAGCGAGCAATCCATTTACATTCACTTCTGTTTAGGAGTGTCTGAAGGTTGCCACCCCTGATGGGCAGTAGGGGTTGGTCAATTACCTGCCAGGCAATGTCTAGTTCGCTGTGATTTTTTTCAAGGTAATGCGAGACCAGCGGGCTGTTGACACTTTGCAATGAATTCTGCTTTTGTGCTGTATTATACGTTGTTTCACCATTTGGGTCGTTTGGCCGATATAGATGAGGTCGCAGGGGCATCGGATGGCGTAGATGACATTCTGTGACCGGCAATTGGTGAAGGTTTTGAGTGGGTAGGATTTGTTGTTAACCTTGAATTCTTTGGTGTTGCAAGTGAGGTCACATGTGATGCAGGACTGGCATCGGTAGTGTCCTATTGGTGGCGGTAGGCCCCAAGCAGCGGTGATGGAATGTTGTTGGGTAGGTTTCGTTGGCCAAGTGATGGCATGGACAAGATGATTGGCCAGATTGTCCCCTCGTTGGTAGGAAAAGAGTGGCGGGTCTGTGAACGATTGCTGAGATCTCAATATGGGCCAATTGCATGTGATGATCTTCTTGATTTTGTTGCTGCAGGGGCTAAATTTGGTAACCAAAGGGATTCTGGTATTAACTCTCTTGGCATGTGGTGTCAGTAGAAGTTCTTGGTGGCAATACCATGCTCTTTTGCGGGCCCGTGAGACCATGCGTGGGGGGTACCCTCTGGTGATCAATTTGTCTCGGAGGATGTCTGATTCACGGAAGTAATCTTTACGCCATTTACAATTTCTGCGGATTCACAACAGCTGGCCGTATGGTAGGCCGTCCCTGAGACCGCATGGGTGGTAGCTGGAATAGTGCAACAAGGTGTTCCGTTCCGTGGGTTTCCGATACAGCGAGGTGCCAATGATGCCGTCTTCGGCATGGATAGTGATATCCAAGAATGGTAAATCATTGGATTTGTGATCAGATGTAAATTTGAGGTGGGTTTGGGATTCGTTAAGCCAGGAGACAAAGGAGTTGAGTGAGTCAGGCTGTCCCTTCCAGAAAAGTAGGATGTCATCTATGTAGCGACGCCAGAAAGAGATATTGGTTTGAAATGGGTTGTTTGGTGTGAGTATATGTGTGATTTCAAGTTTGTAAACAAAAAGAATGGCGAAGTTGGGGGCAAAACAAGCGCCCATGGAGACGCCCTTTACTTGTAGGTAGAATGTATCCCGGTATACAAAAATAGTTGTTCTCCAGGGCAATGTGCAATAGATCTATAATAAATTCCGTGGGGATACGGGTCGGTCTTGGTCTGTTCTGGAGTAGATTTTCAATCACTGCTAGGGCTTCCACATGGGGGATGTTGGTGTAAAGAGACTCTATGTCCAATCCCACCATGAGTTCAGAGTTGGTATCGAATGGTCTGTCCTCAATGGCTTTAATGAGGTCCATACTGTCGCGTATAAATGTTTCTGTTGATGGAACAAATTCTTTTATGACGGCGTCGATGTATTTGCCCAGTGGCTCGAAGATAGAGCCACATCTGGAAACAATGGGCCAACCATGGGGATTGTTTCTGTCTTTGTGTACCTTTGGAAGTATGTAAATCACTGGTGTTCGGGGGTGTAAGTTGTTCAAAAATGCAAACTCCTTCTTAGAGATGATATCTTTGGATCTTGCTTGGCTTGTGATTTCCTGAATTTTAGTTTTTAATTCTGGTAGGGGATCTTTGGTAAGTTTGCGGTAGTGTTGGGTATTGGACAGTTGTCTTTTTAATACGAGGTCGTACTTGTCGATGTCCATGACCACGATCCCTCCGCCTTTGTCCGCAGGTTTGATGATAAGATCGGATCTCTCTTTGAGACTCAAGAGCGCTTGTTTTTCTGTCCAGGGAAGATTGTAGGGCACATATTCGAATTGTTTTTGAAGGTCCATGACTTCACGAAGGACATAACGCTCGAAGGAGAGTATTTCTGGGGGCATTGCTGCTGATGGTGGGTTAAAGGTAGATGGGAGGTGGAAGGAGGGTCTGGCAGGATGGTTTGACTCAGGTTTGTCCGCAAAGAATTGCCATAGTCTGATACGTCGGAAGAATTGCAGTAGTTGGGTTTGGAGCTCAAAGAAGTTACTCGGTTCAGTTGGGACAAAACTGAGGGCCATGCTAAGGAGTTTAGTTTTCTCACTGGACAAGATGTGCTTGGAGAGGTTGAATATAGGTATGAGTTGTTGATCCGGATTCTGGTTGGAAGGGTTAGAATCCGTGGGGAGAGTGGTAGGCATGTTGTTGATGCTAGAGTAGTCCGTTATTGTTGAGGGCCCCATCGGTAGAATTTGTTTCTGGTTTGTCTTTCTCCGGAGTATTGATATTGGTAGTTGTTGCATGTGCGTGTCTGGTTCTGGCCGCGGCCTTGTTCTAAAAAACCGGGTGGTAGTAGGGGTGCTGGTCTTTTGGGGTTTCTGGAGGTGCTTGGACCCTCACCGATGTCAGAGCTTTCGGTAGATGTATTGGAGGATTCAGAGAAGGTAATCTGTTGGTTGTTGCGGAATCTACCCCAGTTGCGGGTCTGTGGGGGGTTGTATGGTGTGTTGTAAAATTTGTCACGTAGGTATGGGTAGGTCTTTTCTATGTTGTAGTATTTAATGTCTTTCTGTATTTTGGTGATTTTTTTGTTTAGTTCAAAGGTATTGAAGGTGGCAATGGAAGAGTTGTTCTTCTCCACGTGTCACTTGCGCCGTCACTTTTCATGTCAGGAGCACAACGTGCACCTATTGTTTTTGGGTTGCCTTTGCAATTTATGCCCACAGTGCTGATATAACTGTATTGTATAAAATTGCCATACCAAATACATGATGCCATGAGCACTTCCAAACCAAACAATATGAGTCTCCCTTCTTCCTTCGTGTAATGTTTTGTGCATACATGTATATTTGCCTTTTTTTCATTAATACCAGTTGAGACACTGTTGCTAATTTTCGCTAGTGGGGCTGCAGCACTGATTGTGGCACTCACATGAGTAGCTGTGCAAACAAGTCTCAGACCTGCCACTGCAGTGTCTGTGAGTGCAGTTTTAAACTGCCATTTCGACCTGGCAAGTGCACCCACTTGCCAGGCCTAAACCTTACCTTCTAGTACATGTAAGTCACTCCAAGGTAGGCCAATGGCAGCCCCTTGGACAGAGTGCAGTGTATTTAAAAGGTAGTACTTGTACTGGTGTGTTTTACATATCCTAATAGTGAAATTCTGCTAATTTAGTGTTTCACCATCTCCCCTATAGGGTAACATGGAGATTGCCTTGAAATATCTTTTAAGTGTAATTTCCTATTGGGAAAAAATAGAGATTTGTAGTTTGGGGTCTCTGAACTCACAATTTAAAATATATATTTTGGTGAAGTTGTTTTTTAAATTGCGTGTTTGAAAATGCCACTTTTAGAAAGTGGGCATTTTCTTGCTTAACCATTCTGTGCCTCTGCCTGTCAGTAGAATACACATCTGGGTTTGCTGAAAGCTGGGCTCTTGTGCATTCACTTTAGACAGTCACACAAAGGGAGCTGAGGTGTGCTTTTATATCCTGATGGGATATCACCAGGCTAATGGTCCATCCTGAGCTAGAATGGTGGGAGTTGTCACTGACACCAGAATAGGGCTGTGCCTGTCCTCACACAAAGCTGTCTCCACCCCCTGTAGTGTGTCTGGAACCACGTCATTGAAAGGCAGGGTCTTGTTCACTACAAAGACTTTCCTTTGAAGTATGCTTACTTCAAAGGCCGAAAAGAGTTTAAGTATTGGACCTCTGACACCCCAAAATCAGAACACTTCTGGACTGAGGACATTCTGGCAGGAAGAAGAGATGGATGCTGTAGGAGGGACCGCCACTCTGCCTGTTGCTTTGTTGTGTTGGCCTGCTGCTTGCTGCTTCTGTCCTGGGAGTGAAAGGACTGGACTTTGCTTTTTCTCCAAGGGCTTGCATGTGCTTGCCTCCTATTAAGAAGTCTCAGGGCCATCAAAGACTTCACCTGCCAGTGCCTGGGCTCTTCTACTGAGAGTACTGACTTGCCAAGTGGTGTCAAATCCAGTTCCTGGATCCTTGGAAGTATAACCTGGTGATCTTAGGGAGAAATTCCAAGCATCAATTCCTAGCGCCTGTTTTAGTGACTCAGCGCTACAAAAGATTGGTACATCACCGCTGCCTGCCCCGAAGCGTTGTTCCCACTTGAAGCATCGACCATGGCGTTCACCGAAAGCCCCAGCATGCCATTGCAGCGCATCAGAAAAGTCGCCACAGCATGAGTCCTGAGCACCATGTCACTGACGTCCGTGGCACACGCTCCCACTCCGATGTAGCACCTGCTTAGCAGCTGTGGAATCAACACAGCATCTGTTTCGCTGCTGTGGAATTGACGCAGCACCTGCATCACCATTGTTGCATCGATGCAGCGTGTCTAGATTTTTGACGCATCGTCCCAGGGTGCCGATTCTTCATCAACACTGCACTGTGGTAAGGAACCGGTGCCACGTGTCCGGAAACTGATGCATCACCTCCCCTGCCAGTAAGGAACCAACACATCACCTCCCCTACCTAGCAGTAAACAACTGGCGCATCACCTCCCCTGTGTAGTAAGGAACTGACGCATCGCTTTACTTTTCCGGCGCCTCGCCTCCCCTGCACCTTGCACCATCTTTGACTTTTGAAGCATCTAATGTACGTTGTGCTAAAATGAACACATCGATTGATTTCTATGGACTAAACTTGCTTAATATTTTAAAAGTGATATTTTGACTTGTGTATGTTGGATGTTTGTCGCTTTGGTCTTGTTTCATTCAGATAAATATTGGCTATTTTTCTAAACTGGTGTGGACTCCTTATGTAGTGTTTTCACTGTGTTACTGTGTGTGTACAAGTACTGTACACAGTGCCTCTGAGATAAGCCAGACTGCTCATGCCAAGCTACCATGGGGTTAAACAGGGGTTATTTTAGCTGTGTGACTCCCTTACCCTGACTAGAGTGAGGGTCCCTACTTGGACAGGGTGCAAACCACTGCCAACTAGAGACCCCATTTCTAACAAAGTGTTATAGACTTTTAAAATACTTTAAGAGTTTCTTAGGCATGTATACATTTTTGTCTTATGTAGTCTAATGTGTAAACCTTGATTATGTGTGAATGCAATTTTATTGTATAAAGTTTTATTTCGTTGGAGTTTTACTGTTGATCTCTTTGTAGATCTAAAAACTTTAACAAATCTTAAAATCTAGTAAAGAATTACTCTTTACCCCTACATCCTGGAAAAAGCATGAACAACCTATTACATTTCAATATGCCAGTATGTGTCTAGGAGCATGAGTGTGCTACTCACTGTGCTAGAATGCTGCAGAGACACCAGTATATTGATGAGATATGTAACAGTGCTACTTAAATATGAACATAACATAGCATGTGTATTTGTAAAGTGCACATATCACCCAAGAGTATCAAGGCACTGAATAACAGATGTTTATTATTACCCAAGACAATGGTACTCATTTTATCGACCTCAGAAGGATGAATGGCTGAGTGGACTTGCCGGGATTTGAACCCTTGACCATGAGGTCAAGCACAGGCTCCTACAGTTGGCACATTAGTCCACTAAGCCATCAGACCCAACTGAGCCACCAGACCAGGCTAATGTGCCTCTGTGCTCCTCAGGTATTCCAGAGTGGTGCTCAGCAATGCTAGAGTTACTCTTTAGTTGAAGTTACAAATCAAAATGCTAGGTGTACTACACTCAAATATTATAGGTGCACCTCAAGAAGACATAGTGTCTGTTCAAATGTGCCAGGGTGCTTCTCAAATATACCATTATATATTTCAAATATGACAGGGCACTGATAAAATATGCGATAATACTATACATATGTAAGGGTGCTGATCACTGTGGCAGACATGCCAGATTCCCAAAGTCCTTCTCATTCCAATAAGCACCTGCCTCCATAGGGTCAATCTTATTAGGACAGAAGCCCTTCTAATGCTTTGTGGCAGGTGTGGCATGCATGGAGTACCTTTAGTGATCTTCATTTGATCGCATACATCCTGTCTTGTAAGTGCTGCACTGTCTGCCTGAGGAGTCGTGATTTAATATCAAGACCCCCAGCTTGGCTGACAAACTTTTCGAATACTGGCACCAGCCTCCTTCAAAACCATACTACAGGTATGTCTTAGCATTGCAACTTAGATCTGCAAAGGTTGCACTGCTCACTGCTCCATGAAATGTCACATTTTGTTCCTTGTGCCTAACTGTGGGAACCTCTGGTGGTAAAATAAGTTTCTTGTCCTTCTTCTGTACCCATATACTGACTTTCAGCCTCTTGGACTCTATTCTGAAATTCTATTTATTCCATATCCACGCGGGGTTTTGTGGATGTCAGTCTGCTTTTCTTGCTAGAAACTCCAATACTTGGTATTCCCGGTTCACTGCTTCGCCTCCACTCCTGCAGGCCAAAACTGGGTGAAGAAACCCAGCACGCCTATGGCTGGCAGGTGTTAGCCTACTTACAACTGAAGCACATGATCATAGTGAGCCCTTTAAAGCCTCCGTTTCTTTCATTGCAGCGATGGTTATTGTATACGTTTTGCTGTTTGACTGACCCACTAATTCTACTCTTTTTAAGTGTTTTTTTAACCTTTGTTTCCAGAGGAGTACTGAGCATTAGTATATCCTTGTTTCTTGAACTAGCACTTACTACTGTGCTTCTTTCATTCGGTATTCCTGAGCCAGCACTCTTTTAGTGAATCCTTATTACTTCAACATTCATCCTTTCCTAATTACCTTTGTCCCAGCCTCTGCCTTTATTTCCCTTCACTTTAGCCCCAGTTTCTAATCTGCTATCTTCTTTTTCCTACTGCTTTAACGTCCAGTTTCCTAGTGTGGTTGTTTACTTGCGTTTTCCCTGCTGTTTCCCTTGTGTTATCTTCTTTCCTGCTAAGCACTCCTCCTCTCAAGCTACTTGTCTTTTGTGGCTGTGTATTTTAGTTCTCCACTCTTAACTATTACTGTGTTGCCTGTTCCTGCGTGATTGCCAGGAATCGGGGCACATCTGACAACCCAGGTGGTGTTCATCGTACAGTGTGAGTATAGTCTTCATGTTACTGTTATAACATCACCATAGACATCAGGGAAACTGACCCTGCTTTTGTATGTAAATCCTATGTGTGGTTATTTCCAGTCAGTATCTGTAAAAGCAATTATGGGTAAGGTTTAGTCTTACCTTGTAGAGCTCACTAGTGCTTTACCCTATATTCCTTCTATTGTTAATGTTGTTAAATGTATGTCTTGCACACCCAGGATGTTATTTATTTCTGGATGCAGAATTGCCTCTTGAGTTCCTGTTCTTTCTGAGCTTTGACTTTCCTATTTACTTGTGCAGAGCTTCCCCATTAGACCGCTTTTCTCCCCCTGACTCCTTGTGTGAGCTTGGGCAGTTCTGTTACCAACACTTTCTTTCCTATGTCATCGTTGCCACCAGTTACTTCCAAAGTGCAGGACACAAATGGTGTAAGAGGTCGAAGCCCCTAGCTCCCTGAAACTCTCTCCACCTCCATTTAGAGAAAAGCAAGGCTATGTTGACAGGCCACTAGGAAACTGAAAGCCCGTTTGGTCAACCAACCTTCAGAAAAAAACATTGTACGACAAAATCAAAAAAGCAACTTGAACAAA
This sequence comes from Calotriton arnoldi, assembly GCA_963921515.1. Classification (NCBI taxonomy): domain Eukaryota; kingdom Metazoa; phylum Chordata; class Amphibia; order Caudata; family Salamandridae; genus Calotriton; species Calotriton arnoldi. The sequence continues at coordinate 1,862,884 of CAWUFW010003219.1, forward strand.
GATGACACATCAATGAGAGGTGAAGGGCATGTATATAGCACAGATATACATATCACATGAGTTGACTAATTAAAAGATGAGGCACAAGAAAATTCTTCTGCAAATTACAAATTCTTGACCTGGGATAGTCTAACGAAAGTTATGTTATTAAAATTCTTTTTAGTGCTATTGGAAATATCAATGTCATTGTTATTATTATTATTGCCATTTTTACATGTTTTTTCTACTCTACTTCGTGAAGAAAAGGGGGTATAACATAGGTCTGACTGGCTACTGTGACTTGCGAGTGCTCTTGTGCACCACTTCTGCCTTTGTCAACATGAAGTGATAGAATCTCTGGTTAACCCATCATATTTATTCGTCAGAAAAAAAAATGTTATTTAGCTTGCACTAAAATTTCAAAATGATGTTTTTATTACCCCACCATGTATTGTTCATAGCCAGCTCCTTCATTAGTAAAGATATTGATGCAGCTAGATTTTCTTGGTCTCCATTTCGCCAATCAATGTCTGTTTTTAAAACTCCAAGGTTTAAACAAAAAACCCACAGAATTAATGTACATAACATCATAACTATTTGACTAAAATGTTTTAAAATCTTTTGAGTCACATAATGGTTTAATCAGCTGAAGAGTCTCGCCATGCACCTCCAGGGGCTTTGAATCACAGATTACTGGGGTGATTATGAAGATTACTACCTAGATGACCAGCAGAACTGTCTTCGCCTCTGGTCTCTAAAAGCCAAACTGTATAAATCTCTGCACCTAGTTTCGGACTGGGAGGCTCTGAGCCCTTAGACTTGATTAGGTATACTGCATTGACAATCTGAACCCTTAGTAATGCCCCCCTCCCTGTTATGTAAGTGCTTTACCGTTCTCCGATTCTTCAGCCCTGTTGGGACCAGAAATTATTTCACAAATATGTGTCAATGGACGCCTTACTTATTACCAGCCTATAGAGAGACAGGTACAAGCATGTTAGGTGATCTCCAAAGGTAGGTTTTTATAATAACCGCTGTCTCTCTATGAAAGACATCCGAAACACTCAATGCAAAATCCCTCTACTGTGTCCGGCATGTGATAAAAGGGCTATGTAGCCATGCACAGTTTATTGTAAAAAGACATACAGTAAAATAATAATAAAATCAACATCAAAATAAATTGGTAATCTAAAATAATGATGTCCTTTTTCCCCAAATTCAAAAAATGCTTGGAATGCCATGCAGGCTTGTTCCAACAATTCAAACTATATGGTGTAGAGTCGCAAACTCAACATTCCAAACCTGCATTCAGTTCACTACGTTCTAACACTTACATCACAGTTCTACAGAGTTCATCAGAAGCTAAAAGGGTTTCGTCACTGCTAAATTACACAACACTACATCTCCCCTTCTGTTAAATATAAAAAAAAATGTTTACAACTATATATATATCCAATCATAGCTCTTTGATGAGTCTTCATGGCACTCTGATTAGACATCCCAATTGTATCTTCAGAAATTGGGGACCGGCAGTAGAAATGTCCGTGATCTGCGTTGATGATGTTGGTACAACAGCAGTCAGTGGGTTTTCAATTGTTCTGTCAAACCCAGTCTCTACATTAACATCAGTGCCTGATGAGCGATGAGCCACATGTCAGAAATGCGAGGAATCCTGCGTAATGGACTTCCCAGGACGTTGGGCAGTCACATGTGTCCTTTGCTGGTCGCAATGAAACTGCTCGGCATCGAAGGGAGTATCAGATTTTCAGGACTGACAGACAAGCACTCGATCGCCTCTAGTGAAAGTAACATATTTTGCATGTGGACACTTGTCTGCATAGGCCTTGATTTTCTTTTTACTATCCAAGTCTTTTATGCGGGTGTCTTCCTCTGTACTTGATCTTCTGTTGTCCATTGAGGTAACTTAGTCATCATGGCTGTCCCGAACATCAAGGTTGCAGGGCTTTCACCTGTGGTTGAGTGAGGGCTCGAACGGTAAGCTCGAAGAGTAGATGTCAGGAAATCAATTGCCTGCTTATTGGTAAACCCACTTAGCCAGAAAAAGCGCTACTTGGCTCAGTACCCTCGTTGGTTAAGGTGATGCCCACATACTTGGTTCTTGCTACAGAGGTTGATGCACTATTTAATTTCTGAAGGAAGTAGCGCTCACCCAACATGGCGGCTGCCATGCAGCCAGGGGCCAGCTTTCTAGTCTTTTGGTCCTTTTCCGCCTGCTTGTTGAGCGCGAACAGTTAAAGTCTTCGCACTTCAACTGTTTTCTTGAGGAGAGAGCAGCATTCCTGTTCCGCGCCTCCTCACAGGAGAATTTCTAGTGCATTTTTGTTGCGCCTGCTCAGAATTAGCGACGCATACTTCTTTTTTGGCTCCGTAACCAGGAGCGCTGTGCAAACCAGAATTTAATCCGTCTGAGGAGATTAGTGTCTCAAGAGTCGACAATAAGAAAACAACCTTGTTGCTTCCTGAGGAGAAAGAGAAGAAGACTCAACGTTCCTCTATGAAGGACAGTAAGAGTAGAGACTAAGAGACAATGTTTGTTAACTTCTAGTACATAGAAAAGACAACTCACCAAAATTCCTAATTGTTCATTATATCGTTCATGAGGAAATTTCATACTGTCAAAGCTACTTAGAATTTGGAGAAAAAATAGGTTTATAAATACAGTGTTAATCTGCAGAGAGGGGCTAGCCTACGCAGTGTTCAGGTAGAGAAGAGTGTATTTCTTTTACAGAGTTTTATATAGCGCGAACTTGACCCGAATCGGGTATCAGAGCGCTTTACATAGCACCAGTTGCGTTACAGGAGGACACATTCATTTTTGTTAGGCAAGGGGAGATTAAGTGATTTGCCCAGAATCACAGGATGTTCAGCGTCATTGCCGAGACTCAAACCCAGTTCCCCAGATTCGAGGTCGACCGCCCGAGCCGTTAGGCCAACTCCTCTCCCCAATGTATTGTATTAGAATATTAATTAGACGATAGGAAGTTAGGTAGGATGTACTAACCTTTATGCTCTTGTCATTTAACTACAGACTCTACCACAGAAAATTCCCTAGATACAGGAGGTCAGTTGAACAGGATACTAGACCACCAATAAGTATTGAGGGAAGACTGAGGCTGGTTTGCTGAACCTGGATGCGGTCTCTCTATTGTCCCATTCCCCTTTGCCCCTGGTGGATGCGAGTGGCAGTTTTTCTAATTCTAACCTGTGCTTGCAGTCGCAAGGGTGATTTGGGAAGTTGAGCATCTGCTCCTGTGGAATAATCGGCACAAGAAGAGCTTTCTGACAGATTGAAGTGCCTTATAAAAATCCACCTGAGCAGAATGGCAGAGGGACTAGTTATTAATGCCTTAGCCACACTCATAGATAATATGCAGCAGCAACTAACCTTAACTATTGAGGAAAATAAAAATTTAAGAGAAGAAATTAAAAGTTCACAGATAGAATCCCAACAGCTTATACAGAGATTAAACAAATTCACTTTAGGAACATCTTCCAGTTCTAGAGGAAATGCAGATAAAACTTTCCCTAATCCAACTTCAGAGTATACCACCCAGGTTATTCATTCTATATCCCCAGTCATTCCTTTAGCCCCTCCCGAGCGCTTTAATGGTGATCCTCATAAGGCCCAAATTTTCCTCACTCAATGTTCACTCCACTTTCTTTGCAGACCCATTATTTTCACTGATGACCAGTCTAAGTCTGCCTTCGTGTTGTCTTATTTGAGTGGTGATGCAGAGTCCTGGTCCATGCCACTGGTTTCTCAAAATGACCCTATATTATATGATTTTGAAAGATTCAAAACTGAATTTCTTCGAATTTTTGATCGCAGAGCTATCTCCCAAGCTACTGACAATGAGCTCTTAGACCTCAAACAAGGCAACAGAGATCTGATTTCGTACCTGGCCCAATTTAATAAGCTAATTGTAGAAACTGAATGGCCAGAAAGCAAAAGAGCTGCGATTTTTTATCGAAGGCTGCATGATGAACTTAAGGATGCATTGGCTCAAATACTTGATCGACCTACAGAAGTGTCAAAATTAATAGACCTTTTACTACAGATTGACCAACGCTTATTTAAGAGGAGAGTAGAACGCAAAAGAGAATTTCGCCCTTTGCCACCACAATTTGATAGGAGCAGGGCAGAAGGTCCCAAGTCCTCTGAAGGGCACTCTGTGGAGGAACCCATGCAAATAGGCAGTGTTAGGGGTCCTTTAACTAAAGAAGAAAAAGAAAAGAGAAGGTCCGGAAACCTCTGTCTGTATTGTGGCAAGTCGGGACACTTTGTAAAGGAATGCCCTAAGAAACCTAAGATTAATAGTTCGGGAAAAGAGACACCCCATCAGTGAAGAGGGTTGCCCTGATGGATGTTCATTTTAAGTCAACCCCGGATCAACAACAGGTGGCAAATACTTTGCAATCAGCTTCCCCCCATCTAACCAAATCTTTCAATCTCAATTTTCAAGGCAAGACTCTGAAAGAAGCTTCAGTCATGATAGATTCAGGTGCTACTGGAAACTTTTGTGATATCCAATACGCCAAAAGGACTGGAATAAAATTTGTCAGGAAGGAAGTCGCGGAGTCAGTGAGAGCTGTAGAAGGTACCAATCTATCCTCTGGTCCGATCACAGATGAAACAGAACCCATAATGCTTGAGGATCCTTGTGGACATCAAGAAAAGATTTTGTTCAATCTCATTGATGCTCCCCAATTCCAGCTAATTCTGGGTTTACCATGGTTGACAGAGCACAACCCAGAAATTAATTGGGAGAAAAGAACAGTCCTGCTAAATGTAAGTTATTGCCAGAAACATTGTTACGGTTCTACAGAAGAGGATTACAATTTTTCCCCAGCTAAGGTTTTATCAACCAGTTCAAAAATGGTCTGTGCCTTGGAAAAGCTAGTCGTATCCATTGAGTATGAAGATTTGGCAGCAGTCTTTGATAAGACAGAAGCAGAAAAGTTACCTCAACCCACAGACCCTAGGTCTGCAAGATAGAGTTGGAACTGGGAGCAAATTTGCCCTGTAGCAGAATCTATGCTCTAACAGAAAAAGAGAATAAATATCTCAAGGAATATTTAGACACCTACTTGGCAAATGGCTTCATCCATCCCTCTCAATCTTCAGTCTCCTCACCCCTTTTCTTCGTCCAAAAAAAGAATCAAGATTTGAGAACTTGCATTAATTATCGTGCCTTGAATCAGGTGACTATTAAAAATCGATACCCTTTGCCCTTGATTTCTGTCCTATTGGATCAGGTAAAAGAGGACAGAGTTTACACAAAACTAGATCTTCGTGGGGCTTACCATTTAATTCGAGTGGCAAAAGGAGGCAAATGAAAAACGGCTTTCCGCACCAGATTCGGTCTGTATGAGTACCAAGTCATGTCCTATGGGCTATGTAATGCCCCAGCTGCCTTCCAGCACTTCGTGAACAACGTTTTAGGAGAATTCTTGGATCGAGTCACGGTGGTGTACATCGACGATATCTTAATCTTTTCTAAAACATCTGCAAGACCATGTAGAGCACGTAAGAGCAATTCTGAAGAAGCTCCTAGAGAACAATTTGTATGTTAAATTGGAGAAATGTGCATTCCATGTTGAAAAAGTATAGTTTTTGGGATTTGTCTTGTCTGAAGGTGGAATCTCTATGTATCCAGTCAAGATTCAAGCCATCCAGAATTGACCCTCACCTAAGAATGTGAAGGATGTACAGAGTTTTATTGGGTTTGCCAATTTCTATCGATGTTTCATCAAGGAATTTTCCAAGAAGGTAGTTCCTATAACCAGGCTTTTGAAGAAAGGAGTACCGTTTCATTGGTCCAGTGATGCTGAGGAGGCGTTTACCTTCCTGAAAAATTTGTTAACTTCAGCCCCGATTCTTCTCCATCCAGATTCGAGAGAACCTACCTTATGTCCTAGAGGCCTTATTTCTGCTGACTCAGGAAATGCAAAAGACTGCCTTAGAGGCCTGTCATGATGACCGTTTGGCAGGTCACAAAGGAATTTCAAAAACTACAGAATTGATAAAAATACATTTTTGGTGGACCGCCATGACTACCCAAATAAGACGATACGTTCAGACTTTTGCAAAATGCATTCAAGGAAAAACTAATAGACAACCCCCTGAAGGAGAACTCCAACCCCTTCCCACAGCCCCTTACCCATGCCACACAATAACCATGGACCTAATTGTAGATTTGCCCTCAAGTCAGGGTTTTGGCACAATTCTGGTATTTGTCGATACCTTCTCCAAGATGAGTCATTTCATTCCACTGAAGAAAGTTCCTAGGGCTTCTCAATTGGCTTAGCTGTTCTCACAACACATAGTCAGAGCACATGGTATTCCGGAGGTGATGATTTCAGACCGTGGGTCCCAATTTGTCTCTCAATTTTGGAGGGTTTTCATGCAGCAGTTAGGAGAAGATTCTCAATACTCCACTAGTTACCACCCAGAGACAGATGGCCAGACAGAAAGGGTTAATCAGGAAATTGAACAATACTTACACCTATACCTTTTAGATCAGGAAGGTGAATGGCCCGACCTCCTCTGGACAGCAGAACTTGCGTATAACAATGCTGTCCATACTTCCACTGGTTTTTCTCCATTCTATCTGAACTCAGGCAGACATCCAAATGTGGTTCTGGGAAAATCAGAAGGTTTAGTTCCAGCAGTAGATGATCTAAGTAAAAGGATTCAAAAGGCTTATAAATCAGCCAGGGAACACTTGACAAAAGCTAATGTCTCCTATAAAAAATATGCTGTAAGAAAGAGGAGGAGCAATCCAGAATATTCCCAAGGAGATAAGGTGTGGTTGTCCACTAAACATTTGCATCTAAAAGGGAATAAAAAAATCCAACCCAGGTATTTAGGACCATTTAGGATTAGCAAGATATTGAATCCAGTGACTGTCAAGCTCTCCTTGCCCTCTCAAGTGAAAGTTCACCCAGTTTTCCATGTATCGTTGCTTAAAAAGAGTCCTCCAAACGTTAGGATTTTGACCCCTCCGGGTCCAGTTGAAATTGACTCACATTCAGGGTATGAAATAAGTAGAATTTTAGTAAGGGTGGGCGTAGTTCACGGAGTTGCGTTACGCGAAGAGGTAAAACAACTCCGCCGCACTACGCGGAGCTACGCGAGCAGCGTAGTGCAATAGGAAAATGCTGTTTGCGGTGATTGCACAGTGCCGGATGCTTTTCCGCACTGTGCAATCATTGCAAACGGCATAATGCACAGTGCAAGCGGTCGTTTTCTGCCGCTCGAGTAGATTTTTACTCGAGCGGCAGCTTTCGCAACGCCAACGGGCAGTTTCTCATCGCGAGCGGTCGCGGGCATACGCGACCACTCGCAATGAGAAACCTGACCCCCCGCGTTGAGAAATCTCACCGGGAGGTTTATTTTCCACGCTCGTGCTCGCCAACTTGATGTTGCCAATCGCGAACGAGGAAAAATCTCGCCGGGATGTTGATTTTGCTCGCTCGCAGTTGCCAACTTGACGTTGAGGAACGCGAGCGAGCAAAAATGTAGCAGATTTTCTCTGCACTCCGCGAGATCCGCGTAACGCGGAGTGCCGAAAACTCCTCAAACTCCGCGAGCGGAGCGTAGTTCACCACCCAGGGTTAAATTTTAGACTCAAAACTGAAGAGAGGGAAACTATTTTATTTTGCGGACTGGGAGGGTTTTGGTCCAGAAGAAAGATCCTGGGAGCCCTCTGAAAATGTCCATGCTCCAAGACTCATTAGACAATTCCACAACACCTTTCCAAACAAGCCTTTTGTGGGAGGACATTCTTTAAAGGGGGGTACTGTCAGGAAATCAATTGCCTGCTTAATGGTAAACCCACTTAGCCAGAAAAAGCGCTACTTGGCTCAGTGCCTGTTGGACTTGGCCCTTTTTGCAGGGTCATCCCTGGACTTTTTGCTTTCCTCCTAGCCTTTTTTCTGACATGGTGTTGGTGGTTTTAGGACTCTGGGCACTTTAGCACTGCTGTTCAGGGTAAAGTGTGTGTGCTCTCTGTGGTAAACATGGTAAGATTGGTCTACACCTGTTTGTCTTATTTAATTTACCTGTCAGTCCCTTGTAAAGTGGTATCTCATATACCCGGGGCAGGTAAATTAAATGCTACTGGTGGGCTTGCAGCACTGATTGCGCCACCCACCAAAGTAGCCTTTCAAACCTGTCTCAGGCCTCTGCCATTGCAGGGCCTGTGCCGCAGTGTTACTGCCGCTGTGGCGTGGCACCTAAAGTGTGTGCCATGTCTGTGACCCCCCTTTTACTGCATGTCAGTCACCCCTAAGGTAGGCCCTAGCTAGCCCTATGGGCAGGGTGCATTGTAGGTAAAAGGTAGGACATGTACCTTAACTGTGTGACATGTCCTGGTAGTGACAAACAGCCATTTTGGTTTCTCACTGCTGTGAGGCTGCCCTCCCATAGGAATGCATTGGGGATTCCCTGATAAGTGTTTCAGTCGTATTTCCTAATATGAGAGGAGCAGCGTGGTCAAGTTTGGTATGTTTGGAATAGTGATAATAAATGCTACGCAATGGTGTGCGCAGATTTATTATACCTATTTTAGAAGTGCCACTTTTAGAAGCTGGCATTTCTGTGTGCTATGTGTCTGCCTGCCTGATGTGTATTGCATGTCTGGCTCTGGAGTGACAGGGGCTGGTGAGGTGTGTGGCTCCAGAGGGGCTGGGTGAGTCAGCGCTAGGCTGAATGGGCAGGTCTGCATTTGGAGTAGTGGGAGGAGTAGCCCCTGACCCTGAATAGGTCTGTGCCTGCCTGGGACAATGCTGGCTCGCCCCCCTGTGGTGTGTCTGGGGCCAGGACCTACGATGTCAAAGGGAACTGTTGGGCACTGTAAATAAAATGTTGAGTGCCCCCCAGAACTGGTTTTTACTGGATTCCCCCAGCCCTGTGCCAGGGCAGAACAAAGACCTGGTTAATATAAATATTGGGGCTGTGACCCCATGTCTGGGTTGTGCTTGCTGGTGCCGGTGCTGGGGCGAAGGACTGCTGGGCAACAGGAGGAACCGCCGTGGGACCCAGCTGCTGCTTCCTGGGGGTCCCTACGTGCTGGCCTGCCTGTGCCCAGCTCTGCCCCTGATTTCTTTCTGCCTAGACATCCTAGGAAGCGCACTGGGCACAGAGAATGCCCCAGGGATCGTGAGGCCGGCAGCGCTGTGCTGCATGAGGATTTAGAGGGAATCCCACGCGTAGGGATTCCCCCGAGTTGCTGGAGGGAAAGCGGGAGCCTACCCCGCATTCATGCTCCTGGAGACGCGGGAGCCTACCCCGCATTGTGCGTATTTGTGAAGAGCAGGAGCCCACCCCGCATTTGTGTATTTAGAAGCGGGAGCCCACCCCGCATTCGCCCGGTGAAGAGGAGCGCCGCACCATGAATGCGGCCGGCCAGGAAGTCAGGCATCCTGCCTGACTGTGGGCAGGGCCTGTCGAGTCAGCTGAGCCAGAGCCTCGCGGGCTCCACTTCCGCCTTCCCCCGTCTCGCAGATGGAGAAGGCGACCCGGAAGCCGGGCAGCGTCAGCTTGGTTGGAGGCGGGGCTCCTGCAGCCGTGAAGAGAGCCCCGTGTGTGGCAGAGAGACGCTGCCAAGCTTTCCCCGACCTGAGGAGAAGTTGGTCTCCCACCAAAGAGACCGGAGAAGTCCTGCGTCGCCAGGCGAAAAGAGGAGAGCCTCGGAAGTCAGGCATTGTGGATGCCTGATCCAGGGAGGAGACACGGAGTTGGAGCTTGCGGGCTTCAGTAGCTGCAGGAGCGAGACCGGTGTCCCACCCAGGACGGTGTGTCACGGAAGCAGCCAAGGAGAGCCCCGGTGAGTGGGGCTACACTTTGGCTTTGTTCTTGGTGCCAGTTGCACTGGAGGAGCCCCCGTGAGGGGGGGCTCGCAGAGCAGTGTTGGTGCCGGTTTCTGTTGGCTCCACAGCTGCACCGCAGTTGCAGGCAGCTGCAATGTGGGGGAAATTATGTTTTGAGCATCCCGGTGGGGGCTCAGGAGGCACCGCAGTGCCAAAAGTGATTCCACAGCTGACCCCCCCCCCTGTTGGAGGGCAGCTGCAACGACAGGGCATGTTCATTGGAGCCTCAAAGAAAGGGGTGAGATACACCCCCTGCCCTCAGCGCATTGCGTGCAGTGAGAGGGCTGCCAAGGCAGCCAGAGGGCCAGTGGGAAGGTCCTAGGATCAAGCCCTGACATTTGGGACAAAGGGCATTTGAGCCCAAAGGAAGACCAGTTGGCCTGGGTTCAGCTTTATGGAGGTGATAGGGCGCAAGGCCCTAATGTGATTTATGCCCATGGTATCTGTGCATAATGTGGTTATGCTTCTGATGTTTTTGCATAAGGTGTTTATGCTAATGTGAGGCCTAAGGCAAATGTTATGTGTATGATGTTTTATGCCTAAGGTGATGCTAAGTACAGTATTTCGCCAGTAGTTACTGGTTGTGTTTTATATGTGCTACTAGTGCTTTCTGAAGGTTCTGACAGTGGCCCGATTGGCCATGTCATGTGTATATAATCCCCTGTAAAATATTGCCTAGTGCCGGTTGGCACAGTGTACATTATGTGATTATGATTCTAATGTGTTTTGGATAATACAAAGGCTATTTTTTATATAAACTTGGTTCTTGCTACAAAGGTTGATGCACTATTTAGTTTCTGAAGGAAGTAGCGCTCGCCCAACATGGCGGCCGCCATGCAACCAGCGGTCAGATTTCTAGTCTTTTGGTCCTTTTTCGCCTGGCAGCGCTATTGTTGAGCGCGAGAGGTTGAAGTCTTCGCACTTCAACTGTTTTCTTGAGGAGAGAGCATCGTTCCTGTTCCGCGTCTGCTCACAGGAGAATTTCTAGTGTATTTTTGTTGCGCCTGGTCAGAATTAGCGGTGCATACTTCTTTTTTGGCTCCGTAACTAGGAGCGGTGTGCACACCAGAATTTAATCCGTCTGAGGAGATTAGTGTCTCAAGAGTCGACGATAAGAAAACAACCTTGTTGCTTCCTTAGGAGAAAGAAAAGAAGACTCAACGTTCCTCTATGAAGGACAGTAAGAGTAGAGACTAAGAGACTTAGAGACAATGTTTGTTAACTTCTAGTACATAGAAAAGACAACTCACCAGAATTCCTAATTGTTCATTATATCGTTCATGAGGAAATTCCATACTCTCAAAGCTACTTAGAATTTGGAGAAAACAGAGGTTTATAAATACAGTGTTAATCTTCAGAGAGGGGCTAGCCTACGCAGTGTTCAGGTAGAGAAGAGTGTATTGTATTAGAATAATAATTAGACAATAGGAAGATAGGTAGGATGTACTAACCTTTATGCTCTTGTCATTTAACTACAGACTCTACCATAGAAAATTCCCTGGATACAAGAGGTCAGTTGAACAGGATACTAGACCACCAATAAGTATTGAGGGAAGACTGAGGCTGGTTTGCTGAACCTGGAGGCGGTCTCTCTATTGTCCCATTCCCCTTTCCCCCTGGTGGATGCGAGTGGCAGGTTTTCTAATTCTAACCTGTGCTTGCAGTCGCGAGGGTGATTTGGGAAGTTGAGCATCTGCTCCTGTGGAATAATCGGCACAAGAAGAGCTTTCTGATAGTAGAATTTAAGACAGTTTTAAGGCCGAGCTCTTCCAATACAGCATGCTGAACAGCTTTCTTTAGAGTAGTCATGAAATGTTCGACAAGGCCATTGGCCTGTGGCCAAAGAGGTATGCTCTTCTGATCCCTCACATTAAGATGACTGAGAAAGTCTCTGAATTCTTGACTGTTTAAAGGTGGGCCGTTGTCAGATTTTAGGATCACAGGAACATCCCAAGTTGTGAATATGCAGTCTAATCTCTTGATGACTCTTTCTGGAGTGATAGATGAGAGATCTTCTATCAATGGAACACAGGAGTATTCATCAACAATCACCATCAGGTGATGTCCACTGTCAAAAGGACCGAAGAAGTCAACGACAAATCTTTCCCATACATGCTTTGGCAACTCAGACATGTTTAAGGTGTGGTGAGTGGTTTTCGATGAACGACAGTTGCATAAATAACAGTCCTTCAATTCTCTTTCAACTCTCTCATCGAGATGAGGAAACCAGACTCAATCTCAGAGAGCTCATTTTGTGGCAGCGATTCCACGATGTCCTTCATGGGCCACTTCAATTATCCATTGTCTCAGACTCTCCAGAATATCAATCCGCGAACCTCTCGGGATAATGCCTTCTTGAGTAACGGACAGTTCATCTTTGACAGATTTAAATTTCTGGAATTCACTGTCACTGGTAAGAGGTTGAGGGTGCTGGTTCCAAGACTGATGTGTAATAATGTCTTTAAGTTTTAACATGTCACTATCTTGACTCATCGCAGTGACAGTTTGCTCCAATGAAATGGCAGCTAGGGTGCTTGATTTGAAAATGAAATTTATGTAGACTTCAGCTGTCTTAGAAGGGGTGCCAACGCACTGCAGAGGCACTCATGAGAAGTATTCAGCAGGATTTTAATCTTTCCCTGGATGGTGCACAATTGTGCTGTTGTACTCTTGGAACCGTAGACTCCAGCGTTCAATGCAAAGAGGCTTCTTGGCCTTTAGATTGCCAAAGATGGTCAATAATGCTTGATGATCCGTCAAAAGAGTAAATGGATTTCCATATAAAAATACGTAGAAATGTTCACAAGCCCACACCACTGCTAAACTTTCTTTTTCGGGTTGTGAATAAGTACGCTCAGTTTTGGCCAATCTTCCACTCGCATATGTCACAATATGTCGTCAAGCATTTGGGTGTCTGCTGTGCTGTGTAAGGATTGTGCCTAACTTGACTGGGCTAGCGTTGACAACAACCCAAGTATGAAGCTTTGGATCAAAGTATGCCATTTCAGTAGCGTTTCATTAGCTTGTTTGATTTTCTTGAAGCTGTGCTCGCATTCATGTGACCAATAAAATGAAACATACTTTTTTGTCTAGTCTCTCCAAGCACTTATGGTGGCAAAGTCTTGTATGTATTTAGAACAGTAGCTGGCCATGGCAAGGAATTAACATAACATGGAAACATGGTAGTTGACAACGCTTGCAATTTATTTGGATTAGGAGTCATACCCCATCAGAAAAGGTATGGCCAAATAATTTTAGCTTAGTCTTATGGAACGCACATTTCTCATCATTCAAAGTTAAACATGCATCAACAAGTAAATTACACACTTACATGAGAGCTTTATAGCGCTCCTTCTGTGTAGCTGCAAAAACCAATATGTTATCACTATAATTAAAAGCATTAATGACAGGCTGTATGATACATCGAATGACATCTTGAAAAAGATCTGCAGCTGGTGTCACAACGAAACTCAGTCTTTATATCGGAACAGACCAATATGTATAGAAAAGATTGCAATGTACCTGCAATTCTCCTCGATTTCCAACCGATGATATCCTTTATTCAAATCAAGGCAAGAGAAGTCCTTCGCACCATTCAATTGTGTTATCATCACTGCAATGTGCAGTCCTGGATGTCATTCTCTTTCAATTCCCTTGTTTGCTTGATGCATGTCAATGCAGACACGTACAACTCCTTCACTGTCCTTTTTAGGTACTACCACTATGGGAGAAATCCATGGCATTGGACCAGTGGAACGCTCAATGATATCATGTTTGCGGAATGATTCAAGTTCTTTTATAACAGCTTCCTGTAAATGAAATGCAATTCGTCTGTATCTGTGAGCAACAGGATGGATGTCTTCATTTATGTGTAATTGTACTTTCATAGTCTTGGGTTTTCCTAACCCATGAAACAATGAAGGGAACTGACTTACTATTTTATGATAAGCATTCATGTTATAGTTCACTGATATCAGTCCCATATCAGCAGCTGTGCTAAAGCTGAGTAAGCAGGCACTTGATGCCGTACCTTGAAGTACATAAATGGGTGCTTGTATTTTTGTTTTCCTGTGTTTCATCATTGCTACAAAGGAACCTTGACTTTTTAATGGTATCGATGCAGCCCATGTATACACTTTAGTTTTTGAATGTGTATGTCAGGGCAATGGAGATAGTTTATTGTATTTCTCCTCCGGCATAATGTTTATCGACGCAACACTGTCAATAATAAAAGGTATTGAGCAACCGTATACTTTTAGGGGGATATTCTCAAGAACGTGCGATAATCATCCCCAAAATAGGTTAACGCAATTTTTCATATCGCCGTCTACCGCGGGAAAATAACTCCGTGTTAACGTCGTATTCTCAACACGGCGGTAACATGCGATAGTGTCCCGATAACCCGTCAAATGTCCACGATAAAATTACCGGGACGGTGATTAAAATCTAAACTCTAACGTGAAAAAAGCTGCAATGGGCCGAACTGCGATAAAAAATTCAGCGATAAGCAGCGCCAGGCCTGCAAGTCCCACAAGTCAGGCGGGAAAAACCACTATAAAAGCGGCAACAAAAAACACAAACAACTGCGAAGCACCATGGAGGTAGCCGGAGCAAGTACAGAGGACAACCAGAACCCCACAAGCCCCACGGAGGACCAGCCTGGGACCTCGGGGTCAGGGAAGGGCAAGGAGAAGAAGAAGAGGAACCCGCGTTTCAGTAGGCAGGAAAACCAGATCCTCATTACGGAGGTGACAGAACACCACCACCAACTGTTCATCACCTCCACTGTGTCATTGGCAACTAAAAATACAATATGGCAGTCCATCTTGGCCAAGGTGAATGCAGTCGGAGTGAAGAGAAGGGAAGTGGACTACTGCAAGAAGCGCTGGACTGATGTGAAGCACAAAACCAAGCTGAAACTCGCAGCCAACCTGAAAGCAGCAATGCAGAATGGAGGTGGGAGTCCAGCGACACACCAGGAGCTGGATGAGATGGAGGAAATGGAGACCCGAGTCATCATTGGGGAGACGGTGGCAGGAGTTGGGGGACCGGATACTGCACAACATGACCTGAGCCAACAGCAACAGGGTGAGTAACGACCAGGGACTGGGGGGACAGGCGGAGATGGGCACAATGGCACACATGCACAATTAAGAATAGCACATCTGCGGACAAACCATGCACAAGAGTCACAACTTCGCCCAAGAGCCCAATTTACCCAAGTCTGCAATATTTCAGCACTGTATAAGCACAGAAGTGAAAGGCACACCGCCTGAAAGGGATAAGGGCCAGCCAAATCAGATCTGAAGGGGCAACACACCCACAATGCAGCACACACACATAAGAATCAAAGCACCTCAACATTGACAACAATGTGGTACAAACTGCAACACTTTCACAACAGAACAGAGGACACAACTGCTGCCGCTTGTGTGTAGAAAATGGCCATTCGCACTTGTACATTATCATCTCACAGATGATAATGTACAAGTACAACCTCACATCCCTGATGGTGTAGAAATGTCAACTGTCCCACATCAAATAGGCATCTCCTCACAAACAGTCACAATGTACATTGTCATGCAGTCTGTTAGTAAACTTGTACAATGCGTGAACATACATGTGAACACAATGAAAATCTGCATCTCCCCTTCACATTGCAGAGGGAGAATCAACACCTCCTGCAGAGCAGACCCAACAACTCAGCACTGATGATGAAGAGGACCTCCCCAACATCGACACCGACTCCCTCCAACATCTCATGGACAGCTTCAGCATCCCACCTCCAGGAGCATGGCAGCCCATCTGCATCGAGGAGACCCCACCCCCTGCACAGACCACACAGCAGGAAGCACCCACCACCCCGGCTGTCTCCCAGGACCCCCATGACCAACACATGGCATTCCAACGCCGTGTGTTAGGGTGCCAGAAGAAGATGGCTGATCAGCTGCAAGTGGGGTTTGACCTCACGGCAGCCAAACTAGATGCCATACGTGGGTGTCTAAGTCCCATCAGGGACAACTTACAGTCCCTAACGGACACCCACTGTCCGCTCCATGGTCTCCAACAATCCATGGCTGACATCGCTGGAGTCATGACTCTGAGCCAAGAACAACTGTCTAGTCAGAGTGGCTCCAGCGATGTCAGCCGGGAGTTGGGACACATAAGGAGAATGATGGAGAGCTTGGAGCGGATGCAGGCGGAAAGAATGTTTGCCACGGCTGCACACCAGCGAGATGTAGCTGTGATCTTCCATGCCCTGCAGATCCTCGTCATGGCATTGCCGTCACATAGCCTGGCGCGGATGAATGCTGCTGCTACTACTCCATCCACATCTCCACCCCCTGAAGTGTCAGTGCCACACAGTGCGGCAGACATTCCACCTCCGGCCCCTGATGTGTCAGTGCCACACAGTGATGCAGACTAAACACCACCACCCACATGTGAGGCACCTGACACATCAGAGGACGAAGATGATGATGAATCTGGCTTTGTGGTAAGAATGAAGTGGTAGCATTCATCCATGCCATATGGCCTGTTTCAGCTTGTTTCTGCCCTCTGCAACATGCCCTGGAATAACACCTTCCACTGTCCCCCGATACACTCAGCGACACTCACCTTGGACCTCGACATGGACTGCCATGTTTTGTTTGGTTACCAATGACACAGCAATCACACTGCGGACTGAAGTCTTCCTCTTCCGATGAACTTGTCAATCCCTAAAGGAATCTGGCTGGCCCTCCACGGGGCAACAATGTAAAGTGGGGTTTGCATGGCCCTGTACTGGTCCTGCTTCGACACTCCACTGAATGCGAATAAAAAATTCTAATTCACACAGATGTGTCATGGCTATGATCAATCAAGTATGAAAGTATGGACAAATGTAGGGACAGTGATCCCACAAAAAGGTACTCCCTGGGTAATGCTATCAATGCACATGAAAGGCCGTGACCCAGATAGGCAGTGAGACACACATTGTCATTCAAATCAACACTCATCACAGTTGAATACAAGTGAAGGTGCGTAGACTTTGTTAGCATATGCGTGTCAGTACGGGCAAGATGAGTGCCACAACATGCAGACCAATGCAGCAGTATGTCAGAATGAGGAACGTTGCCAAGCGCCGCTGTCCACTCCGGGGGAGTGCCTCACCTTTCACAGGTGTGTGTTAACCCGCGTTGTTGTCCGCTCATGTATTCGGAGTCCAGGCGAATGCAGCCATGTCCACTGTTGTCGTGGGATATGTGACCAGCTCTCCAAAGTGCAACAAGGTGTTGGGACATGTGCAATGGGTTCCAATCTGTTGTGGCTGCAGGTACGTAGTTACTCGTCCATGAAAGCGATTGCAGCTTCATAGGCTATCATTTCCAACATGAGGTCGTTGTCGACTTCATCAAACAGGACGGCGAGGCAATCCATTAGCAGGTCCGGACAGATGTGCTGCGTCCACCCCTTTTCACCAATTAGCACTACAGCCCAATAGGGGAGAGGTTCAATGTGGTCACTGCACACGAGGAGTTGTGCAATCTCCCAGGTCCAGCTGCCAGCATGTATGCCAAGTATCAAGGCATCCCATAAACGGGTATCACGGTGACACTCCTGGTCGTGGGCCAACAGGGGGCGCACACACATGTCAAAATCCAGTTCAGCTACCGTCCTGTTGGATAGGCAGACATCCATGGGCCACTCGAATATGCACGATCGACAATGCAACACAGGCTGAACGCAGGTGACGTTGGCAAGGCGGAAGCTTAGCCGGTAACTGATCGCAGCACTGCCAATGGCAGTGCCCCCAGTAAATGCAGCATACGTGCACAGTACAGTTCCACGTGACAGGGGTTGTGCATGTGTCCGGGATGTTCTGCCATTGCGTTAGTGGCTCTGGTTGAAGCGGCACTGTTCTGACCTGCGTCAGTTCTGTGGATGAAATGCCACAGCTCGGATCAATGAGTTGTTTTAGTGTGCAATGGTTGTACGCCTGGGATGGTGTGGGAGTAACTGTGAAGGCCATTCCGTGCAAGATAACTTCGAGGAAGGACTTCTGTGTGTGGGGTGTGCATACATCGGTCTTTCGTCGGGCTGTGCGTAGTGTGGGAGTCGTCATCAGCTGCTATAGTATCTGTCAGGGGGTGCCGGGCACATGCAATTCCGAGGTCGAAGGTGCAGATGTGCTTCCGCCTGATAGTTTAGACAAAGGAGCTTTCATCCCTAATGTTAGTTTGTCATCTGCTTGCATTCAGGAAATGTGATGTGGCTTGTTGGGGGTGGGGAGGGATGTGTGCGACTTTGGGATTCATGTTTGACATGTCTTGCATGTGGCAAATGAGCGGCATCACTGTGTGTTACGTTGCCTCACAGCTGCTCCTCCCTCCCCCGAGCCTATTTACTTGTGTGCGCTGCGCGGTTGCATCACTTGCACTCCTACGGCACACCATTGTCATGCCTGTCTGCGCATGTCCACAAGCCTGACAACGACACTGTGATGTTGGCCGTTGAAGGTGGGCGGCCACGTGAGTGTAGGCCTATTGTAAGGATAGGGTGGACACAGATGTAGAGTTCATGCCCAGCTGAACTCGTGCTGCAATTAAGGCTAGGCATTTGGCTCATGCTGCGGCAATACATATACACACAACACTTGGCATGTATGAGCCAAGACCCCGAGTGGTCTTGCGCTCCTTCATTTCTCCGTTCATGCGAGCCTGCCCTCCGGGTGCATGCTACATTGCAACATTGTCGATTGCGGGCCGGGTGGCGCCGACACTACAACAGAGACACACGCATTAGTTACTTCCTTGTGCAGGCCAGCACTGAACCACGCCCAGAGCCCCGGGCAAATTCTTCACACCCCTACGCTGGACTGGCTTACGCCGGCCCAGCCCACTCCGCTTACGCTTACAGGGGGGGACGACAAAGCTACGTGTCCAAGGTCTTACCCACTGCCTGAGGTGACATGGTTGCGTCCGCTGTCCACAGCACAATGTAATGTTGTAGGGCCCGGGGCCGTTATGCATACATAATGACCACACGGACACACTTAGATAGATAGTGGAACTGGCTATGGGCACGTGCGCCCGGCCCCTTTTTATTACCAGGGTCACATGTCCAGTGACGCCTGTGCTGGATGGGTGTGGGGTGAGTGTAAGCCAGCCCTCAGGGAGTGGTTGGTGCTGGCAACAACTAGAACAGTGATCATCGGATCACACACACAGATTCAATCATAAAGGGTCCATGACTTGCAGTGCACTGAGGTAGGGGCACCAGATCTGACATCACACACACAAGATTCAATCATAAAGGGTCCATGACTTGTGGTGCACTGAGTTAGTGGCACCTGAAGAACTGAGCAGGGTATCAAGCTGATGATGGCATCCAAGACAGGTGTGAGGAACTTTGATAGGCTGGCTGTAAGACTCCTCCGACTCTGGCAGTTGTTGGTTGGAGGTGGTCCTGGCGGTGGTGGCGGGTGTGCAGCCAGCGATGATGGCGTGTCCTTGCAGGTCAGGATTGGATTTGATATGTGTGAGCCCTGCTGACCGCAGTGTAGGCCGGAGGCAGCGGTCAGCAACGGCCCACAGCCACGTGGCATTGACTTGAGCTGCACAGAGTTAGTGGCACCTGAAGCGCTCAGCGGGTGCGCAGCCAGCGATGATCGCGTGTCCTTGCAGGTCAGGATTGGATTTGATATGCGTGAGCCCTGCTGACTGCAGTGTAGGCCGGAGGCAGCGGTCAGCAAGGGCCCACAGCCACGTGGCTTTGACTTGAGCTGTACAGAGTTAGTGGCACCTGAAGCGCTCAGCGGGTGCGCAACCTGCGATGATGCGTCGTCCGGGCGGGCCGCACTGGAAGCAATGTCTGTTGCCTACTGGACTGCGCCATAAATAAATCAAGACTCAATTTGAAGTGGGGGACCTGCTGACCGCAGTGTAGGCCGAAGGCAGTAGTCACCACACACATTACTCCGCGGTGCTGTGCCGCTGGGTGCGCTGGGGGCCTGTGCCGCGGAAGCCTGCGATCGGCTGAGGAGGCTGGCGGTCACGGCGGCGGACTGGTGGCAGGGTGAGGGGCGCCGCTCTGGCAGACGCGTTGGTCATCCCGGAAGTGAACCACGCCCAGAGCCCTGGCCTATTTATTCATACTCCTACGCTGGACTGGCGTACGCCGGACAAGCCCACTCCGCTTACGCTTACAGGGGACGACGACACAGCTACATGACCGAGGTCTTCCACACTGCCTGAGGTAACATGGTTGCGTCGACTGTCCACAACACTACAAACACCAGCAGTATATGTCCACATGGACATGTCTGTGCTCTGCATACTGAAGTCTGTCCAGCACATCACCGCCACAATTGGCATTGTGTACATTCTTATTCATGGGTGACTTGCCTCCTTCACACATACTTGGTTCCCACCTCTCCCCACATTCTGCAATTGTGTGGCTGAGGGGCCATGCCGTTTTCGGACGGTCAGCTGTCTTGTTCTGCGCTGCCTGAGTGGTAGTCTGGGGGGTAGAGGGGGGGCTGGGGGTGGTGGCGGTGGATGTTGTGGACCTCTTGGGTCTCCGAGCTGCATGATCAGTAGCTCCATGACATGTGTTGGTCTTCAGATGTGGCTCTGGGCTGGGCTCCCTTTCATACTGCAGGTTGTCGTCCTGCTTAACACCAGTAAAAGGCAGGTGTTAAATCCCTGCTGCTAACGTGCCTTATCGCCTGTTTTTGGATCGCATCGCAGATCTGGCTGGTCATTGAGAATATCGCAAAGTGGTGTTTTCATGTGTTTTTGCACGGGAACGCCTACTCTGCGTATCATTAGCGTTAGTTGTCGCTCTCATCTGTGGCGATGTTTTTTGCGGAAGCTATCGCTGGAAAACTGGCGATATCGGCAGTTTGCACCAGCTTGGGAATTGGGCGATAAATCTATTGCCACTTTTGCGGCGCTAAAGTGCCGATAAATCGGCGATAAGTCCTTGAGAATATGCCCCTTAGTGTAATCTTCGGACAATGTTTGAATAACTTTGCTGTTTTTTCGGGTCGACTTTTCTTTGACCTGTATTTTTCTTTACATGCGGCTAGTCCAACATCCACACATTTTTCTGAGGTAAACATCGACATTGTGCCAGCATCTTCTTCACTTTCACTTGATAGTGATACTGAAGAATGTTTTGACCATGATACAGATGATGATCGACTTCGTTTGGTGCTGATTTGCCTCAGCTAGTGTTGGCTCTTGGCCTTGTGGGTGTGCGTTAAACGTTGCTTCTGGAACGTTCAGACGGCCATTTTGTCTTCGCTCCGTGGCACACTTACTTTTTCCTTCACCTTGCAAACCATTGCAAAATGCTTCTCCTTCCCATAGTCTTTGTAAATTTGTCCAATGGTGGGACATTTACCTTTGTGTGGAAACGAAAATCCACACCTGAAGCACAACTTCATTTTCTGTTTAGACATCACTCTGTGTCCTTCTGCCTTGCACTTTTGCTTACTCTTCATGTTCATGACTGACTTACTCTGAGCACCTCCAGCCTCCACATCTGCAGCTTGTTGATCAGCATGCCCTATAGATCTGGCCCCCATTCGAATTCCATCCAGACTCAGAGTTTCTCTCAGTATTCATTGTCTGAATGAATTTGGCAATTTCTAAAGGATATAAGGGGAGACTACCCACTCATCTGGGCTTGTGATTTTAATAGCAAGAAATGCAGAATTTAGGATGGGGAACATTGTGGCTATGGGGATGAATATGGCGATGCTTATTCCCATTTTCCTCACAATTTATATAGTGACACAATTAATGGGTAATGTATAAACACAATCTCGAACTTATAGAGCAGACAGGAAAAGAAGGACAAATGACTATACAAACTTATGAAGGGGTTAGATACTCCTCAACCATTGATCATGTACTAATATCAGAAAATGGCCAAGGATTAGTTGAAAAATTCGAAGTGAAAGTAAGCCCTTTTAGTGAACATCATCCACTATTCCTGACGTTCAGACTAAGTATGACGCACCAGACGAAGGCGTGCCTAGCTGCTGACATAGAAACACAGGGAAAACATGGCATCTCAATTAAATGGTCAGGTGTTAATCTCTCTATATTTATAGTTAAAAAAGTACATGATAGACAAGAAGATATTGATACTTGTATGGAGGGGTCTTGCACAAATTTACATATTATTATGGAATTTTGTAATATTGCGTCCACAATCTCAGGAAATTTAAAAATAAAAAATAAGATTATTGCAAATCAAAAACCCAGATGTTTGATCAACAATGTTCTAAACTAAACCAGGCCCTAAAGAAAGTATTAAAAGCTTAGCCTAGAGATAGGGAAAGGGTTGGAATCCTAAGGAAATCTTATAAACAGATTTTAAATAAAAGGATGGCAAATATACGGGAACTAGCCTGGGGAAAACTAGTACAAGCAGCAGATACACGGGATGCAATATTATTCTGGAAGACAATAAATCATCCCTTTTTTAAAAAACAGTCTGGTGCTAAGATTGATACTTTAGCACAGCCCTCTGATTGGCTAACGTATTTTGGACACATTTCTAATCCTAATAATGAGGAACCTTTCTCTTCTGATAATCGGACATTTATAGCCGTTGATACCCCCAATTTGGTCCCAATTACTCTGGATGAAATTAAAGTTGCCCTAGATAGATGTGCAAATGGAAAGGTGGCTGGTCCTGACGGGGTACCTATTGAGATCTGTAAGGCTGATATGTATTTTTGGTCCTCAATTTTATTAAGAGTTTGCCAGGCGGCGGTGGGAGGCTTACTGCCTGCAACTTGGGTTGAGAGTGTTATTGTTCCAATTTTCAAGAAGGGTGATGGAGGCGATGCTAAATGCTTTCGCCCTATATCCCTACTTGATTCAACATCAAAACTGATGGGAAGAATGCTCCTAGAGAGATTAGAAATCTGGGTAAGTGACAACCAAGCCCTTACTATACAGATTCAGAAGGGATATAGGGACCATCGAGCAGTGTGTCAACCTCGAATTGTTGATCAGAAAATATACACTCTCTAAAAAGGGCCACTTACATCTATGCTTTGTAGATTTAACAAGCGCTTTTGATCTAGTCAATCATGCAAAATTATGGCAGACCATGACAGGATGGACGCCCCAATTGATATTAATATTTATCTATCACAAATATATGAATTATTAGCTACAAGAGTCCGTTATGGACCCAAAGGCGAATGTACCCCCCGTTTTAGAGTTATGAGCGGCATAAGGCAAGGCTGCATCCTTGTCCCGCTTTTATTTTCCCTTTACATCAATGACGTTGATAAATGTTTGCAAAACATGAACGCTGATGCCCCTAAAGTTGTTAATCGTCTCACCCCAGTCCTCTTGTATGCAGATGACGCAGTTCCGCTATCTAGAACTGCAAATGGGCTTCCGTGTTTAATTGAAAATTTTGCTAACTTTATGAATGAAAAGGATTTAAAACGTAACCTTAAAAAAACTTTTACGATGACATGTGGAATAGGGAAATCAAAAAGCAGGTTTCATCATGCTAGGGGTGTGCCAATTGCAAAAACACACTCTTTTTCCTACTTGGGCCTACTCTTTACATCTGAGGGGCATTGGGGAGCACACATCGATTTATGTAAATTAAAATTCCTATGGTTGATCGAATCCCTCTTCAGATTTTCTATAGAAATGGGGAATAAGCCAATTAGGGAAATTTTGACCATGTATAAGAGTAAGGGCCAGATGTAACAAGCAAAATTGCGATCGCAAAAACGCTTTGTGCAATGTAGGTAGGAAAAAACCCACTCGCAAAATAAGGAATCGCAAAATTTGCGAGTCCCTATTTTGCGCACGCATTTAGAGGATCACAATTTGCGATTCCCAAAATGCTATTCTAGTAGCCATCGCAAAGTGCGATATTGCTGTAAGTACTAGCAAATTACCACCAACTTCAAGTTGGTGGTAATTTACGATTACCTGAAAAATGCACTTTTATGCATTTTTCAAAGTGCCAAGTGGCACACATACATGCTTTTAGGGCATGTATGTGCACCACATGTGCACACATGCACATTTCAGGGGTGCAGCAGGGTGTCCTTTAGGAACCCTTGCACCCTTGAAATTGCGTGCGCAATTTGCGAGTATTTATTGGGTACTCGCAAATTGCGCACGCAATTCCCATTCATTCCTATGGGCCTCTTGGTCCATGGGAAGCCATTCCTTATTTGCAACTCGCAATTTGCGAGTCGAAAATATGGAATGTGTAGGAATCGCAAAATATTAGCAGATTCCTACATACATTGCATTTTGCGAGTCTATAATAGCGAATCGGTAAAATTCGCTATTATAGACTCGCAAAATGTAATGTTGATACATCTGGCCCTTAGTGCCTTACAGGAACTTGTTATGGTGCAACACTATGGGGGATGGCTAATCATACTGCATTGCAGATTCAGGAACATATATTTTTAAAGAGGTTATTAGCAGTTCCCAACTCAACTCCTTCATATGTTGTTCATAAGGAATTGTCAGTCCCTTATATTAGTGATTATATCAGTACAGCAGCACTCACTGTTTGGTATGGGATCTGGAGCAAGGATGGAATTAAATGTACTCAAGAAATCATAATGGACTGCCTTGCCCTTGAACACAGTAAGAAGATCCCATGGTTGCAGTATATTGAAAAACATTTAAATGAATGTGTTGTGAACTTTGATTATAAAGACCCTATGGATATCCAATATCATAGTAAAAGGGATTTAAAAAACAGGGCTTGTAGGAGCAAGAGAAACACTAAGAGATATAGAAGCAAGCTCAAAACAGATGGTTAAGTCATGTTGCGGAGGACCTTTTGCGATAGGTGCGCAGCAATACTTACTGCGGGTAACAAATTTACAACACAGGTTTTATCTGACAAGTCTGAGAATGGGTACTCTTCATTACCTAATTGCATTTCCTATTATGGGCAAATGGAACCAAAATCTCCCAAATTGCCCCTGTGACGGAAAGTCGCCTCAGTCGACATTGCATTTTATTCTCTTTTGTAATTTTTATAGAAATATTAGAAAGTGTGTTTTACGACCTCTATTTCTTGACAGCAAACTGTACTTTTATAAATCTGCTTTCAATTTTATCCGCAGTTTAGAAAATGAAAAAGTATGTAATTCAGTACTTGTTTTTATACAAATGGCGATTAAAAGAAGAAAAGATAATTTTCATCTTGAGGCCCAAATATATGAAAAAATATAGGACCTGGTGTAGTTTAATGTACTTTATAATAAATACTTATAGGTCTTATGGCAAATAACCAAAAGCTGATTTTATATTAATATTTGCACATTCACTTAGTAATCCTTATAGATCTCCATCAAAATTCCCACGAGATATTAGATTGTAACTTATCCTATGTACTGTATAATTGATGTATTATGTTAATTGATTTATAGAATTGTTTTTAAGATAATCTCTTTTATGTACATGTGTTATTTAATGGTATTGGCCATTTGATTTCTTAGGAGACAACTGTTTTTAGAATGCTTTTATGGTTGTTTTTTTTTAACCGAATAAAGGTGAATTAAATTGAATTGAGATTTGGCAGGCATTCGTCAATAACTCTGAGATGTATAGCTTCCTCATCATTAAACTCATTGAAATTACAGTGTTTGATGCGCATACCCAGTCTCTCAACTAATTTGTCAATAGTTTCACCAACGTTTTTTATCATTATTGACTGAAAATGTGTCTCTCATAATCTACATTTCGCATTGGATTGAACTTCAGATTCAAGTCTGCTTTGATTTGACGGTATGAAATTTCGCCAGCTCACAACATTTTCTTTGACTTTTTTTACACCTTCACCAGCAAGATTCTTAAGGTATTTGATAATCTTGTTATCTGTTCCTTCAAGCACATCAATGAACTCTTCAAATGTCTCTATCCAAGCAGTCCATCTGTTGTAAATATTCTGCTTTTTGGCAGTATCGAATGGTGGTGGTGGTTTCTGGAAGTAGTGTTCCTTCTGGCACTGCTTGGTGTTCTTATTTATGCAAGCCATCTCTGAGGTCCTGCAATTTGCTGGCCTCTGGGTCATCTTTAATGATCACTGGAAGCATGGCCTCTTTCTTGATCTCCATTGGAAAACAACCTTTCACTGTTCCAAATGCCGCTCTCAGCTTTCAATTTTTGGAGACCTATGAAGTTGTTCTGTGCCCCCACTCGGCAGCTATGATGGTGTGCTGCTTCATGTATAGACAGCTCCACAAACACAACCTGGGGGCACTACATCCTGGACCACCTCACCCAATGCTGTGGAATGATGAGCCTCTTTAATCGTTCTGGTAAGCAGATGACCATTTCTTGTATCTGGATCACTTTGCTTTTAGGAGTCTCTTTGTACAGTCTGACACCTGGTTGATCTCTGATTCGCAGTGCTTCTGATCGCAGCGTTATCTTGAATTTTTTTGTCGCTATTTGCTGCTCTGTCAAAACCTGGCTGTATCCGCCTTAAACGTTATCACTCTGTATGATGTATAGCTTTAGGTTGCGTAGTAGCACAGTACCTCTTTTTATGGCCTTACCAGCAGGTTCTTGGCCAATGATGTGTAGACTTCTCAGTGAAGCTTTTATTATCTTCAAATGCTTCACACTTCTTGGAATTGTGCTTTGATTCTACATATGCCAAACGTTGATTCTGCAGTTTGACTGAGGTACACGTGGCATGCACGAGCAGTTTGCTGGACCACGGAAAACTCACTGGTAGAGCACTAGTGATCTTGGGGTCTCTTATGCCCTATCTCGCCGCCAGTTGTAGCGTCCTTCCCAGCCTGGGCAGCCACCAATGACTATGCAACACACGGAGTTTGGTATTACACATCTTTATTCATCTGCGTGCAACTGCGAACTCAACATTCTAAACCTGCATTCACTTCACTATGCTCTAACACTTATGTCACAGTTCTACGAAGTCCATCAGGAGCCAAAAGGGTTCTGTCATTGCTAACTTACACAACACTACCTGTGGTGTCCAGACAGATTTTCAAGATAAACATTGACTCTGAAAATAGGATTATTGTACGTGAATGTATCTCATTTGAATATCATGCATTCCTAGCATAGCTACTACCCCCAGTTTAACTCTTGATTCATTTATGAAAGTTCTATTTTTTTCGTCCTGCCTGTGTCTTTGCTCTGGTCCATCTCTTTCCCGCCTTTTTCTTTCCTTAACCTTGTCTTCCCTATTGATGTTTTTATTTTCTCTTCTGAAACTGTGATCTCTGGATGAAAAAGGCATCAGTTCCAATACTGCTTTCTTAACTACGTTATACACTGTCTGTATTGCTTGCACACGATTTGTGAGCCCTTGAGCTCCACTTTAATCAACACAACACTAGAAGGTGTACGCATTACTCCTTCTGAGGAAGGCCCTGTCGAGCCAAGTGTTGAGACCCCCCAAATCCCTTGCTGCACCTGCCCACCATGCCTTTTGATGATTGAAAGCCAAGCTTGCCTGCAGCTGGATTGCGGTGCTGATGTATCCTGGACACCAGGGATACTTCAAAGGCTGCACCGATTCATTCTTGCTCAAAGACCGCCTGCAGATGATTGCTTCATGTCCTGCTAATAAGGTTGCGAGCTAGTTCCAAATATCGGGCTTTCTTTTACAGATCACTGTTCATGTATGTTAGTTGAAATCATTCACAATAGACGATAGCTCACAGAGTGCATCAATTTACGAAGTGAATGCCCAGACATGGAAAAATGGCGTTCAGTGCAGTTGGATTGAGTTAGCAAATCCTCGCTTTTAACAATATGCCACACAGCACTAAGACTGTGCTAGTCCTTGCAGCCAATGACATTCATCTGCTGTTGGCCCAATGCAGTGAGGCCACCCAGATATTTTTACACCTGTTGGCAGCCTTAGCTAGCCGAAGACAGCCTACCCGACAGCCTGCCCATATTGACGTGAAAGATCCAGTATTATGCTCTAGCTCGTAGATACTCACAAACATTTTCCGAGGGGCTGATGGAGCAAGGTTTCAAAAATGAAACTTGCTTGTACGTAATCCTCCTCATAGTATTA